>CM064497.1:17741453-17896453 GCA_032716605.1 Paralithodes platypus | reverse complement strand
AACACATAATTATGAGCTAATGCTGGTACATGCTATACAAACTGGGCTTTAGATCTTACTTGTACATGATCGAAAATACAACATAACCATTGCCTCATAAGAACTGCAACACAATGGCGCCCACGGATAAACAAAAAGAGAAATGGCTGATCTCTCTCACCAAAGGATCCCTAATGAGTACCAGGGGGCGTGGATATTTTTTTGGGCTGGGGAGCTAGAGCGGGGTCGAACTACTGATGCGAAAGGCCGTTGTTGTTGTTGTTGTTGTCATCGGCGGTATTTGGCTTTGATTTCCCACGGCCTGTTGTTGTTGCTACCTCCCCACGTCACCGAAATATGCAGCGCTGATAAAGATTCCGTCAATAACACAGGTGACGGGTTTAATGTTAGTGATCCTGGCAATTGTCGGGCTAAGTACTGTCCCGTGAAATTCGCATGGTACCCTTGATGTTAACTAATGGTTCTGTCAATAATACAGTTGATTGGTACATTGTACGTTTTCTTAGCCTTGCGATGAGCGAAATACCGTAAGATTCACACGGTAGCCTATTCTTCAATTCAATTCAAATGATTCAAGTTATTGTATTTGTCGAAATAATTGTATACATTATACAGCAGCATATTATGAAATTACTTATATTCTATATTAACATCATACAGTTTTCCATAACGGAATTGAATATATCTTGCAAAATACACATGACGACATTACAACAGGTTTAACCAAATACACATAGGTTACGATTATTATATGGCTAAAATCATCTCCAGTGACGCTATAATTGTCACCATCACACTTATTGTCACCATCACTATGCTATCAATATTATGTCACATATATTATAAGCCTATCAATTGTAACAAGCATTTGTAAACAATAATACTACAGTACCACCATTATATCAAACACAAATATATTTTCCATCACTATCCATGACAGCACTATAGTCCATTCATTATAGGTAGCCCAGAAACCGTGACCCCTGACCTCTGTAACTCAAAAAGGGCTGAAACAAATTAACTGTATATGCCCACACTCATTTCCTGGCTGACCCTCCCTTAAAGTTAGAAATATTACCTGTTACTCTAGTCGTTTATGACTTATAGAGGTTAATGGTCAAGATGTGTAGCCTACCTCTAATGAATGGACTATAGGCGCTATTCAAATAACTTCGACGAATAATCCACCTTTGTTTTCGCATTTGCGCACCTACCATCTACCACACCTACCACCATCATTACTATCACCATCGCCCTTGCCAGTATTCTATCCCAAGTCTACCACAGTCACCACAACTACTATCACCATCGCCCTGCCAGTATTCTATTCCAAGTCTACCACAGTCACCACCACTACTATCACCATCGCCCTGCCAGTATTCTATCCCAAGTCTACCACAGTCACCACCACTACTATCACCATCGCCCTGCCAGTATTCTATCCCAAGTCTACCACAGTCACACCTACCACCATCACTACTATCACCATCCCTCTGCCAGCATTCTGCCACCAACAAAATTATTTACCACAAGCTCATGCCTACCACAATCGCCACCACCACCATCATCATTGGTTTACCAGTAGTCTATTACAATGAGAGGTCTACTATACTCCCAAGTGTAACACGATAATCACGACCACCATCACCATCATCAGCGCCCTACCAACAAACTAATACAATAAATGTACTACCAAAATCCCAGGTCTATCACAGTCACCACCATCATCGCCCTACCAGCAAACTACCACAATAAAAGGTCTACCACAGTCGTCACTACCACCCCCATCATCATCACCACCACCACCATCAACACTCTACCAATAAACTACCTCAATAAGAGGCCTACCACAATCCTATGTCTATCGCAGTCATAACCACCACCACAACCATACTTGCCCTACCAGCAAACTATCACATTAAGAAGTCTACCACAATCCCAGGTCTACCACAATCACCACCACAGCTATCATCATCGTCCTACTAGCAAACTACCACAATCTCAGGTCTACCGCCACCGCCACCACCACCACAGCTATCACCACAAGCTGCTACTGTCACTCGTCTGATTACTTTTATTAAAACTTTTTGACAAGGTACATCAGGACGACTAATTGGAAACTGGGCTCCACTCAACTCTGTCTTGGTGGTGACACGCCTCTCTCGCCGGGTAGGCTCAGCTGGAACACTATTTGTCAAAGGCAAATACCCGTTCAGGATTATGGCGCATTTTAGCAATTTAGTTTGGCTATTATTAGAAGATTGTATTCAGATTAGAAATGGTATATGGATGCCAGAGGCTTAATCGAGAGTCTAAACCCTATTAATTCCCACAGATCGTTTGTAAGCTGTATAAAATCGTCTGATGATAGCCAGAATAAACTGTCAAAACGCGTCATGATCCTCAAGGTGTTAAGACAAGAACAATAGGACACTCTGCATTTCTCTTGATGTTATATTTTTGTCTCTCCTTTGGAGAAATTGGGGAAACAATATCAATACTAAGAGTTACATAGCATGACATGCATACACAGACTACATATACCTTGTGGTCCTTGCTATCCTATCTCACCATAAATATGTTATAGTATTTGCTACTAAGTTGACCATAAGGACAGCGAAGCAGAAGGCTCTCTAACAATCATACACATCAAATTAACAATAAAAACGTAACTTCGAGGCCAGCTGGGGAACTAAAGTTAGTATCACACGAACTCTTTACCAGCAAACAACATCAAGGGTAATCTACGAATGCCACACCATACTGCACAATTACCAGTACTCTATTAAAATTCCTATTATGGCAGTATAGACGTATGTATTATGATTCGGAATTGTGTACTTAATACAGGAATACCTTAATAGTTACGTAGACAGGCTGGGAATGGGGGAGGAGCGGTGACAGACAAAGATACAGAAGGATAAATATGTTTAAAAACTGTGTGTATGTGTGTGAGAGAGAGAGAGTGGACGACGAAGGGGGTGCGCAGTGAATGGCCAATAAAGAAAGGGACTACAGGGGAGAAGGGAGGATTTGCGTGATAAATTGAGATGAGTGAGCTAGAAAGGGGAAAGAGAGAGAGAGAGAGCGCGCAATTTAGAGAATTAATAGTTTAGACAATTACGTATTCCAATACAAAAGTAATGTCCGACTGATACCAAAAATACTATCGGTATAAATAAACATAAATAAATCTCTTCCACGTCGTACACACCTTCATAATATTGTGCAAACAGATACAAGCAATTGATTACATGTCATTTTCAATAGATTATTGGTTAATTATATGTGCGTATGGTAATTGTCAGTTATTACTTTGAGTAAATCGACAACTTAACCCTTTCAAGATCCGATTACGCATTACTGTGGTGTTTTCTGGCTATTATTAGACGATTTCATTCAGATTAGGAAGGGTATATGGAAGTTAGGTTTTATTTTATTTTATATACAGTATACAGTATATATTTCTTTTTTACTCACAGAACCTTCTTATATCTATCTATATATTGGCAAACGCCATGATCCCCGAAGGGGTGACCACGAATGAATAGCCTCCAAGCACCTCTGTTCCTTGTCAGACGATGCCACTTCTCCCAATCAACACCGCTTTCTCTCCAATACCTCTAAACTCCATCCTTCCACCTAACTCTTGGTCTGCATTTCCCTCTATGTTCCTCCACTTCACTCTCGTACACTCTCTTAGTAATTTTTTCGCTTCCCATACGTTCCACATGGCCGAACCAACTCAAGGTGTTCCTTTTCACACTTTCCAGCACGTCCACATTCATATCATACCGCCTTCTAATTACTTTCTCATTCGCTTGCCTATCCCTCTATGTAACTGCACATGCACTTCTCAAGTATATAACTCATTTCCACCCCTCTCATGCTTGATTTGTGCCTCTCCAACAGTCCATACTTCGCTCCCGTACGTCAATGTCGGGATTACCACACTATCATGTAATAACTTTTTTACTTACCATCCTATTTCTGGTCACTGCTTTTAGCGTTCCTAAAACCCTCTACCCCTGTTGTTCTCTGTCCCGCACTTTATCCGCCATACTCCTGCCTAAGCTGTATAATGTTGTATAATGATAGCCAGAATAAACTGTCATAATACGTCATAATCTTCAAAGGGCTAAACCATACAAATAAATGAGTAATCAAGATGGCAATTTACCTTCGATTAGGACAAAAAACAACATTATTATGTATTTAAGTAAGTATGAAGTAAGTCAAGCAATGCCTATAACACAAACATTAACACTTATAAGGAAACTTGGTAAACAAGCCACTAGGATGAAACAAAAAAATACTAATAATAAACAATATAAAAAAAAAAAAAAATCGAGAGCTACCGGTATGTACAGTCACTTGTAAAAGTACGTGGACCCTGTGTTTTTCTTTATGCTATTATACCTATCTGGAATATTTATTTGATGGAACTCACTTTTCGATAAATAGTACCGGTACAGTATAAATTATAAGGTTTTGTAGTTGATGCGTAGAATATGATATTCATTAAATTGTTTTCAGAGGTATACCGGTACTTCCATAATTAGAAATAGATGAGGTTCAAGAATTATTATGGGTGACTGTAAGAAAGAACATTTACAAGCACCAAGTACTAGCCTGATATTGATAAAATGTATTATCGAAATACAAGTATACTCTGTGCAGCTGATCAGGGTCAGCGAAGTCCTTCACATTAAATATCCCGCATTGCGATATGTAACTACAATTATAACCAATTAATATTTTTGAAAAGGAGGAACTAACCATGCACTGTAAGCATATGTCAATATATGAAGAGCTACGCAAGTACATACACATATGCATATATTTGTGAATCCATACCTAGTTGTAAACATATATGCACTATTATTTACTTATTTTATTAGCTAATTAACTGACGGCAACAAAAAACGAATATAAATTAAAAGTGAGATCAGCAATCAGCTACAAATTTAACCAGGCCAACTCATAAAAGCCAGAATTATAGACGCGACCTAGCGCAGCGGGCAAATAACCAACACTGCCCTAAGTACTGGGTTATATTATTCAAGCAACCCTCATGCATTAAAAGAACAGTAATTATGCAAGCAAATACATTTTTAAAGCGCTACACCTAGTCTATGAAATTTTCCCCGCCCGAGCAATGAACATAATGTATATGTTAATGAAAAGTGAACTCCCTTCCACTTTTAGCCCCCAGTTTTGCCTATCCCGGGGCTTGATTGAAATGAAGTTTTAATTAATAGTCTTGCTCATTAGCTGGCCTCGCCTTGTTTTACGTAGACTGGGGGGAACGCACGGAGGGATGGGGTGACGGACAGTAGGATACAGAGGGGTAGATAGACAGGGAGAAACAGAACGGATAGACGGAAGAATAGATTGACGGACAGGAGGAAACAGAGGGGTAGATAGACAGGGGAAACAGAACGGATAGACGGAGGGATGGGGTGACGGACAGGAGGATACAGAGGGGTAGATAGACAGGGGGGACAGAACGGATAGACGGAGGGATGGAGTGACGGATAGGAAGATACAGAGGGATAGATAAACAGGGGGACACGGAACGGAGGGATGGGTTGACGGACAGGAGGATACAGAGGGGTAGATCGACAGGAAGAAACGGAACGGGTAGATGGACAGGGAGAAACGGAACGGATAGACGGAGGGATGGGGTGACGGACAGGAGGATACAGAGGGGTAGATAGACAGGGGGGACAGAACGGATAGACAGAGGGATGGAGTGACGGATAGGAAGATACAGAGGGGTAGATAGACAGGAAGGGACACGGAGGGATAGATTGACGGACAGGAGGATGCAGAGGGGTAATTAGACAGGGTGGAAAAGGAACGGATAGACGGAGGAATGGGGTGACGGACAGGATTATACAGAGGGTAGATAGACAGGGGGGAAACAGAATAGACAGACAGACGGATGGATTGGCGGACAGGTAGATACTAAAGGATAGATAGACAGGAGAGCCCATCAGAGGGTCAAACGGGCAAGCAGATACTGAGGGATAGACAGACATAGACAGAGAGGCACACGGAGGGATAGACAGGCAGACAGAGAGATAAACTGGCAGGGGAGCAGATAGACAGAAGAATGGACAGAAAGAGAGGGAGATAGAAGGATAGACAGGCATACACATTGATAGATAGAAGCATGGACGAACGTCCCGGTAGATAGAGAGATGGCTAGGTATAAAAGGGATAGACGGGCGGGTAAACAGAGAGACAGATTAATGAACAGGCAGTAGAGTTAGACACACATGCAGCTTGATAGAGGGATAGATTGGCACACAGCCAGGCTGATAAAAATATGAATGGACAGGACGGCAGGGACACCCAGGAGTAGACAGGCATGTAAATAGACAGAGGGATAGACGGAGAGATGGACAGAAATGAAGGCACACACAGAGATAGACAGGCAAGCAAACAGGTAGGTGCATAGACAGGCAAAGAAAAAGAAAGCGGATAGACACACAGGAAGATACAGAAAGATAAACAGCAGGCAAGTAAATTGAAGGATAGACGGAGACATTGACAGAAAGGCAGGAACACAGAGGGATAGACGGGGAAGCAAACAGGGAGATGGTTAGACAGTCGGACATACAGAGGGATGGAGAAGCAGACAGAAGGTAAGACAGGAAGAAGCAAAGACGGATAGAAAGGGAGACAGAAGGAAATTCAGGAAGAAGCCAAGACAAAGGAATACAAGCAACAACAGACCTAATGATCCTTATATGGCTGCTTGTAAAGAAAAAAAAAAGAGAGAGAGAGATTGCCAGTCATCAACTAGAGGGTTTCAGCTCCAGAAATACTATCTATCTATCTATCTATTGCCGGACGCCTTACTCCTCTTACGAGGGTGGCCATACACAGAATGCCCCCAAGCGGACCTATTCCCTGTGAGAGGGACAACCCGAGCCAGTTTAGTAAAGGACTTACAGGATTGACCACTCAATTTAGGATCCGTCCGACTCCGAGGCCCTCTGTGTATCTTGTTAGCACTATTTTTCTACAGTGGTGTTCGGCTAATCCATCCACTAACCTGCCTTACCCTTAGGTAAGCAGTACGGATTTGTATCAGGTTTACTCCCCTAGACAGGTTGCCAACCAAGGCTGACGAGTCCCATCCACCCGGATTTGTATAAGGTTGTCTCCCCTAGATGAGTTGCCGACCAAGGCTAACGAGTCCCATCCACTCATGGTCAGAAAACAAAATTATAGCACTATTATAGCACTATATACTGTATACTGATACGGTCACGTTACTCGGGCACAAACGCAGTTAGTTGGGTATTTACGGCGAGATATTCATCAAGGCAATATTTAAATATATGGACTGTATGGCACTCTACAACATTTCTAGGCAATTTATTCCATAAGTTGACTACCCTCTTGAAAAAGAAGTGCTTCGCTTCATGTGAGTGACGGATAGAAAGGGAGACAGAAGGAACGACAGAAAGAAGTAAAGACGGATAGAGAGGCAGATAGAGCCATGGACAGACACACACACAGGGATAGGTGGCCAGACAGACAGATAGAGAACTAGACAGGCTGATTGAGGGATAGATAGGAAGTTAAACAGAGGGAATGACAAAGTACGTAGACACAAACACACCATAGTAATGCTAATGGGTAACTTAAAACTGAAGCTCACTGTACACTCAAAGACATAAATCATGGTCTAATATGAACTCTCGAACTGCAAATTGAACCTACGAAATGTAAATATTAGTTACCGGTAAGCAACTTAATGAAAAGATTCGAGTCTGTTCAGGATAGCTTCGAACATGTAGGCCCTAACTTATGTCGTTGGTGTATCATGTTGTGCGCTTATGTGTTTTGTGTACTGCAGTATTGTACTTCAAAAAGATAGTGCAGTCACCCCAATTAAATAACAATTGCGATAATAGGTGAATGGCTAAATAGAATACGACATGGAAAAAAGGGAAATTATATATATGTGAACTATAAAATTGCTCATAATGGTAACGTCATAAAGGGGGTGACATATCTGACATTTTAAACCGTGACCATATACTATTAACCATTGCAAAGAATATTAAGGAACAGCTTGCGTACTGATCTTTATGAGGCAACGAAAGTGAAGAAGAATGCTGCGGTATGCCCGGGGGGGGGGGTGGGGGGGGGCAGAAGCATGTGGGAAGGATTAGGAAGTTAGTAGGGGACAGATGGGTTAGTAACTGAGGGGGGGATAAAATAAAGTTATTCATTTACAAACGCAGCCAGTCGCGAGTTTGATGCGAGATATTTGTCTAAGCGGAGTTTAAATGAATCAACGGTGCTGCAGTCTATAACGTCTCGGGGAAGCCCATTCCACAAGTTGACAACTCGATTGAAGAAGAAATTCTTAGATTGGTGTGAGTTAAAAGATTTACCAATAATTTTGCAACCGTTTCCCCGCGTGTAATTAGATTGGTCTATAGTGAAGTACTTACTACAGTTCATATTGTCGATGCCTTTGATGATTTTGAACACTTGAATTAAGTCACCTCTTAATCTGCGCTGGGTTAAAGGAAATAGATTTAATTCTCTAAGACGCTCCTCGTATGGTTTGTTCTTTAGGCTAGGTATCATTTTGGTAACACTACGTTGAACTCGTTCTAGCTTGTTTATATCTTTTTGGTAATAAGGGCACCAGGATTGAACGCAGTATTCCAGAAGAGGTCGGACTAAGGAATTGTAAAGGGTTAGTATAACTTCTTTGGATTTATGCTCAAATGACCTGCCCATAAAGCCAATTATTTTGTTTGCCTTCTTAACAACTTCTGAACATTGTTGACTCGGTTTTAGGTTACTCGATATTGTTACTCCCAGATCGGTTTCTCTGTTTACATTCTTAAGCTGAGTGCCATTCATCGAATAGTTTGCTTTCTCATTTAGGTATCCGATATGTAGTACTTTACATTTATCCGCATTGAAACTCATTTGCCAAATTTGGGCCCAACATGACAATTTATCTAGATTGTGTTGCATATCGTCAACTTGTTCTTTTGAGAGTACGCTATTTGCAATTTTTGTATCGTCAGCAAATTTTGAGATTGTACAGGCGAGACCCTCATCTATGTCGTTGATGTAAATTAGAAAGAGAATTGGTCCTAGTACCGATCCCTGGGGTACCCCGCTACTTACATTGGTCCATTTAGATGCCTTACCGTTTATGACTACTCTTTGCTTTCTGTCGCTGAGCCAATTTTCTATCCATTTCAACACACCGTCTTGTATTCCATGCGCTTTTAGTTTTAGCAGTGAACGTTTGTGGGGAACTTTGTCAAAGGCCTTTTGAAAATCAAGGTATATAATATCTACAGCTTTACTCTCATCGTAGAGGTTGAGGATATCGTGGAAGAAGTCTAAGAGGTTTGTTAAACAGGAAAGTTTTTTAAGAAAGCCGTGTTGAGTATCTTTAAGTAAGTTATTTGCCTCTAAGTGATTTACTAGTCTGTCTCTTATGACCGTTTCTAGCATTTTACATACAATTGAGGTTAAGCTAATTGGACGATAGTTACTGGGTAGTGGGAGAAAAGGGGGGTGGAAGTGTAGGAGTGGTGGGAGTTCAAAGGAGTACAAAGGAGTAAAAAGAAAATCAAGCAACAACAGGTCTAGTGACCCTTCTAGGCTGCTTGTCCTCCAAAACACTGAGGATCAAGTGTCCAAACAGTGGTTTAGAGTGGGTAAGGGAAAATTGGAAAGGGAACTACTTCCCTGGAACTAATGTCCGTGGCAGGATTAGGAAGTTAGTAGGGGACAGATGGGTTAGTAACTTAGGTTAGTAAGTACTTGGGTTAGTAAGAGTAGAGGGGTGGTGGGAGAGGATTGGTGGGAGATAAGGGGTGGCGGGAGAGGAGGGGTGGTGGGAGAGGAGGAGTGGTGGGAGTGCAGAAGTGGTGGGAGTGGAGGAGTGGAGGGGTGGTGGGAGAGGAGTGGTGGGGGAGGAGTGGTGGAAGAGGAGGGGTGGTGGGAGAGGAGAGGGGAGAGAGAATGGGTGGAAGAGGAAGGTTGGTAGGAGAGGAGGGGTGGTAGGAGAGGAGGGGTGGTGGAGGAGGAGGGATGATGGCAGAGGAGAGGTGGTGGGAGAGGAGGGGTGGTGGGGTGGAGGGAGAGGAGGGGTGGTGGGAGAGGAGGGGTGGTGGAAGAGGAGGGGTGGTAGGAGAGGAGGGGTGGTAGGAGAGGAGGGGTGGTGGGAGAGGAGGAGTGGTAGGAGAGGAGGGGTGATGGGAGAAGAGGAGTGGTGGGAGTGGAGGGGTGGTAGGAGAGGAGGGGTGGTGATAGGAGAGGAGGGGTGGTGATAGGAGAGGAGGGGTGGTGGTAGGAGAGGAGGGGTGATGGGAGAAGAGGAGTGGTGGGAGAGGAGGAGGGGTTGCATGAGAGGAGGCGTGGTGGGAATAGAGATGGGAGAAGAGGAAAAGGGAGGAGGGGAGGAAAAGGTATGAGGGAGGTGAGAGGGAAGGAAGGGAGGTGAGAGGGAAAGGAGGGTTTGAGGGAGAAGAAAAGGTGGAGGAAGGTAGGGTGGGTGGTAGGTATTGGGAAGTCGGGATGGGAGGGATCAAGAGAGGGATAGTGGGAGGAGGGAAACTAAACATAATATACTGTATGCTTGGTGTTTAGCTAGCCAAAACAAAATATAGAATATGATTGGTTAAAACATATATTATTGTACATCATTAGTATGCACTTCTTTGGAGAAAGAAGGTGGAAAGTAGTTACAAAAAGCGAGGTGAAGGTATATTATTAATTAAATAAATGTGCATGCAAAGTTATGTAGACCTACTATCAAAAACTATAATGAATAAAGTGCACAAACTACATCAACATTGTATATCATGTGCGGTTTTTCAATAACAAACTCGATTACGTGTTCTTATCTATAACACGAACATTATGTTAGAACCAAGCAAGATAGTAACGACGTCCGCTATGGCACGTTGAAACATTGACAATTCTTCATATGGATGAAATTGAACCACACAATACGATGGGGACAAAAGAATCTAGTTTCCTTTAATGCACAGAAAACCAAGTACATTCAATTTTCTAACCGACAGAATCTCACTGACTCCCATATATTTTTTAATGATGTAAATATTCCCACTTCCCCTAGTATTGACATTCTCGGTGTAACATTTAACTACTAACTTGAGCTGGACACATTATGTTAGAAGCATTGCTAAGAATGCCTCTAAAAAACTGGGACTCCTGTACAGAGTTCGAGAATTCTTCACTGACGAGCAGTTGGCCGTGATATATAAAAGTCATGTGCGTTCTCAGATGGATTACTGTTCACCTCTGTGGGGTGGAAGTGGAGTGGTTGCATTGAGGCAGTTGGACAAAATTCAAAATAAAGCTATTAGATTAATCAATAACCCTGCAATCACACAGCACCTTCCTACATTATCCATACGAAGAAACGTTGCATCCCTTGCATTATTCTACAGATATTTTCACAGCAATTGTTCCGAGGAACTTGCTTAAATTGTGCCGCCTCTCCACATCTTTCCCCGTAGAACTAGGGCGGCTGAGAGCGCCCATGAATTTACACTTTCTCCTCCACAATGCAGAACTTCTGCTTATCAGAATTCATTTATCCCCAGAGCTACTACTCTTTGGAATTCACTTCCCTCGAATTGCTTTCCACAAACTTACAATCTAAAAATGTTTAAATCCAGTTGTTACAAACATTTTATGAATGGAGGATGCCTTTAGGCACATGGACCTTTTTGTTTTATCTGTGTTTTTCCTTCCTCCGTTCATTGTCTCTTAAAAAAAAAAAAAAAAAAAATCTTACCGAGAGACAAAGGAAGGGTAGGGTCGAGTTCATCAAGCCTGTTCACTCCTACCATCTCTTCCTAGCTGACGATGGAGGACTCAATGTTCTTCGTACACCTAATGTCATCTTCCATTCATCCCAGAACTAGGTTTAAGAGTAGTGAATTGCGAGAATGTTGGTACCCCTGTTCAGCTACACATGCTCAGAGCAACAACACACCTTATGTTGCTGTCTCATCATTTAAAAGCTGACTTAAAGGCAACGGGACAAAGTTCTTTAACCAGTGGAGGACCTATTATACATAATTAAAAACCTTTTGTCGTATTTAAATGTTTCTGTATGTACGTTTTTAAAATTAAGTTAGTGTGGGATAATATACAGTATAATATAACAATACACACCACCTGCATCTTAGGTAGATGCGCGGTTTCGATTTCAGCTATATTTATCACTGTTCACAATTCTTCGACAATGAGCTATTTGTATAATAAATGAGCGATGGATAATGAAACGTTGGTAGTTGGAAGAGGTAGGATTAGAGAAAACGAAATATACGTGCAAACTGACGGCTAACTAAAGATAATTGTTATCTGCATTATTTCCAATGTTGTTAGTGAGACTTATCTGTGTGTTTGTATCTCTAGGATTTAAAAAAAGAAACTAATGGATATAACATATTATTCTTAGTTCAGATTAGCTGTCAATATATTCTAATTGCTACAATCAGACGGACTTATGAAGTTAAACAAAATCCACACCTGATCGGTTAACTCGTACTGTAGGTATACTGTGTGTTTTTTTTTGTTTTTTTTTTATACTGTATTAATGACGGAAATATTGCGTGATCGATTTGTTATTATAGTTGTGTTTGTGGTTGGTTTTATTGCTCGCGATCATCAGAGGTTGGTTGCGGATAATACCATTTAAATACAACATTATTTGGTTGTTACCAGCGTATATATTGCAAGACACAAGACAGAAATTTGGCAAACCGATAGATCTGATGCGTCAATGATTCTATGACCTTGGGTAGCTTCACTGCACAAACAAACCTGCGAAACCCACGACGGGTTGTGAATAAAACAATTTGAATTTGCTTCTATAGATGTTGATACACGAAGCAAAAATTGGGTAACTAGAAATATGTATGGCTAATATTATGATTCATATTAAAATGTTGAGGAGGGGTGATGGGAGTGGAGGGTTGATGGGAGTGGAGGGGTGGTGGGAGTGGAGGGGTGGTGGGAGAGGAACCCCTCCTCTCCCACCTATGGGAGTGGAGGGGTGGTGGGAGAGGAGGGTTGATGGGAGTGGAGGGTGGTGGGAGAGGAGGGGTGGTGGGAGTGGAGGGTTGATGGGAGTGGAAGGGTGGTGGGAGTAGAAGGGTGGTGGGAGTGGAGGGGTGGTGGGAGTGGAGGGGTGGTGGGAGAGGAAGGGTGGTAGGAGAGGAGGGGTGGTGGGAGAAGAGGGATTGGTGGGAGAGGATTGGGATGGTGGGAGAGGATTGGGATGGTGGGAGAAGATTGGGATGGTGGGAGAGGATTGGGATGGTAGGAGAGAAGGAGTGGTGGATGAGGAGGGGTTGTGGGAGAGGATTGGGATGGTGGGAGAGGATTGGGATGGTAGGAGAGGAGTGGAGGGGTGGTGGAAGAAGTGGGGCGGTGGGAGAGGAGGGGTGGTGGGAGAGGAGGGGTGGTGGGAGAGGATTGGGTTGGTGGGAGACGATTGGGTTGGTAGGAGAGGAGGGGTGGTGAGAGAGGATTGGGTTGGTGGGAGTAGAGGGGTGGTTGGAGAGGAGTGGTGGGAGAAGAAGAGTGGTGGGAGAGGAGGGGTTGTGGGAGAAGAAGAGTGGTGGGAATGGAGGAGTTGGTGGGAGAGTAGAGGCGGTAGGAGAGGAGGGGTAGTCGTGGAATAGGGATGGGAGGAGAGGAAGAAAGGTAGGAGGAGAGAAGGGAAGGTGGGAGGGAAGTGAGGGTAGGTGGGAGAAGGGGAGAAAAAGGTAGGAGGGAGGTGAGAGGGAAGGGAGGGAGGGAGGTGAATGGGAAAGGAGGGTTGGAGGGAGGATAAGAGGAAAAGGTGGGAGGGAGGTGAGCGGGTAGGGTAGGTGGGAGGTATTGGGAAGTAGGGATGGGAGGGATCAAGAGAGGGATAGTGGGAGGAGGGAAACTTAAAGGTGGTGATGCATGAATTAACACATTTACTTTTTATCATGGTTGAGAGGTTCTAAAGGAGCTGATAAATAACTGGTTATATATGATTTACCAAAAATATCAGTCCGTAATGGCAAAAAAACAAATTATTAACAACACGCGCTGGCAACGATGTGTGACGTCACACCAGGAATAGAGTGCGAAAATATTTGGGAATTAATTAATTTCACGTCAGTCACGGGCAGTGCCTCCTCCCTATGGCATAGTTTCGGGGCCAGGGGTACGCGTCACTTACTCGAACCTACGCGTAGCTTTATAGCTACGTGTATGTAAGCAAAATGAGTGATATTGCGTTTATTAGGCAAATAAATAGTCTATATTAGGGTTAAGTTAGGCTAGGTTAAGTTAGGTTCTAATATATAAAATATAACGAATTTATAGGGAAAAGAACGGGAGGCCATGCACGCAGCCGGATCCCATGCCTTGGCCCCGCCCACTGCCGGATCCCATGCCTTGGCCCCACCCACTGCCCAAAATGTATAAATATTAATTTAATTAGATTAGATTAACCTAACTTAACCTAACCCTAATATAGACTATTTATTTTCCTAATAAACGCAATATCACTCATATAAATATTATATTAGATTAGATTAACCTAACCTAACCTAACCCTAATATAACTATTTATTTGCCTAATAAACGCAATATCACTCATATTGCTTACATACACGTAGCTATAAAGTTTGTTTACAAAGACATTCGGTTCTTTTTCGTGGACACAGTTTGTGTATATAAATTATGTTTCCCATTACGATATGGTTTAATATGTACCGTGTAATTATTTTTGTAATAATATAGATGATATTAACCCGTCCAGCACCAGCGACGCGTCTGGCGCGTCGGCGATGTATGTAACGCACAGCCCCAGCGACGCGTCTGACGAGTCACCCTAATTGCTCCGACCGTAACCTCAGGTGTAGCCACTCGAGAGGGCTCAGATTTGTATGGGAACTGTGTACGTATCCCACGCAACCGTGCCGATGGTTGAAAACTCTCAAAGTCCACGTGCGTGCGCGTGAGCGCGCAATAACCTGTTTTTGGGGGGAAATTGCCTTCAATTTTTTACTCTTGTAAAATATGTTTTCGGGGGCTCTGTAGGACCATTCTTTAACCCTTCCAGCCCGGGTGTCATTTTAAAATGACACCAAAAAAAAAGGGCCGGAACCCGGGTGTCATTTTAAAATCCTTGTGCTTGAAAGCGTGCTTCAAAATTCGCGCGGCCAATTTTTGCATGGTAGGAGCGACCGCAGCGCCACCAAGCCTCAACTACTAGTGTTATCAGTTCGTACGTGGCCGCCATAACGAGTAATACTGAAAAAAAAAATTCCGACGTGTCCGATTCGCTGCAACCTCCCGCGGGCCCCAGTGCTACCCCGCTCGCAACTTCAACGCCTGTTGCAACCGAGAAGAGAGCTCAACAAAAGAAAGTTAAGCGTTTGTTGAGTGATAGCGCTATACAGCGACAACTTTTTGAAAGTGATGAAGAGAGCAGTGGCGAAAGCTTGGTGGACAAGGTACAATTTATAAGTGAAAGTGAAGAAGACGATTTCGTGGGCTTTGGAGACGACGATAATGTCGATTTATTTGAGGGGGGAGACAGTAGTGATGATCCTGATGTGGAAGTGTTTCAGGAAGGTGCCATTGAGCTTCCCAGTGTGCTAGAACCTAGGCCTACCCCCTCGCCATCTTTGCTAGGTCAGCCTAGGCCTAGCCCAGGACCTTCCCCTTTGCCTGCCCGTACGCCCTTGAAAGTGGGCAAATATTTCTACAAACAATCATTGATCAAAAGTGCAGCTAAAAAAGCACGCAGGGCAGCCGCAGAAAAGCATAGGGAAGCTGAAGATAGCGATAATGACGCCGACCCTGGCCTAGCAACCACCCGCATTCCATTGTCCCGACGCCTTGACACGGGACGCCGCGTGGGTCACCCACAGCCCTCGCCTTCATCTCTCGTTCAGGATGACCAAAGGGTCTCTTCAAGTGGTATTGGTGATGTGCCACAGGCCTCAACACACCGCAGAGCATTATTTCCTGCTGAAAAGCCCTCGTCTCGCCGCAAAAGGAGCCCAACTCCCGAGGCCTCGGCTCCCATTCTTGAAGCTCCCGCAGCCTCCCGCGCCCCACACCGCCGACGCCCGGTCACTTCTTCACCAGAATTGTCTCCTGAAGAGGATGCTGACGACCCCAACATTGCCCCAGATAACCTGACGTCGCCTGAGGAGGAAGAGGAACAGGAAGAGGAAGAGGATGTGCCGACAAATCGAGCGAGAGGGCGAGGTCGTGGACGTGGTCAGCCTGCCGACGCCGCTGCCCCTGGGCCTGGGCCTGGGCCTGGGCGTGGGCGTGCAGGGCGTCTGCCTGGGCGTCCGCGTGGCCAAGGGCGTGTGCCAGGGCATCCAGGGCGTGTGCCTGCTGCAGCACGACCTCGAGCATCAGCATCCGACCTGTTTGTGTGGACAGATGGAGCTGATTTTGAGCCAGATTGTCCTGCCTTTGACGAGGTACAGATGGGTTCTGGGGTGTCACCAGCATATCCCTGTGGCCCAGATGCTACCCCCAGTGAACTTTTATGTGGCTTCTATGACAATGAAGTCATGGAATACCTCGTCAAAGAGACAAATCACCACCATGCTATCTGTGCCAACTTTCTTGGGAGGAAGACCAGTGCCAAGATGGTGGCATGGAGAGCTCTCACTGTGGCAGAACTATATGTGTTCTTGGCACTCACAATGCTGATGACTCATATAAGGAAGCATGTTCCGGCTGACTACTGGATCACTGGCGACATCATAACGAATCCATCATTTGGCAAATACATGTCCAGGGACAGGTACTTCGACATCCTCTCCTATCTCCACCTGACAAACAACATGGCAGTCCACCTTCCCGACTCATTATGGAAGATCAGGAAGCTGTATGACATGATACGTCATCGGTTCACCACATACCCGATTCTTTTCCAGAAGATGTGCCTCGACGAGTCTCTGGTCCTGTTCCGTGGTAGGCTGCACTTCCGACAGTATATCCCGTCCAAGAGACACCGCTTCGGCATCAAGCTCTTCGTCCTCTGCGACTGTTTGACGGGGTATGTGCTGGACTTTATAGTCTACAGCGGCAAGGCTGGAGAAGTTGTGACTGACCCTCTCATTGGTTTTGGTGGCGCTGTAGTGAAGAAGATGATGGAGAGGCACTTCAATAATAACCACATCCTCTACACAGATAATTATTACACGTCGCCTCTCCTGACCACGTACCTCCATGACCGCAAGACCGGAACTGTCGGCACAGTCAAGGGCAAAAGGAAGGGCATGCCAGGCTACCCAACCAAGACGAAGAAGGCGGACATCTTCCACAAGAAGAGTGGCCCCATCCTCTCCATCCACTGGCATGACCAGCGCAAGGTCAACCTCCTCACCACATGCCACAAGGCCCAGATGGTCGCCACAGGGAAGGTGGACCGAACAACCAACAACCCCGTCCAAAAACCAGCTGCTGTCCTGGATTATAACATCAACATGCGCCTCGTTGACAAGTCCGACATGCAGATGGGCTTCATCGACTGCCTGCGAACATCTTGCAGGTGGTACAAGAAGTTTATCCTGCATACGGTAGATATGTCGGTCCTCAATGCCTACAACATCTACCGTCTGAGGACTCCAGGAGCCAAGAAGTACAAGTCCCTGCGGAAGTTCCACAAGCAGGTGCTACTTGAGCTCCTGGCTAAACATGAGGGTACACCAGGCAGGCCAATACAAGGACCAGGCCAGCTTGACAGAACGGGGTGTGCTGAATTCTTCAGGAAGCACCAGCTCAGCGCCCTTCCTTTCAAAGCACCAGGTAGTAACGCTAGGAGTCAGAAGAGGTGCCATGTGTGCAGCCACACAACTCGCAGACCCCGCAAACCCACAAAAACCACTTGGGAATGCCTCGAGTGTCAAGTTGGACTGTGTGCTGGCACCTGCTTCAACGACTTCCACACTAACAAACTTTTGAAGTGGAAGTGACAACAGTGAAAGTGACACTCAAATGTAGGCTAAGAATAATAATATAACTAAGTATAAGTGAAAAGGACACATAAGTAATAATAAGTGCCTTCAATAACAATATGAACAAGTGAAAGTGACACTAAAATATATATTTCTAACAATAAATAAGTGAAAATGACACTCAATAAGCCTAGGCCAGTCAAAGTGACAGTATAATAATAATAAAACTAAGTATAAGTGAAAGAGACACACACAAGTAATAATAAGTACCTTCATAACAATATGAATAAGTGACAGTGACACTATATATATTATTAGCTTACCTAACAATACATAAAAGGGGAAATGACACTACCAATTATCAAAGTCCAGTGAAAGTGACATTAATAATCATAATAATAATAATAAAACGAAGTAATAAGTGACAGAGACACAAATAAGTTCATATAAATAACTTTATTGAGTGAAAATAACATAATAACTATAATAAATGACAGAATAACCAATAAAACGGCATAATTGCGGGTGGAGCGACGAGTGCAACTGGGCGTCGTAGCCGGGGCCGCGGTTGAGTGTTCGGACGCGCCGAGGTAAATCCGCGGCAAAAGTTACCTCCACTTCCATCACCATCACTCCGGAACCAGTTGAGCTAGAGAGCTCTACTCAACGCCATTCTACGCAGGAAGGTAAGGCGCTCATTTCTATATATGTTTGATTAATGTAGTTAATATATTAACCCTCCTCTAGCGGGTGCTCTGTGGCCGTTTTGGGCCTTTCTGGGCCGTTCTGACTGCTATATCAACCATCAGTATGAAAGGAACTGTATTGCGCCGAAAACTAGGTGGAAATCGCTACACAATGACGCCACATACAGCTACGTAGCACTCGTGGAGCACTGACAGTGTTACCTCAAAGATGGAAGTTTAGCTGATTTTGCTACCTTGCTCACTTTTAGCGAACTATTGGTTACACTGTCATCCTCACGCGCGGTGGGGGAACTGGAGTTAGTGTGGGCCGGGAGGCCACAGATGTCGGACGTATGGATCATTACTATCCCACCCATTTTCACTCGATTTCCACCCTTTTTTCACCCGTTTTTTGCCAGTTTTTTCAACTCGACTTATGTGGTGAGCCGCTTTTTAAGGGTTAAGCAAGATTAGCCTTAGTTTACTTTTGTTGATATTCGGCCAGATCGCCCGGATACGAGCTCCGTCATTAGGAGAGCCTGCCCGGGCCAGGAGGGTTAAGCTTTTTGAGCGGTTTTTCGTGGTTTTTCCTTCATTCCTAACCCATTCGCTATTGTTTCTGGAATAAAACCATTTTTTGAAAATGGGCCGGGTTCTGGTGAACAAAAAATACAAAACTAGCCGGGGCTCGACGGGTTAAGGCTCTATTTCCATAATAAACTAAATATAACTCATATTCCTACCATACACGTAACTACAGAAGCTACGCGTAAGTTTGAGAAGAAGCTACGCGTAAGTTTGAGAAGGTGACGCGTACCCCTGGCCCCGAAACGATGCCATACCTCCCCACCCCTCGTCAGGAACGGTTATGTTTGCCGAATCACAGTGTGGTATTTGGGTGTTTAAACACACCTGGACCATGTATGTCTCTTCATAAATTTCCTGAGGAAGAACAGTAGGTCTATGTTAGAAAATGGTATGTTTTTGTCAACCAGACAAGAATTTGGAATGAAAAGCCAAAGTCTAGCTGTAGGCCTAGGCTATGTGTAGCCTACTTTACATTTCGAGGAGAGTGCATTCATTATTAAGCAACAGGTTACAATGGGCTTGGCAAAGAGACTACATTTAAAGAGTACCCGGTAATGCTGTTCCTACAATCTCCACCCACAAGATACCTGCAGCTCTAATCGCTCTTCAGCTACCATAGCCTATTGCTAAACCATTCACCATTGCAGAGGCCAGCAGCAATGAAACGTCAAATTCAATGTGGGTAGCATTCAAGGAGACTACTGCAGGACTTACCTCTGACCGGGTATAGGCTATCCTAGTGTTTACTATACCCCTTTGAAATTACATTAGCCTAACCTAACAACCTTACCTAACCTATCCTAGTATTATGGGTGGGCCCTCCGCTGTTTGACATCTTTGACTTAGATTTTTGGTGCATTTGTATGTGAAGTGGGTATTTTTTCAATTTATCGATACCGAAAATCCTCCATAAGGACTATATGGAGAAAAATATGGCGAATCTATTGGTGCCTATTTTCCCTAATAAATTTGTTCTCATAATGCTACAGTAGTGTCGTTTAAAATAACCCCTAGGCTAAGGCTAGTGCAGTTTATGACATTTAGGCTACTAATCTTTCGCAGTAGCCTATAGGCCTAGGCTACTGGCTAGGTCCAACGATTGAATTATTAGCCTATTATTATTATTACACCTAGCCTAGGTGAGCCTATGGACAACTTATGATATTGGTAAATTTCTATAAGCGCACCATCATGAGTTTTTATTAGTAGGCTAAACATAGACTTTTCTGGGGAAGGATATAGGGGATGGATGTAGATTCCGGGCGTATGGTCGTCATGTTTACATAGGGTGATCGCCGCGGTTAACTTCGCGTCTATTTTGACGGCGATTTTTTTAGGTTATTATTTTGCCCACTGCTGGCAATATATATGATGACTGTCGGGAATTTAGATAAAGAGGTTAAATTACATATCACTGGTACATGAAATATCCCAACAAATAGTTATAATATAATTACCAACGACGTAGTCGATGGGTGTAATCCAGTCCCCCACACACGGCTAATTCAATTGCATGACATGTAAGAATGTTCACATAATACAATATCGATACAATGAACTTAGCTTAGAGGACTGGTGATGTAGGACTGTTGTTATAGATTAATATTTGTAGCACATGGTGAACTGTGGGTTGAGTCAGAGCCAGGGGGGGGGGGGGAGATGTTGGCTGTATGATGTTGATTGAGAGACTAAAGGGCCAGCGTCCGATCGCTTCGCGAAATTACATATGGCTGCCGGCTCATAATAATTATAACCCATAACTTGGTTTCATGATACATCTAGAGCTGATGTATTATATTTATACATTACAGTTAATATTTAACCTATACTTAAGAATAAACTACAATACACAAAGAACCAGCCGAAATCGTACATGCGATACGACACCGCCAAATTCAAATGTCCTATTGGACCTAAAACTGTCGGGATCATTACCCTATTCCCGACCTATTGCCCGCCACCAAAATGATATACAGGAGCTATATACAGAGAACAACAAAAGGACATCGAAGTCAAAGATCACCTAGTTTGATCTTTGATCTCCAAAGATCCACGGAACTCATAGCCGCCCTCCTTTTGGGACGAGCGCCACCTGAAGCCTGAGGAGGATCATCCTTCTCATCATCAGCTGCCCCACCTTGAGGAGCACTCTCCCGCGGAGGGGTATCAGTAGAGACGCCAGGATCATCCGGCAGTTCTACATCCTGCTCCAAGGGATATAACCTTACGACTGGGCGAGTAGTAACCCCAGTCGAAGTTCGTATTCTAGCAACCCTTATAAGACCATCAATGCCCTGGAACAAATCGAACAAAAACAAATTGGGCGGGTGCCCAACCCCGAAAAGGGTTGAAATAGGGGAGCTATCCCCCCGCCAAAGGCGGCTTTCTAGGGCCTTTCCTAGCTGATGCTGAGAGGATTGGGTTCTAGTCATGTGGTGATGGGCTGGTCTATCAGAGTGAGAACTGAGCGATCTCTGCCATACCCATAGCTTACTCTGACTGTTCCTTTTACTTATATATTTTCTAGATCTCAAGTGACGGCGTCTCTTGCGTGGATTGACTTCCTAATCTACCAAGATTGGAAACCAAAGCGTCACATCTTTCCTTTGCCCCTCAACTTTCTCTTCATAATTGCTGAGGGGCACAGGGCCCTGGGTGGGGCTTTGGTTTCCCGGGCGTTTCCGCACCCTCCTCAGCTCCCCGCCATGGAGTGGCTTCGGTCACCCAGGCTTTATTGTGGTCGGCAGGGAGGGTTCTGTGGGGGCGCTCGGTTATGGCCTTGGCCTTGCTCGGGGCCTTGGGGCTGTTCGGCCAGGCAGCTTGGGGAAAAACAACAACAACAAATCGATAATCCTCCCAAGCTTCCAAAATAACCTAGGACGCTCATCATGAATCAGGACGATATCCCCGATACGAGGCCATCGTTGATTCGTCCCTTTGATCTTATGAGAGTGACGGTCGCGAAGAGACAGCAAATATTCTTGGGTCCACCGTTTCCATAGATCGTCGGACACCTTGTTTACATACTGGAAGCGACGACGTGTGGCGTCAGCATTGCCGAACGTAGGGTCATGCAGATCTTCGTCATTTACGGACGATCTAGGAAAGGTATTAAGGGTTCGTCCACGTGTTAGCATAGAAGGCGAAATGGGTAAGAGGTCATCAACATCTGCCGAGGTATAGGTCAAGGGCCTGTCGTTGACTGACATCTCAATTTCTATTAAGATGGTTTGCAACTCCCATCTAGTCACCAGTGCCCTTCCTAATACCTTCTTCATGGCAGATTTGACGATACCGATTGTTCTCTCCCAAATCGCCCCGAACCATGGTGCACGTGCTGGTATAAATCTCCACTGACAACCCTATCCAGTGAGGGTAGCCACAACCTGCGGGTCATCCATTAACCCGTTGAGCCCCGGCTAGTTATAATATTTTGTTCACCCCAGTCCCAAGCCATTTTCACTTCTTATTTTTGTTTGCTAAAATGGAAGACAAGGATGAGAAATGAAAAAAAAAAAAAAAAAAAATCACCTCGGATATTTTTTTTTTGGGGGGGGGGGCCTCAAAAAAATGTGTTGAGCCAAAATGGAAGAGAATGGTGAGAAATGAAGAAAAAAAAATCCCCTTGGTCATTTGGGGGGCGGTGGGGGGCGGGGGTCGAAAGTTCGTCTCCCCCGCATGACCACCCGCCCGGGAGCACTAGGGTGAAAACTGAGTATGGCATTGTACGGCATACATCCTAAGGAGTGTCTCACATAAATCTCAAGCCTCTAGCTCCCATACGACCGGAGTAATGAAGGTTCAAAGTGGCGGTAAACTAAGGGTGTAAAGTATCCCCACTAAGCCCACCACCACCAGCCGCGCGGCTGTCTTGGCCCGCTCACACCTACCGGCCCGGCTCCCACACACACTACGGTACCTCCCCCTCCTATTCTCCCGCCATTTCCTACCTTACGAGCCACGTAACTGATTTTAATATGTCGGACGCACGTGATGCGTCGCTGGGAGTTGGTGATCAAACACTGCCAACGCATCACGTGCGACGCTGGGTCTCACTGGGTTAAACTCTGGAGATATTTAGAGGCCCCGACAAAACAAGTCGCATTATCGCTCATAATAATTTGAGGGAAACCATTGCGGCCTGCAAAGCGTCTTAGAGTATGCAAAAACCCCTCACTGGACAGGTCGTCAATCAATTCAATATGAATCGCTCTGGTTACCGCACATGTGTATAGAACGGCATATACCTTTATGATATTACCGGGCGATTCTCTAACATGAATCGCTCCGGTGTAGTCTACCCCGGTTACCTGAAATGGTTCAGTCCTTTGTACCCTGAACTCAGGCAAGGGAGGTAGATCAACTGGGGAGTAAGGCTTACCCTGTAATCTTTTACAGATAGTACAGCTATTGTGGATCCCTTTAATTGCTTGTCGCATCTTATGGATCCACCAACGTTGTCGCATATACGCCAGAACATAATTTACGCCAAAATGTAGGCAGGTCTGATGGCATTGGCGAATCAACAGTTTGGTAATCAAATGAGAGGAGCTAAGGAGGACAGGATATTTCACAGAATCAATAATGTCCGCCTTTTGTATCCTGCCTCTACACTTAATTATGCCTCCTTCCATATATAATCCTAGCTGCTTCATTAAGTTAGAGGGTTTGGCCTTTGACTCCTTGCTCAGGATTTGATGTTCAGTAGGATAAGATTCCTTTTGTACTAAACATATTAGTTTCGCTTCTGCTGATCTCAATTCATGGAGTCTGATATGCTTCGAATCTTCACTAAGGAAAGACCCGTGAGCCCGACTTCTCATGTTGTTGACGAACGGTATATCCATGCAAATACCCGTATTACTTGATCATAGCTGCCGTAACGTTCCCACTCTACCAACTTGTTATCCTGATGTGTAGTACTCACATTCGAACTACTTAACACATCATCTTGGGGCCGACTTGAAGGATCAGATATGCATTCCCTGAAATCCTGAAGCCATTCAGTTGGAGATGTAAGCCATGGAGGTCCATGCCACCAAATAGAGGACGACATAAACTGTTGCGCCGAGATCCCCCGGGAAATTATGTCACTGGGGTTATCCCTGGTGCTCACATAGCGAAATTTAGCTGTAGGAACTAAGTTATGTATCTCATCAGTGCGACTAGAAACATAAACAGGTAACACTTTCTGGCTGTGTACCCATGAAAGTGCTATTTGACTGTCGCTCCAGACATAGAAGTTATTAATCTGTAGTATGTCTGTATAAGCATCCAGTGTAAACTTTATTAGATGAGCAGACAGAAGCAATGCAGTAAGTTCTAATTTAGGAACTGTAATCTTCTTTATAGAGGCTACTTTGGCCTTCGCTATAGCCAGTGTCGCTTCACTACCATTGCATATGTATATGGCAGTACCGTACGCACTATTACTAGCATCAGAAAAGGCATGTAGATCCACCTGTTAACCACTAATAACCTGACGATTAAGTTGGACCTTGCAACATGTGGAAAGGTCCGACCGAATCAACCGCCAAGTATCTTGTAACTCAGTCGGGAGGGGCGTGTCCCAATCTAGTTTTATCCGCCACAGTTGCTGTAAAAACATACGATCACGGATAGTTACAGGCAGCAAAAAACCTAGGGGATCAAACAACCTCGCTGACAAGCTTAAGCAGTTTCGCTTGGTCATAAGCTCACTGCCGCATGGGGTGTGACAGAAGGATATACAATCTGTGGTAGTGTCCCATTTGTGGCCTAAAAACTTCACCTCACTATTCTCAGTAGCTACACCGTCAGAAGCAAATTGACCTTTCAAAAGATCACTATTAGTGGCCCATTCTCTCAAGTATAGATGAGCCTTGGCAAATATATCGCGGATCTCCCAGCATCTCTTGAGCAACAAATCTTCATTGTCTCCAGTGCCATGAAGATTGTCCACATAGATCCCCTGCTTGATCTCATTCTTGAAGTCAGGATCTAGTCCAGCCTCCTCAAGATGACGCAAGATAGTAGCGTTGAGAAGGAACTGGGAACAGGTCGCCCCGAATAAGACGACTCTGAACCTGTAGACCAGATACTCTGAATCTAGATCCATTGGGTCCCGTGGCCATAAAAATCTTGTCGAGTCCCTGTCTTCACGATGGAGTTGAAGCATCAGGAAGGCCTTCTCAATATCGGCGACCCATGCAAACTTATGACATCTGAAGCGCAACATAATTTGCGCTAGATCAGAGACCAGGGACGGACCCGTGTACAGACAATCATTCAGGCTATAGGAGCGATCACTGGATTTAGCAGAGCAGTCATACACAATACGAACAGGAGTGGTGAAACTGTCCTTTTTAATCCCATGGTGAGCAAGGTAATGGATGTTATCCCCATACTCACCGAGATCTACTCTCTCCACAAATCCACGTTGTACCTGCTCGTTTAAAACTGCCGCATAAGTCTCGCAATAATTTGGATCCTTGACAAACTGCTTCTGAAGGCCACGTAATCTACCAAGTGCTAGATGGAAATTAGTAGGTAATTTACTCTTGTTATCATTCCAAGGGAGCCTTACCACATACTGACCCCTGCCAGAGTCATACTTTACAGTCTCTTCATACGAGCGAGCTTAACGCTAGCTTGGACTCCCGATCAAGTTCATGTGGGTCAATTCCAATATTGTCCAAGTCCCATACGTTATCTATATCAGTACATGTATTATCAGGCACATTTGGCCTAATATATTTATCTATGGGGCTTACTGCTACCTTGAGGACCGTAACCACCTCCACCTGTGTGTCTTGAGAGGAAGTGGCATAGGATCCAGAAATGGCATACCCTTGGATTGTGGGGAGCATTATTAGCTTATCTACCCGCCGATATCCAGGGTGAACCAGGTCGTAGTAATAATCAGCTCCGACCAGTAGCATAATACCATTGTTAGCAGAGAGTTGATCATCAGCCAGTGTATAACCCTTGCTTCTGAGATATTTCAAATGTGGTTGAATCTCTGATGCTATATAGAAACTGGGTAGTGTGTCGACCACAACAGCCTTGATGGGACATACCTTTTTTCTATAAACATAGGAAATCTCCACTATATCATAGTCACTGGAATCTATTTCACCAGTGAAACCATGGAGACGCAAATTCTCTTGACCCTTGCTGGTACACTTGAGCTGGGGTAATGATGACCGCAGAACGAATGACCTCTGTGAGCACTGGTCAAGTAAGGTGTGCGTCATTATAGTATTATTATTACTCCCCACTACTGGCAGCATCATAGTAGGAAGCAATTGACATTCTCGAGAAGCAATGGACATGGCAGATACTTTATCACCCTCGCTCTTACCTTTCTCATGTGACTCTTTGGGGGTTCTCCCCTTTTCTTTGCCGTCGTGCCGATCAGACTGGGTGCAAAGGGAAAACCAATGTTTCCCCTTGCAATACTTACAAGGTTTGATGTAGGAATTGGTGCAATTACTGTTGAAGTGGTCTCTTGCCAGACAGCTGGTACATAACTTAAGCGATTTAGCCTTGCCAATCTTCTGTGTAGCCTTAGGATACTTAGGACACTGATACCACAGATGACCGTGGACACTGCACAACTTACAACCTAATGATATTGGCCTTTTCTGTTTAGGAGAAGTCTGTACCGGGAAAGCTGCAGTAGATGGCGACATCTCCACTTGTCGGTAGTGTCCAGTACTCTCCATATTGAAGACTTCAGTCTGGTACACCTGCACCAACGCTTCCAAGTTGAGTGGAGAGTCGCTTAGTTGTCGTCTTACGATTTCCTTTAGGGGAGAGGGTATCTTGTTCAAGATACTTACACTAAATATCTCCTCCTTGGTGATGGCCATTGTCTCCATAGATCGGAGGAGGCTCTCAAAGGAGGCATAGTACTCCTTTAGGTCCGCCACATCATAGGATGGAGGATCTAGCGTGAAGAATTGGTAATCAACGCGGTCTTGATGACTTCCACTCTCCCGTAAGTTCTCTTCAGCAACTCCACTGCAGACTCGTAGCTGGTAGCTTCTAGCTTGTACCCATCGACTAACTTCAATGCCTCCCCTTTCAATTGACCACGGAGATATGTGAACCTTTGGATGGATGTGAGTGTTTTATTATGATGGACGGAACACTCAAAGATATCCCAAAATCCAGTCCAGGTAGCCGAATCCCCGGAAAAGGTAGGCAAAGTAAGCTTCGGCAGGTTAAAACCAGTCGCCTTTGGTGTATCGGTATCCTTAACAGGGGTTGATTCTTGGGTGGAAGATAGTCTGGCTAAGGCTGTATTAACGTCCTCAAAGTACTCAAGATCTGCCGACATTTCTTCTTCCACATCGTCAGTAATTGTCAATAAACCATATACCTGCTGAGCGTAATTATCGTAAGTGGCTAGCGATTTAGTAACAGTAGCAAATTTACCCTTAATCTGATCAGCTGTGGCACTTAATAAAAATTCATCAAGATCTCTTAAACACTTATTTAAACTTCCCTTCATCCCTCCCTTAAGAATCTTAAGTTTCTTTAAATCTGTCATCGTTAAGGTCTAATTTTCAGCAACTTAAACTACAATGAGGTCACACTACAAACCGTTAATCGCTTAGGAATCAACAGCGGCAAACCCCCATTACTTAAGAAATTTACTCAAAAAGAATTACATAATACTTACATCCCCTTTAACATAAACTATCGAAAGGAAATTATCTAACTAGACAAAAGAATTAAATACTAAATCCATTAAAAGAAAGGGTAAGGTGAAGCACTAATTATTGAAAGCCCCTTATAGGTAAGCCTAGTTGGTTAAGCTACAATCATGAGGTCTGACTATTAACTGTCAATCGCTTAGGAATTAACAAAGACTGACACTCATGACCGCCACTATAAGCAACTAGGCTTAAGCTCTTTTATGAAATTAAAAGATAAAAGGTCACATGAGAACCCTCCCCACCAGCAAAATGAATAATGAGTCCCACAATGACAAAACACAATGAACACCACAGGCACACCACCAAGCGATATGAACAGCTACCACAGACACCTGCAGGCCTAGACTGCCTAGCCTAGCCTAGCCTATGAGCGCGAAATGGTGCCCGACAAAATTACCCCTACCCCAATCTCCAGCCCAGCTAACCCACCAAAAAAACGCCAAGGATCACACGCCCAAAAAAAACAGAAAACTAGCCCCAAAAAAGAGAGGGACGGCGCCTAATCGGAAAAAAACACGAGGGAATAAGCCGGGACTATAATAGGGAAATGGCAGTCGGCCCAACAACGCGCGAGGCGGCAGCCATTTGTAAGCCCACAAGCGTCGATGAAGTAAACAAAACGGTACTACGGTAAGGAAGCCTTAGGGCACGAAGGACCATTATTTGTCGGGAATTTAGATAAAGAGGTTAAATTACATATCACTGGTACATGAAATATCCCAACAAATAGTTATAATATAATTACCAACGACGTAGTCGATGGGTGTAATCCAGTCCCCCACACACGGCTAATTCAATTGCATGCCATGTAGGAATGTTCACATAATACAATATTGATACAATGAACGTAGCTTAGAGGACTGGTGATGTAGGATTGTTGTTATAGATTAATATTTGTAGCACATGGTGAACTGTGGGTTGAGTCAGAGCCGGGGGGGGGGGGGGGGGAGATGTTGGCTGTATGATGTTGATTGAGAGACTAAAGGGCCAGCGTCCGATCGCTTCGCGAAATTACATATGGCTGCCGGCTCATAATAATTATAACCCATAACTTGGTTTCATGATACATCTAGAGCTGAGGTAGATATTTATACATTACAGTTAATATTTAACCTATACTTAAGAATAAACTACAATACACAAAGAACCAGCCGAAATCGTACATGCAATACGATACCGCCAAATTCAAATGTCCTATTGGACCTAAAACTGTCGGGATCATTACCCTATTCCCGACAATGACAATATGTCATGGGGGGGTGAGCCCTCAACATATTATTGTATCCAAAGGCAGTCAAAATAGATGGGAACATGATGGCAAAGGTTCGACGCCACTACGCGTAGTGTAAACAAGGCTGGCGGTACGCCCGAACTCTATGTTCTACCCGGATATAGTATCCGGGTGTACGGGCCGACGGTCGGCATGATTACATAGGTCGATCACTTGCGGTTAAGTTCCCGTCTATTTTGTTCTGTTGTTTTCCCCCTGCTGGCAATATATATGAGTATGACAATAGGCTAAGTCATGGGGGAGAGGGGGCAAAGTCCCCCCTCAACTTATTTTTGTAAACCATGTAAGTCAAAATAGACGGGAACCTGATCGCGAGCGTCTGTGTAGTGTAATCAAGGCGGGCGGTTTTACGGTAAACCCGCATACATCCTTGCCCTTTCTGCTATGTTTTCATGCTAGGCCTATGTGTGTATTTTGATTATTTCGTACTAGTATAGAAGTGTTGGTGGCTTGGTGCCAATTTATCGGGAAGGATGTAGTTTCCGGGTGTACGGTTGTCATGTTGTGCGCTCGCAGTTACGTTTCCGTCTATTTCGACGTTATATTTTCTGCTATTTGCCCCCTGTCATTACTAGATGAATACTAGGTTAGGTTGTTGTTGTTGTTGTTGTTCCCTAAGCTGCCTGGCCGAACAGCCCCGAGTCCCTAAGGAAGGCCATGGCCACGGTCGGGCTTTCCCACAGAGCTCTCAAAGAGTGTAAATTGTGTTGTTGGCGTAAGTGGTTGTGTGAAATGCAGTCTTCTATGATGTGTTTAATGGTATGGGGTGCTGTGTTACAACCCGGGCAGGTGTCGACGACGGAGTCATCCAGTCTCTTCTGATAGCTCAGAAGAGCTGGATGGTGTCCGCATCTCAGCCTGGCCAGGTGGACTCTGTCCTCGCGAGGAAGGAAGGATTCAGAAGGATGGATTTCGGGAGGTCGTGCTTGCAGCTGCGTGTTGTCTATGAGTGAGTGGATGGAACGGCGAGTTATACGAGTATGGATGTGCTTCCGGAAGTTGGTTTGGGGTGGGCAGGGAGGGAGAGAAGACAGTATTTGTGTGTGATAGCGTGTGCTGGGTGTTGTTTTGATATTTCTTGGTGTCTGTGGGTGTGTTGCCATGTAGTGTAGTGGGTGGTGTTGATTAGTGGAGGCTGCTGCCAGGAATTGTGTGCCTCTCATGTCTAGATGGTCTTTGACTTTGAGGACTTTGGTTTCTTGATGTAGGTGATCTGTGGGTGTCGTAGCTGTGCATCCTGTGATGATTTTCAGGGCTTTATTTTGAATAGTCTGTAAGGTCTTATGATGTGTTTCAGCTAGGTTAGAAGCCCAGGCCGGGCTTGCGTATTCCATAACTGATCTTATGTATTGTTTGTAGACTGTGGTGGTGGTTTCTTTGTTGTGTCCAAATTTTGTGTGGCCAAGTGATCTGAGGGATATTTAGTCTGGGTGTCAGTTTCTTTTTCGTGTTTGTGGTGTGCTGTTTGAATGTCATTTGGGTGTCGTATGTTACTCCTAGGATTTTGTGTGTGTGTGTGTGTGTTAGGGGTGTGTTGTTTATGTTGAGTCCCGGGACGTAATCGTGCGATCCTGTCCAGCTTGTGAGGAGGATTGCAGTGGATTTAGCTGGGGCTAAATTGAGTCTGTTTGTAGTGCACCATTAATGTAATGTGTCGAGATAGTCTTGAAGGAGTCTTGTTGCTGTGTCTGGGTTTTAGTGCGTCCTTGTGAGTGTTATGTCGTCTGCGTAGGAGGCTATGGTTATTCTAACCTAGTGAGTAGTGAGAGCGGCTGCGGTCGCGCCTGACAATTCTCACTAGGTTAGGTTAGGTTAGGTTGTGTGGTTAGGCTAATGTATTTTTATATCCAAAGGCAGTCAAAATAGACGGGAACATGATGGGAACGGTTCGACGCCACTACGCGTAGTGTAAACAAGGCTGGTGGTACGCCCGCACTTAACATTCTTGCCAAATTATCACTAGCCTATATTTTCGCCATGAACACAATTTCTGGTACTGTACTCCTACCTGTAAAGCAGAATGTACATCCCTGGGCCCTGGCACTATAGTCCATTACCTAGGTATGGTACTAATATGTGCACAGGCGCCTGTAAGAGTAAAGTCTGTGATAGATCCGCCACTTCTTGTGTTTGAATCCCAGTTTTGTTGACTATCTAGCCGATCCTGGCGATCCGTTCATACCAACTCGTGCGCAGGATTATCATATCTGTCGTTTGTTGATACCCCCTAATGGCAACATAGATGATGATTACACTAAGTTCTGAGGGGGTGAGTGCCCCCCCCTCAACCAATCTTATAATGATTCGGATCCCTGATTAGGCCCCCTTGAAAGAAAAACGAAACGGAGCAAAATGTTACCTCGACTTTGTGCGATTTGCTTACTTTAGAGTAAATCAAGGCAAGAATGTTAAGTGCAGGCGTACCGCCACCCTTGTTTACACTACGCATAGTGGCGTCGGACCTTTGCCATCATGTTCGCGTCTATTTTGAATGCCTTTGGATACAATAGTATGTTGAGGGGGGCTTTTCCCCCCTCACCCCCCCATGGCATATTGTCATCATCATATGTATATTGCCAGCAGGGGGCAAATTACCGAAAAAATCGCCGTCAAAATAGACGCGAACTTAACCACAGCGATCGACAAATGTAAACATGACGGCAGCGTCGGACCTTTGCAATCATGTTCCCGTCTAATTTAAATGCCATTGGAAACAATAGTATGTTAAGGGGGGGGGCATGCTCCCCTTCACCTTCCCATGACATATTGTCATCATCATATATATTGCCAGCAGGGGGCAAATAACCGAAAACATCGCCGTCAAAATAGACGCGAAGTTAACCGCGGGCGATCGCCCTATGTATACATGACGACCGTACGCCCGAACTCTACATCTATCCCTAAATCAATTGGCCTACGTTATGTTTGGTTAGTTTTAGGTATATCTAGCAATCCGCCTGCAGTCGTGTGTTTACACTGAGGAACGGATGATGTTCGAGTGTGGATCGACCCACATACATCGTATTTTATGTCTATATTACATCTCATAACTACAAAACTTGACGAGTTTCCGAAGTTAGGCCTATGTACTATTCAAATAATTAAAGGTTTAGACAATGTATTTTTATCCATATTCACTCGTTAACCCTCCTGGCCCGGGCAGGTCCTCCCAAGGACAGTGTGGGCTACCCGGGCGATTTGACCGAAAAACGTCTAGGCCTAGGCTACCGTATTTGTATTTAGTTTAACTGCTAGAAATTTCCCACGCATCTATAAACGTAGTGCGGTTTCCAATCTGTAGACTGGTGTTGAGTAGAGCTCTCTAAGTCAACTGGTTCAGTTGTGATGACGATTTCCGTGGAGCGAATTTTTCCGTGATGTGACAATATCGGAGCTTTTCAGACACTAATTTCGTCTGATGTCACAACAATAACATTGATCCGACGTCTCCTTATTGTTTTCGGAGGTGCGATGATGCAACGATCGGCTTTGTTTACATGCATCGGACACACGGCGTTCAGACCAAGCTTAATAGGCTTTCAAGCTTACGGATTTTAATAGGACACCCGGGTACCTGCCCTTATTTCGTGGTGTCCTTTTAATATGCTGCCCGGGCCAGGAGGGTTAAACGTCTTAACCCCTCATTTTCCCTGAGCTTCAAAGCCTCGGGAAGGATGTAGTATCCGGGCATACAGTCGTCATGTTTACATAGGTCGACAGTCGATCGCCAGCGGTTAAGTTCCCGTCTATTTTGACGGCTATTTTTTCTGTTATTTACCCCCTGCTGGCAATAGATATGATGATGACAATAAGTCATGGGGGAGTCAACCTATTATTGTAGCCCACGGCAGTCAAAATAGACGGGATCGTGATCGCGAGCGTCTGTGTTGTGTAAACAAGGCGGGCGGTACGCCCGAATACTGCATCATTGCCAAGCCCTCCCCACTTGTTCTGTTTTTGTTTTAATATTCTCGGTGTAATGGGCCCGTATATTACGGATTTATAGGTTTTTACCATAATATTCTACTTGAATATACAGATACACCAGGTTTTTAGGTAGTAAAAAAAAAAAAAAAAAAAAAAAAAAAACACACTAAAACTGGCCAAAGTAACTACATTTTTACCGATCATTTATCTCTTGATGAAATGCTTCATTTTATATATATGTGCTGTCCTCGTTACTGGAGCTGCAGTGGGGCAGGCTATGAATATTAGGGAAAATATGGGTTAGAATGTAGTATCCGGGCGTACGGTCGTCATGTTTATATAGGTCGTGCGGTCGCGGTTAAATTCTGTCTATTTTGACTGCATTTATTCTGCAATTTTCCCCCTGCTGGCAAAATATATGATGATGACAAAAAGTAATGGGGGGGGGGGTGAGGGGGGCTACCCTATTATTGTATCCCAAGGCAGTTAAAATAGACGGGAACGTGATTGCGAGCCTGAGAGTAGTGTAAACAAGACGGGCGATATGCCCGAATACTACATCTTTACCAAAATGTTGGGTTAATATAAAGACAAAACAATGATAATACTGTACTTCAAAAATATAAAGTTTGCTTGGGTTTCTTTCTTTTTTTATTTAAGGAAACTCCAAAATTGGAGAAACCTACCAGTAAGTTTTCTCAAAACTTCACTCGGATTTGTTGTACAGTACTGTACCATTAATCAGGTTTTTTTTCTTGTAAATCATTCAAATTTCACTTTCATACATAAAATTGAGTATACATTCATGTGAGCCCCTGTATGAGGATATACTGTACTGTATTTTTTAGACATTTTGATTAAATGTAAGACTTCCCAAACTGTTGAATTTTAATCATTTCCTAGGCTTGGTAACTAAATTAAAACATTAAATCATGTAAATACATGTATGGAATGACCTAAATAAAAAATATAATAAGTAAGAATTTGTTTTATCTTTAACCCTTTCATAGAAATACTAACTTATTAGATTAACCCTCCTGGCCCGGGCTGTATCTCCAAAGGACAGGGTGGGCTACCCGGGCGATCTGGCCGAAAAACGTCTAGGCCTAGGCTACCGTATTTTAGTTAATTTTAACTGCTAGAAATTTCCCACGCATCTATAAATGTACTGCGGTTTCCAATCTGTAGACTGGCGTTGAGTAGAGCTCTCGAAGTCAACTGGTTCAGTTGTGATGACGATTTCAGTGGAGAGCATTTTCAGGCGATGTTAGCAATACGACGATCTTTTCACTACTGAAACAACGACATACAGACATACAATACCAAACGAGTCTTCTCCTTCTTGTTTTCGGAGGTGTGGTGACGCAACGATCGGCTTTGTTTACATGCGTCGGACGCACAGCGTTCAGACCAAGCTGAATAGGCTTTCAAGCTTAAAAGTCCTGAAAGGACACCCGGGCACCTGCCCTTATTTCGTGGTGTCATTTTAAAATGACAACTGGGCAGGAAGGGTTAATGCAATAAAGAGTATGTTCCCATTTTATTTCCCTTATGCGATTATCCTATAACACTGCATTTTGTTGCATTCCATATACTGGTAATAAGCACTTTTTGCAGGTTCTCAGAGCATTACGGGTGAACTCCAAAGATCAGCCACTGCTGATATCTAGAATCTGCCCTATGCAGATTCTAGAAAAGGTTAGTGTTTTCATGGAAAAATCTACTGGAGGCTGTTAATTTAAACCCCACGCTTCAATAATCTACGGGGTATGTACAGTCGTGGTCAGAATACACCTAATACAAGACAATGAACATTAACTAGTGAATCCCAGTAATTTGTCTGTGCGGTTCCAACACTTTCCCAATATAGTTAGCCTGTGTAGTATAATTATCTCTACAAAAAAAATCCAGAAATTCATGACCACGACTATACATTAACCCATAGGATCCGGGGGGCCTCATATGAAGTTTGGTATTTTCAACTTCATAATTCAGTAGCTACTGATTGAGACCACCTAGAGCAGTCAATATTTTTGCAAATTGTAGAACGTTTTCTTGTCTGTAGACTGCCGATGAGACGACATCGCTACGTTGCGTGCTTGCCGAGTTCTGATGATTATAGCGGCGATTTTTTTTTGACCATTTTGCCTCATATGAGGCCTCCCGGATCCCAAGGGTTAAGTATACGGTATAGCATAGCTTCAAATGGTAGTAAAATGTGAGACGTAAATATATATACCGGTATATATATATATATATATATATATATATATATATATATATATATATATATATATATTATATATATTTATATTATATATATATATTTATATATATATATATTTATATCTTATCTCTATGCCCAACTATAAACTTGTATAACTGGTGTTAGGTGAAACCCTATCAGTACTTTCAATGTTGTATAATGTACAGTATATACTGGTACTGTACTGTTTTTCACTTGGGGTTAAGAGTGTATCACCTGTATTTTTATATTTATGAATACCGGTACTACTGAAATAATATCAATATCTTTGATACTATTTTTTTCCTTCCCAGGAATACCCTACTAAAGGATGACCATGGTGGGAACACCTCCATCTTTTTTTGTCCAGACATGCCCCTTATGCCCATCCCAAAATGGTCCCCATTTAATGTTTTGTTTTTTCTCTTGCTCATACCCAGGCTATAGGTCAATCACTCTGATGTAATGCTGGAAAGTACAACTGATCAACAGATCTGTCATACTTTAAAGCAAATATGTTTCTTTTATTGTAAAATGTGTTGCATAATGTTTATGATGGGCATCACAGCCTACCTCACTGCAAAGTTTTACCTATAGTATTATCTACTATAGTGTTCCACATTTTCTAACAATAAGACAGAATAACATGCATATAGGCATACCATATCATCACCCTCCATCTTCAACTCATATAAGCTCCTTATTTTACCACCTGACACATCTTCAGTATTCCCTCTTCTAACTTGCTTTTCAATTACAGTACAGTACTTTATATAGTATGACTTCATATTGCACCATTTTATCCTTTAGCATGGTCATCCTTTGAGTATACTTATCATAATTTTGTTAGTACAGTACAGTATATAAATTCACGCTATAGTATGATGTCTGTTACTATCGGGTCAAAAGTGGTATTTGTTTTCTTGTTCACCTACTTCTCTATATGTATAGCTGGTACAGAATAATAAGCATAGGCTAAAGCTACTCTAAAAATCTATATGCTAAGATGATCAAATTTTGTTATCTCTGTTGTTTGCTATTTTGAAGAATCTGGTTTAGTCACAAAATTCAAACTTTAAACTTCGAAGGTGTGACAAAATATTGACATAATTATGTATATTCACTTCAGAAAAATTAAAATTAAATAATTGTGATCAGCAGTACATTATGTATGATAAAACATATTCTAGTTACAGTACGGTACTGTACTTTTAAAGGCATTACACTTACTTATTCAGTTTTCTCTTTGTATTTGTCCATATTGTTGCCTATAAGCATAGTAGACAGCCTGAAGATTCCACGGGCATAAGGCAACAGATCTAAACCCTGGATGATCAATCATGCAGTCAGGTATGGGTTCAGCCTCACAACATTCTTTCCTGCTGATCTACAAGTACAGTATCCTGGCTACACCAACATGTCAAGAAAATACCCCCTATATCGTCACCAATTCATAGCATAAAAGATGCCCGACCATATTCAAAGATGCTGTGAACTACCGGTACCGTATAGCTGCTCTCTCCAATCAAGTGACGTTTATAAATAAAGTGTCGCCATCTAGTGTTGTCAACGACAGGGTTGTGTAATGTCACCGTGGCTGTTTAATGGTGTGGTGAGGGAGGTGAAAATGAGAACTATGGGTAGAGGAATGGGTTTAGTAGGAAAGAGTGGTTATATATTTGGAGTTCTACCAGTTGCTGTTTGCTAATGATATAGCATTGGTAGCGGATTCTGAAGAGAAACTGCAGCGAGAAGTCAAAGAGTTTGGTGTGGTATGTCGGAGGGGGAAGCTGAGATTGAACATCAATAAAAGTAGTGATTGTGTGTAATAGAGGTGCTTGTAGGGTGAATCTAGATGTGAGACTGGATGATGAAATACTGGAACAAGTTGAGTGTTTTAAATATCTGGGAGGAATGATAAGCAAGGACACATGTGTGGAAATGAAAGTAAAAGAGAGAGTATGTGAAGGAAAGAAAGTTTTTGGAGCAATGGTAAGTACGGTATGTGGAAGGTGAGAAATCTCTGAATGAAAGCTAAAAGTGCCATGTATCAAGGGATAGTTGTACCAACAGTTATGTATGGGGCTGAGAATTGGGTTTTGAAGGCAAAAGAGAGAAGGAAGTTGGATGTGATGGGAGATGAGCTACTTGAAGAGTATTTGTGGAGGGACTCATAGAGACGCATTGAGAAATGCAGAGGTACGTTGGACAGTGGGACAGCAGAAACCTTTGTCGGCCAGAGTGGACAGAAGGGTCCTGCGCTGGTATGGACATGTTGAGCGAATGGGAGATGAAAGGCTTACCAAGAGAGTACTGTATATGAGTCAGATACAAGGGGAGGGAGGAAGATTAGAGAATGCTTGTGAATAGTTGAGAGATAACGCGGGCGTTGGGTCAGGCGCCAGTTGGACTAGATAATGTGTAGTCCATCAAGCGTCTGGCCCGGGGAGCCAGTGTATATGAAGGGTCATGTCTGGATGTGAGGTGGACGGGCATTGTGGTGTGCTCCGCTGCGTTTCTGCATGCTAAGACCGGAACCTCTCCGGGAGGGCTGGGGCCGGTGAAATGCTGGAGGCCCCTAGTGATCTTTGGTCTCTGGGTCTTTTCCTAAGCGATCTAGATGTGTGTGAATATATATTTTTGTTAGACCATCTCAAGCTATGGGGTATGTCCCTGTGTATGAACATACATCTATTGTGGCAGAAAGGAAGCAACAAACACCTTGAAGCTCCATTGTCTCCATCTCATCTAGTACGACATATGAAGCACCCATCATCTTCAATTGATAATCCTGGGGCCTCGTACGAGTTACAGGCTACTGAACAGCCTACAGTCCAGAAGTTGAGACATAGAAAAACAAAATAATAATATAATAACAACAAATGATGACCCAGTCATTCACATACAGCATATACCAGTACACTGTACAGTACTGTATAATCTCATTTCTTCTGTATGAGCAAAGGTAGCCAGCGTAACAAAAAAAACATAAATACTGTATATACCAGGTATATACGGTATATAGCGGTATATTTTTCCACCAACTTTACAATGTGTGTTGTTTTTTTAGCCTATTCAGTACGGTACCGGTATATATTTGTGTGATTGACTTGGGATTTGTTTCCTTCTTACTTTAATGATATCTCTGAAGTGCCATAGTTTTTTTTTTTTTTTTTTAAATCGCTTTCATATTGCCTTGATGACGGTAGGTCTACAAAATACCGCGAAAGGTCAAAAGTGTACCCCCAGTCCAAAGTCACCCCACTTTACAATACTGTACCGTACCTGTCTTAGGTACTCTATACAGCAAATAAACTTTTTATTTGGTTCCAAATTTGCTAATCCTTTTAAAATATTAAATACTGGCATAGTAAAGTTTCAATAAGTGTGAAGATATACTACTAAGTTTTTGTGAATAGGCCTATACTTAGGCACATATCCCATAGCTAGGGGTGGCCGACTCGAGACAGTTACTGTATATACCGTACTGTTGAAGTTATAACCAGGGATGGAGTATTCGTTTTTGTTATTCGTATTCGAATGCATTCGAATACAGTAATTCAGGGTATTCGTATTCGAATTTTTGTAAATAAAAGTAAAAGTATGTGCATTCGTATTCAAATATTTGGACAAATTATTTGTATTCTTAGAATAATATGGCGAATACAGAGAGAGCGAGAGAGAGCTGTCATCGTTCGTATCTCGTCATATTCACAAATTTGATACCATACCATATATCTACAGGTAGTTACTACACTATATAAGTTTAAATACCAGTATTGAATACAGGTAGTGTCTGTTATCAGTCATAAAATAGTTAACCATTGCATAAGCTACGGTAATTAGCTTGGCCTATAGTAAAAATTTTAATTAATTTGTGGAAAAGTATTCATGACTGCATTCATGAATACTTTCATAAAGTATTCGTATTTGAATACTGAACTCTTGTATTCACTCCATCCCTGGTTATAACAACATGAATGTATTCTTACATTTATTATTTCTTGACAGCATTTACACTCCTCATCGGTGTCCATCACATCACAATTCCCACACACGACACCTGCAATTATCTAGAGTTTTAATGTGGTAAAAGAATGGTACAGTACCGTATCACAAACTGCTAACAAGCTACCGTACCAGTACTTATATTACCAAACTATACCACTTAACAAAATATACTAGTTAACCCATGAACTGCTAGAACCTGTACAAAGAAGAAGGTAAAGTTGAGGGGGGGGGGGGGAGTGAAGGATGTGGCATGGAGAGATGCCACTACTTTCTATGTGTCGCCCAATTTTGAGACATTTCCCGGCACTGGCACAGTATTTGATTTGATGTACATGTTTAAATAACGTGCATAGCGGAAGGAACATAGTAGTTCCTGGGTTAATAAGCTATACAACTGTGGACGTATGTGTGGGGAGGAGGCTGATGGTTGCCACTTCTTCAGGCAGAGAAAGATAAAAAGGTACAGTACCAGTACACAATGAGAGGAGTGGAGAAGGGAAGTAGAGATGGTGGAACGAAATGTGCCGACTGATTTTATATGTATAGATGAACGAATGAGGTAATCTGTGTTTCATGCTAGGGGGTATTTGGGGCAATAAGGGGATGGGAGTTGTCTGACCATAATGTGGTACCGGTAGTAGCAAATATGTGAGTACAGACGAAGTGGGTGAGGAAAGATAGCGTAAGGCAAGATGGAGGAGGAGTCATGTAGAGAGGGAAAAGGTTATAGGAAGAGTTGTTGTTGTTGTTGTTGTTGTTCCCCAAGCTGCCTGGCCGAACAGCCCCAAGGCCCCGAGTAAGGCCAAGGCCATAAACGAGCGCCCCCACAGAACCCTCCCTGCCGACCACAATAAAGCCTGGGTGACCGAAGCCACTCCATGGCGGGGAGCTGAGAGGGTGCGTAAACGCCCGGGAAACCAAAGCCCCACCCAGGGCCCTGTGCCCCTCAGCAATTATGAAGAGAAAGTTGAGGGGCAAAGGAATAATGTGACGCTTTAGCTTCCAATCTTGGTAGATTGGGAGGTCAATCCACGGAAGAGACGCCGTCACTTGAGATTTAGAAAATATATAAGTAAAAGGAACAGTCAGAGTAAGCTATGGGTATGGCAGAGATCGCTCAGGTCTCACTCTGATAGACCAGCCCATCGCCAATATATAGGAAGAGTTAAAAAAAGCAGTAGAAGACACCTAGATAGGTTTGACTTGAAGCGAATGGAGAAGGTGTAAGGTCTGAGCTTTGTGTTTATGGAAGAGATATGTGCAGCATGATGATAATGATGCAGTTTTTACAACCATGCACTCCCTGCTCAATAGCTGGACTAAGGTGGGTGCCCTGATGAACAGTTGCCACAGATTGCTAGATTGCACCCTCCACCACAGCACTGGCATCTGCCAATAACACACTGGCTGGCCTGAGACTCGAACCCTTGACTGTGAGGTTTACAGGCGAGTGTTCTACCAACCGTGCTACGGCCAGCATGTGATGAGTTAGGAGGAGGGGAAGGAAGTGAAAGGATTAAACAGTATGGTGGACTAAGGAGGTGAAACAAGCAGTTGAAGAGAAAAAGAAAGCATACAAGAGTGGTTGGGTAGTAGAGGGAATGAAAATTTGGAGAGGCAGAAAAGGGAAATGTAAGTGAAGAAAAAGAGAGTAGTGAGCCCGAGTACGAGAACAGTAGATGACAAATTTAGAAGAAATTGTTTTGGAAGGAGGTCAAGAAAGTTAGGGAGGGTGACAATGGAAGTAGGCCTAGTAAGGGCGTGAAAGAAAAGAATGGGGGAGTTCTAGTGATGAAGCAAGCTAAAAAAGCACTTTAACCTGGGAAATGAAAGAGGGGGTCAGAATAGACCCATCACTGGTACTGTAGGATAGTGATGTAACAGAGCAATGAGTAGATGGGGAACAAGGTGGGTTTAGGAAGAGAAGAGGCTGTGTAGATCAGATCTTCTTGTGAAGAAGTACCCAGTATCTGCAGAAGAAATGGAAGTTTATGCTGCCTTCATGGACTTGGAGAAGCCTAAGACAGTAGGTAGAGAAGGTGTGTGGCAAGTACTGAAGATATAGCAAGTACCGGTAGTTGGTAAGTTGCTGGAAGCAGTGAAAAGCATGTATGAGGGTGAAAGAGCAGCAATGCGTGTAGAGAATGAGCATAGCGATTTCTTCAATAAAGCATGGGTGTGTAATGTCCCCATGGATGTTCAGTAGCCCATACAGCACATATTGTATGGATGGAGTCATGAAATAAATCCAAGGAAAAGCAGAGGATGTTGCAGTACACAATGGAGCGATGGAAGTTGCCTGTGCTACGGTTAGCTGATGATACTGCTCTTATGAGTGATAATGAGTGAGCGTTGCAAAGTTTGGTTTAGTAATTATGTTTAGAATGTTGTGTGAAAAACGGAATTCGAAGGTAAATAGGTCAAAGAGAGGGATGCATTCCCCCCCAGGGTTAAGGAGGCCTTCATCTTATGGTGAAGGAAGAAATTAATATACCCCATGCATCCTACTGCATGTTGTATAAGGCGACTAATAGGGGGCGTGGAGAATGAGTTGTGGACCAACAGCCATTAGTAGCCTATACAATAAAGCCTTTTTATTGGCACTCAGGCACTGTCTTGGTATGGCAATGCCGAGACTGGTGGAGTGCAGTTAGGTACCACAAGGGACTCTACTAGTTTAACCTGGGCGCTGTTGGTGCAACGCCAGAGTCGGCAGCAGTGTTGTGGCAGGATCATGTTGTTCTAAAGTCCAAGTTGCCTAATGTACAGTAGTCTTGGTATGGTACCGTACTGTCTTGTTGCGGCACTGTTGAGGCTGGTATGGTTTGCAGATACTGCAGATGGACCTACTGTTGTTGAGTCTTGGGTAAGGGTTGTGTTAGCGGGTGTACCATACCTTTTGTTTACATAGTGGCACGCTCGCAGTTACTGTACATTCGCGTCTAATTTGACTGCTGTTATTTGCCCCTGCTGGTAATATATATGATAATGACAATAAGTCATGGGAGGTGGGGAGCAAAGCCTCCCTCAACATAACAATTTATCCAACACCTGGCCGTGGGATACAATAATGGGTTGAGGGGGGTCTTTTTCCCCCTCACCCCCCCCATGACGTATTGTCATCTTCATATATATTACCAGCCAGCAGGGGCAAATAACAGCAGTCAAATTAGACGCGAATGTAAATGCGAGCATGTGACTATGTAAACAAAGCGGACGGTACGCCCGCTAACATAACCTTTACCGAGTCTTGCTGCGGCACGGTTAGCACTATACAGTACCAACATCAGCCAAAGTGCTGACATACGGGGTCACCCCTTGCATATTACATATACAAATTATCCACCGTCCACTGCCTTTTATTATTCCTGGGGGAAAGTGACATAGGCCTAGGTCTAGTCAACAGTGTTTGAGAAGCTTAGGGACACGTCTTGCATGAGAGGCAATTGTTTACATATTCGATGAAAAACCTAGCCTACTTAACCCATTAAGCCCCAGCTGATTTAATAAAAATGCACACTCCAGACCCAGCCACTTGTCAATTTTTGTTTTCCTGAAAACACATGGGATGGGTTAGTAATAAAGGAAAAAAAAAAAAAAAGCTCACTTAGGTCATTTAGGGGTCCTGGGGGGCGGCGGAAAGTCGCAATTAACATGGGGTGATGGGTAGGCTAGGCAAAATACTGGAAAATCACTCCAGCGTGCACGCGGCTGGACTTAAGGGGGCTGCCAACCATCGGTTTTGTTCCGTGGGATCCTAAAGCAGTTCCCATACAAATCTGAACCCACTACGAGCCTTCTATCAATGTTCAATTAGCGCCGTCGGCTATAACCGACGCTGGTACTGGCAGGGATTTACAATGCCGTCGACTCGCGTCCGACGCTGGTGTCCACCTGGTTAATCTGTATCTAGGCCTACTAGTATTTTATTGTGTTCACGAGACACGAACGAGTTTTCATAACGGGCGAGGCAAGCATAAGAGCGAGTTCAATAGTTGATTATTTTTTCAAAGAAAAAATATATTTACATGTGTTGGCCTAACCAAGCATAATCTTCACAATGACCGTTTAAACTGTCAAACATGTCTTAATAAAAAAATAAATACCGTAGGTACCGGTAGGCTTATTTCGGGAAGGATGTAGTTACCGGGTGTACCACTACCGACATACAACATAAATCATCTATAAATACTTATAATAAAATAAATACTTATAAATCTATAATATGATTCGACCCCCTCCTCGCGTATAAGGTGAATCGCGTATTAAAAGCTCGCGTATTGGCAGGTCAGACTGTACTAGGTTAGGTTAGGTTGTTTGGTTAGGGTAATGTATTTTTGTATCCAAAGGCAGTCAAAATAGACGGGAACATGATAGGGTACACCCGGTAACTACATTCTTGCCGGTTAGGCTAATGTTGAAAATACTAAAATGCGACGGTCCTTGGTATTAAACAACACTGTGTATCAAAGAAAAATAAAAAAAAAACTAGAATTAACTAGTAAAAAGGCTGTCCGGGGTCTCTTCAATATTTAACCCTTAAAGAGCGGCGCGCAACATAAGTCGAGTTAAAGAAACTGGCAAAAAACGGGTGAAAATCGAGTGAAAATGGGTGGAACAGTAATGAACCATACGTCCGACATCTGTGGCCTCCCGGCCCACACTAACTCCAGTTCCCCCACCGCACGGGAGGATGACAGTGTGACCAATAGTTCGCTAAAAGTGAACAATGTAGCAAAATCCGCTAAACTTCCATCTTTGAGGTAACACTGTCAGTGCTCCACGAGTGCTACGTAGCTGTATGTGGTGTCATTGTGTAGCGATTTCCACCTAGTTTTCGGCACAATACAGTTCCTTTCATGCTGATGGTTGATATAGCAGTCAGAATGGCCTGAAAAGGCCCAAAACGGCCACAGACCCCCCGCTAGACTAGGGTTAATGGTGGTGGTGCATGACATGGGCTCTGCTTATAATGGTAAATACCAACGTGCAAGTAACGCACTTTGAGTGTTGTTATTAAATTTTGTCAAACAATAATCTCAATATATCAAATTTTATACCTTGCGGAAGGTGTGCATGATTCGGAGTTAAGGCGATCTTCGTGACGTCACACCAAGAAAATTGTAAACGATAACAGCACCAAGAGGATTCAGGAAGACGCCTGAGAGGCTGAAAAGCTTGACTAGCCTAGATGTCTTGTGATTTGTGAGGCTGACTCTTAGAGTCCTAGGCCTATGAGTGGTAATTTCATAACTTTAACTTCGTTGTATAACAACCTGCACAATGGACGATGATTATGAGAACTCCTGTGAAAGTAGCCGGTTATATTGATGTTTTGGACCGACAGTTAGCCCATCGATCTTTTTAGGCCTAATAGGTCCGGTAGAGCATATACATCATTGCTATATATATATCTTTATGAGCTGAAACGTATTATAAGGGAGAAGAAAAAAAAACGCTAAAATACATAGGCTAGCCTATACAGTACCGGTATACTGTAAAAACAATAAGTTTTTCAGCCAGTACCCAACCAGCGGGGGTGTGGGGACGGCAGCCCCCACCCATATACTAGGTTGTTGTTGTTGTTGTTCCCTAAGCTGCCTGGCCGAACAGCCCCGAGTCCCTAAGGAAGGCCATGGCCACGGTCGGGCTTTCCCACAGAGCTCTCAAAGAGTGTAAATTGTGTTGTTGGCGTAAGTGGTTGTGTGAAATGCAGTCTTCTATGATGTGTTTAATGGTATGGGGTGCTGTGTTACAACCCGGGCAGGTGTCGACAACGGAGTCATCCAGTCTCTTCTGATAGCTCAGAAGAGCCGATGGTGTCCGCATCTCAGCCTGGCCAGGTGGACTCTGGCCTCGCGAGGAAGAGAGGATTCAGAAGGATGGATTTCGGGAGGTCGTGCTTGCAGCTGCGTGTTGTCTATGAGTGAGTGAATGGAACGGCGAGTGATATGAGTATGGATGTGCTTCTGAAAGTTGGTTTGGGGTGGGCAGGGAGGGAGAGAAGACCGTATTTGTATGTGATAGCGTGTGCTGGGTGTTGTTTTGATATTTCTTGGTGTCTGTGGGTGTGTAGCCATGTAGTGTAGTGGATGGTGTTGATTCGTGGAGGCTGCTGCCAGGAATTGTGTGCCTCTCATGTCTAGATGATCTTTGACTTTGAGGACTTTGGTTTCTTGATGTAGGTGATCTGTGGGTGTCGTAGCTGTGCATCCTGTGATGATTTTCAGGGCTTTATTTTGAATGGTCTGTAAGGTCTTATGATGTGTTTCAGCTAGGTTGGAAGTCCAGGCAGGGCTTGCGTATTCCATAACTGATCTTATATATTGTTTGTAGACTGTGGTGGTGGTTTCTTTGTTGTGTCCAAATTTTGTGTGGGCAAGTGATCTGAGGGCATTAAGTCTGGGTGTCAGTTTCTTTTTCGTGTTTGTGGTGTGCTGTTTGAATGTCATTTGGGTGTCGTATATAACTCCTAGGATTTTGTGTGTGTGTGGTGTTAGGGGTGTGTTGTTTATGTTGAGTCCCGGGATGTAATCGTGCTCTCCTGTCCAGCTTGTGAGGAGGGTTGCAGTGGATTTAGCTGGGGCTAAATTGAGTCTGTTTGTAGTGCACCATTCATGTAATGTGTCGAGATAGTCTTGAAGGAGTCTTGTTGCTGTGTCTGGGTTTTGGTGCGTGCTTGTGAGTGTTATGTCGTCTGCGTAGGAGGCTATGGTTATTTGGGGTGAATTTGGTGTATTTATATCATGCATGTACAGATTGAAGAGTGCGGGCGACAGGACGGATCCTTGCGGGACTCCGTTTGGGAAATTTCTAATGCTAGATGACTGACCGGCAAAAGATACGTGTGCACATCTGCCTGCTAAGAAGTTGGCCAGCCATCTTTTTGTGTTGTTGTGCATGTATGTGTTGTAGATTTTGTTTGTTAGGTTGTGGCGGGGGATGGCATCGAAGGCTTTACTAATGTCGAGTGTGGCAAGTACTGATCTGTGTGGTGGTCTAGCTGAGTTGATGCCGTCAAAAGCTCTTTGTGTAAGGTCTGTAATAAGTGTTTGTGGAGTGCAATGGCCTGAAGCCGTATTGTGTAGGAGAAAGGGGTAAGTCAGGTGTCATCAGTTGTAGTACAAGGCGCTCTATGACTTTGGAGGGGGTACAAAGGAGTGTGATAGGGCGGTGTGAGGAGGGTAGCGTGGGGTCTTTGTTAGGTTTGGGGAATGTGATGATGATACCATGCTTCCAGATGTCTGGTATTGTGTTGTGTGAGTAGCTGTAGTTTGATATATTAGTGAGTGCTTGTATGCCAGCCATATACTAGGTTAGGTTAGGTTGTTAAGTTAGGCTAATAGTACATATAAAAACAAAAAAAATAACCTAACCAGCGGGGGCGGCAGCCCCCACCCATATACTAGGTTAGGTTAGGTAAGGTTGTTAGGTTAGGCTAATAGCCTAGCGCATTTAAAAAAAAAAAAAAAAAAAAAAACTTAGGCTACTCAACCAGTGGGGGTGTGGCCACCCATAATACTAGGTTAGGTAAGGTTGTTAGGTTAGGCTAATGTCTTCCCAAAGTTGACTATTTTTATAACATAAGATAGGCTATTAGGCTACCCACTCCACCCCGTGAAATCCGAGCCAGCTTTCGTCAAAAGTTGGCTTGGGTATTCACAAAATTGGGTTTTATGGGTTTGCAATTTAGGAAAACCCGAGCAAAGTTTTGATACATGCTATACTGTATTATTGTATTTTTATGCTTTTAACCCCTCATTTTCCCTGAACTTCATAGCCCTCCCCACTAATGGCGGCGTGTTTTTAGATTGTTGAATAATGGGTAAATACTCATTTCAGCTCTTTTTCATTATAAAACAACACTAGGCTATATCTGAAGGAAAAATATAAAAAAACAAAATAAAACTTACTGAAATCGCTGTCGGTCAAAGTCAGGTTTACCAAGTAGCCTAGGCCTAGTATAGTGAACAATTTGAAATGCCTTTTAACCAGCGACGTGTCATATTTTTTTCTAGCTGTATTTAGACGATATTATGCAGCTTAGGAAGGATTTGTGGTAGTTGAAGTGGTTGGTCGAGATAGTTTGAAGTCTTATTATTGCTAGACGTTTCCTAAGCTGAATAAAATTGTGGTAAATCTACAGTTATACTACCCCTCCCCCACCTCCCCCCTTCAAAACACGCTGTGTTTTTGGATGGTTCAGCAGACGCGGAAACTGGAAAAAAAATTATTTTGATAAAAAAAATTCACCAACCAGATAAGAGTTGTTCAGGTAATTTGTTGTTGTTTTTTATTTTTTATTTGATATACAGTGTTGTTTAATACCGAGGACCGTCGCATTTTAGTATTTTTAACATTAGCCTAACCTAACCTAACCTAACTTAACCTAACCGAAAACTAACCTGTCTCGCGACCGGTCTAAACCCAGCTCACGTTCCCTGTTTATGGGTGCGCGACGGTCTAAACCCAGCTCACGTTCCCTGTTTATGGGTTCGCGAAGGTTTGTAATACTTCAATGTATCTATTACAAATCAAATATACATTTCCATGCATCATCAAACCATACTATGTCTACTACTAATAATATTAACCAATTAGTACCAACAGAATAGCGACAAAATAGGGGTAGTATAACTGTAGATTTATCAAAATCGTCTAGCCTAACCTAATAGCCTAGATGCCAAAATATGATGAAAAGGAAGTCCCTGGTACTGAACAGGTTAATTGTGCAATGCTCAATAAATTTAGTTCAACCGTATGATAATCTAACCGTATGATAATCTGACCGTATCAGTTCGAACCAGAAGCTGCACAGCAACCAACAGTGGCAGAGGCGGCAGGACAGGCTCCGACAGAGTCTTCACTCTTCAGGCCGCTCAGGCGTCAGGCTCAAGCTGTTGGTGGACACTTGCTATTGCTTACACATGAACTCCAGGCCCAGGGAATAGTAGCCTAGCCTAAACATAGGCTAATCATTTTGCAATAATAGGCCTAGGCCTAATTATTATTTTTAGGGTGTCAAATTGGATAATTTTGTTTCAAGATTGGGCTGAAGATGAGAAAGAATAGGCCCTACAAGAAAATTAGGGGAAGGATGTAGTTACCGGGTGTACCACTACCGACATACCGGTACAACATAATCATCTATAAATACTTAGGTAAATCTACAGTTATACTACCCCTCCCCCAATACACCCCACCACCTCCCCCCTTCAAAAACACGTCTTTTAGCGTGATTTTGGATGGTTCAGCAGACGCGGAAACTGGAAAAAACGTATTTTGATACACATTTTTCAGATAATTTGTTGTTGTTTTTAAGTTTTTATTTGATATACAATGTTGTTTAATGCCGAGGACCGTCGCATTTTAGTATTTTTATCATTAGCCTAACCTAACCTGTCTCGCGACCGGTCTAAACCCAGCTCACGTTTCCTGTTTATGGGTGCAAGACGGTCTAAACCCAGCCCACGTTCCCTGTGTATGGGTTCGCGAAGGTTTTGTAATACTTCAATGTATATATTTCAAGTCAAATATACATTTCTGCGCATCATCAAACCATACTAAGTCTACTACTAATAATATTAACCCATTAGTACCAACAGAATAGCCACAAAATAGGGGTAGTATAACTGTAGATTTATCAATACTTATAATAAAATAAATACTTATAGATCTATAATACTAGGTTAGGTTAGGTTGTTTGGTTAGGGTAATGTATTTTTGTATCCAAAGGCAGTCAAAATAGACGGGAACATGATGGCGAGCGTCCGCGTAGTGTAAACAGACGGGCGGTACACCCGGTAACTACATTCTTGCCGCATAACTTAACCTAACTTAACCGAAAAGTAAACAGGGAACATGAGCTGGGTTTAGACCGTTGCGGCGTCGCGTACCCATAAACAGGGAACGTGAGCTGGGTTTAGACCGTCGTGCACCCATAAACAGGGAACGTGAGCTGGGTTTAGACCGTCGGTTAGTTTTCGGTTAGGTTAGGCCAGGGTGTCAAAGCAAATAAATCTGGAGTGGGTAGCACTATTTTTCTGAAGTTGAGTAGCATTATTGTACGGACAAATCGCGAGCCGCACTGTAGCCTAGGCTAGTAGGCTAGGACTGATTGTGATAATGTTGTGGCTCTAGACTCTGGCAGCGTAGCTGCTTTGACATTGCCACTGACCCACTGGGCACTAGCTTCTGGTACTTCCGCAGCGCCAGTGCCGCTGCCGTAGTGACTGGCAGTGTAGCCTTTTGCCCCCCTCCCCCCCCCCTGCAAGCCTGATTAGGCCTAGGCCTATCTGTCATCAGAATGATCTGATATTTTCTGAGGAATCTAGCCTAGTATTTGCCTAAATTGAGTCATGTTTCCTAGTGACTGTAGAACGGTCAGATCCAAAACGACGAACAAAGTTTTTCTAATTTGGGTAGCACTAATTGTGAAGTTGAAGTTGAGTAGCACTACGATAATCGGCCTCGATTTACACCCTGGGTTAGGCTAATGTTGAAAATAATAAAATGCGACGGTCCTCGGTATTAAACAACACTGTAGGCCTATATCAAAGAAAAATAAACAAAACACTAGAATTAACGGGATGGATGTAGTGATCGGGCGTACGGTCGTCATGTTGTGCGCTCGCAGTTACGTTCCCGTCTATTTCGAAGCTATATTTTCTGCTATTTGCCCCGTCATTACTACATGAATACTAGATTAGATTAGGTTAGGTTAGGTTGTTTGGTTAGGCTAATGTATTTTTATATCCAAAGGCAGTCAAAATAGGCGGGAACATGATGGGAAAGGTCCGATGCCACTACGCGTAGGCTAGTGTAAACAAGGCTGGCAGTACGCCCGCACTTAACATTCTTGCCGAATTAACTAGTAAAAAGGCTGTCCGGGGTCTTTTGAATGTTTACCCCACCACCTTTAACATAATCTAGGCTATGTAAGGTATTTAGCTAGCCAAAGCAATAGGCTAGGCTATAGGCTAGGCCTACAAAAATATGATTGGTAAAAAAAATACATTAGGCCTAGTACGTCATGCGCTTCTTTGGAGAAACAAGGTGGAAAGTATATGCAACAGCGAGGTGACGGTATACTAGTAATGATAATCTTCAAGGACACTACATCCGCCTTATTAGAAACAATTTATTAGGGAAAATAGGGACCAATAGACTCGCCATATTTTTCTCATTATAGCCTAGGCTAGTCTGCATGGAGGAATTTCGTTATCGACACTTGAAAAAACCTGATTTCACAGAAAAATCTGTCAAAGATGTCAAATAGCGGGGGTGTGGGGGCAGCAGCCCCCACCCATAATACTAGGATAGGTTAGGTAAGGTTGTTAGGTAAAAGGTTAGGCTAATGTCCTTTCAAAGGGGTATAGGCTAGTAAACACTAGGATAGGCCTAGCCTAGGCTATACCTGGTCAGAGGTAAGAAGAAGAGTCCTGCTGTAGTCTCCTTGAATGTTACCCTAGTAGGCAAATATTTCACGGTCTCTGCTCAATTACTCCTGAAGATGTTTTTGATCGTCCCCAATATTTTGCAACCAGGGGTCACCCATATAAAATTGCTCACTCAAGATGCCAGCTTGAAATAAGACAAATATTTTTTAATCTTAGATATGTGTCTCTGTGGAACTCTTTGCCCACATAATTGGTATCCCTAACCTATTATCTTTCAAGGCTGCCCTTTCCGACTATCTTGCAGGAGTTTTATATGAATATTCATGATTTTGTTCTCGATGTCACACCTTCTGGCCTCCTCAACCACTTATACTTGTACCTTGTTTGTTAACGTAGCTGCTTATGATGCACTTTCCAGTCCATAGATTTCTATACTCCCTGTTTTTACTACAAATTTTAAATTATCTTTGGGCTGGCGCATCAGCAGTGTGTGGCTTCCGTGGACCCTGACCTACCACTTAGCTCTGGGGTCTGGGAAGCCCACCAGGTAAGAATACCAGGTAAGGTCTAATTATATAAATGTGCAGGCAAAGTTATGTGGACCTACTATCAAGAACCATAATGAAGCAAGTGCACGGAAAAACATCAACATTGTATATCCACCCGAAGGCCCTTTAATGACAACAACAACAACATTGTATGCCATGTGCTGTTTTTCAATAACAAACTCCATTACATGTTCTTATCTTACAAGCACCAAGCAAGATGGTAACGACGTCCGCTATAACATGATGAAACATTGAACATTCTTCATATGGATGTAATGGAACCACACAGAACGATATCTTACCTAGAGACGAAGGAAGGGTAAGGTCGGGTTCATCATGCCTGTTCAGTGTTCACTCCTACCTCTCCCTAGCTGACGTTGGAGGACGCAATGTTATTTGCACAACTAATGTCATCTTCCATTCATCCCAGTCTTCAAAAACACTCGCGCACGCACACAAAAACCACGAATATCACACAACATTAACACTATTTCCGCGAAAAGGCCGGCGAGAAGAGACGGTGAGGGTGGCCCAGTTCAGTTCAGTGAGCTGTGAAGGGTGGTGAGGGAGTGAGGGATGCCAACATAACTGTATAATAACTTCATCACCACTAACTCTATACCAGCACTTGAATGTAATTAGGCAACACTTTTAATGAAGACAAAACTAATAACATTAAATAATTAGGAAATTTAACGTGACTGTGCTATCGTTTACATAACAATTATGCACTAGGTTTAAGAGTGAATGACGAGAATGTTGGTAACACTGTTCAGCTAGACATGGTCAGAGCAACAACGCACCTTATGTTGCTGTCTCGTCATTTAAAAGCAGAGTTAAATGCCATGGTTCAAAGTTGTTTAATCAGTAGAGGACCTAGTACACATAACTAAGAACCTTTTTTCGTATTTAAATGTGTATATAGGCCTACGTATATTTTTTAAATTTAGTTAGTGTGGGATAATTATAGCATATAATAATACACACCACCTGTATCCTAGCTAGATGTGTGGTTTCGATTCCAGCTACATTTATCACTGTTCACAATTCTTCGACAATGAGCTTCATATGCTTGGCACGATGAACTATTTGTATAATAGATGAGCGATGGATAATGAAACGTTGGTAGCCTATTTGGAAGAGGTAGGATTAGAGAAAACGAATTATAAGTGCAAACTGACGGGTAAACTAAAGATAATTGATATTTGCATTATTTCCAATCTTGTTAGTGAGACTGTTATATGTGTGTTTGTATCTCTGTAGGATTAAAAAGAAACTAATGGAAATATTTGTTTTGTTTTAGTTCAGATTATCTGTCAATTTATTCTAATTGCTACAATCAGACGGATTTATAAAGTTAAGAAGTCCACACCAGACCGGTCAACTCCATCATTAGACGATTTTAGACAGCTTAGGAAGAATCTGTGGGAATTATATGGGTAAAGACTATCTCAATTAACCCTCCGACTTTCACATACCTTTACTAATCTGAAGAAAATCGTCTAATATTACCCGGAAAACATGCGTAATCAGATTTTGCAATGGTTAACCTACTATTAGCAAAACACAACACACGAAACTCCCTCAATCTCTCCATTTATTAGTAAAGGGGTAGGTATTTAATGCAAAGTCTAGTGATTCAACCAAAAGTAACTATTTCAATCAGTGGCATCTATTATCGGAATACATGTGTCAGGTACAATCGTCTGCACAACTATACCCTGTTAAAAGTAAGTAGGCCAACACAATTTAACCTAAACATCCATAGCTCATAAACTACTAGAATAATCGAGCTAATATTCCAACCATTTGGAAAGGGTCAGCCAGGGAATAGGTGTGGAGATTTACAGCCCATTTGCTCTAGCCCTTTTTGAGCTGCAAAGCATAGGGTTAACGATTACCTGTTTGGAACAGGGTATAGCTGTATTACCGTTGTATGATAAACGTACAACAGTGAACATTAATTAAGATAATACAATACATTGGATATGGGTGAAGGGAATGCTTAAGGTATTACATCAGCGTGTCAGAATTATTCAGTGGTGAATGTGTGCAGTTTATTAGCTCAGGCAGCCGTACTCACAGCTAATTATGTTCCTCACTTTTATAAACTAAGCTTATATAGAGCGGTAATCCCATTAACTGGAGCTAAATTAAATATACTATGAATATGATATTGCACACCATACGTGAAAGCATTGTGTTCGTGATTTACCCTAGGGTATCATGCAAAATGAAAATTTATTATTATTTCTAGAGTGATACTGATGTTTGTATATTGTGCACCTGCATTAACCCTTCCAGTACCTTTCAAGTCCTTTCATCTATATTTCAGCTACATATAGACGATTATATGCAGATTAGAAAGGATCAATGGTAGTTACAAGGATATTATATACTGTAGGTTATATAGTCTGCAGCCATTTGGTTGCTAGACACCCTTCCAAAATTGAATAAAATCGTCTAATGGTTGACAACATATAATGAAAAGGGCGTCACCGGTACTGAATGGATTAAAATATATATATATATTTTTTTTTTTTTTTTTGTAAATAACACAATCCCAAACAAAGGCATCCACATACATGTGTAGACTAAACAATCCCACAAGTATACACGCATGATAATTACATGTAAAGCAAAGAGCAGGTCACACACACAGTAAAGAATAGATCACACACACACACACAGATATGCAAATGGAGTATTCCCCGTGTGTGTTTGCATTCGTATATGTTTAAATTCAGTACAGATTCAATTTTCGCCCTCCTAGAAACTTTCCAACCGGCCCCCTGTTATCAATCCTGCTTGTTTCTGTTTTATTGCTCTCTCTCTCTCTCTCTCTCATCCACATATACAGACACACACACACCCTCTCTCTCTGTCTTTTTTCACTAACTCTCACTCTCTCAATCATGCACATACATACACACACACACTCACTCTCTCGCTCTGACTCTTTCGCACTCACCCTGACTCTCTCTCTCTCACTCTCCTTTACTCTATCACTCACATTCTCCCTGTTTTGGCGTCAGCAGTTCTCCCTCTTATCTTCTCCCCTCTCCCTTTTGCAATTATGGCATATCCTCAATTTTAGCCTCTCTCCCTCCTCTCAGTCACTCACTCTCACTCTCTCTCTTTGCATATTCCCAAGTTTATCCTCTCTCCCTCCTCTCTCTTTCTCCCTCTAACTTTCACTCACACAAACTCTCTTTCTCTCTCATTCTCATTCACTCTCACTCTCTCTCCCCCTCTCCCTCACACTCACTCTCACTCTCTCTCTCTCTCACTGAATCTTCTCTGTATGCCCAACATATGTGTATATTGCTGCACTATAAACTGTCTACTCCTTAACTTTCCTCTCCCCTTCTCTTCCCCTTGATTTTATGCGCCTCATTTTTCTTAGAACTTATATTCATTCCATTCTATTTTATCATATTTTTACTTTCTTCATAAGCTCATATCTTTTTCTCTCATCATGCTTTACCAAACGGTATTGCTATGTCCTTTTAATTTAGAATATTCTTTCTCTAACTTGTAATTCATGTGTTTAGTTTTTCTGTGCTTTATCTATTTTCATATACAGGTATGTTTTATAATTCATTATAAAATTCATCACAATCTCCTTCTCAGTATATGTTTTATGTAAGCCATTTATTTTCTTATAGTTCAGTATACTATTATGGAAAAATATGTTCGTTTTTTCTCTCAATTTGAATTATTCGATATATTTTACGTATACAGTATACGCCCTAAATGTTCCTCTTATTTGTGTACTAGTGTGTGTGTGTGTGTGAATCCCCTCATTTGATTTTCCCCATTCCTTCATCTTCCTTTTATCTTCTATTAGCTTACCTTCATCTATGGCTAACCAAAATATTTTCCTTCCATTTGCATGTGTGTGTGTGTGTGTGTGTGTGTGTGTGTGAATCCCCTCATTTGATTTTCCCCATTCCTTCATCTTCCTTTTATCTTCTATTAGCTTACCTTCATCTATGGCTAACACAAATATTTTCCTTCCATTTGCATGTGTGTGTGTGTGTGTGTGTGTGTGTCTGAATTCCCCTTACTTATCAAATATTTTTGTCAAGTAATTTTTAATGTAATATACTTCAAAAAAAAATTACACGATAACTGTTTTTCTTTCAGGCAGTATTTCCTTCAGCATATTGTATATTTAACATTATATTTTTACTATTCAAGCTCTTATTATATTAATAATTTTTACGTGTGCCCCGACAATTTCATAACAAACTCACTCTCACTCTCTCTCTCTCTCACCAGTTTCTTCTTCCCTCCTCCCCTCCCCTCCTCCACTATCTCTCCGGACAGCTCTCCTCGCTCGGTTAAGCTTCAGTTCAGCTCCTTCCCCTCTCTCCACTACCCCTCTCTCCCCTACCCCTCTCTCCTCTTCCCCTCTCTCCCCTTACTTTTCCTCCCTCAACTCCCCACACCTTGCTCTCTCGCTCCTCCTACTATTCCTCCCTCAACCCTCCAATTAACTACTTTTACAAATGAATAGCCACCCAACCTTTATTTATTTTGTTTCCACATTGACTAGGTAGGGTAGATACAAGTAGCTTCGTAAGGATCAATATATATGTTGTTGCTTGTGTCCATTATATATACTCCTTTGTGCTCCCTCCTCTCTCCCTCCCTCTACTCAACCCCAGTTCCATCTCCTCTCTTCCCCTACTCTTCCTCCTCAACTTCCTCCTCCCTCCTCTCTCTGCTACTCTTCCTCCCTCAACCCCTTCTCCTTTCCCATCTCTCCCTCCTTGAACTTAACCCCTTCCCTTCCACTCTCTCCCAATCACATCCTACCTCAAGCCCCTCCTTCCCCCCTCTCTCTCCTACTCTTCCTCCTTAAACTCACCCCCTCATCTCCTTTCTTTTCCTTCCCACAAACCCTTTATCCTCCTACAATGACACCCTTAACACCTTTCCTGCTTAGTTTCATTACCTTCCCCTCTTTCTACTCTCTCTCTCTTTTCCCCTCTCACTGTTCTTTTTCCTCCCATATTTATCTCCCTCTCCCGTTCTCCCTCCTCCTCTTCCACCTCTTCACCGCCCCCCCCCCTCCCTTCCTCTTAGTCTTATCCTTCTTTTTCTACCTTCCAATTTGTGTTAACCCTTGAGGATTATGACGCGTTTTAACAGTTTATTTGTTTTACTATTACTATGCGATTGTATGCAGTTTAGTAATGACCTCTAGGAATCTAATGGGTCAAAGCTAACCCAACTATGCCTCTGGCTCCCACAGATCCTTCCTAATATGAATGAAATCGTCTAACGATAAGCCAGAATTAACTGTTAAAACGTGTCATAATCCTCAAAGGGTTAATCTCATGTTTTCCCAATTTGCCTGTTCACTCCTATACCAAATGTTCTCCAAAACCCCTGGCTATATTGTGGAGAAGAAGTCTAGACACTGGAGAAATACCGGGTAGTTTGAAAAAATACAATAATCGGCCCTCTACATAAAGGCGGAAGTAAAGCACTACCCAAAAATTATCACCCAGTAGCTCTAACCTCCCACATCATAAACAATTTCGAGCAAGTCCTGCCAGGGAAAACTTCTACATTTATGGAAGCAAATGATCTGTACAACACGGGTCAACATGGTTTGAGAGCGGGAAGATCGTGTCTCTCACAACTATTAGAATATTATGACAGAATTCTCGATTTCTTAGAAAAAAGGAAAAATGTAGATGTCATTTACACACTGATTTTGCATTTTTTTTTTTTATAAATATGACCATGGTATAATCGCTCACAAATTTAAAGCAAAGGGGATAACAAGGTAAAATTGGAAGGTGAATACACACTTCTCGTTAACCGAAGGCAATCAGTAGCAGTCAACCAAGCCATATCTGAGCCTTCTGGCATCAAAATCTCAGTTCCCCAAGGAACAGTGCTAGTACCTCTCATCTTCCTCATTCTGATTAATGAAATATATGCGAACACAAGACACAGTACAGTGTCTTCCTTTGCAGATGACACAAAACTAAGTATGAAAATAAATGCACAGGAAGATATGGGCAGACTGCAAGCAGACAAAACTGGAATGTTCCAGTGGACCAGGGAAAACAACATGCAGTTTAACAAAGACAAATTCCATGTTATGGGAAGGATAATGTTGATAAGGGGGGCACAAAATACATAACAGAATCTAACCACATGATTGACAGTGCGAAAGACCTTAGGGTGTTAATATCTGAAAATATGAGTTTCAAAGAACATAATCAGGTCAAAGTTGCAGCTGTGAAACAACTAATAAGTTAGATTCTACATGCATTTAGAACGTACGGTGAGTTGCTAAAGATAACGCTCTTCAAATCCCTGGTTCTGCCATGGCTAGAGTACTGTAATATATTAAAATCCTCAAACAAAGTAGGTGAAATAAATTAATTAGAGAGCATAGAGAGACACTTCACCTCAAACATAAATTCAGTAAAATTAACCTCTACACTATTGAGAACGTTTAAGATCACTGAAGCTGTACTAGTTGGAACTTGGAAGTGAGCGATAGTTAATGATATACACATGGAAAATCGCTGAAGGTATAGTACCAAATTTGTATACCCTGATAGTCATTAAGTTCAGTGATAGGAGAGGGTGGGTATGCGATATCCCCAGGATGAATATTCGAGGTGCTACAGGCTCGCTGAGAGAGGTTTGGTTATAACATAGAGGACCAGGTCTCTTCAACAAACTCCGATGGCACATGAGAGACATGAAGGGTGTCTCGTTAGACAACTTAAAAAGAGCCATCAATATCGAACTTTAAAAAGGTGCAAGATGAGCCCATCTTCACAGGGGAGCTTGCTGCACCTTCGAACAGTCTACTACACCAAAGCACCACCCAGAATGAGTGGTGGCGCGCTCCTCGGTGCTACTAAAAGAGTGTCGAACACCACAATTGGTTACAATTGGCAGGTGCCTTTCTACCATCCCATACCATTCCCTCTATCTCAACTTTATCTTCCTTCCATCCCCCCACAACCCTTCTTCTTCCATTCTGCATCCCCCCCACCCCCCCAGTCACCTCCTACTCTCTCTTCCAATTCTTACTTTTCACTCTAACTCAACCTCAATATTACTCTCTCTCTCTCTCTCTCCTGTCACTATGACATTCGCCACCTTCTTACTAGTTTTCTTTGTGCGTAACTCTATTACTCTTATCATCACCATTCAACTTCTTACTATCTGCACTGTATTTTGAATTAAGTTGTTAGTGAAACTGTGTATGCCAGTATAGTAATTCTGAAATTGACATATGGGAGGGAATCGTGGGTGTTATCGAACTTAAATCAAGAGTGAAAGGGGTAGCTCTTAGTTGAGAGGTGCGTGTGGAGAGTTAGATAGACATTTGAGGAGGTACGTGAGCGGTGTGATGTGGATGTGGATGTGGATGTGCTTGAGAGGAAAACTTTGAGTCGGTTTGGTAATGTAGAGCGTATGGAGAATGGCTGTTTGAGAGTGAGGTGGGAGAGCAGACCGAGAATAAGAAGGAGATATGGAGCTGAGAGGTATACATTTTTAGTAATAATAGTATTGGATAAATTGAGGGTTATGAACTAACCAGAAGAGCATGGAGGTGATTCATTTTCGGCCACCCCATCAACAATCAAGGTGTCTGGCGATAGATAGATAGATACTTAATATATGGTGTTAGCCCTCTGAAGATTATGACACATTTTGACAGTTTATTATGGCTATCATAAGACGAATACATACAACTTAGGAACACTATGTGGGAATTAGAAGGGTAAAGACTATCTCAATTAAACCCTCTGACTGCCATATACCCTTACTAATCTGAATAAAATTGTCTAATAATACCAAGAAATCAGAAAAGAAATACGTAACCGGATCTTGAAAGGGTTGATTGCCAGGGTCCATCAATGAAATATAAAATCCTGACTGTTGATATTGGATGGCGTCGTTAAGCAAATACAACTTTTGAATCAGCTCGATAAGCATACAGTAGGTGCGTCACTTCGAACGACTTATCGCATGATTCGCACACAATCCGCAGCCGTGCAGACGCCTATTGCCAGGTCAGAAATAGAGATATTCGGAAAGAGGTGAGCATTGATAGGAATGAATGGTGCAAGTGTGTATGGGAAAATGCTTGAATATTTTGGATTTGTTAAATTTGACAGACTTGGATTGTCTTAACCTCAGAACTTATCATAAACCAATCATCTCTCTCTCTCTCTCTCTCTCTATAAATCACACGCGACAATACTTCTCAAAGACAAGTCCATTGTACTTCCCCTTCACTCTCCCTTTCATTGCTCTCTCTCTCTCTCTCTCCCCATACGGTACCTCTTTTTATTTTCCGCCCCTTCCCATCATACATTCTTCCTTAATAATTCCGCTTTCTCTCCATGCAGCACCCCCCCCCTTCCCTCTCCTCACCCTCCTTACCCTTCTGTCACATTCAACTTTTTCCTCTTTTGTTGTTTGTTTTTGTTTTTTGTTTGTGTTCTATTTGTTGCTATCCTTACGCCCATCTCCATACCCCGTCTTATCATCCTAATTTAACCCTTTGAGTACCAACGACGTGTTATATTTTATTCTAGCTATTTTATAGACGATATTATGCAGCTTAGGAAGGATCTGTGGTAGTTAAAACGGTTGGATGAGATAGTTTGAAGCTTTATTATTGTCCTTCTTAAGCTGAATAAAATCGTCTAATAGTTGCCAGAATATGATGGAAAGGACGTGCCTGGTACTGATTGGGTTAACATCTATTCTGTTGTACAGTTACCGGGACCTACATCTGGAACAAGAGCTGTGTATAATAAGGGTCACGATTTAACCCATTCAGTACCGGTGACGTGCTTTTCATTATATTCTGGCAACTATTATACGATTTTATTCAGTTTATAAAGGCCCTCCAGCTATATTAACAGGCTTCAAACTATCTCATTTAGCCCTTTGTACTACCACAGATCCTTCTTAAACTGCACAGAAACGTCTCAATATAGCAAGAATGAAATTAATAAGACGTCGCCGGTACAGTGGTGGTTAAGGGGGAGGTATATTTTCTTCTTCTGGACCGCCTTCTCCCTCATGTTTAGCCCTATTAGTTTTGCTATTTTAAGACGTCCGCCCCATTAGTTTGTCGATTTTGAGACCTTTCGTTCCATTTCTTCATCAATATCAAGACATTTCGTGCCATTTGGGTATCGATTTTGTTTTCTGGTGAGCGATAGCGAGCCTGTAATTTTGGAGGAACCGGCCTTTGGCAGTGATATTTTTCTACCAAAAAATGTACAAATTAATCTCTAAGGGGGATCCTCAGGAAAGTATTTAAAGTTTGATAGAGGTCTAGGGAGGACTCTAAAACAATAATAAATGAATAAATCAATAAACCAATGAATAAATCCTGCCATTTTAAAGTGGGTAAGGCCATTTATTCTCCTTAATATTATACATGAACTCACATGGTGGATACACCCAGTCAACACTCCACAACATTGGTTTATGTCTTGGCACTAATATCTTTCTCTACCTTCTCCAGCATAAGTAGGAAACATAGATGCAGCTTGGAAGGAAGAGAAGTTATAAACACGAAAAAACAAAGAGAACAAAAAATATAACAACGGAATGTATCCCACTAACTCCTTATTACTCCCTATCACTCAGTAGCAGCTCGTTACCTATGGCAGCGATGACAGTTTAACCCTTTCAGTATGATGACGTGTTTTGGAAGTGCCTCTCCTCTCTTCCCCTTAGCTCTGTGTCCCCCTCCCTCCATATACCCCTCTTACCTCTCACACCCCTTCACTCCCTGTCTGTTATCCATACTTCCCCCCCCTCCCTCCCCTACTCCCCCACCCTCCCTTTCTCATATCCATACTTCCCTCCCCTCTCTCCCCTACTCCCCCACCATCCCTCTCTCACTCTCATCCTACTCTCTGCTCTTGTCTCCCCACCCACCACCCTCTCTCCCCATACTCCTCTCCTCCCCCTCCCCCCACTCCCTCCCTCTCTCATATCCATACTTTCCTCCACTCCCTCCCCTACTCCCCTCCCTTCCCTCCCCCTTCCTCATCTCCCTATCCCTCCCATCTCTCCCCCTACATGCCCCCCCCCGCCCCTCCCACCCCCCGCCCCCTCAGCTCATAACACATCACACCTTTTGAACCCTTCTTCATCTGCCTTTATTGCTTCCAGCCCAACTGCACACGTGTTTGCTTCTCTCTCTCTCTCTCTCTCTCTCTGGTCTGCTATCCTTTGCTTCCCTTTTCCCTTTACTATTGGGTTCGCTATCTCTGCTAGAATTAAGTCCTGACCACCTAGCTGGGATCGTAAGGTCTGTGAGGCCAGTGTATCTGCGTAAAAATATGTTAATGTTATGTATCGTGTAATATACAGTATGTACCTTTTAATTAATAAGTGGACTAATTGATATTATGTTTACATGTATACCTACGTATCCACTTATCTATCCATGCATCAGTTTTATATGTATGCCTATCTGATTATTAACCGGTCTTTCTATATAATGTTTTGCTATTAGGATGAGGGAGACAAAAGGCGAAGCTGCCTGTAACAAGTATCTCTCCTAAAGTTGAGTGGTAGAGCTAAATTAAAGGCGGTTGGTGGTCATTTTCAAAACAAATTTATTGGTGTATCGGAAAGAAGTGTGGTGTGTTTGTTTAGTGTAGTGAAATGAATAGGAGGAGGTGGTGTTTGTGAGAGCTGGCTGGATTACTCTCTGTGTAGATGAGACACAAACAGACGCAGTGAGGGAGACCAGACAAATAAGACAGGGATTTCAGCAACTCCTTATCACATGCCTATCTATCTATTTATCGATCTAGCTAGCTTTATGTCCATCCATCCATCCATCCATCCATCCATATATCCACCTCTCTATCTGTTTCTCTCTCTGTGTGATTTCCATTTATGCAAGTACACTCGGATACCATAGTCTATAGCCCACTTAAAAAAACATCTCAAGTCGGTGCCTGATCAGCCATGTTTCGCGGGGGAGAGAGGTGTTCCCTCGAATAGCCCGGTGCATCAAAGACTGGCAGCAAACATAATCGTGGGGAGCAGTTCTCACCGAGGACACTGAATGATAGCCGAAACAACGAAAGGGGCAATTTGGTTATAAAGCTGAAATAAATTGTATATTAAAATAATCACATGGAATGGAATATATAATTATATACTGTATAGCTAACTTGGTGTAATGGATCTGTTGTAACCGAGTTCTTACTATCTATATGTCTATTAGAATATCACGCAACATATGGATGTCTTTTTGCAATTATTTTGCATCCGTTTGGCACTTCTTTAGTCTAACAACCATTTGTACGTTCATTTTTGTTCAGCCATGCTTACATTTCATGCTTACATTTCCCAAATACATAGTTTGCTTTTAACCCGTTGAGGATTATGACGCCTTTTAACAGTATATTTTGGCTATCATTAGACAATTTTAGTCAGCTTAGGAAGGAACTGTGGGAGTCAGAGGCATAACTTAGTTGGTTTGCATCCCTTAGATGCGTAGAGGTCCTTCCTAAACTGCATAAAAGCGTCTAATGACAGCCAAAATATATTGTCAATATGTGTTATATCCCTCAAGCGGTTGCTATCGACATTATGATAAATTTGTCTTGCATTTCTTTTGATAAATATTTTCTAGTATAACATCTCCTTTCATTACGTGTTTCATACATTTCTTCTATACATCTTCTCCCTTCATTACACTGTTCATACATGTCTTTTATACATCTTCTCCTTGCATTACACTGTTCATACATTTATTCTGTTCACTCCTCCCCTTTCATTACACTTTTCATACATTTCTTCTATACATCTCTTTTCATCACACTTTTCATACATTTCTTCTATTCACTCTTCTTACATTAATTTTTTCAATCATTTTCTTTCATTAAACTTTTCATACATTTCTTCTTTTCACTCCTCTCTTTTCATTACACTTTTCATACGTTTTCTTTTCACTCTTCTCCTTTCATTACAATTATCATAATTTTTTCTATCCACTCATCTTCTTTCATTACACTTGTTATACATTTCTTCAATACATCTCCTTTCATTAAACTTATCTTATGTCTTCTATTAACTCTTCTTTCAATACTATTGTCATACATTTCGTCTATTCACTCTTCTCCTTTCATTACCCTTGTCATACATTTCTTTTTTTCACTCTTCTCCTTTCATTACACTGTTCATACATTTGTTTCACTCTTCTCCTTTCATCACACTAGTCATACATTTCTTCTTTCATTACACTGTTCATAAAACAAAATCACTCTTCTTCTTTCATCACACTTATTATACATTTATTCTAGTCACTCTTCTTTCAATACACTTATCATACTTTTCTTCTCTTCACTCTCCATACAGTTATTCTTTTCACTTATTTTCTTTCATCACACTTTTCATACATTTCTTCTTTTCACTCTTCTCTTTTCATTACACTTTTCACACATTTCTTCTTGTCACTCTTCACTCGGGGTTCACTTTCGTACTCCTTCCGCACTGGCCATTTCCAGCTTAATTCTTTCAAGCTTTCAAACTCCCCTCAGCTTTCTTTCATTCGTCTCCCAACACCAGGGGAGAAAAAATGGGTGCAAGAAAAACGACGAGTGTTAAGATGGTATTAAGAAGCACTCCGTAAAAGAGGACCCCGAGGCACAATGAGCTGAGAGAGAGAGAGAGAGAGAGAGATTTTGATTTTGCCCCGAGGGTCGAGTTTATTGAGCAGCGCCCCCCATCCTGTGAGGGGACAACCACTAGTAAGGCGATACATACTGCTCAAAGAGCCATTATTCCACTGAAACAACAGCATCGTCGTCTGGTTACATTCATATTTGTGTTTATAAGTCAGGTTGGCATTATTCAGATGCGTTATTATAGTTTCCTCATTTAATTGTCACATGGTCTGTATATACGTATTTCATTAAAAAAAAAAAAAAAAAAAAAAAAAAAAAAAAAAAAAAAAAGCAAGCAATCAATATCAATTGAGAGAGAGAGAGAGAGAGAGAGAGAGAGAGAGAGAGAGAGAGAGAGAGAGAGAGAGAGAGAGAGAGAGAGACCAATATAAACTAATTTTACTTCTGTATTTCGCAGCGCGTTAAAGAACTGAACTTGTGCTGGACATAGTACTTGAAATTATTAAGAAGGTGAAATGTGGAGATAGGTTGAGATGAAAGTGAAGAGAATTGAGTGCAATGGCTTTCGAAAATATAATAATAAATACATTAATATTAAAAGGAAGTGCAGACAAGATAAAAACAAGAGGTATCAATAAGTAGAGTGCAGTCAAGAGCATAAATGGAGACGCACCCATTTGAATCAGTGTCCAACGAAAACGAGACAATACAGTACATTATTATAGCCTAGATGATTCAGAGCCTGGCTTTATAGGTTCAAAGATTAGAACTGGTGTAACTTGTCATATGCTGAGAACTCTACATAATGAGTAAAATGAAGAGTAGGCACATGCATGACGTATAGAGCGATCAAGAATAGTATGGTCAATTGTTAAGAAATGGAAGTAAGCAAAGAAAAAATCTATGAAAATGCCAGAGACAGACAGACAGAGAAAATGCGTTGAGGGAGTGAGTGTGTGAGAAAAACAAAGTAATGTAGACTTGTGTAGTTTGTCTCAAGAGATGAAGATCGAGTAGTCTTAACAACGTTCCCCGAGAGACAAGAACAGAAAAGTCTACACATATTCAATGGACTTATGAAAGAGTGTGTGTATATGTGTGTGTGTGTGTGTGTGTGTGTGTATAATAATACTAATAATAAACGGTTTATTAAAAAATGGCAGCCTCATGAGCTGAAAATACACATTTTACAATTTAGTGGATGAACATGAGATGTACAGATATGAAAATGGTAAGCTCAGTTTACAATGTGTAAGTATAATATACTTTACATTAAAAAAAGAAATTAATACAATAATTATGCTAGTGTAAAATACAAATTATCATGTGTGTGTGTGTCACCAGCAGTTATTTCCTTTCTTCGTGTATGTTTTACATGAGTACATTTTCTTGACAATAATATTATTGTTAGATCTTTTAGTGAGCACCGGTTCTTTAAATTCCGAGAAATTGACTGGATCTGTAAACCCTTTACCACGTTAGAACTATGGTTTGTTTCTTTTCAACTGACAGTAAATTGCAAAGCTTCCACCAAGATTTCTCAGTTATTTTGAAGATTTTGTAGTAAAGTATGGTGCTAATTTTATAACGTTGGTCTAAATTTTAAATATCTATAAATAAGCAGCTAAGGGATTCCATTTACCGTCAGCTGAAATCAAACCGAGAATAGAGATCCTGTAGTAAGAGAGGTTTTTTCATTGTAGTTATCAAGCAATGGGGCGACAATATAATTTTGATCATGTACATTTAAAATCCAAATACCAATGTATATGCCCTGTACCAGTATAAGCGAAGGTTTATTGTGGGCATGGATACATTTGAGTATACAGAGAAGTATATAACTATATTACCACTCTTGCTAAAAAAACTTAGGTGTGCTCAACCTGGGTTCTACACCCCTTACACCTCCTTAGCTGTATGAAATCGTCTAATAAGATCCCAAATATACAGTCAAAGGGTGTCACAATCATCACCAAAGGGTTAAAACAACGTTAGTAAAGGGAAACAAGAATAACAACATTGCACACAAGAAATGCAAATGGGTTGGGAAGGAGGGGAGAGGGTGTATGAGAGAGAGAGAGATGTGAACGTGTCAGAAACGAGTAAAATCGATGAACAACACTTAGGAGCCGGCGCCAGGGGTTTCTCTACTAATTAATAGGATTAGTAGGACGTAATGGAAGAGCAGGTGTATTAGGGGAGTGGGGACAGGTGTGCTGGGGGTGGGAGCAGGTGTGTTGGGGTGGAATCAGGTGTGGTATGGGGTAAATAGGTGTGTAGTGTAGTTTGAGTAGGTGTGTAGGGTCGGAACAGATGTGGTAGGGATGGGAGCAGGTGCGTTGGGGTGGAATCAGGTGTGGTATGAGGTGAGTAGGTGTAGTGTAGAGTGAATAGGTGTGTAGGGGTGAGGAAAGGTGTATTTTGAGTGGGAGCAGGTGTGTGTTGGGGTGATCCGGTGTATTTAGGGTGAGAGAAAGTGTAGTAGGGGTGGGAGCAGGAGTGTTGGGGTGGAATCAGGTGCATTAGGGGTAAGTAGGTGTGTTTAGGTGAGAGCAGGTGTATGATGGGTGAGCACTGAGCAGGTGTGTAATGCAATGGTGGAGAGCAGGTGTATTGTGTAGGGAAGGAGAGCAGGTGTATAGTGTAGGGGGAAGAAAGCAGGTGTGTAATGTATGGTGGAGGAGAGCAAGTGTGTGGTGTATGAGGGTGGAGAACATCATGTGTATAGTGTAGTGTTGGATAACAGGTGTGGTGTAGGGATGGAGAACAGGTATGATGGGTTCGATATAGGAAACAGGTGTGGAAAGGCTCGTAGCGTTAGAGAGTTGCGCTAGTAGTGATATATGGGGTAGAGAAGTGTAGTAATATCAAATCAATATAAGGATGTGGTAATTTGTTTTGGTAATAATAACCCAATATAAGGATGTGGTAGAGAAGGGTGGTTATGATGAAGGGATATTAGGATGTGGTAGGGAAGTGTGGTTATGATGAAGGGATATAAGGATGTGGTAGGGAAGTGTGGTGATGATGAAGGGATATTAAGATGTGGTAGAGAAGTGTGGTAATGATGAAGGGATATTAGGATGTGGTAGAGAAGTGTGGTAATGATGAAGGGCTATAAGGATGTGGCAGAGAAGTGTGGTAATGATGAAGAGATATAAGGATGTGGTAGAGAAGTGTAATGATGAAGGGATATTGGGATGTGGTAGAGAAGTGTGGTAATGATGAAGGGATATAAGGATGTGGCAGAGAAGTGTGGTAGTGATGAAGGGATACAAGGTTGTGGTAGAGAAGTGTGGTAATGATGAAGGGATATTGGGATGTGGTAGAGAAGTGTGGTAATGATGAAGGGATATTGGGATGTGGTAAAGAAGTGTGGTAATGATGAAGGGATAGAAGGATGTTGTAGAATAGTGTGAGTCGACCTTAAGCATTAAACAGTTCATGCTCATATATTTTACCAGTGGTAGAAAACGGACATTAAAGTAGGCTAAGAGGTTCTCTCTCCGACCCAAAAATATAATGCCTTGTTGGTGTCGTAGTGGTGAATGAATAACAACATATGGTGCAGATGTGGTAGTACTGAATGAATAATAAAATATGGTGAAGATGTGGTAGTGCTGAATGAATAACAAAATATGTTTTTTGATGTAGTACTGGAAAAACAAAATATGGATGTGGTGGAAGAATTTGGAAAAAATAAATGAATAGCAAAATATGGTTCATGTGTTGCATGAATAACATGATATGGTGCATGTGAAAATTGAAAAAAAAAACGAAATGCTGAGTTGGTGTGGTAGTGTGGAAGCAATATAAAGATGTGGCCGAGGGGAGTGGTAATGAAGGTTGTGTGTAATCCCAGGTGTCAACAGGTGAGCGGCTAAGTCAACACAATATCTCACCTTGCACCGACCCCCTCGCCACTGAGCCGGGCTAAGACCTGGGCTAGTTTGTGGGCGGTATGTAGCCAGAGCAGGCGCGATTTTATTTCTCTCCCTCTCCCTCGATTCACTATATTCTATATCTGCACCACATGTTAGCTTTCCATTTTCTCCTACCATTTTGACTTTATTTTACAACTATCTTCCATCATTTAAGTTATAATATTATTCATAACTGCATGCTTTTACACTACCTCAAAAGTACATTTATAGTCAGCATATAAGCTAGGTGTACTGTACAGGTAAATGTTATAACCCCCTGCACACTCAATATTGCATAACTACCGTCATAAGTACATTCTGAACTACTATCAAGTACAGTTCCCTGTTACACGTATATTTAAATTATTGTATTACTTACTTATTTATATTGAAATAGAAAATAAGAAAATCAAACTTTAATAATTAAAAGAAGAGCTTAAGTCCGTATGCTTTGTTTGTCATTATACACACACAAATAAAAATAATAGCATACATTAATCTTGCCCTATAGAAGTTGGAAATGTGTGCAGTTGTACTATGAAGCTAGTATCACAAAAGCAGCTCTCTCCCCCCCCCCTTGTTTATCAGGACTGTACTGGATATTTCAGAGTATGTATCTCCATTTCGTCTATTGGTGTAATATTGCAACAAAACTTCCAAAGGGTTTGTTTTTTGGTCGATTATTTCATATATTTATTTTTTTTTTAGTTTCCTCCCTAGACCTCCATCAAACTTATAACAAAAAAACATCCATTAGATCCCCCTTCTAGATTAATTTGTAAATTTTTCGGTAGAAAAATGTCCCGGCCGAAGACCGGTTCTTCAAAAATTACAGGCTCACTATCGTTCGCCAGGAAAAAAATCGACACCTAACTAGCATGAAAGATCTAAATATTGACAAAGAAATGGGGTGAAAGGTCTTAAAATCGACAAACTAATGGGGCAAACATCTTAACATTTGAAAACTAATGGGGCTAAACTTGAGGGAGAAGGGGTTCTAGAAAACGACCCATCTCCTCTTACATTATAGTTGTGCTTCATAATTGGGTTGTTCGTCCCTCAAGCTTTTTCCTATAATTGGATTGTTCGGTCCTTTTACATGTTTAGAAGATATAGCATATGCTAGTATGTCAGTTTAGTGAAGAATTATTGACAATAAATCTGCCTATACTATCTCAAACATAATGATAATGTGTTTACATAAATAAGTAATCTCAGGAACTTTCTCCCTCAATCTGCCTTTCCTTCATCCTATGACTGAAACTGCTTCAAGTTCCGTGTGTCCAGACATTTTTTGTATGTGCTTTGAATTAGCCTTGCTATCAATCTTTCAACTTGGTGATGGTGGGGGCACTTGTTACAGGCAGATTTGCCTTTTGTCTCCTTCACTAAAAAAAAAAAAAAAAAAAAAAAAAAAAAAAAAAAAAAAAAGGGAGAAATTTGTTGAAATGAAAAACCATTAACTGGTCACGTTCAATCAGCTGTATTAGTATCTGGTGCAATACTTAGTGTTAAATTTGACGCGGTGAACGATGATTGGGGAATACACTGCCTAGAGAAACGTGGCTCAGGGGAAGGATTCAAAATATTACAACCGCGTATCAAAATCTTTCATTAACTCTTTCAGTAATTGGCGACACATTTGATAATTTTATACTGGCAATCAGCAGACGATTTTTTCAGTTTTGAAAGGAAATATGTCAGTCTGAGGGTTAATAATATTGAGATATACTGTAGCCCTTCGATGACTAGAGATCTTTCCTAAATTGCTTACAATCATATAATGTCAACCAGGATGAAATACGAAAAAGAACTCCAGGCGCTTGTACGTTTACGAGTCATACATTTGCATCTCTATCGAACCCAAACGAGAATCATAAAATATCCCAAATACATTGGAGTTTTTAAATAAATAAATACATACATAAATATGAATATATATAAATAATTATGTATATAAATTATATATATAATAATTAATAATACAATATAATATACATAACAAATGGATGCATTCATACTATGGCTTGCGAATATACACTATTATGACTTCTTAGAAAACATTTTCCTATCCAATCTTCTCCCCCCCTTCTCTCTCTCTCTCTCTCTCTCTCTCTCTCTCTCTCTCTCTCTCTCTCACCAGATTAATATGAATGAATACATTATAATTTGGAGGTATAAAAGTGCAAGTTCCCTTTCAGACTAATGTTTTTCTATCCTTTATAAATACTATCCTTGTGGGCATATCCTGACCCATAAGGTTACACTTCTTACACATCTTATTTTCTGGTAAGTCTTCTTAGCTGGAGGAAACGGAAGGTGGGGAGAGAGCCTTTTACTTTGTTGTCCCATTCTTTTACTATAAACTATTCCTGTCTTTAGCAGAGCTAAGGCCGGACCACCAAGTAGGAACCACAAGGTCTGTGTTGTCTGAGTATCTGTGTAACTCTGTGTAACTCCCTGGTAGATGTGAGAGAGGAGTGAGGGAGGGAGGCGAAGGAGAGAGAGAGAGAGCTTGCTGTCACCACCTCTAATGAAGACATCATCTCTATCTCTCTTTCTCTCTCTCTCTCTCTCTCTCTCTCTCTCTCTCTCTCTCTCTCTCTCTCTCCGGATCATTAGCCGGAGGGTGGGGAGAGAGCATTCTATATTGCTGTGTCTTTTCTTCTACTATAAACTGTCCCTGTCTAGTAGTATTACGGCCGGACCCCCCAGTAGGGAACGCAAGGTCTGTGTGGTCTGAGAATTTGTGTAACTCTCTCTCTCTCTCTCTGGTAGTAAGTGTGAAAGAGAAGTGAGTGAGTGAGTGAGGGAGGCGAAAGAGAGAGAGAAAGAGAGGGTTGGCTGTCACCACCTCTAATGAAGACATCACCTCACAGCACCAGAGGGGAACCAGATTAACACACTTCACATTTTTACCTTCCCGGCGATTGTTCAGAAATGATGGGGGAGCGCTAAGGGAAAAAGTAAATAAAGGAAATTAAAGAAGAGATGTGAGTTGACGGATGACAAGGGAAGGATAACAGAGATTACATAATTAAGCCAAAGTGGGATTCTACAGTTCGGGAGAGAGGTATCCTGACAAGTTTTCGAGCCCACTCACTCCAGGTATTTTTTGGGAGAGCTTGGCACCGTATCCATTCGACCATGAACGTATTATCGGCTCATGGTCGAGTGGGTACGGTGCCCAACTCTCCCAAATAGACCTGGAGTGAGTGGGTTCGAATACTATCTCTCTCCCGACTTGCCTGAAATTACCATTCGATTTTTCAGGTCCTTGGGAAAATTCGTTGGGTAAAGAGATCGGAAATGATGGCGTAGTTAAGGGAAAAGTTAACTAAATGGAGAGAAAGGGATGAACGTTGATGGATGAATATTGAAGGCAGACAGGAATGGATTTACAGCAGAAAGCCAGCATCTGCATTATTCAGTTTGTGAGACCACTCGCAGGACGGGTGATTTCAGTTTGTTGTGAGAAGAAAATACGGTGACAGGACAATTCAATTGGTAGAACACACATAGACAGACAGACAGACAGACAGACAGACAGACAGACATATAGATAGGTAAATAGATAGATATATACTCTATGTACACAGTATACCCAGTCTAGTTTACGGTAGCGTTGCTAAATTAATCTAGAAACAATTGACAATCGAGAATTGACGCCAAAGTCTCACGTGAGATACCCCCTTTGCCATTTACATTCCATTAGCCCAGACCCAGATGGCTAATGTATTGCTACCACAGACTATCGCTTGGTTGACTCTTTCAATATATAATGTTATTCTTAGCCAATATTAGACTACTATATTCAGTTGAGCAAATAAACATGGAGCTGAAAATACTAGATGTGACAACCATTTAGTCTTTGATATCTAGAGTTCTAAAATTAACAGAATCGTATAATATTAGCCAGAGCACAATAAAACTACTGCCGTCGTATTGAGTATTTAAAGAGGTATACTAGATCTACAGTATACCCGTTTTTATGGATAGGCCAGAAATGTTTACTCTTAACCTCTGTCACCCAAAGAAGACTAGAATAATCGAGTTAATTTATCTACCAATTGGAAAGAGTCCACCAGGGAAGAGGTATAGAAATTTACAGCCCATTAATATTGTTCTAACCCCTTTTGAGTTGCAGAGGATAGAGGTTAGGATTATTTGCCTACCTGTAATGAAAAGTGTATACATACCTCGGTCTTCGCCTTTCCAACATATAGGCTAAAACAAGCATTCTTTGATCCTATTTTGGCTATTATTATACGATATTATTAAGGTTAGAGAAGGAATGTGAGAGTTAGACAGTGAATTGAGAAAGATTATATTCTGTGATTGCTAGAACTCTTTCCTTGGCTTTACTAAATCGTCTATTTTCGTGTTAGCAAGGAAAATACGAGTTAAACGCCATGCTACTAAAAGAGTTAAACACCAAGCAAGTTTATCTCTCTCCAACAGTGTCTTCTTTTTATCTGTTTCCTTGATATACATAGAAACAGTGGCCACACAGATCTTACGATCCCAGCGATGTGGTCAGGACTTAATTCTAGTAGAGATAGCAAACCCGATAGTAAGGGAAAGTGGCAGGAGACGATAGGAAAGAAGAAAGCGGAGTTTATTGTTGGCTAATTTAAACAGCCACCGATAATTCAACAACAGACCTTATAAGAAATGGGTGTAGTCTGCAAGTCCGTCTTCTCACTGATCTGTTTATCCTAACCTTTTGTTGACGGTCAGTGGTCAAACTCAGAAAACAATACCCTATAATTAGACGATGTTATACAGTTTTAAAATTATCTATGTTACTAAGAGGGTTTATTGTGATCGTATTTAACCATTTGGATCGTAGAAGTAGATTATAAACTAAAGTAAATCGTGTAATGGTAACCAGAGTATGACGAAAATAACGTAATGGTGGTGAAGGGGTTAACCATGATGAGTTAGATTATGCAGGAAAAACGCCGATTGTAGACACTCCCCCATGTCCCAAAAGAGGTGGGCCAAACTTCAGCATAACATTAAATGGAGGATTCAAAGCTTAAATCGTTCTATGACAACAATTCTAAACCTCAATCGATAAGGAAATTATTAATTGATGTTTGTAGTATCCTCTCCCACGACCCAATAATGGACTTTTCCATGTCAAGCGGTCCAGGGTGACCTGTAATGCCTCTAATCATTATGTAACTTATATAATTAAATTATCTTGTTTGCAATATGGAGAACTATAATATAGACACATTTAGGTGAGTGTGGGATAGGCTCTCTTATGGGGATATAGGTGGGAAAATACTATTTTGAACAGTCAATATTTCTGCAAAGAATGAAATTCGGAATGTTATTTCAATTAAAGAACAATTAATGCTTAGAATATTTGTGTTCAGCCAATCTTGAAGTTTGGCACACCTGCTTTGGGAGACCAAGTATACAGATCTCATCTGTTTATTGCACTATTCAATATTTGTGTATACTCAACATATTTCTATTTTACTGTTTTACCTTTATATATTAATCTTAAGTGTATAATAACTGTGCCTGCGCTTATATTTATCTTAGTAGGCACTGCGTTAATTGGATTTGTATATTTTATTTATATATTTTTATATATTTTTTTTAAAGATTGCTCCATAGACCTCCATCAAGCTCAAAGAAACTCCACCAAGACTGCCCTTTGACCTAAATTTGTACATTTTGCAATGATAAAAATATCGTGGCCGAAGGACAGTTCATCCTAAATTGCAGGCACACTATTGCTCGTCAGGGGTGAATCGACACCCAAATGGCGCGAATGGTCTTAAAAACACAAAGCAATGGCGCGAAAGGTCATCAAATTGCCAAACTAATAGGGCGAACGTCTTCAAATCTCAAAACTAATGGGGCTAATCATGAAGGAGAAAGGGTTCCAGTAAAAACACTGCCTTAAGTGAAACTGCAATGTCTGTATATGTGTGCATGTCCCACTACTGCATTACTAAACAACACTTTTGACTTTAATCGTCTCTCTACTCCATAGTAGGACATTATTTATGTTGGATTATATAATGCACAAACTCCCATCCAGACATTCTCTTATTCGTGTGCGCATCCACATATAAATGCAACTAGGCCGCATTGCAATTTACACACACACGATCACATATTAATTTGCTTCTATAATCTTTAACTCCTTCAGTATATGAGGACTCCTCTCTATGGCGGAGTTTGGCCTAATTTATATTTGATAGTATAGGATCTTATGTTGGGTAACTCTAACAACTGCATTATTTGAGTTAAGGAAATAAGCTAAGTATTGTCTTTTCATTATAATTAGGCAAACAATCTTGACCAATAACCTTTGTAGCTCAAAAAGGGCGTGAAAGAAATTCAATGGGCTCATGCAAAAGTTCTAATGTACGGAAACAGTTTGGGTGTTCCTATGTCATCGCAGCTGTCTTCGTAAATAGTATTCAAAGTAAGTAAAATCAAATTCAAAAGCTTACTGACAACCTTGCGCAAAAACTGTAATCTCAAATTATCGTTACATCTATTTGACAGTTTGCTTATGTTTCTAATAACCCATGCCTGTAGTCCATTCAATATAGGCAGGCCAAAGTTCTTGGCTAGTATCCTCTATAACTCGTAAACGACTAGGATAATCGAGCTAAAATTGTTACCATTTCGGAAGAGTCAACCAGGGAATAGGTGTGGAAATCAATAGCCTATTTGTTCTAGCCCCTTTTGAGTAACAAAAGATAGGGGTCACGATGTTTGGCCTATCTATAATGGATGGACTATAGTACCCTTTGCTTCACGTCCTATAAATGTCAAGATCATGCCACTGTTTCTACATTTCACATTAACTATCATCAAAGTATTCATCAAACTTTTGATTTTGACTGTATAACACAAAACAAATTCCAACCTTTTATTCAGCCAAACACAAAGCATGTCCTAGAATATAATTTAGTTGGAAGCTAAATTTAAAATAAGTAGAGGGAGTACGATTATAGGAAGGAGAAGGGTAATTGGAAGAGCATTATGGAGATATTGGGATTCGAACCCGCGCTATTACTATAACCACACACACACACACACACACACACACACATGCACACTGGTACATAAATACATACATATACACACACCATGGTACACACACATGCATTGTACATACATACAGTACATATACTCATACACACACTGCTACATATATATACACACACACTGCTGCATGCATATACACACACATACACACTGCTACATACATATACAGGCCCAGATAGCATACGTGCACTCACAATAAGTAGGGCAGCTGGCTAGTATCAATATAAACACACTTACGACCACTACAAATAATATATCATAAACTTCCAAGGCCTCAATTTGAATGTTTTGCACTTATTACGGACGCTCTTCATTTTCGTAATTTAATACCCTAATTTAAATATACTGTATATATATATATATATTTTGTTTTTTATTTCGAACACAGCTTAATAATATATCTGTATTTCTTTTTGTTTCTACGCTTACATTCCATCTATTGTTTTATATACATTTCTCTCTCTTAACCCTTTAAAGATTATGACGCATTTCCACATTTTCATCTGGCTATCATTAATTGGCTAAAGACTATCTCAATTGATTCTCTTGATTGCCATACACTCTTCCTAATCTGAATAAAATCGTCTAGTACTAGCCAGAAACAGAAAAGAAATGTGTAATCGGTTCTTGAAAGGGTTAATCCAATCCACCTAGTGTTTATCTTCTCACATGCCCTTCCAATAGAATATTACATTTTGTTATTTTTGTTCTTACTATCCCATTTTATTTTATTTTATTATTTTCTAGAACGAGCTGTTGACATACCAAACTAAATGTTGTGTCATTACTTCCTTCCTTCGAATAGTAATACTTCACTTATCATTGCACGAGACTCTTTATATTCTATCTTTTCTTCTTCTTCTTCTTCTTCTTCTTCTTCCTTACCGTAACCCATTCATTACCGGTGACATCTTATTGTATTCTAGCAACTATTAAACGATTTTCATTCAGCTTAGGACTATTTCAAATTATTTTTTAAGCTACCATATATCCTTCTTAAACTTCATAAAATGTTCTAAATGTAACAGAAATCCAATAAACAAGACGTCACCGGACAACATTTTGCAGATAGCTTCTTCAGTGACCTGAAGAAGCTATCTGCGAAATGTTGTTAATAAAGTGCTCCTCCTCAAATAGTGTTTCTATTAATACTCATTCCCTGTTTATACACTGTATTGGATGCATAACCTATCATTCCTCCACCTTTGTCATGCTTTTCTTCACTATTCCTACAACTCCATCCTTTTGCATCATCTTTTCCCACCATACCACCATCCCCATCCTCTTTCCATCTCTCTCTCTCCGCTATTCTTCTAAACCATGCTCCTTCCCCACCACCCCAAGTTATTTCATCCCAACCAATTTACTCCTACCTCCCTCTTCCCCCATCCTCCAAGCAGCTCTTTTCTTCTCTCCCTACTATCCACCTCCCTTTATTTCACCCCAACCAACCTCTCTCCTTCCTCCCTCTTCCCCCATCCTCCTCCCTCCCTCTTTTCCCTTCCTCCTACCAGCTCTCTTCTTCTTTCCCTACTAGCTTTCCCCTTTTCCTCCCTTCTAACCTCTATCCTCACTCTCCCCATCTCCCTTCCATTTCCCCCAGGGAGGTGATATTTGTTGGATCCTCTACCTTTATGAAATCCCCCCACCCTTTTTCCATTTTCCTTCCTTCCCTCACTCCTTCCCTTTGTCCCTCAATCCCCACCCTCCTTCACTTTATTCCTTCTGTCTCCCTCCCTGCCTTCCGCCCGACCCCCGAGTGAAACAAAAGAAAGAAAAACAAAATAACAATAACAAATAGATAAATAAACCTACCCCCCCCCCCCCCCACAACCCCCTTTCCCCCTGTCGGCCCTAAACCCCGGGTGATTGCGGTCGGTGGGAAGGGTTCGGGGCCGTCCAGACTCGGGGATTAACGGGTTATTGAGTTCCATTAAGTGACGATCCCCCCCCCCCCTCTTCCCCTCCCTTACCCCCCACCTCCCCCGCCCATCCTCACCGTCACCTGGCTTAGGGCTCGATCACTTTGGGAGATGGATAGATAGATCGATAGATTAGATAGATTATATTGAAAACATGGATAAATATAACTAAAATGTTAGATAAGTGGATAGAGGTATTATATATATATATATATATATATATATATATATATATATATATATATATATATATATATATATATATATATATATATATATATATATATATATATATATATATATATATATATATATATATTATATATATATATATATATATATATATATATATATATATATATATATATATATATATATATATATATATATATATACCGGTATATATATATTATATGTACTGTATAATTATATACAGTATACATTATATATATATATTATATATATGTTGTCTAAATAGTTAGATAAATGGGTAGAAAGCTACTCACAAAGAGTAATCATACCCTATAAGTAATTTCAGACATGGACACGATGTAAAGTGACAGTTGCATGAAATTAATTCCATGTTGTTTCTAGCTATATACAACATATAACATATTTCCCTTGCAATGTTGCTTGGCATAGTTTGGATGTGCAGCACCTTGCGCATCCATACGATGCAAAATGATATTTCTAGGGGAACTCGTTTTTGTTGTATTAATGTGTATCGCTAGAAACAACGTGAAGCTAATTTGATGGGACTGTCACTTTGTAACTTTTGGATATCTTCGTGGCGCAATGCATAAGTGTGTTGATTTTCGGTGTTAGCGTCCTGGGTTTGAATCCCCGGACTGTCACATGTGTTTGTTAATTTCATTAATCGAGCTTAGGAGTAAAGTTGGTTAGTGGAGAGAACATAGTAATATATATATATATATATATATATATTATATGCGTATTTGTATCCATCTATCTGTGCGACCCCTTATTAAGTACCAGTGGTCTACACATTATAATACACGAACATACACCACATCATCAACTTGACGTATTATAAACATAGACATACACAAATAAAAGCCTTCCCCGGAAACCAAGCCGCTAACCACATATTACGTTCAGGTATTGCACTTGGCCAAATAAAACACACCTCAATTACAGGACATGGGGGGGGGGGAGGGGGGGAGGGAAAAACACTAATATTAATCACCGCAGCATGCCTGGGATTGCAATTTTCATGACGCACACACTCACACACAAGCACACGCACACACGAGCAAGCACACACAAACACACATTCACTAACTCATACACATATTCACTCACTTATACACAATCCAAACACACACACACGCATACATATACACATACTCATCACATATTCACTCACTTATACACACACACAGACACACTCCTTTCGGGACTTCGGTAAGACCTTTTCTATTGCGCTATACATATCAAAGGCCTTTGATAGAGTCTGGCACAAATCTTTAATTTCTAAACTACTCTCATTCGGTTTCTATCCTTCCATCTGTGCCTTTGTCTCTAATTTCCTTTGTGGCCGTTCCATAGCTCTGCGGTTGTGGACGGCCATCGCTCACTTCCTCATCCTATCAAATCCGGTGTTCCTCATGGCTCTGTCCTATCTCCTCTTCTCTTTCTAATTTTCATAAATTATCTTCTCAACTGTACCTCCAGTCCCATCCATTCATACGCAGACGCAGACGATTACTCAATTAGTTTTCCAGAACGTCCCAGCCAGCAATCCCTCAAAGACAAACGTAATGAAGCCATACGACCTGACCCGTATACCTTCTTATCTAACTATTATTTTCAATTGGGGCAGAGAAAACCTTGTTGCCTTTAACGCTTCCAAAACCCAATTTCTCCATCTATCTATCTGTCCGGAACTCCCAGTGGACTATCCCTTATTCTTCAATAATACAAAAATCAATCCTTCATCTTCTCTCAATATTCTTGGTGTCTCTTTTTCTTCTGCTCTCACTTGGAAGGACCATATTACCAGTCTTGCTAAAGCAGCCTCCCAGAAGCTGGGTTTGCTCAACCTCGTCAAGGGCTTCTTTACCCCTGCACAGCTTCTTGCTCTGTACAGGGGCACAGTACGTCCTTCTATTGAGTATAGTTTCCATGTGGGGGGAGGATCCTCTCACACCGCACTCCCAGACAAAGTAGAAAGGAAGGTCTTTCATATCATTAATTCCCGCCCACTCATCAACTCTCTGCAAACTCTCTCTTTTCGCCGCAATGTTGCATCTCTCTCGCTATTCTATCGCTACTAAATTAATCAGTGCTCCTCAGAGCTCTCCCAGTGTATACCACCTCCTCTACATAGGGTACGGGGTACCCGTCTTGCAACACAATCCCACCCCTACTCTGTACAACTCTCCAACCCAAGAGTGAAACGTTACTCTCAGACTATTCAACAGCTGAGTTCTGGAACTTTCTCCCAGAATCAGTCTTTCCCTCCTATGACTTAAATTGCTTCAAACTCCGTGTGTCCAGGCATTTTGGCTCTAACTTTTCTTGATTTTGGCCCTGTCACTCTTTTAACTATGGGGGAGGCACTCGCTACAGGCAGTTCTGCCTTTTGTCTCACTCACTCACATAGAAAAAAAAATACAAAAAAACACACTCACTCACTTATATACAAACACACAGTCACTCATCCCACATATACCCACAAGCATCCACACAGACATTGAATCTCCAACACACACACACACACAAACACATACACACACACGGTGCCAATCTAGACTTTTTGATTCCCTCTACCGGCAAAGGAATTACACATTAACTCCAGGACCAAGAAGAGAGAGAGGGGGAAAAAAAGTAGATGAACCTGTAATGCTGTCAGAGGTCGAGATTAATGGAAAACTGTGATCACCCTTTTTTATTATTAGTTTTTTTTTCTCTCTTTTGGCTTCCGGTGGCCGAACGAAAATGATGGTGCGTTGATGAAGGCTGAGATTTTTGAGGAGGTGCATCCGTCCGTCCGCCAGTCTTAGCTTTTAGTCATTTAGATTGATAGTCAGTTAGTCCAATGGCCAGTTAGTTCGTCAGACAGTCAGTTCGTCAGATAATTGGTCAGCCATTTAGATAGTCAGTTAGTCGGATGGCCAGTCAATCAGTTAATTCACTGGATAATATGTCAGTTAGTTAGACAGTCAAACAACTAGTCTCAGTCAGAGAGAGCTTGCAGTTTAGCCAGATCGCAAGCCAGTCTCAGTCAGTCAAGCAGATGGTCAATCAACAGGTCTTAGTCAGTCAGATTGCCAGCCAGTCAGTAAATCATTCATTCATTCAGGTAGTCATCCATTAATTCAGTCAGACAGTCAGCCAATCCCCCCCCCCTCTCTCTCTCTCTCATAAGCCAAAAGAATGCAAATTACAATTTTATTTACCCCAATGTTTCCCCTTCCACTCCTTAATAACTCCCTCTAGCCCTTGTGCTGATTGTCATTTTTGCTCCCCACACAGTTTTTCCTTCCTCTATCTCTCTCTCTCTCTCTCTCTCTCTCTCTCTCTCTCTCTCTCGCTGGTATGCTAGAGTTCGGATTTGTTTTTATGTTCTACAGTAATAATTAACCTCATTACTTTCCCGCTTCCTCCTTACCCCCTTCCTCCATTCCCCTCTTTATCATGTGCTATACTCTGGAGCGAGTTCAGCATAGAGGTACCCAAATGATACCTAGTCTCAAGAACAAACTGTACGAGGAGCGAGGAGCGTCTTAGGGAATTAAATTAATTTCCTTTTTCCTAGTGCAGATTAAAGAGGTGACCTAATTCAAGTGTTCAAAATCATTAAAGGCATCGACAACATAAAATGTAATAAGTGCTTTACGAACAATACCAATAATGATTGGTAGCATTATATTGTATGATAGACAAAGACTAAATGTAGAATATTTTAATATATAATTGCGTCTTTAACCCATGAACTACTAGAACATGTGCAAAATAAAATGTCAAGTTGAGGGGTGGGGGGCATAAAGGGGGGAAGGAGTGAAGGATGTGGTATGATAAGATGCCACTATTTTCTATGTGTCACCCAAATTTCAGACAGTTTCCGGCACCAGCATGATTTTTGAAGGGTGATGATTACGCATGTTAACATACTGTGGCTTCCGAGAGGACCGTAGCAGTCCATGGGTTAAACAAGAGCTTAAGTAGAAATAATTTCCACTAGTGAAGTATACCAACTATTACCACAATCAGTTACTTTAAGGGGGGTGACCTGTTTTTGTTCTGTCCTTTTCTATCTTTCTCTGGCTTGTATCCATTTGGCCCCATTCAGCCTACTGTTTTAAGATGTTTATCCCCATCCAGGTGTCAATTTTTTACTGGTGAGCGGTAGCAAGCCAGCATATTTTTTATTTGTGTTTGACAACAGGCTAAATTTGTAAATTTTTCGATAGAAAAATTTCTCCGGCAAAGCCGGATTTCTTCATATAATTCTGGCTCGCTATCGCTCGCCAGGAAGAAATCGACACCTAGATGGGGATAAACGTCTTAAAATAGTTGGCTGAATGGGGCCGAATGGATACAAGCCAGAGAAAGAGAGAAAAGGACAGAAATAACAAAAAGCAGGTCACCCCCCTTAAAACAGTTAAATGCGCAGTTGGTTATGTTATATCTGTCAGGAAGCAAATAATTTGTGCAGTATGAACTAGTACACAATAATGTTCATTGAAGAACAAAAAATGTATCACCTTATTTATATTATTATTATTATTTTCATTGGTATTATTATCATTATTATTATTATTATTATCATTATTATTATTATTATTATTATTCTTAGTAGTAGTAGAAGTATTGAAATTATTAGTATTAGTATTTTCGGAATCAAACAGATTTACTGTGATGATATAATGTGACAAGTAAATAATGAAAATGTTGATTTTATTGTCGAATGTTTACCCCTACTGAATAATGTATGAACAATTTACTAATAGTAACATGAAGACAGACCACCCTGATCCGCGCAAAAGCTTACATTAATATATTAGTTTTATAATTATACATAATTATCAATGAGTTTTTCTGCAGAAAGGAAAGATCTGTTTTTATTCTGCAAAAAATAATAACATTAACTACAGCCACAGGGTAATTTTAGAATTATTTTTGCTAATAAAAACTTGCATTTTTATATTTATTTCCCTGGTGACTGCAAACTTACCCAGTAGGCTCTACATCAATAAATACAAGGCTGCATTTATTATTTGTTTTAACTTGGCGTATAATTTAGCTCCGTAGCACCTGATTTCTCTATAACTAATCGAAAAATAAGACACTACTAGATCTCTGCATCATGTTACTGCCAAGTCTTCATAATCAACAACATATTCGGCTATACTAACGTTGAAATAGCCGAGTGATTAAGATGGAAGCAACCCGATTTTTGGCCAGCAAGATAGAAGCCGACTATAGTAACTGCAACCCCTAATCTGTCCAGCTCTCCAACCCATGATTTAACACATTTTCTCAGTCTTTCTTCTACTCAACAAGTAAACTCAAGAACAATCTCCCTTAATCTAGCTTTCCTTCATCCTATGTCTTGGACTCCTTTAAGCTTCGTGTGTCCAACGTACCTTGAATTAGTCTCTCTATCACTCTTGGCTTTGGGGGTGACACTCGATACAGGCAGCCTGCTTTTGCTCATTCATACATAGAACAAAAAAGAAACTCTGATAAAGAACAAAGGTCACACAAAATCATTTCCTGTTTTTGTCACTCTTCAAAGCATGTTAATATGACAACATTAATAATGTACAGGTACAGTATATGTATTTGGATTTGTCATCATTTTTACTATTCCATAATAGTAAACAAATCCATAAACAAATATATAAATGTTAAGGTGGTGAAGATGTCACGAGAGTAGCTCTCGTGATAGTGCCCCGGTACACAGGCCACTTCACAGGTTATTCTGAATTTGTTCAACATACTTAATAATGCTACACTCATTCCTGCTCCAATCCTTGCTAAATTACCTTATAGTTTATGTATGGCACCAGATTTACCTCCACCCTAGACTGTTGTACCCACCCACACCCTCAGACAGCTCATAATTGATATCCAACAGAAAACAAAAACATATAACCAGTTCGGTCCCAGAGTTACCAAAACTAAAATAAAAATACCGCCAGATCTGTTCACAAAGGTTGCTAGAATGTTGCTAGATTGTAAACAAATGGCAAAAATCACTAGAGGAATAACCATGATCTCTCGAATGTCGTTTCATATGACCAAAATTCCTAAAATATTGCAAGAATTCATGCCACTAGATGTAAGAAAATACTGCTAGATCGAAGTATACTGTATACCTCTAAATCTCGCAGTAAGTTAGGCAAATTGGTAACACTGTTCGATCACAGGATAAGCCCTTCACAAAGCTATTTATGGGTACATAATATTGAAGGAATCCCGCAAAGTTAGCATAGACCCCATCTTGCCTCCACTGTACCTGTTATAGTGCATGTTATAATACGTTTTTGTTCATCAACTTAATTACTAAGGTTATACTACTAATACAATTAGACTCTCTTTCTCTCTCACTATCTAACTGCATCGAGCGTTTTGCTACTAAATTTTAAAGAACATAGTTTTCTCTTACACTAAAGTTTCTATTACTGTACAATAAATGGTACACTCATGTACAGAAACTTAAAGTTTTGCACGCTTCTCCAGTGTTGTTGTTTTTTCTTATTTTGCAGTTATATTATCACACCAAATAGTATTTAACGTTTAGATAACATTATAATACATCGATGGACGAAATTTTAATGGAATATGTCATGAAATACCTGCAAATAAATACTAGCCAAGTAATGTATTCTGGCGGCCGTTAGCGACTCAATTTTGAGTTGACGAGAAGAGTTCCAATTCCCAAAGTGTTTATTTTAACTGGCTTTATAAATTACTTATGTTATTGCCAATTTTATTGGTAACAATTACTAATATATAGAACATTATGTGATAAGCATGACACCCATTTGTTTTCTATGGACCTAGATACTATTGGGAAAATGTATTAGAGAAACTTGCACCTTCACAAATAGCAGGATGAATTAGCTTGACTCCAGGGTGGTATTATGTTAATATACAGTAGGTACTCTTGCTTCCGTTCCTGACGTGATCAACCCCACAAAACATGAAATTGCCTTTATTTAATTTATAAGGCACCCAGCCTCCTAGTATTGTACGTAGGGGTATGGTGTACAGTACATTTACAATGATAATTCTAGGGATATCTGGTATGGTGAGCTTTGCTCTTTAAGCCACTTATCACATGATTTGAACACAAGACCCGCATATGTGGGCTCACTCGTTAATGATTCTTAAAAACAAATATATAAACTATACTGTTGAAGCAAGGGTAATACAGTAATACAAAACAGGTTTAACTCTTTTCAACTGATGACGAGCCTTGTATATGTATGTCTATGTGTATGAAGGAAACAAAAGGCAAAACTGCCTACAACATGTGTCTTCCCCAAAGTTGAAAGAGTGAGAGTAAATTTGTTTAAATATATATATATATATATATATATATATATATATATATATATATATATATATATATATATATATGTGTATATATATATTATACCAGTATATATATATATTTATTTATTTATTTATTTACAATATTGAAAAGAAACATGAATATTAGTGTAGTGAAATTAATAGGAGAACGAGGTGTCTGTGAAATTTAGCTGGATTACTCTTTGCATAAGTGAGACACAAACATATTGAGTATTGTTCGCATGTGCGGGGAGGTTCCACCCATGCCGTAATTTTCGAAAGAGTACAGTCAATAGTATTTCGCCTTACCAACTCACTTACATATATATATATATATATATATATATATATATATATATATATATATATATCCAAGAGTTTCATTGGCAATATTTATGTTATCAGGTATATCACTACTTTCTTGCTGTGCACTGGAATCCGCAAATGGCGCCACGGTCAATTAGTATTCTAAACGACCACTAATGACCACTGGCGCTACATGCACCCCTGTTATTATTGCCTTTAAGGGAGCCCACCTTGTTTTTTTTTATCTTTCTCTCCCTCTCTCTTTGGCTTGTATCCATTCGGCCCCATTCAGCCTACTGTTTTAAGACGATCACCCCCATCAAGGTGTCAATATTTTCCTGGTGAGTGGTAACGAGCCAGCATATATATATATTTTGGTTTTGACAGCAAGCTAAATTTGTAAATTTTTCGATAGAAAAATGTCTCCGGCGAAGCCGGATTTCTCCAAACAATGCTGGCTCGCTATCGCTCGCCAGGAAGAAATCGACACCTGGATGGGGATAAACGTCATAAAACAGTTGGCTGAATGGGGCCGAATGGATACAAGCCAGGGAAAGAGAGAAAAGGAGAGAAAGATAAAAAAAAAAGCCGGTGACCCCTCTTAAGATACAGTACAGCCACTACCATCTGCGGCGGGGGTTATTGAGTCTTACAGTCTTCACGCCCCTTTCAATCAAATAAGAAAAATAGCCACTACCATCTTCCTCTTAAGAAAAATAGAAAACCAAATTAAAGCTATAGGTCTCGCTCACTATCCGATGCCCCGATTTACGACAGTATTATAGGTTTTTCGGTGTTTGGGGTTTGGGTTTTGGCTGGTCCGAAAACGAATCCTCATTTACCCCAGTAACGGTAGGGTTCGCTATTGGCTTTTTCTATTTAGGATCGGGTTTTCAGGAACGCAACCCAATGGAAAAAAACGAGGAAGACCTGTACTAACTTCAAATAAAATTTAATCGAAACATTGTCACCTATATCTATAACTATATTATTCTGTATAATGGTACTTTCTTTCTATTAACCCTTTGAAGATTATGACGCATTTGATACTTTATTTTGGCTGTCATTAGACGGTTTTATACAGCTTAGGAAGGATTGGAAGGACTTAAAAGGGTAAAGACTAACTCCATTAACGCTCTGACTTCAATATTCCCTTCATTAACTGCATAAAATCGTCTCATGATACCCAGACAACAGACACAAATGTGTAATAGTTTCTGGAAAAGGTTTACATGGCTATCATTAGACGATCACATTCTCTTTATATTGGACCGGTGGGACTCAGAGATGATTTAAAGGGAGATGGGTAGTTTTTGTTGACCCCTTTCTACCCCCGTGTTTAGCACCATTAGTTTTGACATTTCAAGACGTTCGGCCTATTAGTTTGACGATTTTAACACCTTTAGCTCCATTTCGTTGTCAATATTAAGAACCTATCGTGCCATTTAGGTGTCGATTTGTTCGTGCCGAGCGATAGGGAGCTCGTAATTATAAGATGAATCTGTCTTCGGCCGGGACATTTTTCTACCGAAAAATTTACAAATTAATCTTGAGGGAGCTTCTAGGGGGTGTTTTTCTAAGTTTGAGGGAGGTCTAGCGAGGAAACTAAAAAATAAATGAACACATGAATTAATAGAAGACAAAAAACCAGCCACTAGCCCCTAAATAATATAGATCCCCCCACTTTGATTACAATAGTTCCCTCTTAAGCTCGGCAAAATCGCCTTATGTTAGCCAGACCATCCTAAATCTGGTGAGTTATCTGCTCAACAGGTGGCGTTGTGTGTGTGTAAGTGTGAGAGTCCGAGTGTAGGGGGTGAGACAGTGAAGCACGGGAACGAGGTGGCTTCAGAGATGGGGTCGTTTCGGGCCATGAGTGAGCACCATGCCTCATGTGAAGGCAAGATGGCAGGTGCTCGTTGTACTCTACGTGCTTCACATGTCTCACTCCCTAGACTGGAACAAGACCTCACGGGCTTCACTGTTCATTGTAAAGCGGTGAATATTAAGGCTCTCAGCCTATGCCCGAGAGGAAGTAAGTTGGAATATAGAAAAAAAAAAAAAAAAAAAAAAAAAATCACACACCACCATAACATTGAGTTATAAAATCGTCTAATCATAACCAGAAAACACAAAAAGGAAAGCGTGATAGTATCTCGAAAGCGTTAACTGACCCACCCATTCACTATCAATATCACAATGGTCAAAACTATCTCAATTAATTCTTTGACTTCCATATACCCTTCTTAATCTTTATAAAATCGTCTCATCACAGCCAGAAAACACAAAATGGAATGCGTAATAGTATCTTGAAGGCGTTAACTATCAATAATACAATGGTATAAACTATCTCAACTAATTCTTTGACTTCCATATACCTTTCCAAATCTAAATATAACCGCCTAATGATAGCCAGAAAACACACACTATATGCCTAATAGTATCTGGAATTAAGGGATGACTATCAATATCACAATGGTCAAGACTATCTCACTTAACCCTCTGACTTCCATATACCCTTCCTAATCTATATAAAATCGTCTAATCATAGCCAGAAAATACAAAAGGAATGCGTTATAGTATCTGGAAAGCGTTAACTATCAGTATCACAATGGTCAAAACTATCTCAATTAATTCTTTGACTTCCATATACCTTTCCAAATCTAAATATAACCACCTAATGATAGCGAGAAACACTAACTAAATGGCTAATATATCTGGAAAGGGATATAACTGACCCTCCCATGCTAGCCATTCACTATCAATATCACAAACTGGAATAAACTGACACGGCTACAATTACCAGCGGCTTGATGGGGTAACAGCCATCACAATCATCACCTCCATTACGCCGATAACTACCCAGTCTCACGTCGTAAACAACCATTATGTCTGTAATCACCACACCAATTAGCCGAGCGCTGCAGTAACCCGTCGCTCGGTCTTCGTGCCACATACCTGCGAAAGATCAGGGGGGAGAAACGAGAATAGAATAACAGGGCTATTATTATGGATTGAAAAAGGGTTAAATTTAGGGGGGAAGAGTTTATACATTGGTCGATTGAATTACTTATTTATTATTTTTCTTTAGTTTCCTCTCAAAACCTCCATCAAGCTTTAAAATACAATAATATAGAATAACACGGATCCTGTCATGGGTAGATAAATTGATCGTAAGTGAAAATTGGCTAAATGATAAACGAGAATACAATAACAGGAAGCTTATTATGGAATTTGATATAAGCTAAAATAAAATACAATAAAATAAAGTAACGGGGATTTTTTATGGATAGATTAATCTAGATCGCAAGTGAAAACGAGTTAAAGGCAACGAGAATGGAATAACATGGATTTTATTTTGGATAAACTAATAAATCGTAAGTGAAGATGAGGTAAATTACGAAACGAAAATAAAATAACAGGGATTCCATTATGGTTTGAACAAAAACTATGCTAAGAGAAAAGAAAATATAAGAGCGTGATATTATTATAGATAGACTAATAATCGTAAGTGAAAGAGAGCTAGATAAAGAAACGAGAATACAATAACAGGGTCTTCATTATGGATTGTGGGTAGACTAACCACTAATATAGATCGTAAGTGAAGAAAAGCTAAGTTTAGAAATTGTGATGGAACAAGAGGGATTTAAATATGGACAAGCTAAAAGACCGTTATAGGAAAAGAACTAAAATAAAGACGTATTGCGGATTTAAGTCTTACCTGACGGCAAATGCAAAACCTGATCAGCTGATTCTTTTAATACGTAATGGAAAATATAAAATTACTGTTTGTTTTGTTTTCATAATAATCGATCCGTACATAACCAGTTTGTCTGTGTGTTTGTCTGTTTGACTGTACACACGATATCTCACAAAGTTATGAACCGATTTTCACGAATGTTGGTAGGCAGGTAGGATATGTGCCAAGGAAAAGGTAATTCAATTTAGGAGGTAATCCGTATATAATCAATTTATTTGTCTGTTTTTTTGTTCTTTGTAAGTAAGCAAGATATCTCACAAAAATATATGAACCGTTTTTCACGAAATTTGGTGGGCAGGTATGATATACGCCAAGGAAGAAGTGATTCAATTGAGGAGGTGTATCCTAGATCCCAGATCCAGAAGAAACTTTAGACCTACTCTATTATATATATATATATATATATATATATATATATATATATATATATATATATATATATATACAGTATATACAGTAGAGAGATTTTTTTTTTTTTTTTTTTTTTTATGTGTATGAAAGAGACAAAGGGCAGGCTGCCTGTAACGAGTTTCTCTCCCAAAGCCAAACGAGTGACAGAGAGGCAAATTCACGTCGGGACGTTGGGGTCAAAATGCCTGGACACACGAAGCTTATAGCAGTTTAAATCATAGGAAAGGTCTGCGGGTGTCAGAGGCATAATCGAGTTAGTTTTGACCTCAAAGATTTTTCGAGGTCCTTCCTAATATGCATAGAATCGTGTGCTGATAGTCAGAATAAACCAAAGAATGCTTCCTTGTATACTGATATGGCATACAAGTGATGCATTTGTATAGTGTTTTCTGAGCATTGGACAATTCTGTTCAGTTTTGTAAGGCTCCAACAATCAAAGGGGTAAAAACAGTCTCAATCATCATTCTGGCTCCCACAATGTTGTCCTAAGTTGAATTAAATCGTCTATTAATAGCCAGAATTAACTTCCAAATCGCGTCATAATCCTCAAGGGTAGCTTTATAACAGTTACTTTATCCTGTTGCAAATAGGAAGGCCAGAAATAGTGATCCCCAACCATTATCACTCAAAAAGGACTAGAGGAAATGGGCTGTAAATTTCCACATCTATTCCCTGTCTGACCCTTACCAAATGGTAGAAATGTTAAATCGATTATTCTATTCGTTTGTGAGATTTGAGGTTAATGTTCAAGAGTTTAGGCCTACTTATTTAGAAAGAGGTATACAGTAGACAGCATTGTTGTCATATATTCCTTTGGCTTGCTAAATACACGGCCACCGCCTGCAACCGTCTGGCCTAAAAAAATAAAAATAAGTATATATATATATATACAGTTTATATATATATATATATATATATATATATATATATATATATATATATATATATATATTTGTCGGCTATCGTCCTGACGGTCGACGATTCGAACCCCACTGAGAGATTAAAACATTTAGTGGCTCACGTGTATTAGGGATATATACTTAATATATACTGTATATATATACCGGTATATATATATATATATATATATATATATATATATATATATATATATATATATATATATATATATATATATATATATATATATATATATATATATATGTGTGTGTGTGTGCTGATAAATTAGCAAAATATGACTTGTGATAAAACATTGTATATTACTCAAAAGGTGAGGCTTAAAGATCTTTCAAAAACAAGCTAAATATATTCTATATCTGAATAACAGACAATCGAATCACTTTGAATTTTGACCATGGCATTTAATGAATATATATATATATATATATATATATATATATATTTTTCTGAAAAAACCCCCCGCAACACATGCAGGGATAAATTTTACGTAAAGACACACAACTAAATATTTACATTTCGTACAAAGGCCGTCACAAAAGCAAAATACGTGGATATAAACTTGCCAATGCATATATCACGAGGCAAACTCTCATTACTATTGTGATGTTAAAAAGAATCCTGCGTTTCCTGTAGCACACACACACACACACACACACACACACACACACACACACACACACACACACAAACATACAACCTTCTCCGCCCTACACACACAACCATGACTGACAGCTCTGATGAAAATTTTAATGAGAAAAATGACAAATGAGTTACCCCCCATACTATTGCTGAGCCTCAGAGGATAAAGAGGGGAGAGAGACAGAGACCGAGGTGGAGGAGGAGGGGGGAAGGGAAGGGAGGGAGACGGACAGAGACGTGGAGGGGGAGAAGTAAGTGGGGAGCAGGGGGACAAAGAGAGAGAGTGGGGGATGGCGACAGAGAGAGAGGTTGGGAAGGGGGGAGGGAGGAAAAAGAGAGAGAGAGGTGGGGAAGGGGGGAGGGATGAAAAAGAGAGAGAGAGGTAGGGGAGGAGGGACGGGAGACAGAGAGAGAGAGGTGGGCGAGGGGGACAGACAGAAAGGTGGGGAAAGAAGGAGGAGGGAGAGAGAGGTGGGGAGGAAGGAAGGGGGGGAGGGGGAGAAAGATAGGTAGTAGAGGGAGGGGATGGGGATAGCTGGAGAAGGTGGGGGAAAGGGGTAAGGGAACGGGAGAGGGCGGTGGGGGGGGGGGGGGGCAAAGATAGGTAAGGTAGGGGGAGGGTGGGGTCCTAACAAGCTACCGTACCTCCCAACACCTTGACTCATTAGCATGCACAAGGTACCTTATGACAAATTAATGAATTGCTGATTTGAGGACGGGTTTTGGGGGAATGCGTGTGCGTGAATACATTTGCAGTATATAATTATATATATATATATATATATATATATATATATATATATATATATACCGGCATGAGAGAGAGAGAGAGAGAGAGAGACAGAGAGAGAGAGAGAGAGAGAGAGAGAGAGAGAGAGAGAGAGAGAGAGAGAGAGAGAGAGAGAGAAAATAATCATATATAAGCAGGTTAAAGAGTATAATATTTATTAAACTTGTGGAAACGTCGGGAAGTAATTAATTATACTTGTTATGAATATTCGATGTTAGGCCAAGCCAATATTCACTGTCAGCAAATTGTGAATACATTGACGATTCACTAATTATAATACTGCAGATAGGGAAGGCGAATTTATATAGTACACAGACATATAATTATATAGATACAGACACATACACACATATACAGATACATACACACATATACAGATACACACACACATACACTCTCTCTATCACACACACATACATCTACATGCACACTATATCGCTCTCTCTCCCTCTCTCTCACACACACACACACACACACACACACACACACACACACACACACACACACACACACACCAAAGCCATAAGGGTCGTCACTCTGGCCACAACAGGTAAAGAATAATATTAAGACAAGGTAAAAAGACCCCCCCCCCAGCGCTAATACAGCCCCGCCTTATGAAGCAGGGCTCTCAGGGATAATTACTACAGGCCTTGGTACAGTTGACTCTAGACACGATATAAAGCACTCTTATATACTCTATTTCTAACATTTGCTCTCTGATAGAACTCTTTGGATGTTATTATGATTGTGTTTATACGGCATTGATGGATTTAATTGCTTTCGTAATTTTCGAGTAATTTAATTCGTGAGTGGATATACTGGAACCTGCCTCGTTTACCCTGCTCACGGGGAAGGTATGATTGTACAGATATATTAAGTTTGATGGAGGTCTAGGGAGGAAACTAAAACAACAATAAATAAATAAACCAATACACCAATAAATAAAGCCTATGCCCCCTTAAGTGGAGTAATGGTAAACCCTGAGCGGAGACGTTGAGGAAGACACCACTTTTCTCAGGGTTAGTTAGGGAAAATCGATCAATCATATCAATCACATAGAGAATTACTTGGAGAGTTTCATAGTTATGTGTTCATTTACAGTATATTATGTATTAAATATTTTCTTTAGTTTTTCCCAAGACTTTCATGAAGCTCAAGCAAATTCCTCCAAGACCCCCCTTCGAGATAAATCTGTAAATTTTACGGTAGAAAAATGTTCTGGCCGAAGGCTGATTCCTCCTAAATTACAGGCTCGCTATCGCTCGTCAGGAAAGAATAGACACCTAAATGGTACAACAGATCTTTAAATCGCCAAACTAATGAAACGAACTTCTCAAGATCGTACAACTAATGGGGCTAAACATGAAGGGGAAAGGGGTTCCAGCAAAAAAACAAACATCCCCTTAAGATGGCTAGAGTCGTGTCCTGGACCCTCATTCCGGGACATCCTTGGGTATGACGTCAGCTACGCGCAGTCACGGTGTAAGCTCCGTGTGAGGAATTGTCAAACTGAGCCATTTTTGTTTTAAAACTAAAGTGAATATCAAAACAGTAAATATACTTTAAACGTAATTTTTTGGCTTAATTTGTCATTTACAAAAGGCACAATAAAAACTGAAAGGCCACACTATTACTTTATATTAATAACAGTATCAACGAAAACGAAAGCACTTGGGTTTAGGAGAAGTATTGAATAATTTTTGGTTTGCCGGCCTCCTGTGTGCATCAATAGATTATCTGTGCCAGGCTTTATTTATTTTTGCTGATACCAATAGGAAGAGGGCTGTGTAATTCTGAATTGAATTGTGTCGTCTCTGGAAGATTTGACGCACTACTCCTCCTAAACGGCTGCCTCCATGACATTGAACACAAAGAACAAAGTTCTTCGCAGTGTCAATATGAACACAATTAACCTACCGGATTTCCGCTACACTCGCTAAGTAGGTCGTTATGCTGCGTTTTACCGTCTCCGGAACCTTTGATGCATTCCTCCTCAACGGCTGCCTCCACAACATTGAACACTAACAACAAAGTTATTCGCAGAGCCAAAATCAACAAAGTGAACCTGTTGGATTTCCATTACTGACTGGTGGCTCTTGCACCTCGAGCTATGTCGTCTCCAGAACCTTTGATGCACTATTCCTCCTAAACGGCTGCCTCCACGACATTGGACACTAAGACCAAAGTTGATCGCAAACCCAAAAACACAAACAAAGTGAACCTGCCTGATTTACGCTACCACCTGCGGTGGCTCTTGCACCGCGAGATTGTAAAAAATGACATGTAAAGAAAAAGGGATGTAGTGGATTAATCCGGCTTTATAAATACCAAGTAATACTAATACAAATAACGAATGCTAATACAAATTGTTTTCATATCATCAATGCTTGTATTGTATTCCACTATAACGGCCCTACCCAAACTTTTGAGCCAAAAAACAAGACAGGCTTTTAAAAAAAATATATATATATATATAATTATATATATATATACTGTATATATTGTATATAAACAGTGTATATATATATATATATATATATATATATATATATATATATATATATATATATATATACAGTATATACTGTATGATTTTCTATTTTATTTATGATATAATATATCTTAGAAGCATACAATGGACTTACTTATGCACTAACCAACGATCAATGGACTATAATGTAAGAATTACATTAGATATCCGTAAGTCTATAAGAGAGAGGTAGTTGCTTTTGATAGCCCCCCTTCTCCCTTATGTTTAGCCCCAATCACTTTGAGATTTTAAGATGTTTGCCCCACTAGTATATTGATTCTAACTTTCGACCCATTTCTTTGTCAATATTGAGACCTTTCGTACCATTTAGGTGTCGATTTGTTTCCTGGCGAGGGACAGCGAGCCTTTAATTTTGGAGGGCCGGGACATTTTATCTACCGAAAAATTTACAAATGTATCTCTAAAAGGGATATTGAGGATGTATTTTTAAGCTTAATGGAGGCCTAGGGAAAAAACTAAAAATAATAATATATAAATAAGTAAATCAACTACTAAAGTACCCCTAGCCCCCTTAAAGCCCGTGCCCCCCAAACTAGGCTTATCGCAAATGACCCCATTGTCGATGTGTTCTCTACCTTGCCTCCTAAATCCCCCACTCTGCCCTTCTAGTTTCCTGCCGCCCTGCTAAATCTGCTATCACCCCGCCTGGCACTTATTTTATGCAACTGAGATGGGTTAGTTTGTACCCCTACTATACCCTGTTCCAAATAAGTAGGCCTAGACTTGTGAACATAAAACCATGGCCTAAAGAGCAGACAAAGAGGAACTCGTTAAACGAAAATAATAATTCAGTTATTTCTAGAAAATATGCTTCTTGAAAATAGATAATAACATCGTGGTGAGGGGCCTTTATTAAGGTTGATAAAGCCGCTGTCACACTAGCGGTTACTCCGTCAATTATCCATGAGCAAGTTTTTTCTCGTTATATTTCGGGATTTTTTTGCACTGGTAACGGTAACTAAACTGTTAGGCGGCTGAATTATGATAAAGTGTAATTTTTTAAGCTTCCAGACCATAATTGCCCGTAAAAATTGCTCGAAAAAGGGCTCGTGTGACACCGCCTTAACCTTTTGCACAAGCCTTTTGAAGCCAATGAATATGATTTTGAAAATATTGTTAAAACGAAACGTTAGGTAAAAAACAAATTATCATCTTATAATACATCCTTTTACAATTATCTTTAGAGATTTTCATGAAACTCGAGTTTTAAAAAGCCTTTAAACACACCCATAATTTTTTCGCTAGCATCAAAAAATGTTTTTCAATTTAGAAAAACATTATAAGAGGTTTATGGTTATATATATATATATATATATATATATATATATATATATATATATATATATACAGTGTATATATATATATATATAATATATATATATATATATATATATATATATATATATATATATATATATATACATATATACATACTGTATATATACCGGTATATATACTGTATATATATATTTATTTTGTTGTTTTTATTTTATTTTTTCACCCCTTGAATATTACAGATCATGCCGTTTTGGAGAGTGGTTTCTGTAAGGTTAAGCTGCCGTCTCTCACTCAACGCTTTGGTTGAACTTGTGGCCGGTTTGGAGTGCGGCCGAGTTAACCTGTTTTCTCTCAAGGTTTTGTCCGTTTAAGAGTGCAGCCGCTTTAATCTGCTTCCTCTCACTCGGCGCTATATATGGTTGTGGCTGTTTAGGATTGTGAACGGTTTGGTTGTACCCATTGAGTCAATTTGAGGAGTGTGACTTTATTGGTTGTGTCTTCTTTGGTTGTGACCATTTAGGAGCTTAGCTTCTTTGAGGGGAGATGAGCCTGTTTTTTTTTCTTTTTTCTATTAATTCATGTATTTAATTTATTTCTTAGTTTCATAGCTAGACCTCCATCAAGCTTAGAAAAACACCCCCTAGATCCCTCTTCAAGATAAATTTGTAAATTTTTCGGTAGAACAATGTTCTGCCGAAGGCCAGTTCCTCTTAAAATTTCAGGCTCAATGTTGCTCGCCAAGAAAAAATCGATTCCTACAGTAAATGGCACGAAAAGTGTTAGAATTGACAATGAAATGGGTTGAAAGTTGTTAAAATCGCCAAACTAACGGGCCGAACGTCTTATATTCTCAAAACAAATGGGGCTTAAGACGAGGGAGAAATGGGACCAGAAAAACGACCCATCTCCCCTGAACCCGCTTCCTCCTCACATTTGACCTGTGTGGGTAATCTAAATTGGGTTCCCGCCCATCGCCACAAAATATTACATCTATCATTGGCGCGGCTCACTTTTATTTATTTGCTTAGCCAAAAATAGTCAAACTAATTAAACTCAGCATATATTTTTTAATAGGTCATAGGATTTCTTTCTTGATATAATAATTTGTTATAATTTGAAAGAAACAAATATATACACTCAATTATAACCAGAAATACTTTTGTAATCGCATTATTCAAATATTTATATATACACACAGGGAGGTTGGGTACGCATATTGTCATGGTACACAAGAGATATGACACACATGTGCTTGTGTGTGTGTGTGTGAGTGTGTGTGTGTGTGTGTGTGTGTGAGTGTGTGTGTGTGTGTGTGTGTGTGTGTGTGTGTGTGTGTGTGTGTGTGTGTGTGTGTGTGTGTGTGTGTGTGTGTGTGTGTGTGTGTACAAATGACACCCAAATTGAGGCCACACAGACACATATATCCCACATACATTCCATACAGATATATTTTGCCTGGTAATTCTGACACAAATCATCGGTCAGCGTCACATAATGATCCTGGTTCTCGCTGTGCTATTCCATACGTCCAAAATAAATATGACGGCAAGCGGCCAGGATTCAATGTGGCAAAACAAAATAGATTCACAAATGCTTCCCAACCAACGTACATAATTTCATAACAACTTTTATTATGTGTGCTACATATTCTCTATCTCTATCTCGCCTTTGCTCTCTCTCTCTCTCTCTCTCTCTCTCTCTCTCTCTCTCTCTCTCTCTCTCTCTCTCTCTCTCTCTCTCTCAAGTAAATATGTTACCAGTTCGTAGCCAAATGTGTAACTATGTGAGCGTCTGTGAGTTTTCCGAACACAATAGATCTTATAATTATACAGTATAAGTACCGCACATTAAACGTTTATGCATACATTAGAGAGAGAGAGAGAGAGAGAGAGAGAGAGAGAGAGAGAGAGAGAGAGAGAGAGAGAGAGAGAGAGAGAGAGAGAGAGAGAGCAGCTCGTGATAGTAAGGGTACAGAGGTTAGCAGGATATTTATCACTCTCTTGGTTGGGCCTGGATGTGAACAAACGGGCTGGTGGGAGGCACAAGGGTGAGACATGAGGGTGAGGCAGGGGTAAGTGGTAGGGGGTGTAAGGGTGAGGGCTGATGGGAGGCACAAGGGTAAGGGTGAGGTATCAGGGTAAAGCATGACGGTGAGGAAGGGGGTGTTAGGGAGAGTCCGGGGTTAGTGGCAAGGGGTGTAAGGGTGAGGAAGGGGTAGGGTTGAGGCAGCATTGAGGAAGAGTTGAGGCAGGGTATAGGTTGGGTTGAGGCAGCATTGAGGTAGGGTTTAGGCAGGGTTGAGGTTGGGTTGAGGCAGGGTATAGGTTGGGTTGAGGCAGGGTATAGGTTGGGTTGAGCTGGAATTGAGGTAGGGTTTAGTCAGCATTGAGGCAGGGTTGAGGCAGCATTGAGGCAGGGTTGAAAAGGGTTCAGGTTGGGTTGAGATAGGGTTGTGGCAAGGTTGAGGCAGGGTTGAGGTAGGATTGAGATAGGGTTGAGGTAGAGTTGAGATAGGGTTGAGATAGGGTAAAGGCAGGGTTGAGGCAGGGTTGAAGTAGGGTTGAGGCACGGTTGAAGTAGGGTTGAGGTAGGGTTGAGCCAGGGTTGAAGTAGGGTTGAGGTAGGGTTGAGGTAGGGTTGAGATAGGATTGAGGTAGGGTTGAGGTAGGGTTGAGGCAGCATTGAGGTAGGGTTGAGGCAGCATTGAGGTAGGGTTTTAGCAAGGTTGAGGCAGGGTTGGGTAGGGTTGAGACAAGGTTGAGGTAGAGTTGAGGCAGCATTGAAGCAGAGTTGAGGCAGGTTTGAGACAGGGAGAGAGGTAGGGGATTAGGACGAGATACAGACTGTTCAACATTCAGCAGTGTGGTGGCTAAAGATATAGTCGTTTAGCAAATAGGACAATGTGGGGTTTTACTTGAGTTACTTACTTGCGTTGTTTCGGCCTCCTCAGCGGCCTCGGCGAGAGTTGCTCCCCCCGAGTATATTTGCTGCCAGTGTTTGATGCAGCAGGCTATTCGAGAGGGCAGCTCTCCCCCCCGCGAAGTATGGCTGACCAAGCACCGACTTGAGATGGCTGTCCAAGTCTTTTTTGAATACTTCCGTTGGCACGCCCATCAGGTTTCTCACGTTCTCTGGCATTTTGTTGAAGAGGCTCGGTCCCCTGTTTGTCAACCAGGAGTCCCTCAGTGTGCCCAGAGCTCCCCTACACTTTTGGGGTGGGATGTTACAATACCTACCCCCTCTGTCACTCCAGTTCCATGATATTGTGGTGTGAAGGTTTGGCACTAGACCCTCGATAACTTTCCATGTGTAAATTATCAATTATCTCTCTCTTCTTCGCTCCAGTGAATATAAGTTAAGAGCCTTCAGCCTATCCCAGTAATGAAGATGTTTTACCGAGCTGATGTGGGACGTGAAATTTCTTTGAACACTCTCTATTTCGTATATTTCCCCGGCTTCGTGTGGAGATGTTAGCACACTGCAATACTCCAGTCGTGGGATCACCAACAATTTGAAAAGTGTTATCATTGGCCGTTCTTCTCTGTCTTGAAAGTGCGCAGTATCCAACCTACAAGTTTCCTCGCCGCTACTGACTTGGCCTGATTATGTTCTTTGAAAGACATGTTTTCTGACATTATTACCCCAAGATCTTTAACCTCTGATTTTCGTGGGATTGGCAGGAGTGACTCTGTTAAGTAGGTTGTGGTTCTTTTAATTTCTCCATTTCCTCCATATCTTATCAGCTGAAATTTCTCTTCGTTAAATTGCATGTTGTTATCCTTGCTATAATGCTTACTATAATGCAGTTTAAGTTCTCTATAAACTTAAACAAAGATAGAGACACGTTTTTTTGTCTTTCATTTTCTTTTTTAGCTTTCTCTTTTTTTATTCATTTATTAATTTATTTTTATTTTGTTTTTTTTGTTTTTTGCAAGGATTTTATTGGACGTGAGAAGTCAGTTATTTATTGTTAAGGGGCAATACTATCTTGTGGGTGACGGAAAAGGTAGAGGGTGATAGAGGAAAAGCATATTGAGAAATACGTGACCAGATTATTATTTCTGTCGTTTGTATTGAGTATTGAGAAATGAAATACCAGCTTATTATTCTCATTCTTCTTCATCTTCTGTTTCTTCTTCTTCTTATTATTATTTTTGGTGTGTTCGACTACCCAAAGAAGTGCAATAGAACAATGATGATAAGGTAGAACTATTATTTAATGAGAGAGAGAGAGAGAGAGAGAGGTCAACAGGTGAAGCGCGGCGAGATGACCCTGTACCTGACCCGATCTCCCCCTCCTCCTCCTTCTCACTCCTTCTTTGGTTCTCGAACATTGACCTAGACCCTCCACCACACCTCCTCTACCACACCTACCTATCTTCCCTTATGTTGCGTTAGCAACACTGCTAGTGGCACTGAGGAGCACTCCGCCTTTCGCTGTGTGTTGAAAATTGGTGCAGCAGACTGTTTGAAGGGGCAGAGAGTTCCCCTGCGAAGAAGGGCTCATCTGATATTTTTTGTAGTTCGACATCGAGGGCTCTTTTGAAGTTGTCTAACGAGATTACCCTCATGTCTCTTATTCGCTGTGGGAGTTTGTTAATGAGACGTGGTCCTCTGTGTGATATCCAACCATCTCGCAATGAGCCCATAATACCCTGATTTTTCATCCGAAGAATATGAATATTGCATTTTTATAGCCTCTCCTATCACTGAACTTCATGACAATCTGGGTGTGTAAACTTGGTACCAAACCCTCCGCAATTTTCCTCGTGTATATAACTAGGTATCGTTCCCTTCTACCCCGCTCTCGACACCTCCTCCACCATACCTCTACCACCACACCTCCTCTACCACACCACCACCACCACACCTCCACTACCTCCCCCACCACACCACCACCTCCATCACCATGACTCCTCTGCCTCACCCGCATTCTTAACCTCCACCACCATAACACTCACACCAATTGATTCACAACACACTTCTAGGTTGGGGGTAGGGAGAGAGAAAAGACAGAAAAAGATGATTGTTTTTTTGTTTTTTGTTTTTTTTTCTCTCCAGATGTTAAAGTAAAGATAGAGTAAAGACATACAAAGAAATTATGACACCAGTACAAGAGTGAACGGCAATTTGTTCTCCGTGTTGCGACATTGATAAAGGAATGTCATGAGATAGGCTCTGATTTATAGTGTTTGTACTGAACACTTATTAGCCCTCTTCAAGATACAATGGCGCATTTCTTTTCTGCTTTCTGGCTAATATTAGGCGATTTTATTCAGATTAGGAAGGGTATTGGGAAATGCGAGGGTTAATTGAGAAGGTCTTTATCCTTTTCATTCTCAAAGGTCCATATTCATCTGTATAAAATCGCTCAATGATAGCCAGAATAAACTGTCAAAACGTGGCATTTCATGACGGAGACACACTGTTGAATCTACCAAAAGCTACTAAAACAAATTTTTCGTACACATTATTCCGTAAAATATATTGATTGTTTTTTTTGTTTTTTTCCTGTGGGATTGTTCCCGAAAATTGAAATTGGGAATTAATTGTTATTTTGGAGATAGTTTCGAGTAGGAAAGTGGAAGAAAGAACGAAATTTCCTATTTGGTTTCCGGAGAATATTGCATTGTTTGATATTGCATAAATATAAGTTTTGGGAAGCCCCCCTAGGAGTGCCAATGAATTGTTTCTGCTAATGCAAATATTGTGCCTGGTTTCATTTAGGCCTTAGACTTTTCTAGTCAACCTTTTTCAACTTGAGAATTACATTTACCTGAATGTTTGAGGAGGTATAAGGTCGATTAGGCTTCGCATATGCATAATGATAGCAAATGTACCGCATAATTGGCAAAATCACTAATCTTCTAGGCCCTCCCCTTGGTGCCCCAGTGCCTAAAATTAAAAATGTCACATGCCATTTACCTGAGCTCTTCATGAGAAATCCAAGAGTGTGTGCCACTCGATTTCGAAAATCTTGATTTAACCCTTTATAGGCTGTCAAATGTCCAGTTAAGTACCTGTAACAAGGGTGCACCCTAACTCTGTCAATCAAGGGAGTGTATGGCGTTAACAAACTGTATATAAGCTTACCAAAGGAAAAGCAATACATGGTTTCAAATTTGTTAAAGTAATTCAGCTTACGAAAACGGAAACAAATTTGAGAACAAAAATCTGGCCCAAATTCTGACAATAAAAACTCCAGTGGAAACACTCACCTAGCTCCACCTGTATCAGCTCCAGAACCTCCACTTGCACTAGCCACCTGTTCACCTCATCTCCTGAAGGGTGGTCCAGGAGAATAGTTGTCATCTGGTACCCACCGGGGATGCTGTAGGTGTAAGCGACTTCCAGGATCATTGTACCGGAATCGTCACTTCGACAGGTCACCTCATAACTTGCTTTCTGTTCGCCCTCTGATATCAATGGTGTAATATCGGGGCAGAGAGACAGAGGAATGCTGGGAGTCAAGTGGAGATCTGAGGATACTGTAGGTGTTGCTGATGATGGTGTTGTGCAGGGAGTCGAGTTCCTGTTTAAGTAGGTTTCCTTTGTGGATACTGAAGGTAGATTTGCGGCTTGTAATTGTTGTTCTTGGGATTCTTGTGGCACTTTTGGTGGTAATGGTAAGGTGGAAGCGGTCGAGTTGGTGCCACGGGAAGCATTATTTATGGGTACTGATTGTAAAACTGAGGACTGTGACTGATCCTCCGAGGGTTCTTGCTTTAGGCTTGGTGGTAACGGGGGTCGGGTTGGTTCTAGAGGTGGACTGTCTTCATGTTCATTATTAGCTTTGCCATCACTACTATCCGAACTACCGTGTAGAGGAGTCACGAGGCAGGAAGCTGTTGTACCATCACCACCAGCTACTCTCAGTGTGCTGGGGTCTGACACTCCTGAAAAAAGAGAGAACGATATATGTATATATATATATATATATATATATATATATATATATACTTTATTTTTTTGTGTGAGTGGCTAATCAACAAATCCTGAACACATAGTTTCTAAACAAACACTAGTATATAATTAACATAATATTAACATTTATTGTTGACATTACTTGCAATGACATACAATAGTGTACGACAATATGAGTATCAATATAATACAAATAATAATCAAACACTTTGAAACAATCTAAAGAAATATAGAAAATACACACAATCATATACAACACACACGCACACATTCACATACAAACACATTTTCGCGTATATAACGTGATTATATATACATATATATATATATATATACAAAATGTTCATAGTGAAATAGAGAGATACAAAAGATAGATACATTGATAAAAATAGACAGAAGGGCAGACAGATATAAATACATATACAAGGGTAGTCACTTCAAAAATGGCTGGTAAGTTGCATTTCGGAAATGTATTTCGAAAGTCCGTACCACACACACACACACACACTTTAATATATCCTGCCCGTCTCTCCAGCTTTCCACGGCGGCAGGTAATATTGCATAAAAGACAAAGCGCTTCAGCCGGCTACCCTCTTTCATTTTTCTTTGTGTCTTGTTATTAGGGTATAAACGTACTTTAATTTGTAGCCTGTGCTTCCAACAGGAGGCAGCATTTAAACCACTAAACAATATTTTGGACATGTTACTATAGATATTGCATAACAGGTCACGTATTATTGCATACAATGTTATGATAAAGGAATAATAACTGTTACATAAGCCCTAAGAAGAACACTTAACAGAAAGATAATTTGAAGTTTAAATACAATTCAATGTATTTAATTTATGACATATTTAAATAATTTTGCTTTATACCCCATAAAGTATGAACAAAATTAACATCGTTTATTTAGAAAGATTCTCTCTCTCGCTCTCGCTCGTGAATATTTAAGTGGCGCAGACAAGTAAACACATACGTGAGGTACCTGCACGTACACACACGCACAAACATAAGCACACACACACGCGTATGCATGAACACACACGCACACACACACACACACACACACGAATTAATAATTGAATAAGACTTGATATCAATGTGTATAAGTTAAATATATGTCATCAGTAATATATAAGCCCCCAAACAATAATTGAATAATAGTGGTAGTGTTGTTAGGGATGTTTGTTGAAGCATATATATTTTAGATGTTTGTGAAAGAAGGAATCAAGAGGCAATGATACCTATAACTAAACCATTTAAATGTAATGTTTAAACATAATATATATATATATATATTATATATATATATATATATATATATATATATATATATATATATATATATATATATATACAGTATACCGCGTATATATATATATATATATATATATATATATATATATATATATATATATATATATATATATATATGTGCCTAATGGGATGACGTCTAGACTCATCTTGCCTATAATAATTGATAAATTAAAAGACTTAAGTTCATACTGTTGAGAATTATAGCCCAATTATATTTTCTCCAGTATTGGTTCCGAGCGAATCATTCAACGGCTTCTGCATGTTTGGTTTTAGAAAGTACCCTTTTACGTTATATAAAATCAGACATATCATTTATAGAAGTTATACAGGCTTTTGACAAAGTAAACTATTTTAAATTTAGTGGGAAACTTTTAGATACAGGCATTCCTCATTTGTATGTAAATATTGTATTATATGTTTATAAAAATCAAATGGTTGCCACCAAACATAGAGATTCTGTATCAGAACCCTGAAGAATCATGAATGAGTTTCGACAAGGAACAGCTTTATCACCGTTATAATATATATATATATATATATACAATATACACATAGGCCTATTTGCAAATTTTTCGAAAAATTTCTTGAACATCTGTTATAGTAATTTTATGATAAACGAAGCAAAACATTCTTTTTTTAACTACTTATGATATTTAAAGCTTAATAGATACTGATATTGACGCCATTAGATCCAGGATATTATATGTTCAAAACCATGAACCAACTTTAAGGTAACTGTACCACATGTACATATGTACATGCACATATGTCTGAGTCTGAATCTCTCTCTCTCTCTCTCTCTCTCTCTCTCTCTATATATATATATATATATATATATATATATATATATATATATATATATATATATATATATATATATATATATATATATATAGTAAAAAGTATATCAGTTGATGACCTAGGGCATCTCAGGTTCCATAGTAGAAGGGTAAGAGAACATTTCAAGGAATATAATTATGCAATCGTTTTACCTTGATATTTGATATTACTGATCGAGGTGATACAGTTTTTTTATAAACTGTCGTATGATATATTTATTTTATAAACTGTCATATATATATTTTTTTCCTATACACTGTCATATACAATTAGTGGTGCTTATTTAGTATATAAATCGTCCTTCTATTAATTTAGGATTTAGCGTCTATGTTAGATTTAGCATTTGCATATATGAACTTGAGCTGAGTTTATGTTCTGTCTATGTAGAGTGATTGTTTTCAGTCTTTATTTTTTAGTTCACGGTATACAGATATCTAGCACAATTAGTGTTTGCTTGGTTAATAATTAAAGTTATATTTGTATTAATTTAGAATATTCATTTGAAACTTTCAATTTTGTGTACTTATTCAGTCAATATACTGTAGATAATTTGAATCATTCATTCATATTTTTAGCTTGTGATTGTTAGAAGTTTTGCAATAAGTTGTCTTTTCTACTATGCTTATGTAGCTGCTGCAGGTTCTCGTACAAAGATTGTGTAGTAGATAAAAATTGTTTTGAAATACAATATAGATTTCTGAATAATTAACAGAATTTTATTCGAATTAATTAAATTCGTGGTCCTATTATTGTTGAATTTGTACAGGTATGTTTTCTTTTAATAGGGATCTTGGGTTTTCCTGATGATGGCTGCGAGACGTTAGCCGAAAATTTGAAAAATAAATAAAAAAGATGTCTCCAAGCGTCCTTTTCCTCCTTACCCTTCTACAAATATATATATATATATATATATATATATATATACAGTATGTATATATACTGTATTATATTACCGGTGTATATAAGTGATAAGTTTGGATTAAGAATACTTGGATACTTTTTGTGGACGATTTTGTGAAGCTTAGGAATGATATATGGTAGCTGAAATAATAAATTGCGTTAATCTGTTTCCCTTCAATGGGTAGATATCCTTCCTAAGCTGCATAAAATCGTCTAATAATTGCCAAAACATAATGAATAGGACGGTCCCGGTACAGTAAGGGTTAATTTGTAGGATAAAGAAAACATTAATGGTCTGCGGCATAGAGGTCCAGGCCTGCGAAATCCGGTTAACTCCTGGGCTCGAGAGCAGACCAGAATTTGAGAGATAATTTGTTAACGCCTACATAATTATTCGTGAGAGGGAAGATATACACAGAGGTAGTTCTGAAGATATTATGACTATTGGAATAGTGAGAGAAAAGGGGGAGATATGCAACGTTGTGGCGAGTGGAAAGTGGTTGGGGTGAGCTAGCCAGGAAAAAATCGACACCTAAACGGAACGAAAAATCTTAATATTGACAAAGAAATGGGGCTAAGCATACGAGAGAAGACAAACCAACCTCCCCCCTTAACTCGTCTGTTTCGAGCAAAACTGAATGCGGGAAGACTCCTCGGACACACACACACACACACACATGAGGACACCCAGGCCAGCCACATACAGCCACAGGACGTAAGTTAATTAAGACCTACACACCCACACACAAACACACCCACACCCAAGGCCACCCAGGCCAGCCACACACAGCCACAGGACGTAAGTTAATTAAGACCTACACACCCACACACAAACACACCCAAGGCCACACAGGCCAGCCACACACAGCCATAGGACGTAAGTTAATTCAGACCTACACACCCACACACAAACACACCCACACCCAAGGCCACACAGGCCAGCCACATACAGCCACAGGACGTAAGTTAATTAAGACCTACACACCCACACACAAACACACCCACACCCAAGGCCACACAGGCCAGCCACACAGCCACAGGACGTAAGTTAATTCAGACCTACACTCCCACACACAAACACACCCACACCCACACACACAGGCCAGCCACACACAGGTTAATTAATACACAAACGCACACCCACACACACATACACACATAAGGACACACAGGCCAGCCACACACAGCTACAGGACGTAGGTTAATTAAGACCCACACACACAAATACACACCCACACATACATACGCCCACACATAAGGACACACAGGCCAGCCACACACAGCCACAGGACGTAGGTTAATTAAGACCCACACCTCGCTATGCCGGACTAGGAATGTGGCCAAGGAGAGGGGACGACCAGGACGGAAGGAAGGAAGGGAGAGAGGAAAGAAGGGAGGGAGGAAGATAGGAAGAAAGAGTGGGAGGAAGTGAGAGAAAGAGGGGAAGGAATGGAGGGAGGAAGGGAGGGAGGAAGATAGGAAAGAAGAGTGGGAGGAAGTGAGGGAAAGAAGAGAAGGAAGGGAGGGAGGAAGATAGGAAAGAAGAGTGGGAGGAAGTGAGGGAAAGAAGAGAAGGAAGGGAAGGAGGGGAGGGAAAGAGGAGAGAGGAGGGAAGGGAAAGTGAAGGAAAGAAGAGAGGGAGATGGGAGAAGAGAAGGGAAAGGAGTGGGAGGAAGGGGAGAGAGGGAGGAAGGAGGAAGGGAGAGAGGAAGAGGAAGGGAGGGAGGAAGGAAGGAGGGAGGAAGGAAGGGAAGAGAAGATGTAAGAGATGGAAGGGAGGAAGAGAAGGAGGAAGGGGGGTAGGATGATGGAGGGTAGGAGGAGAGGGAGGAGGAGAGAGGGAGGAAGTGAGAAAGGAACGAAGAGAGGGAACAGAGAGAGGGAAAGTAGGATGAGAGGGAGGGAGGAAGGAGGAAAAGAAAGGGGATAGGAGGGAGGGAGGGTGGAAGAGAGAGAAAAAAGGGGGAGGGGAGGTGGAAGGAAGGGTAGGAAGAGAAGAAGAGGAGGAAAAAGGGAGGATGGGAAGGAGGGAAGGTAGGAAGAAGAGAAAAGGAGGAAAGGAAGAGAAAGGAAGGGAAAGGAAAGGAGGGAGGAAGAGTGGAAGGAAGGAAATGATGGGATAAGGATGGATGCAGGGAAAGAAGGAAGGAATAAGGGGAGGGGAGGAAGAGAGGACGGTAGTGCATGGAAATGAAACGAAGGAAGGAAGTGAAAGGATCCAGGCAGAATTAAATAAGGAGAGCAATAAAAGCAAGAGGGTATTTTTTTTTTATTTTTTTTTTTTAAGAGATGGTTTACACATTAACCCAGTTTCCACACAAACCTTACGATCCCAATGAGTTGGCCTGAACTTATATCTTGTAGTTACAACAAAACTCAAAGTAAGAGAAAATGGAAGAAATTGGTTGTATACAGTATATATATATATATATATATATATATATATACAACAGTAAGCTCTCTCTCCCCCCTTCATCCTCTCTGGCAAAAAATACTGTATATATGTAATAGAAAAGGAACATCATGGAGGATAATACAAAGGAAGGGCATAACAAAGGAGAAGAGGAAGAATAAATTGGAAAGACAAAAAAGGAAGACCGATAAGGGAAAATAATAGGATAAGGAAAAAATAGTAATATCACCGGATGTAATATAAGAAAAGGAGAGAGAGAGAGAGAGAGAGAGAGAGAGAGAGAGAGAGAGAGAGAGAGAGAGAGAGAGAGAGAGAGAGAGATAGAGAGAGAGAGAGAGAGAGAGAGAGAGAGAGAGAGAGAGAGGAAAAAAATAACCCCTTGAGGATTATGACGCATTATGCATGTTTCTTCTGGTTATCATTAGACGATTTTGCTTAGATGAGGAAGAGGGGATATCGAAGTCAAGGGGTTAATTGCAGTAGTCTTTACCCTTTGAAGTCCCACATTTCCTTCCTAAGCTGTATAAATTCGACTAATATTTTTTTTTCTGGCGAGCGATAGCTAGCCTGTAATTTAAGAGACACTGGCCTTTGGCCGGGACATTTTTCTATCGAAAAATGTAAAAATTTATCTTGAAGGATTTTTTTTTTTTTTTTTTTTTTTTTTTTACTTGATGGAGGTCTAGGGAGGAAACTTAAAACATGATAAACAGACACATAAATTAGCAAATAAATACGCCCATCCCCCTTAACATTAACTAACTAACTCACTAAAGCCGGTGTCACACGGGCGCATTTTCCGGCAATTTTCGATGAGCAAGTATTTTCTCGTACTATTTTGAGGCTCTTTCGCATTGGCACCTGGAACTAGATTGGAGGTAGATTATTTTAGTTAGTTTAATTGTTAGGTAGCTAATATATTCAAGCTGCCAGACTACAATTGCTCGTAAAATGTGACGGTAAAAGCGCTCGTGTGACACCACCTTAAGGGGAGATAGGTCGTTTTTCTAGATCCCATTCTCCCTCATGTTTAACTCCATTAGTTTTCAGATTTTAAGATGTTTGCCCCATTAATTTGTCGATTTTATGACCTTCCGCCCCATTTACCTTGTCAATATTAAGACATTTCGTGTCGATTTCTTTCCTGGCAAATGATAGTGAGCCTGTCATTTTGGAAGAAAGGCCGGGACATTTTTCTACCGAATATTGTAGGCCTACACATTAATCTAGAAGGGGGATCTAACGGATATAATTATATACTGTATATATATATATATATATAAATATATATATATATATATATATATATATATATATATATATATATATACATATATACGGTATATATATATATATATACCGGTATATATATATATATATATATTTTTTTTTTTTTTTTTTTTTTTTTATGTAGGTCTAGGGATGAAACTAGCAAAATAATTAATAAATGAAAGAATCGACCAAAAAGTGAAGCATCCCCCTCAACTAACTAACTGACTGAGAAAGACCGAATGGAGACAAAGCAAGGATAGAGAAGAAAACAATTTAAATGCTAGATAAGGAACAACAAAGAAAGTAAAATATTATTAATAAAAAATAACTAAATGATAAAATAGAGAGGAAAAGGAGAGAGAGAGAGATAGGAATAGAGGTACAGTCATCAACACTAAAACGATCCACCCATTTGAATCTTCGAACCTATAAATTCAACTTCTGAACCATCTACCCCCTCCCCCCCTCTCTCTCTCTCTCTCTCTCTCTCTCTCTCTCTCTCTCTCTCTCTCTCTCTCTCAAGCCATAGTTAATGTTTGTGTCGACTTGACGTCCCTTGTTTCCTTATAGAGTATATTTTACACACTCCTTCCTTGTGTTTTAATTTTGTTTGTGCTTGCTGATTTGTCATGGCACTATTTCTACTTGTTCCATATATATATTTTTAAGGAAACAAGGGACGTCAAGTATAGTCTATCTGATACAGTTGTCCTAACACATTTATTTTATTGGAAGTAATATTCACTCCTATTTCTCCGATGTCTCTATATATTATTCTTTGTTATATATCAGGGATTTTTTGATATATCTGTTATTCGATATGTGTTGCTTTCCATTCAGGTTCCTCCTCCCTGGTTATTTTTGTCCATCTTTGCTCTTTTTTCACGATTTCTTTTCCTCGCTTGTTCTCACTCCCCCGACGCTTTTTCTTATCATATTACCTTTGCTCTATTAAATTTCATATTATTTCTTTCGTCCGTTATCTTTCCCCTCGTGTGTATTCCTTTTCTTTGTATTTTTATGTGACTTGACGTTTGTTGGGTTTTCACGTATTCCTTATCTAGCTTCTACTTTTGTTTCCTTTGTGTATGAAGGAGACAAACGGCAGAGCTGCCTGTAACAAGTGTCTGCCCCCAAAGTTACTTGACGTGTGTTAGGTTTTCACATATTCCTTATCTAGCTTCTACTTTTGCTTTCTGTGTGTATGAAGGAGACAAAAGGCAGAGCTGCCTGTAACAAGTGTCTCCCCAAAAGTTAAAAGGGTGATAGTCGCTATCTTAAACTTTTATTTATTTATATATTTTGTTGTTGTGTGTGTATTGGAAAGATATATGGTGTGCTCGTTTAGTGTAGTGAAATTAATAGGAGGAGGTGTTTGTGAGAGCTAGATGGATTACTTATTTGCATGTTGTTACCAATATTCTCTTTCATTTATACTATTTTACCAAATTCTTGTACTCCCTTCAGTAAAATTTTGCTCGACTTTTCTTTCGAATTCATCTTGCCTTCCTCCTTTTCTGTGTCCTCAGGTCTAATCCGCCTTTCGCTTGCGCTAATCCCTTCTCCAAACTTCAATCAAGGTTTTATCTCGTGCTACAGTTCATTCCTTTACTCTTTGCTTCATCTTCTGCTTTACTCTCTCTTTGTCATTTTCTTCTCGGCTTCTTCTCTCCTCTCTATTCATCTTCTACTCATTTTCTCTCTTCGTCATCTTCTTCTAATCTGCTGCTCTCCTCTCGCTTCGTCATCTTCTCCTCATCATGTTCTCTCCTCTCTCTTCGTCATCTTCTCCTCATCTTCTGCTCTCCTCTCTCTTATTCATCTTCTCTCCTTTCTCTTCGTCACCTTCTCTCCTCTCGCTTCCTCATCTTGTCCTCATCATCTTCTCTCTTATCTCTTCCTCATCTTCTCACCTTCTGCTATCCTCTATCTTCGTTATCTTTTCCTCGTACTTCTCCTCCCATCTCTTATCGTCACCTGTTCCTATCGCCCCTTTCGCCTTGTCCAAAAGCATTTCTCGGCCTTTAATCTCTTTATCTCCGCCATTCAAGTTTGTGACATGTTCTACCCACCCACCACGCCCTCTACACAATCCCCCCACGTACTAGACATTCATCATCATCCTTTCTCTCTCCCCACACCACACCACACTAGGCAGCACAATCATACACCCCACCCACTTCGGACCCACGTCATCTGTTATACCCAGTTCCAAATAGGTAGGCCAGAAATCGTGAACCCTAACCTCTGTAACTCAAAAAGGGCTGGAGCGAATGGGCTGTACATTTCCACAACTATGCCCTGGCTGACCCTTTCCATGGCTGGAACAATCAGAACAACCAATTTGATTCACTGGGATCCACTAACTGTAGCTTAAGAATGTAATTTTAATCTGTTTATTCATCTTTAAACCCTTGTAAAACATGACGCATTTTGCCAGTTTATTACGACTATAATTTGACGATTATATACAGTTAGGAAGGATCTGTGGAAATTATATAGGTGAAGACTACCTCAATTAATCTTCTGATTTCCATATGCCCTTACTAATCAGAATAATATCGTCTACTAATAGCCAGAATACACTGCCAAAACGCGTCATAATCCCCAAGGGGCTAAGAGAACGGCATGTCATATTTGGTGTGCCATCAAACTTGGATAAAACTAACACTTACAGTACCGGTGCCGTCCTTTTAACTTTATTCTGCATAATTTTAATCAGTTTAAAAAGGGCCTTCAGCAATTAACAGGCATCAAACTATCTCATGTAACCGTTTTGACTATTTCAGATTCTTAAACTACATAAATTCATCGAAATATAACAAGAATCAAATTTAAAAGACGTCGCCGGTACAGAATAATCTGCTCTCAGATCGCCAGTATGGCTTCCTTAAGGGTCGCTCTACTGGTGATCTTCTTTCATGTCTTATTAACTCTTGTTCATCCAACTTTTGGGACTTCGGTGAGACTTTTTCTGTTGCACTAGACATATCGAAGGCTTTCGATAGAGTCTTCACAAATCTTTAATTTCTAAATTGCCCTCCTTCGGTTTCTGTCCCTCCATCTGTGCCTTTGTCTCTAATTTCCTTTCCGGCCGTTCCATAGCTGCGGTTGTGGACGGCCATCGCTCAATTCCTCATCCTATCAACTCCGGTGTCCCTCAGGGTTCTGTCCTATCTCCTATTCTCTTTCTAATTTTCATAAATGATCTTCTCAACTGTACATCTAGTCCCATCCATTCATATGCAGACGACTCTACTTTACACCACTCAATTAGTTTTCCAGAACGCCCCAGCCAGCAGTCCCTCAAAAGTAAACGTAATGAAGCCATAAAATGCTTATCTTCTGATCTAGCTACTATTTCCAATTGGGGTAGAGAAAACCTTGTTACATTTAATGCTTCCAAACTCAATTCATCCATCTTACTACCCGTCAGGAACCTCCAGAGGACTATCCCTTATTCTTCAACAATACAAAAATCAACCCTTCATCTTCCCTCAGTGTTCTCGGTGTCTCTTTTTCTTCTACTCTCACTTGGGAAGACCATATTATCAGTCTCGCTAAGGCAGCCTCCAAGAAGCTGGGTGTGCTCAACCGCCTCAAGGGGTTCTTTACCCCTGCGCAGCTTGCTCTGTACAGGGGCACAGTGTGTCCTTGTATTTAGTAATGTTCACATGTGTGGGGTGGATCCTCTCACACCGCACTCCTAGATAAAGTAGAAAGGAAAGCCTTTCGTATCATTAACTCCCGTCCACTCACCAACTCTCTGCAATCTCTCTCTCTTCGCCGCAATGTTGCATCTCTCTCACTATTCTATCGCTACTACAATAATCAGTGTTCCTCAGAGCTTTCCCAGTGTATGCCACCTCCTCTACGTAGGATACGTAGTACCCGCCTTGCAACACAATCCCACCCCTACTCTGTGCAACTCTCCAACCCAAGAGTGAAACGTTATTCTCAGACTTTCTTCTATTCAACTGCTGAGCTCTGGAACTCTCTCCCAGAATCAGTCTTCCCTCTTCCTATGACTTAAATTGCTTCAAACACCGTGTGTCCAAGCAGTTTAGCTCGAACGTCCCTTGATTTCGGCCCTGTCACTCTTTGAAATCTGGGGGAGGCACTCACTGCAGGCAGTTATGCCATTTGTCTCCCTCATTCACATAGAAAAAAAAAAAGAAAAAAAAAGAAAAAAAAAAAGGGGTTATTCATTACTATTTTGGTGCCAATTGAAGGTACTGATATAGTTTCATGTAAATTCGAGAGAGGTGGCGGACTACTTGGACGCCGCGGGATTCCCATAAAGGGCGTCTTGGGTCCACTACAACAACAACAACAACAATAACAACAAACGCTTGCAAACAGACAAACAGACATTGACGTTAACATAACCTCCGTCAGCTACGCCTGGAGGAGATAATAATAATAATACGAAGAGAGGTCGAAGTAGTGAAAGGGGCAGGGGCGGGATAATGGGGTGGGAGGGGGGGGGGGGAAAGAGGGGGAGATACAGCGACGTCAGGGACCATGTCAGGGACAAATGGACAGGGGGGAGGGCGGGCAGAGGCGAGGAAACTGACCCTATTTGTCCACAGGCAGGGGAAGAATAGGGAGAAAGAGAGAGAGAGAGTGAGTGTGTCCATGTGTTTGTTTGTGTGTGTCCATGTGTGTGTGTGTGTGTGTGTGTGTGTGTGTGTGTGTGTGTGTGTGTGTGTGTGTGTGTGCGGTAAGGACTTTTTTCAGGAATTGTCAACAACTTGAGCATTATTCATTGTCATACCTATATTATTTGTTTTCTTCAAGAATTATCATTGACTATTAAGTTTCGAGGAATCTTCATATCTTCAAGTTCTTGGTTGGTTGGTTTGTCATAACTACCCGTAACTTATAAGCTCATTAAATACGCATCATAAACAAACAATATATATAAACACAAATAAAATACAAATATATATACATATATAAAGTACCAACCCTTTCCCATTCCAAATTAAGTCATGGCTGAATGTCCACAACCAGTTCAACAGGTTAAGCATGTTTCCTTCTATTTCGTTAATACAGGATGTCACAAAATAGGTGTGACAAAATTCAGGATATAAATACTGTTAAGCCTAAAATGTTCTATAGACAAATTCCAAATCTTAACAGTTAGCCTACAGAGATATTGGCTATTGGTAATGGTATTTTCTCAAATATTTCCCCATAAGGCTGGCCCAGCAGTACAAAGAAGTACAAAGGAAAACAAGCAACAACATATCTATTGATCTTTTGAGGCTGCTTGTAGCTAAACTACCTAGCCTATGTGAGAACAAGATAACGGTAGCTCAATAAAAAGGGCTGCTATTCGTTTGTAAATGCAGTTAATCGTGGATTAAGAGCAAGCTATATATCTAGGCTTATTTTGAAAGTGTCAACAGTACTGCATTCAATGACATGACTGGGTACTATGGGTAGTCCATTCCATAGGTTTACTACTCGATTGAAAAAGAACTGCTTTGCCTCATGGGAGTTAAAATACTTTCCGATTATCTTGCAACCATTTCCTCTAGAGTAATTTGAATGATTGATTGTGAAATATTTGCTGACATCCGTATTGGCAATATCTTAGGTCCCCTCTTAGCCTGCTCTTGGTTAAACTGAACAGATTTAACTCTTTTAGACGCTCTTCATAAGGGTCAAAGGTCTCATCACACCCTAAAAAGAAGTGTATTTGTTTTGCCATATTATAATTATGATATTTCAAGTTTATACGTTACAGAATTACCACAAGCATTCCAGCTCACACTGGATTTGTTGGAGACCCCTTGACATGGAAGAGTTCATTATAGTGGTGCAGGGGAGGACACTAACCCTCTCAGTACTGGTGACGTCTCTTTTATTTGATTTCAGCTACATATAGACGATTTTATGAAGTTTAGGAAAGATATATGGTAGCTAATAGGATCAGTTGAGATACTCTGTATCCTTATAATTGGTAGACATCCTTCGTCATCTGCATAAACTCATCAAATAGTGTCCAGCATATGATGGAAAAGAAGTCACCGGTATTGAATGGGCTAAATTAAACAATCAATATATCTTTTACAGTTGAGATTTCGAATATTTGTTACAAAACATTTTATGTTTAGGATAGACTATCTAACATATCCTGAAGTTTAATGCATGTATTTTAAGACACGTCACATTTAACAGGGGTTAATGTACTAAAGCTAATGGTGATTGGCAAGATTATATGATGATAATTATATAAATATTTGTTAATGCATTATTATGACAGTAAGCTGTTTTGAATATGAATATTAATTCGAATTTTGAAATTAGTATATCTAATATCTGTAATTCCCTTGAGATCCCCCTCTATTTCTTGTTTAATCTCACCTTTTAGACGTACATGCCATAGTCTATTGTTTCCAGCTGATGGTTAGTTAAATCCCTTAGCAACTGATATGTCGAGACTTAATGGATATAATTATATAAAACTACTATGTATCTGTGTTATATAATAAAATACAAAGTGTTCATAATTACCAACATATTTCGCCACAAAATCTTTCTAATAGCTGCGTAATCCAGGTGAAGACATGACAATTTACCATCAGCTGAAAATAACCCTTTCAAGCTTTTATGACGCAGAGGTTACCAGATTAGCAATACGAAATAGAGTTCTCTCATTCTTATAATTACCTCTCCAAAATTAGTTTTCTGCCCACAGCTAACTCGAAGACAACTGCAGAGGTTGAAGTAACTAAACTAAAGGTTTATAAATACCCCTGATGGTAACAAAGGTTTTAAAGTATCCCCAATAGGCTCAAAATCGCGTCATATGCGTGAAAGGGTTAAACAGACTATTGTGCTTCAAAATATACAGTATATGCTAACCTTCATGCTAACCTATGACAACTTTCATTATATATATATTACATTACATTTATATCTTAGTTTTTATCACGCTTTATGCTATATATCCTAAACTTTCTTCTATAATTTTTTTTCTGTAAGATATAGAGATAGGAAACATACACTTATTATTTTTTTTCCGTGCCAGCTATAATGCACACTATCCAAATATAAGTGAAGGCAATAACAGCCTTGGGAGTGATAACAATGACACTGACATCCTGCAACCCCTGTATTGTGGAGTGATGATGACATGTACACAACACCACCACCACCACAATCCTATCAACACCGCCCATCACACATACACACACACACACAGATGATGACACTGTACACAACACCACCACCCTCACCACCACACTCCTATCACCACCGTCCATCAAATCCCCCCCCCCCCCCCCACACCCACAGATGATGACACTGTACACAACACCACCACTCTCACCACTACTAAAATTCTATCACCACCACCATCACACACACCCATACCTACACCCATGCTTGCACAACACCACCACCTTCACCACCACCCATCACACCCAGGCACAGACACCCATACAGACACACACACACACAACACTTGGTTTTATGCAGTATATTTCTCACTATTTGCTTGCAGTAAGAGGTATTTAATGGGAGGCTCCACCTTAGTAGGCTAATTCCAGTTGTATACCCAGTATTGTGTAAACGTTTATAGTATTTGATCCCAGTGCTTTAAGGAATATCTGGTGCAATTTTCATCACCTTATGTGCGCGCGCGCGCGCGCAGCAGCAGCGAAATCCTTTTTATACCAATATTAAATCCAAGATCATATATTTACCAATAGAAATCGCCTGTTTTTTTGTTAAAGTAGCCCAACTATATTACCTACAAATGTGCAAGATTAGTTTTAGTTGAAGATGTTGGATGGTGTTTTTTACTCTTCACTTGCACTTTCCTACACTGTACGAAGGATTTAAGCACAACAACAACAAAAAATGCTTACAGGGTCCCAAAAGGTGGAGCCTCCCCTTAAGATCCTATTACGTATTTCTTTTCTGTTTTCTGGCTATTATTATAATATTGTATTAAAATTAGGAAGGGTGTATGGAAGTCAGAGAGTTAATTGAAATAGCTTTTACTCTTATAATCCCGCACAACTTTCCTAAGCTATATCAAATCGTCTAATGATAGCGAGAGGGGTGTATACAACTGTAATTGCGGCTCACGAAGTTGGGTTATATAAAACATCTCACAACACCATCACAACTCCAGAACACACTATATCACAAAACGTCTGTCTCTCCCTCTCTTTCTCTCGCACACACATATCCCATCAGATAGCTTTATATTATATGTTATCATCGGCGGTTGAAGAAGGGGTTGGGCATACTGCAATAACCATTGTGTCATGAGAAAAAAAAATGAAAACAAAAACAAACAATACAAATAATAATATATAAAAATCCTGGTAGGAAAAGTTATGAAGCGACTTTATATAAGGGGGAATTCACACCAGTATACTAAAGTTAACCTCCACAGGCAAAAATATTACCTAACATACAATAATATTAACTAACATACAACAATAATAATAAATATATGAGAACAGTGATGTTGAGAGGTCTTGCTATTATGGGGAAGTTTGTTTTTTCCTGGGCTCCCTTCTCCCTCATGTTTAGCCCCGTTTGTTGGACGATTTTTAGACCTTTGGTGCCATTAAGGTGTCAATTTCTTTCTGGCGAGCTGAAGCCAGCTTGTATTTTAGTGGGACATTTTTCTGCCAAATAATGAACAAATATATCTCGAAGGGGGATCTTGGGGGTATTTTCTAAAGCTTGATGGAGGTCTTGGGAGGAAACTAAAACTAGTAAATAAATACATGAATAAATTAACAAATAAATACAAATACATACAAATCTCCCATTGAGCTAATAACCTCAAGCTTCCGAGTTCGAATCTTAATGTAGTAAGGAGAGGAACATTTAAAGGAGAGTTTTGCAGAAAAGATATATATCTTGTAAACAGTTAAATCATGTTGAGCAAGAGACCGACAGGCTAAACTGATTGGTAAAGTGGCCAACCCTCCAAAGACATGAGAATATGAGATCTGGAGGAGTAACCCATTCAGTACCGGTGACGTCCTTTGAACTTTACTCTGGCTACTATTAGACGATTCTATTCAGTTTAAAAAGGGACTCCGGCAATTAACAGGCATCGAACTATGTCACTTCACCATTTTTACTAGCACAAATCCTTCTAAAACTGCTCAACATCGTGTATATATATAGCTATAATAAAACTGCTCAACATCGTGTATATATATAGCTATAATAAAACATTGTGTATATATATAGCTATAATAAAACATCGTGTATATATATAGCTATAATAAAATTAAGAACACGTTGCCGGTACAGGAGGGATTAAAGGACTTCTATGGAGAGGGAGAGGATTGAGGAGTCTATTCACAAGAATCACCACTAGCCAACTGAACTTTACTATACAAATTTATGCAATGTCTTTGTTTCACACACACACGTACACACACACACACACATATATATATATACAGTATATATATATATTTGTGTGTGTGTGTGTGTGTGTGTGTGTGTGTGTGTGTGTGTGTGTGTGTGTTCTGTAGAGTAATTTGGCATTGGACAAATATTTGCCTTCAACTAATAACATAGTCAATATTATAATACTTGCCACAACTGCTGGCGTTCCATTATTAATGTATCGACTAAATCAGCTGGTATATTGATAGTTGTTTTCGACTCTCAGTAAGCTAAACTACTGTAAAAGCATATGATCATGCCATAATTTGCATGTTTTTGCTCATATATATACAGTATATATATATATATATATATATATATATATATATATATATATATATATATATATATATATACATATATATACTGTATATATACAGTATATATATATATATATATATATATATATATATATATATATATATATATAATACAATAAAATTTCATTCCAAAAAAGTAGTTATAGGACAATTATTTACTAAATTGTATCTATTATTGTAATATTGTATAAGGATAGTCATTGTTGAAACATTCTACAATAATATTGCAATAAGTTGCATCAGGTTCAAATTGTACTTATCTCGAGATATCGTTGACGTATACACAGCTTTCAAAATAAGTCAGTCTGTATCACACACATGTTTGTTTGTAGAGATAAACTGTATTCATTTATTTTAAGATGGAAAAGCATTTTAATTTTAATTTCACTTTGTTTCGATAATCAATGTCACTGAATGTTTAGATTTCAGAAAGTAGCTTACTATTTAAAGGGCAGGTAGTTGCTTTAACTGGATCCATTTTCTCTCATGTTTAGCCACATTTGTTTTTAGATGTTCAACTGTTCGTTCCATTAGTTTGACGATTGCAAGATTTTTCACCCCATTTCTGTGTCACTTAGGACCTTTTCAGCCATTTAGATGTCGAATTTATACTGGCATGATAGCGAGCCTGTAAATTTAGGAGGAAAATTTGTCTACCGAAAAATGCAAAATTTTCTCTCGATTGGGAGGGGGGGTCTAGGGGGTGTTTTCTAAGCTTGATGGAGGTCTAGCGAAGAAAATAATAATATATAAATAGTTACTGTATATATAACTCGACCATAATATATACCCTAGCTCATTATAAGTTTAAGCTTATATAATAATGGGTCAAGTGTAGGTGTTGAGGAAGGAGTCTTCACTGATTCTTAGCAGAGAATAAAATGTCTTTTGCACACATAATGCCGACCACGCGTTTATATATTCAAATAATATTAATATATATTAGTTTATTATTGCATAGGAACACATGTGATTAAACAGGAAAATCAATACGCCTTAAGGGGGGAGGGATTTACTTATTGGTCGATTTTTTTTTTTTTTTTTTTAGTTTCCTCCTTAGCCTTCCATCAAGATTTAAAAAATATCCCCAAGATTTTGTAAATTTTTTAGTAGAAAAATGTCAGGCCCGAACGCCGATTCCTTCTATGTTTAAGGTTCGCTACCGCTCGCCAGGAAAAAATAGACACCTAAATGGCACGAAAGGTATTAAAACTAACAAATAAATGGGGCAAACAGTCTTAAAATTACCAAACAAATGGACCGAACGTCTTAGAATCTGAAAACCAATGGGGCTAAGCATGAGGAAGAAAGGGGGGCCAGAAAACCCTAAGCCTAATTCAATCAACTCCCGGCTTACACTCTATCTGTAGGTGCCTTAGTTATAGACAGAGCACGGCCGAGAAGCAAAACTCAACCTTATGCCCCGAGTTCACAAGGGTTATAATGACGATGACATACGTAATGGTGGGAGGAGACGGTCAAGAAGCAAAACTCGACCTTATGCCCTGAGTCCACAAGGGTTATAATGACGATGACATATGTAAAGGTGGGGGGAGACGGTCAAGAAGCAAAACTCGACCTTATGCCCCGAGTTCACAAGGGTTATAATGACGATGGCATATGTAAAGGTGGGAGGAGACGACCAAGAAGCAAAACTCGACCTTATGCCCCGAGTCCACAAGGGTTATAATGACGATGGCATATGCAAAGGTGGGGGAGATATACGATTTTAGCTCTTATAACCAATGTCCCGAAGACTGTCTGGTGTGTGTGGGGGGGGTGGGGCCGGTTACCATGGCGACGAGCTATGATGGCAGGTAATGAAGATATCAGCCCCCATCAGTCCTTGGAGGGGGTGAGGGGTGATTGCAGGATAGGAGGGGGCCGAATGATTAAGAAGAAATGAGAAGTAAGCTACACAATAATAGAGGTAATTATGTATATAAGATAATGGGAGAATATAGGAGGGAATGTATACTAACTATATATATATATATATATATATATATATATATATATATATATATATATATATATATATATATATACAGTATATATATATGAAGAGAGAGAGAGAGAACTGTTAACAACAATATAGAGCATATTATTATATAGAAAGAGGGAGTGACAAGCTGAAACTGTTAACTAAAATAAAGATAGTAATAATGATGACAAAAACATAATAATAATAATAATAATAATAATAATTATAATAATTTAAGTAAAACATGACAAAATAAGTGCGGAAGGAGGAAGGAGAAAGGAAGAGGGAGAGGAAGGAAGGAGGGAGAGGAAGGAAGGAGGGAGAGGAAGGAAGGAGGGAGAGGAAGGAAGGAGGGATAGGAAGATGAAAGAAGAAGAGGAGGAAGGAAGGAGAAAGAGGAAGCAATGAGAAAAAGGAAGGAAATATGATTAGTAAGGAAACAGGAAAATGAAGGACGGATTAAGAGAAAGAAAGGAAGAAGAGGAGAAGGAAGGATTGATGAATGGGAAGGTAGGAGGAAGAGGAAGGAAGGAAGAAGTGTAAGGAAGAGTAAATAGGAAGTTGGAAGAGAAAAGAAGGAGCAAGAGTAAGGAAGGAAGAATGGTGAAGAGTAAAGAAGGAGGAAGACGAAGGAATGAGGAAGAGTAAGGAAAGAGGAAAGAAGGAAGGAGGAAGGAGGAAGAGGAAGAAAGGGGGAAGAGGAAGGTTAAGGAAGGAGGAAGAGAACATAAAGAAGAGGAGGAAGGAAGGAGAATGAGGAAGCAATGAGAAAGTGGAAGGAGGAAGAGGAAGATATGAGGAAGAGGAAGCAGTGAGGAAGAAGAAGGAAAGAGGAATAGAAAGGAGGTAGAGGAAAGAAGGAATAAGAGGAAGGAAAGAAGGAAGAAGGATGAGTAAGGTAGGGAAAGAAGGAGGAAGGGAAGGAAAGTGGAAGAGTAAGGAAGGGAAGGAAAGAGGAAGAGTATGGAAAGGGAGGACTGAAGGAAGAGGGAATGTAGATAGAAGGAAAATTAAAAGGAATGACGGAGGAAGAGTACGGAAGGAGGAAGAGTATATCATGGAGAAGAAGGAGGACGGAAGGAAGGAAAAAAGAGTAAGATAGGGGAGGAAGGAGGAAGAGAACGGAAAGAAGGAGGAATAGCAAGATAGGGGAGGAAGCAGGAAGAGTAAGGAAGGAAAAGAGTAAAGAATGGGGAAGAGGAAGGAAGGAAGGAAGAAGATAATATAATGAATAGGAAGGAAGGAAGGAAGAAGAGTAAGGAGGAAGGAAGGAGGGAAAGAGGAAGAGTAAGGAAGGAGAAAGAGTAAGGAGAGGGAGGAAGGAAGGAGGAAGGAGGGAAAGAGGAAGAGTATGGAAGGGAAGGAAGGAGGAAGAGTAAGGAAGGGAAGGAAGGAGTAAGAGTAAGGAAGGGGAGGAAGGAGGAAGAGTAAGGAAGGGAAGAAAGGAGGAAGATTAAGGAAGGGGAGGACGGAAGGCAGGAAAGAGGAAGAATAAAGAATGATTAACAGGAAGGAAGGAAGGAAGAAGAGTAAGGAGGAAGGAAGCAATGAGGAAGAGTAAGGAAGGGGAGGAAGGAGGAAGAGTAAGGATGGAAGGAAGATATGTTATTAAGGAACATGGACAAGCCAAGATAATCACATTTTCTCAATAATGAAGTATATTGGTTATCTTGCGTCGACCTACCTGGCTACCTACCTGCCGTGATAGACCTCTCTCTCTCTCTCTCTCTCTCTCTCTCTCCTTTTATATATATATATATATATATATATATATATATATATATATATAGTATATATATGCATAATCTCCCTGATATTATGTATGGAAGGAAACATAGTATAATTGACTTACAAGAATAATTTGCTATATAACTGTTGATTGGTCATATAATTTAACTACTGCATAACAAAACACTTTAAATTCAATCATACACATGTTTTTTTTTCATACGTAACATCGTGAAGTGTATACAAATTGATGTGGCCAGATGCACATTAACCACTTGTGTACCGGTGACTTCCTTTTAATTTTATTCTGGCTTCTAATAGACGATTATCTGCAGTTTAAAAGGTGCTTCCAGCAATTAACAAGCTTCGAATTATCTCTCTTAACTGTTTTTACTACGACAAATTATTCTTAGACTGCACAAAATCGTCTGCTTATAACTAGAATACAATTAAAATGACATCGACAGTACAGACGGGGTTAAGTAAGGCAGATTAGTATGCTGAACAGCCTAAACACAGTGACTTATTTAAATATATCATAGCAATGTATCAACCCTTTCAAGATCCGATTACACATATTGTTTTGTTTTCTTCCTATTATCAGACGATTTTATTCAGATTGGGAAGAGTATAATTATGAAAGTATAGAGGATTACTCGAGATAGTCTTTACCCTTATGATTCCCACAGAGCCTTTCTAAATTGCCTAAAATCGTCTAATGATAGCCAGAATAAACTGTAAAAATGCATCACAATCTTCAAATGGTTAAGTGTTACTCATAAATCTGTGACAAATTATGACATAACATTCACCAGTAACAAGTCATACACACATATTTTTAAAGTTGCGAATGGCTGAATAATTTCTTACAAAATTAACAAAAACAAATGTGCTTTTTAATACTTCACTAATAGATATTGACAATAACCTTTAATAGTTTATTTATTGTCAAATATTTGTTTCCTGCTTCAGTTCAGTAATAATTAAAACTAACTGTATATTCTGTATATTAGATTTAAATTGCATATTAGGGCATATGTTGCTTCAATCAATCATAGAGGGTGGCCCAATATACTGTAGGTGTGCCAAACTTCAGGATATGATTTTATGGATGATTATCTGCATGAAGCGTTCCATAACAACAATTCTTGATCTTAACCGTTGAAAAGATAGTGGTTGTTTTATATAGTGTCCTCCCCCTCGACCTTATTGTGGCCTCCTCCATGTCAAGCAGTGTTCAAGAAGTCCAGTGTGACCTACAATCTTTCTAAGCATTTTGTAACTTACTAGAATATAATGACCTGTTTGTAATATGGCAAAATAAACATATTTAGGTGAATGTGGAATAGGCCCTTTGACAACTGGATCAGAATCATGGGGAAATATTTGAGAAAGTACCATTTGCAACGGGCAATATCTTTGTAACGATTGATAATTGGAGTTTTTTTTATAGAAAATTTTATGTTTTGCATACTTTTGTCAACCCAATCCTGCAGCTTGGCACATCTATTATGAGACACCCCTATTTTGTTATCAAGCAATGACGGTTATTTAATGTTATACTATGTTGGTTGATGCAAATAGTATAAAAGGAGATGTGTCGGAAGGTTTAAAATCACAGTTGCTCGTTTTTTTGGGGGCTAGCAACACGTATTATGAAAAGCATGTAGGCTATCCATCATAATAACTCACTTTACTCATTTACCCCAACAATTGGCCGAATGATAACAGGCTTTTTCACAATTCGGAGACGGAGGACCTAAACACAAAATATATTCTACCCTTCATGTTTCATTGTAATCGTTTTAGTCTGTTACATTTCTCTAAGTTGATTGCCACTTTCCTTTTCCGTTATGTACTGTAGTCAGATTAGTTGAATCGGTTCTGTATCTCTAATCTTACCAAGCATAACTCTATTTGATGTCACCCAGTGCCACACTTACTACACAGTAAAAATTGAAGGCTTAATTGTAAGAAAATATGATATGCATATTTATTGTTTCAACAGTTTATGCGTTGTAATTTGAATACATAAACCGAGAATCACTGTTTACGTGTACCATTTTATCAACAATTAAGCATTAATTATTTACAGTGTAAATTACATACCAATACAAGCAACTAATATTGGTTAAAACAGGTCATAGTGCTTCGTGGAGGTTACAATTAGTTTAGAGGTATATTGTAGTTGCTGCAGTGTTGCCTCTCGCTTGTCAATATTGCAGTATTGGTGTGTGCAATGAAACCGGGATATTCAATGAAATCTTGAACGTGTGTGTCCGTATGGATGTTGTGCAACTGTGTGTGGGTAAGTGTGTGTGTGGGTGTCTGTGCACGGTGCAAGTGTGTGTGTGGGTGTCTGTGCACGGTGCAAGTGTGTGTGTGTGTGTGTGTGTGTGTGTGTGTGTGTACTGTATAAGTGTGTGCGTGGGTGAGTGTGTGCGTGGGTGAGTGTGTGTGTGTATGTATTGTGTGAGTGTGTTTGTGTTTGTGTGTGAGTGTGTTTGTGCTTGTGTGTGAGTGTTTGTGCATGTGTGTGTGGGTTGGTTGGTGTCTGTGTTGTGTGTAAGTTTGTATGTGTGAGTGCGTGTGCCTGTGTGGGCAGAGCATAATAACATGTCCTTCAACGACAACAAATTTGAGCATATACATTACAGTTCAGGGGGAATCAATTACAATGCACACACGTTTGCAGCACCCGACGGTTCACATATGGACACCAAGGAGTATATAAGAGACCTAGGAATTACCCTCAGTTGTGACGGAAACTTTACCCAACATATACAAAATGTGGTAAAGAAGGCACGAAGCCAGGCTGGCTGGATCCTTCGCACTTTCCGGACACGTGAAAGGCTTCCTATGCTGACGTTATACAAGTCACTCGTGATACCATTGCTAGAGTATTGTTGTCAGCTGTGGAGTCCGTGGCGAGCAGGAGAGAAGCAGTCACTTGAAACAGTACAACGATCTTTCACCGATAGAATATTTGACGTCCGACATTTAGACTACTGGGCAAGGTTACATGAACTCGACCTTTACTCACTAGAAAGGCGTAGAGAAAGGTACGCTATATTATACATCTACAAAATATTGACCGAAAAATCTGTAAATAACTTGAATATACGGTTTAGCATCCACCAACGACGGGGTCGGCTCTGCCATATTGAAAGGATATACCCCAGAGCAAGTACAAGAATCAAGACGCTCAAAGAAAACGCTTTTGCTATAAGAGGGCCATTCCTTTTCAATGCACTGCCCAGACACCTGCGTGACTGAACGGAACATAACCTTGAACGTTTCAAGAACCAACTAGATAAATTCCTACGGATAATACCCGATCAACCCAAGCTGCCACATTACCACCTCTGCGCTGCCAGCAACAGCATCATAGACCAGATGGCGAAGAGACAAGCAGACAGGTTATACTAGTGGCGGCGCATCAGCGTGGCCACGGGCAGCAACTACTGCCTGAAACTACTCACCACAGGACCCACAGGTGTGTGTGGGTGTGCTTATGGATATTGTGCAAGTGTGTGTAGGTGTCTGTGTATTGTGTAACTGTTTGTGTGTGTGTACTGTGTGTGTGTGTGTGTGTGGAATTGTAATAGCTTGAGTGTTTGTGGGTGTAGACTAGGCTGAATGGGAATAGGTAACATGGTAGGCTGATAATTCTAGAAGGGCTTGGTAGAATAGGTGGACAAAAATTGAAATAGCCACACTCCTGAACGGCCACAAACATAAACGGCAACAATCATATATATATAGCCCAAATTTGGCTAAGTTAGATTAGGTTAAGGTGGGGGGGGGGTAGAGGTAGTTGATGGATAGAATATGATGGGTATATATGGATTAGTAGGGATTCTTATTGATAATTAAAGGATGAATATGGGTGGGAGAGCAATAACAATTATATATATATGTATTATAACTTTAACAACATAATACGAATAATAGTTGGAGTTACGCAGATGCTATACGACGGTTGATCACGACTCTACTACGTATAAGGGAGGAAGGTGATGGTGGAATTGTGAAGGTGGGTGGAGGGAGGTCATTTGGCTATACGTCTTCAGATTAGGGATTGTCAGGTAGTTTGTCTTAATTTGGAGTGTACGTGTGTCTGAGAGAGAGAGAGAGAGCGAGAGAGAGAGAGAGAGAGAGAGAGAAAGAGAGTATTATAATTGAACTTAGACAGTGGTGAGGGAGAGTTGATATTGGAAGTGTCATATTTTGATATACGGGTTTCTCAACAGATACTTCTCCCAAATTGTATAACTAAAATAGTACACAGCAAACAAGATCGATGTAGTGTGAATGCAGTCTCTCTCTCTCTCTCTCTCTCTCTTTCACACCCACACGCGCGCACACCCACACACACGAGAGAGAGAGAGAGAGAGAGAGAGAGAGAGAGAGAGAGAGAGTTAGCCGGTACATGTAGGGACGACACACATACACATACACACACACACACACACACACACACATGAGAGATTTAGCCGGTACATGCAGAGACGACACACAACAATCCGACCACTTGGGCACGTTGGACAGCCTCTCATCTGTGTGAGTGTGTGTGTGTGTGTGTGTTTGTGTGTGTGTGTGTGTGTGAGTGCTAGTGTTTGTGTGTCTGTCTGGCTGTCTGTCTGTGTGTGTGTATGTGTGTGTGTGTTTTTTTGTTTTTGTGTGTGTGGGGGTGTGATTGTGTGTGTGTGTTCGTTGTTGAGGCACACACACATACACACACACACACACACATGCACACATACATACACACACACACACACACACACACACGGACACACCTAAATGCAAGCTTAAAGTATCATTGACTTCCGAGCTCTCATTATCCAGGCCAATATTGGAGTATCGACAGGCAAGGAACCCCACCCAGGTAAAAGATACTCTGATATAATAATGATCCATAGGGAAATAAATAATATAGACATCAAATATTAAGGGGGGATGAGCCTATTTATTTGCTTATTATTATTATTATTATTTATTTTTATTTATTTTTTTAGTTTCCCCCCTAGACCTCTATCAAGATTAATCAAAACACCCCAAGAACCCATATTCAAGGTAAATTTGTAATTTTTTCTGCAGAAAATGTCCCAGCCGAAGACCAATTCCTCCTAAATTACAGTCTCGCTATCGCTCGCCAGGAAAGGTCGACACCTAAATGGAACGAAAGGTCTTAATACGGACAAAGAAATGGGGTAAAAATTCTTAAAATCGCCAACGTAAAGGGCCGAACGTCTTAAAATCTGAAAACTTATGGGTCTAAGCATGAGGGAGAAGGGGTGCCAACAAAATCAGCCATCTCCCCTTAAAGGAAGTATATTAGGAAACGTTCTTGAGTCATTATAGTCCATTCATTATAGGCAGGCCAAATATCTTGACCAATAACCTCGGTAACTCACAAATGACTAGAGTACTCGAGCTTATATTTCTAACAAAGGGGAAGGGTCAGCCAGGGAATAGGCGTGGAAATGTACAGCCTACTTGCTCTTGCCCTTTTTGAGTGACAGAGGTTAAGGGTGGAATCACACATTGGCGATGGGGTATGGCGATGGGCTGCGACGCCAAATCGTGGCCCAAATCGTGGCAAATTGGTGACGGACGGTGTCCATAGGTGTCCATCGGTGTGATATCACGACAGCACAAGGACGGTATGCGACGTAGTAGCTACGGTGTTACGGTGGGCCAGCGGCGTATGGAGACGCCACGGCGTACAACGTCATGGCGTCGGTATACCCGGGTGGCGACGTGGCGACAGCACAACGATAATCTCTAGGCCATCGTAATGTGAATACGATGAAGATACGATGGAGGTGCGGCATTGGAACGGCGTGCGACAATGTAGCGGCGATTTAGGTAAACAATGGACCTGGCATATATAAGCTGAGGCTGTACTGTCATCCGCACCATTTGATTACCGGACTGTACCCGCCATGGATGTCATCTACGTTGACTGACCGCAAGAAATACGGCGCTTACCTGGAATCTCATGGGAAAGTGTGTTTGCTGGCTGCTGAATATTTCACCAAACAGAGGAAGAAGAAGCAACGAAAGCCGAGAAAAACATGGGTCAGAACGTACCTTATGTCAAGAACAACCCATGGCCACTATGATTGCCTAATGAAAGAGTTGGCAGAAGAAGACCCCGAACTCTACAGGAACTTTATGAGGATGGGTGAGCCTCTCTTCAACGAGATGGTGCATCGTTTGACACCCAGGCTCGAGAAGAATGAAACTTTTTGGAGGAATCCTCTTGATGTAGGGTTACGGTTGGCCGTCACTCTACATTTCCTAGCGACTGGGTGTACCTACAAGGACATGTCCTACAATTTCCGTAGGGATGGAGGGATGCTACCACGGTGGCCGCAGCGGTGTTGCCACGTCATGGGATGTATGGCGATGTATGGCGCCGGCCGCTACACCACCGCAATGCCATCGCCATGCCGTCGCACATTATGGCGATGCTTCTTCGACTGTTGTTCGACGGTCGCCATCCCGTGACGATTTTTGATGTGGTGGCGACGAAAGGGAACATGTTGGCTATGGTCGCCGCACCAGCCGCGCCGCGAGACGCTGTGGCGGTGCGTGGCGACTTTATACCGACGTGTGGGGATGCTGGGCGACGTTTATGGAGACGGCAGTGCGTGCAGTGCTTTTTGGGCGTCGCAGCCCATCGCCAGGCAAAATCGCCAATGTGTGATTCCACCCTAAGTGTCAATATATTTGGCCTCACTTTAATGAATGAGCTATAGTATGCAAAAAACATACAATACATTAAAGATTAAGTATGGAGATATCAATTAGTATTTTACCCCATTCAGTCATTCAATTATTTTATTGTATTGAATTAAGTCTTACCGGTGGGGGGGATGGTTCACTTTATGGTTGATTATTTCATGTATTTATGTGTTTTCTAGTTTCCTTCCTAGACCTCCATCAAACTTAAAAAACATCCATTAGCTCCCCTTTCGAGATTAGTCTACACATCTTTTGGTAGAAAATTTCACGGCCGAAGGCCGGTTATTCCTTGCTATCGCTCGCTCGCCTGGATAACAATCAACACCTAAAGGGCGCGAAAGGTGTTAAAATTGACAAGAACATGGGGTGAAAGGTCTTAAAATCTACAAACTAATGGGGCAAACGTCTTCAAATCTAAGAAACAATGTGGCTAAACACGAGGGATAAGGGGGGCCAAAAAAGTGGCCCATCCCCCCTTAAGCTTAGAATAAGAACGGCCACTTAAGCTGTTGATAGTAAACGCTATCATAAGTAACCCTTTAGCTCTGACAGGTTCCTCATAGGTTTAATCCCTTCAGCACGATGACGCCTTTTTACCTTTGATTCTGGGTTTAGGCAGGTTTTATGCAGTATAAGAAGGACCTATTTTATTCAGAGGATTTATTGAGATCGCATATTATACCCCTTTGAATCCTAAAAGTAGAGTATATGCTAAGGAAAATTGTCTCCTCGTTACCAGAATAAAATTAACATTACCTCATCATGCTGAAGGGGTTAATAAAGTATCGCCTGCAGGAGAGAGAGAGAGAGAGAGAGAGAGAGAGAGAGAGAGAGAGAGAGAGAGAGAGAGAGATAGGACAGTACGCACCATGACAAGGTTGGTTGCGTTTCATCCGAAAAAGGGAAAGAAGAGACGCATCGAGAGAAAGGGTTACAAGAACTTACAATGAATAGTTAGCATCTCAGAGACCTTGCGGTGTTCCGCGGGGTTGGGGGGTACTCCAAGTGGAAGGAGATAGACTGCTTAGTGCACTACACTCATTACAGAGTATTCTTGAACTGCTCTACTGAAGAACTGTTTACAGCTTCGGAGGGAAGTTTGTTCCAGGTAGAGCTGATCTTATATGAGAAAAAGTGTCCACAAATATTAGTGCTGAACCTTTTCAATTCTAATTTCCAGCCATGGTTGCGTGTTGCATTCATATTGGAGATAATTTTTTTGCTATAATCCACATTGTCAAACCCATTAAGTATTTTAAAAACTTCACTTGAAGTCTGCGTGTCTACAACGGAAAGAGATCAAGAACTCTCAACCGGTCCTCATAGCTCAGTCTTCTATAATCGATGGAATAAGCATTTCTATTTTTTAGCCCTTGCTTGTACTCTTTCGAGTCGCTCTATATTTTTCCTGAGTGCTGGAGACCAGAATTGAACAGCATACTCCAAAGGAGGCCGCATCAGAGTGCTGTAAAGTGTGAGGACTATTTCCTTATTTCTACTTATTTACTTATTTCTAATATATAATTTGTTACTAAGTGGAAGGTAAAGACAGCAAGCAGAAGGTTCTTTCCCCACCCACCACTCTCTCCGACCATTTACTTCCATCTTATCCTCCCTTAACCCTTTTGTGGAACGGGATTGTTTTTGAGATGGTTTAAATTCCTTCCTAATCTTAATTTAATACTTCTAATAATATACACAATAAACTGTCAAAACGAGTCATAATTCTCAAGGAGTTAAGTTAGCTTTTAAAAACATGCAAACGAATGATTATCAAAAACACTATCTACAGAACTGACCACGTATATATAACCCTCAGAATGATATGACCCGTCTTGGATAGTTTACTATGGCTATCATTAGACGATCATAGACAGCTTACAAAGGATCGAAGAATATGTGAGAATAATAAGGGAAAAGACTATATCAATTAGTCCTCTGAATTAAACACACCCTTTTTAATCTGAAAAAATAAATCGTCTAATAACAGCCAGCAAACAGAAAAGAAATGCGTAATCGGATCTTGAAAGGATTAAGCTAATTATTTCGAGTTATTGTTTGCAGAAAACGAGTTACATTATAAATGAACAGGGTTAGGAGGTATATTGTTTATATAGACAATAATGAAATACGAGAAGGAGGGAACATATGTTATTAGAACGGAGTTTTAATTTAGCATAACATTGCTTTAATAAGAGAGAAGCGCAAATAGAAAACAAGAGAAGAGTGAACAATTGAAGGTGATAATACAAGCTAAGCACAGGGAACAAAGGGTAAGCGTGTTCGTTATGGCGTTATGCTGCACATAATAGGACAAGATGTTTCACTAATCAATGCACTTGCGAAAAGGTACTGTTCCGAAAACATCTACGTGTCACACGGCTATATTTAATCATATTATGTTACCTACTTATTTACACTGAAGTGGGAAACTAGAAAGGCAGACTTTAACAATCAAAATAATAGCATAAGTTTTTGCAAGATTTGTTGCCATGATATACACAGCATCAAAAATAACAGCATAAACAAAACCCGACCTGTATTAGTTGCAAGGGTGGCCAACTGTACAAGGTGATATACTAACAAAGAGAGTATTTCAGCTTTGCCTTTTGTCTCCTTCATACACAGAGAAAAACAAATATAAATAAAATAAATTCAGGGTTTACCGAGCGAGAGTGGAACGGGCTAGATCTCCAGTTGCTGCTAGTTGCTGAGGATTATGACGCGTTTTACCAGTATAATTTGGATATCATTAGACGATTTAATTTAGCTTAGGAGGGATCAGTGGGAGTCACAGGCATAATTAATTTAGTTTGACCCCTTAGATTCCTAAGGTGAACTGCATAATATTTGATAGAGGGGGTAATGGCATGGGTAGAATAAGAGTGAAGTTGTAGTGTAATGGGAAAGTAGTGAGACGTACGAGTAAAACAAAGGAAGTGTCTGTTCGGGAGGTGTACTGTATATTGAGAGAGAGAGAGAGAGAGGGGGGGGGGGAGAGAGAGAGAGAGAGATAGAGAGAGAGCGGAGATGTAGAGATAGAGGCAGACAGCGGGCGGGTCACGCTGGGCCCTGTGAACCCTGACGCCCGACCCGCCCCTACCCCTCTCTCACTCTCTCTCTCTCTCTCGCTCACTCTCACTCTCACTCTCTTCCTTTCTCTCTCACTCTCTTTCACTCTCTCTCTTTCTGTGTGTGTGTGTGCGTTCGCCTAACTGCATTGGGTAGACAATATCACTAAAGTTATTGTATCAACATGTATTACTTGCCGTGTTCGAAGTGTTAGACAGCATATCGAATAGTTAGAATAAAGTCCGTTTTTTTTATCACTCAGGCTCAATTTAACTCACCAGTGAAATATCGATACTAGAATGCCGCAAAAACGTCTTATGATCGCCAAACTAATGGGGCGAAACAGGAAGGGGTCTCGAAACAACGCCCCATGAATTAGCTAGGGATAACGAAATACCCAGTAAAGCATTTTGTCTTCCTATGTGTGTGAAGGAGTTAAAAGGCAAAGCTGCCTGTAACAAGTGTTACCCACAAAGTTAAAACACTGAAAGAGAACCATAGTCAAGGTACGTTAAAGCCGGTATCACACAAGCGCTTTTTCCCTCAACATTTTAGCTCAACACTGGTCTGGCAGCTTATGAGGTCAAAATTTATTATATATCTGTAACCTAAATTCATCTAGCATCAGTCTAGTTTCCGATACCAGTGCAAGTTATTTCAGAAATGTTGCCAGAATTTTTTTGATTATCGAATGTTGACTATAAAAGCTCTCGTGTGATACCGGCTTAAAGTTGATATATCTGAACACACGGAGCTTGAAGCAGTTTAAGTCATAAGAAGAGGGAAAGACAATTTGGAAGAGGTAGTTCCAGAGTTTATTTGTTGAGTAGAAGAAAGACTGGGAAAATAGGTTCACTCCTGGGTTAGAGAGTTGGACAGAATAGGGGTGGGAATGTGTTATCATATACAGGCACTATTCCACAGTAATTATTGTACCAGGTTCATGGGTGTTCTCTGTAGACCCACCCACCCATTCAACTTTACTTACCGCCCTAGCCTACCCACCCACCCACCCACCCACCCAACCCATGGCTCTCTGTGTTACTTCCCGCCCATCCATCCACACTCATCCTTTAAGGGGAGAAGGGTCGTCTTTCTGGTCCCATTTGTCCTTCGTGGTAAGCCCCATTTGTTTTGAGATTATAAGACGTTCGACCCATTAGTTTGGCGATTTTATGACCTTTCGCCCCTTTTTTTTGTCAACTTTTAGACTTTTCAAGCCATTTTGGCGTCGATTTTTTCCTGGCGAGCGATAGCGAGCCTGATATTATAAGAGGAACCGGCTTTCGGCCAAGACATGTTTTCTACCGACAAATGTAACAATTTATCTTGAAGGGGGGTCTTGGGGTGTTCTTCTAAGCTTGATGAAGGTCTAGCGAAAAAACTAAGAAATATAGGAATAATTGAATTAAAAGACCAAAAGACCAAACAACCGGCCCATCTCCCCTTAATCTACTGTATAACCATCCACACAAGCACACCCTCTGATCTACGCCCTACTCCTTCTATCCAATATACCATTCAATATATGTGTCCCTACCAACCCACCCACCCAAGGATCCACTCTAATCCACACACACTCCACCCATATTCACTCTTTTATATACAGTATGTGTCCTCATTCACTCACCCAAACACACCCTCTATTCTACGATCCTCCAACTTCAACCACACCCATTCTTGTATCTCTGTGTCCTCACCCACCCACCCACCCCAGCCTTATCTCTACTTCAAGCCCAATCCATCTGCACCCACCCTTTTTATCTCTGTCACCACTCACCCACCCACTCCACCCTCTGTTACACTCCACACCCACTCATACCCAACGTGCCATCTCCATTCAATCACTCCACCTACTGTTACCCTTCCCGCCCCACTCCGTACCTACCTTTCCCTTCCTCTCCACCCAACCATCCCACCCTCTTTTACACTCCAAACCCACTTCATACCTACCTGTCAATCTCCACCCATCCACTCCACCCTCGGTTACACTCCAAACCCACTCCGTACCCACCGTGCCATCTCCACCCAACCACCCCACCCTCTGTTACCTTTCCCGCCCACTCCGTACCGACCTGCTCCATCTGACTTCTTCGCTAACCCATCCCACTCACCCACTCATTCACCCCAGCCACCCACTGAATCCAGCCACCTACTCACGCTACCACAACGGTTCCAATATCCACCCACTCCATTCCCACCCACCCCTATATTTATACAGCATCTCTCCACCAACCTACTACTTCCACCCACCCACCAGCTCATTCACCCACTCAACCCACCCACCCCATTACCATCAACCTTATATTTATACCTCTCCACCAAACCCTCTCATACACCCAGTCAGCCCACCCTACCCCTTATTTATACCTCTCCACCAACCCACTCATCCAATCCACTCTATCCACCCTACCCCTTATTTATACCTTTCCACCAACCCACTCTATCCCCCTACCCCTTATTTATACCTCTCCACCAACCCACTCATCCACCTAGTCAACCCACGCACTCCATCCTCATCCACCCTTATATTTATACCTCTCCACCAACCCACTCATCCATCCCACTCTATCCCCCCTAACCCTTATACAGTATATACCTTTCAGCAACCCACTCAACCCAGCCACTCCATCGCCTTCCACCCTTATATTTACACCTCTCCACCAACCCACTCAACTCATCCACTCTATCCCCTCTAACTCTTATTTATACCTCTTCACCAACCCTCTCCACCAACCGACTAAGCCCACCCACTCCGCCCTCTTTCACACGTTTTTCATGTCCCGTGGCATTGGGTGGGAGTGACGGGCGTGTGAGAGAACCCCTGCTCACCTGTCATCTCCCGTCCTATCCCTGTCTCATCTCCACTTTTCAACAGAGGTATAAATTACTATCCCACGATGGACAGGTTCGTCAAATCCATTGATATCCTGCTGTCAGTTTAACCATGTGTTTTCTATTACCTGTGGGGAGATTATAGGTACACTCGGATGCCATAGTTTCTAGCCCACCTATAAGAATTCATGGACCCCCTATGTTTTTATTTATGCAATTATAAGTATATGGATTGAGTTCTGGATAGAACTGGCGTTTAAATAAATAGTAGATATAGCTTTGTAATTGATGTATAGACAATTATATTCATAAATTTGTTTCCAGAGATATCCTTCCATACTTAGAAATAGGTGAAATCCACGAATATTTATGAGTGGACCAGAGTCTTTGGTATCCGAATGTACAAATCGAGCAGGGCAGTACCCAGGGGAAGCCACATAGGCATATGATATGGAGTTGCTGGAACTTCTGTTTCATTTGTCTGGCTTCCCCGACTGTTTCTGTTTGGGCCATACCTACACAGAGAGTAATACAGCTAACTCTCACAAACACCTCCTCCTCCTCCTATTAATTTACTACACTTAACAAGCACATCACACTTCTTTCCAACACACCTAAATTACCTCTAACGTACGTTCATGTTGGCTGTCTATCACTCTTTCAACCTTAGATGGGACACTTGCTACAGGCAGCATTGACTTTTTGTCCCTTTCATTCACATAGAACAAAATAGCCTCTTAGCTTTCTGCTGTGCTATCCATTTTTTCCACTTCTCATTATTTGGGGTTCTTGATGTTTCTACTAAAACTACATCCAGATCATCTTGCTTGGAGCAGGTCTGTGTGGTCAGTCTATATATGTGAATCTATGTAATTTCCGTCTGGTCCAGTCATTCCGCAACCCTTATTTGGCTCTTGCAAAATTAAAAAACACCATCTTCATTGGATTGGACAAAATTCTACTTACACAATTAATCCCTTCTATCTATCTATCTATCTATTGCCTGACGCCGTGATCCCCGAAGGGGTGGCCACGAACGAACCGCCCCCATGCACCTCTGTCCCCAGTCAGTCGACGCCCCTCCCCCCAACCAGCACCGCCTTCGTTCATGTACTTCCTCACTCCATCCTTCCACCTCTCATCCGGTCTACCTCTCCCTCTCTGTCCCTCCACCTCGCTCTCGTACACCCTCTTAGTCATTCTCTCGCTTTCCATACGTTCCATATGGCCGAACCATCTCAAGTTGTTCCTTTTCACACTTTCCAGCACATCTACCTTCACCCCCATTAAGTAATTTGCATCATATTCTGGTTAACATTAGACGATTTTCTTTAGTTTATAATCTACCTCCACGACTCAAATGAGTAAATACGATCTCAATGAACCCTCTTTAAAACATAGGTCCTTCTTAAACTGCATAAAATCATCTACTTTTAGCCAGAATCAAAGGTAAAAAGGCGTCATGGTGCTGAAGGGGTTAATGTTATTTTATACTTCAATACTTCGCCATATACGAGTCATATGCCCAAATATTTTTTTAAAGGGGGTAGTGTTTATTTTGTTTTGGTCTATTTCTATTTTTGTTCTTCTATTTTTTGTGTGTTAGTATCCTCGCTAGACTTCCATCAAGCTTAAGAAAAACAACCCCTATGCACCCCCCTCCCCCCCCCCCACCCCTTCAAGATAAGCTTGTACATTTTTCGGTAGAAAAACTTCCCGGCCGAAGGCCGGTTCCTCTTAAAATTACAGGCTCCCTATCACTCGCCAGGAAAAATCGACACCTTAATGGCACGAAAGGTCTTAAAATTGACAACGAAATGGGGAGAAAGGTGTTTAAATCGCCAAACTAATGGGCCAAACATCTTCAAATCTGATAACTAATGGGACTAAACATGAGGGAATGTGGTGATGGGCTGGTCTATCAGAGTGAGAACTGAGCAATCTCTGCCATACCCATAGCTTACTCTGACTGTTCCTTTTACTTATATATTTTCTAGATCTCACGTGACGGCGTCTCTAACGTGGATTTACCTCCCAATCTACCAAGATTGGAAGCCAAAGCGTCACATTTTTCCCTTGCCCCTCAACTTTCTCTTCATAATTGCTGAGGGGCACAGGGCCCTGGGTGGGGCTTTGGTTTCCCGGGCGTTTCCGCACCCTCCTCAAGCTCCCCGCCATGGAGTGGCTTCGGTCACCCAGGCTTTATTGTGGTCGGCGGGGAGGGTTCTGTGGGGGCGCTCGGTTATGGCCTTGGCCTTGCTCGGGGCCTTGGGGCTGTTCGGCCAGGCAGCTTGGGGAACAACAACAACAACAACAACAACAACATGAGGGAGAAGGAGGTTTATAACCCCCCCCCCTTAAAACAACCACTCCCCTTAAAGTGTAGCAATACCTCTTATTCCCCGTTTAGGCGGTGTCACACTAGAGCGTTTACCGCCCATTTTCGATGAGCAAGTGTTTACTCATGCGATTTGTTTTGGTATATTCGCATTGATGTTGACAATTAGACAGAGTTGTAAATGATTTAAAGAGATTGAAATGATATACTGTATAACTTTACTTGAGAAAATCCCAGACTATAACTGTCCGTAAAAGTCACTATACATCCCCCTTCCTATTTAAAGAGGGGTAGGGTTTATTTATAAGTATATTTACGTGTGTATTTATTATTATTTTGGTTTCCTCCTTAGACCTCCAACAAGTTTCAAATAAATTGTCCTCAAGATCCCCCTTTCAGATAATATTGTACATTTTTCCGGGAAAGACCGGTTTCCTATCGCTGGCCAGAAAGAAATCGACAGCTTAATGGCACGACATGTTTTAATATTGACAAAGAAAAGGGGCGAAAGGTCTTAAAAGTGTCAAACTAATGGGCCGAACGTTTAGAATCTGATAACTAATGGGGCTAAGCATCAGGGAGAGAGGGTCCAGAAAAAGCAACTACCTCCCCCTTAAATCCTTCTGCAACAGCTCTGTCCAGTTCTTACTCTTCCACACCCCCCAACTCTGCTGTTGTTGCTTGTTTTCCTTTGTTATACTCTTGACTTGCTCTCCTTCTTCCCCTTCTCTGTCTACTCCCTGACCTGCAACAGAACTCCCCCCCCCCATCCAGACCGGTCACGCGCGGGCGGGGACGGGGAGAGGGGGGTGGGGGGTGGGGGCAAAGGGGGGGGGGGGCAGAGATCTTTGTATGGAGGAGTGAAGAAGTATATATAGATTTGTGTAGTACGTACGAGAGGTGGAGGGGGATAAGATCTCTGTATGGAAGGGTGAAGAAGTATATTTATAGATATATATAGATATATATATAGATTTTGGTAGTACGTACACCTCCGACACCCACATTTTACAAACTAATGGTGTATGGAAAGGTTGATTAAAGTGTCTACAGTAATCTACCCATTGAAAGGTGTATTTGTTGGCAATATACACATTAAATAATATGATGGACATTTCTATCACTATCAATATTTCAGATTAATTTACATATTATTCGGTAAAAGAATGTGCCGGCCGAAGACCGGTTCCTTCTAATTTGCAGGCTCGATATCACTCGCCAGGAAGAAATCGACACCTAAGTGGCATGAAAGGTCTTAAAATTGACAAACATGGGGGCGAAAGGAATTACAATGGCCAAACTAATGGGGTGAACGCCAACAAATGTCAAAACTAATGAGGCTAAACACGAGGGAGAAGGGGGTCCAGAAAAAACACGAACTCTTAAGTGAAAATCTTCCTTTAACTTCCTTCTCTCTCCGACCCCCCCCCCCCCCCCCTAACCGTCCGCTAGCCCCTCACGCTGCCCCGGCTGGTCACGCTCGGCTGGGGGGGGGGGGGGGTAGTACCTTTGTGTGGTGGAGGGTAGTGGGTATAGGGCAGCACGCACCGTACCCTGGATCACACGGAGGGCCTCAGGGGTAGAAAATGAGTTACATATAGCCTACGTTACATAGCTATACGGACTGCACACACCTTGCGATCCCTACTGTACCCTGTTCGCAAAAGGTCGGCCAAAACTTTTCAACATTATCCCTAATTTTGGGGAGATTGTAGGTACCAATCGAGCAGGGCAGTGCCCATGGGAGGCCACATAGGCATATGATAAGGAGTTGCTGGAACTCCCGTTTCATTTGTCTGGCTTCTCCCACTCTTTATATGTGTACAAAGTGGAAGGAAAAAACAAACAAAGCAGAAGGCTCTCTCCCCACCCACCACTCTCTCCAACCTTGGGTCGGCATGAAATTTAGTCGGGAAACAAGGCCCCCAGCCAATGAGAATATTTCTACTGAGAAATTCATAGTGAAGAACGTAGTTATGAAATATTGTATATTACTAATACCTAATACACAAATTTCTATATGTTTCATTATATATTTACCTATATAACTTCAACCTCCTCGAAATGGATGTCTTGCCTCCTTTTGAATGAGTCAATTGTATTACATTGTACCACTTTATCTGGCAATTTGTTCCAGACGTTGACCACACTGAAGGTGAAGAAGTGCTGTGTGACATCGAGAGAGATAGTGTCTGCAGCTCCAACTTCCATATAGACTGTAACTCGTGAGTGGTCCAATAAGGAAATACTGTAATGCAAGAAGGAGCTGGCATAAGAAGAACGTGGGAGGATCTAAAGAATAAGAAGAACATGGAAGGATCTGAGAAATATGAAGAGCGTGAAAGGATTTGAGAAATATGAAGAACGTTAAAGGATTTGAGAAATATGAAGAACGTGGAAGGATCTGAGAAATATGAAGAACGTTAAAGGATCTGAGAAATATGAAGAACGTGGAAGGATTTGAGAAATATGAAGAACATGGAAGTATCTGAGGAATAAGAAGAACATGGAAAGATCTGAGGAATATGAAGAACGTGAGAAGATCCGAGAAAACGTTTCAGGTCACTTAGAGATCTGAAAACCAATCGTCGAAACGTTGTCAATAAAGTGTTCCTCCTCAAATGGGGCTTCTATTTATGTTTTCAACTTTCCGAAGTTAATCTAACATTGTCTTTTATTGGTGTGATCTGACCTTTTGATGTACTGTATGCTTGGCCATGTAATTTCCATATCACCTAATATTACGTTATTATCATTATTATTAGTATATAATTATTATATTTTTATATTATTGAATATTACGTTGAGAGCTTTACTCCCTTGAATATAGTGATCGGATCCATCCACTATAAAAGCTGGAGTTTAATAAGGGGAGCGGGTCTTTTCTAAGCAGAATACAATCCTCCTATGAATTCAAGAACACGGAAAATATATTGAGATATCGTACTGAGAGGTTTTTTATTGTAGGTGGTCAAACGTTAGGGTTAAAGAGAAGAAAAGTATATATATATATATAATTATATATATATATATATATATATATATATATATATATATATATAGAGAGAGAGAGAGAGAGAAAGAGAGCGAGAGAGAGAGATAGATAGATAGATTGATAGACAGACAGACAAACAGACAGGCAGACAGACATACAGACAAATAGATCGATAGATAGATAATTATATAGACAGACAGACAAACAGACAGGCATACAGATCGAGAGAGAGTCAAAGAGAAGAGGTTTGGTAGAAGGAGATGCAACAGGTCATGGAATATTTAATGCTGGAGAAAGAGGTTGAGAGGAGGTAGGCTGGATATTGTAAAGTGGGCAAAGAAAGAGAGAGAGAGAGAGTGTGTGTGTGTACTCGTGAACCCTCTTTGAACAAACCAGCTCCTACTCTGGCCACAACAATTTTTCCATGTTGTGCCATTTAACCACTGGCTTGGTCACAGTGCCGCTAATAATATGCATGCCAAATTTCAGAGGCCAGATACTTAACCTTTTCAGTACCGGTGCCGTCGTTTTAACTTTACTCTGGCTACTATTTGACGATTTTATTCAGTTCAAAATGGGCCTCCAGCAATTAACAGGCTTTGAACTATCTACTACCACAGATCCATCTTAAACTGCACACAATCGGATATAGCTTCAACAGGGTTGATGAAGCTATATGCGAAAAGTTGTCACTAAAGTGCTCCTCATCATTGGGTATTTATATTCAACCATTTATCTGGTCACATAACAATACACTCGTTGCATTAACCCCCTCGATACGTTGTCAATAAAGTGCTCCTCCTCATATGGTGTTTACATTTAACCCTTTATCTAGCCACATAACAATACACCTGTTGCAACGTTGTCAATATAGTGCTACTCCTCATCTGGTGTTTACATTTAAGGGGGCCCACCTCGCCTTTGTTCTCTTTCTCTTCCTCTCTCTTTGGCTTGTATCCACTCGGCCCCATTCAGCCTACTGTTTTAAGACGTTTACCCTCATCCAGGTGTCAATATTTTCCTGGCGAGCGGGTGCGAGCCAGCATATATATATTTTGGTTTTTACAGCAAGCTAAATTCGTAAATTTTTCGATAGAAAAATTTCTCCGGCGAAGCCGGATTTCTCCATACAATGCTGGCTCACTATCGCTCGCCAGGAAGAAATCGACACCTGGATGGAAATAAACGTCTTAAAACAGTTGGCTGAATGGGGCCGAATGGATACAAGCCAGAAAAGAAAGAAAAGGAGAGAAAGATAAAAAAAGCAGGTGAACCGCCTTAAAGGTGGGGGCTCATGGGTTGAGATAAACATGGAATGATAATCGCCAAGCTGTACATAATTATCTTGCAAAATGCAATGGCACTGAAATAATTATTAACAATGGTATAAAGGATTTTGGGATCGTCTATACCGGGCCTGTGACGTCATAGTGACGTCACACCAGTATCCTTAGCCTAGACTGGATGGTGGACTTATACTCTTGTGACGTCACAGGCCCGGTATAGACGATCCCAAAATCCTTTATACCATTGTTAATAATTATTTCAGTGCCATTGCATTTTGCAAGATAATTATGTACAGCTTGGCGATTATCATTCCATGTTTATCTCAACCCATGAGCCCCCACCTTTAACACTTTATCTAGCCACATAACAATACACCTGTTGCAACGTTGTCAATAAAGGGCTCCTCCTCATATGGTGTTTACATTCAATCCTTAAGGGAGCTCAGACGGTATTGTGAACCATAATTTACTGGTTCGGTTCAATGGTTTAAGGAAGGGGTTTAGTTTGCTCTCTAAAGGTTTAAGGAAGTGGTTTAGTTTGCTCTCTAAACCTCTATCAAGCTTAAAAAAACACCCACAAGACTCCCTTCGATAAAAATGTGTAATTTTTTCGGTAGAAAAATGTCCCGGCCGAAGGCCGATTCCTCTTCAAATACAGGCTTGCTATCGCTCGCCAGGAAAAAATCGACACCTAAATGGCACGAAAGGTCTTAATATTGGCAAAGAAATGGGGCATAAGGTCTGACAATCGCCAAACTAATTGGGCGAATTAAATGTCTTGAAATCTCATAACTAATAGGGCTAAACATGAGGGAGGAGGAGGACTCGCAAAAACAACTGCCTCCCCTTAATCTAACCACATAACAATACACCTGTTGCATTACCCCTCGCCTGTGATCCCCGGGGCCAGCATCAAAACTCAGTGGGCCGTGGGTCTGGAAACTATGATGCCGACAGTTGAGCACCAGTAGCAGCCAGGACCCCGATGTTGCATATGGTACAATAATTCTGGCTGTAGCATTGGTGACTCGGATCTGCATACATACATACACATATACAAGCACACTCACACGCAAGCACACTCACACAAGCACACACACATACACATTATATCCACAGTCACAAACACACACAAGCACACCCACACACAAGAATATACATATAAACACAAGCACCCCCCCACACATATCCAGTCACGCACACACACACACTCACATACTATATATGCACGCCTCTTCACATACTCACACATATGTACAGTATACGAGCCCACACACAAGCTCAGATATACGAGCCCACACACAAGCTCAGATATACGAGCCCACACACAAGCTCAGATATACGAGCCCACACACAAGCTCAGATATAGTACAGTACAATGATTTCTGGCTGTTGCAATGATGTTCAGATTTGCACACACACACTCACTCTCACACACACACACACACACCCCAAAAACACACACGAATGCATATAGTAGAATAATTCCTAGCTGCAGCAATGGTGACTCGGCTTTGCACACACACACACACACACACACACACACACACACACACACACACACACACACACACACTTCCTACCTCCTACACAATACCATATTACTGAGTTTCTGCACAAGCTGACTCTGCTTAAGGGGGGATGGGCCGGTTTTCTGGACCACTTTCTCCCTCATGTTTATCCCCATTAGTTTTCAGATGCTAAAATGTTTGCCCCATTAGTTGGTCGATTTCAAGACGTTTCGCCCCATTTCTTCGTCAATATTTAGACCTTTCGTGCTATTTAGGTGTCTATTTTTTCCCTGGCGAACGATAGTGAGCCTGTAATGTTGGAAGAACTGGCCTTCGGCCGGGAAGTTGTTCTACCGAAAAATGTACAAATTAATCTAGAAGGGGGATCTAAAGGATTTTTTTTTTAATTTGATGGAGGTCTAGGGAGGAAACTAGAAAACATAATAAATACATGCAAAAATCGCCCAAAAAGTGAAACATCTTTCCTTAAATGAACTCGGCTGTTTATGCCGCCCTTCTCACAGCTGTATTGGACTGCTTCAATATTGCTTTACAACTGTGTACACAACTGAAGCTCATCATTATTTAGCTTCAACGGGCGCACTTCACACCACTACCAAGCGACCGATATTATGCAGCTTAGGAAATACCTCTAACAATGAAAGGGGTAAAGTCGTTCTTAATTAACATTTTGACACGCATATATCTCTCCTTTGCTGAATACAACAATAAATCGCCTAGTAGTAGCCAGAATAAACTGTCAAAATCCTCAAGGCGTGAACTTATTTCCATCATTTTCAAATAACCACTACCATGCCTAGAACATTAATATGAGAACAAAAATGAATGAGAAATAAAAATAAAATAGATACAGCTAAAACAATACATACATGTTATTTCAACAGGTGTATTGTTATGTGGTGGGGTTAATGGTTTCGAGCATAATAATTATCATAACTATTACTATGCCTCAAACGTTAAGGGGAGGTTTTTGCTTTATCTAGACCCCCTTCTCCCTCATGTTTAGTCTACATATATTATGTCTTTGAGTCTTGTCTGTATATATCTATATTATCTATCTCTATTATAACCTTTCAAATGTTTGTTCTCTCCTCATTTCACTTTCCTTCTCCATTGCCTCCCCTTCACCACCCTTCTCATATGTACTACTCCTCCCCTCCCACTCCTCTCTATTACCCTCCCTCCTCTCCTTCCTCCTCCTCCTCTCCTTTCCTTCCCCCCCCCCCGTCCCTCCTCCTTATTACCCCCCTTCCATCCTCACCCCTCCTCCTTTTCCCCCTCGGGCTATAGAGTTCACTGTCTGGAGTACTGTGGATGGGGTGGGTGGGGGTGGGGGTGGAGGGGGGGGGGGGAGGGGCAGAGGAAAGACGGAGGGAGAGACAGATATTGATAGATACCCATATACATTGCTAACCCTTTGAAGATTATGATGCATTTTGACAGTATATTCTGGTTGTTATTATTAGACGATTGTATACATTTTAGGAAGGACCTGGGGGAATTATAAGGGTAAATATTACCCCAGTTAACCCTTTGACTTGCATATACCATTCGTAGTCTGAATAGAATAGTTATAATAATAGTCAGAAAACCGAGAAAAACTGTGTAATTGGATCTTGAAAGGGAGATGCATGATAAATAGGTAGGTAGGATAGATAGATAGACAGAAATTAGAACTATATTGAAAGATAGACATATAAATGGATATAGGATAAATAAATGCACAAATAAAAAGCCCGACCACACAACAATGAGGGAGAAAACATAATTGGGAGGGATCAACCATTATATATAAACTATATCCGGTTCATTATGAATAGGCCACAAATCTCGACTCCAACCTCTCTTAACTCAAAAACGGACTTCAGTAATCGAGCTAATATTTCTACCATTTGGGAAGAGTCATCCAGTTAATAGATGTGGCAATCTACAGCCCATTTGCTCTAGCCCTTTTTGAGTTACAGAGGATAGAGGACACGATTTATGGCCTACCTATAATGAATGGACTGTACAGTAGGTGAGAGTGTGCAGCCAGTGTAAAGATTAACCCCTTCTTTACTGGCGACATATTTTTAATGTTATTGTACCTATATTTAGACGATTTTGTTCAGTTTAAGAAGGATCTGTGGTAGTAAAAAGGGTTAAGAGAGATAGTTCGAACCTGTTAATTGCTGGAGGCCCTTATTAACCTGCACAATATCTTCTAATAGTAGCCAGAATAAAGTTAAAAAGACATAAGGGGTTAAAGGGAACATATGCCTAGAGAAGTAAATGAGTAAAACACGATGGACCATAAAACCTGCACACCCATTTGATTATTTGATTCAATAAAGCCAAGTTGTGAAGCCTCTAGGATATAACAGAACATTGGATTGTCTCGCTTGGCTTCGATACAGATTTAAAGGCTTTTGACTGTCCATGAACAAAGCCGATAGGAAAGCTAAAGGACGCAAAAGGTTTACAAAAAATCAATACAATATTAAGCCTTTCAGTACCGGTGACGTCTTTTTTATTTGATTTCCGTTACCTTTTGACGATTTTATAAAGATTAGTAATGATATATAATAGCTAAAAAGGACGAATTGAGATATTCTGTGGACTTTTAATGGGTTGACGTCCTTCCTAAGCTGAATTAAATCGTCTAATAGTTGCCAGCATATAATGAAAAGGACGTCGCCAGTTCTGAATGGGCTAACGAACTCAATTGATTACCAGCAATTACCCTAGACGATCAGAGCTATAATAAACTTGAACGCCAGCGATAAAGGTGGAAGAAAAGGAAGATAATGGAAGCAAAAAGAAAGAATAAAGGGAGAAAAGAAAGAGCCAGAGGGAGAAAAGGGGCAACGGGTGAAGGGCAGACACGAGAGAGTTACACATATACTCAGACCACACAGACCTTGCGGTCTCTACTAGGTATTCCGGCCTTAATACTACTAGATAGGAACAGTTTATAGTAAAACAATAAAACAGCAAAGTATAAGGCTCTCTCCCCACCCTCCGGCTAAAAAGCCATACCGGAAAATAGGATGAAGTGTAACCTCATGCGTCAGGAAATGCCCACAAGGATTTTGTTTATAGAGTATAGAAAGGAATTAGTTTGAAATGGAAATTACACTTACCCACTGATTAATTAATATTAATTCAATCTCTATCAGATGATCGTCCAGTCTCTTCTTAAACGTATCAATTGCATTACTGTCGGCCACCTCCCTTAGTAAACTATTACACTATTTAACCACACTGTATATGAAGACATTTTGTGCCTCATCTAGGCATCCCTTCTTTCGAATTAATTTAATCCCATTACCTCGGGTTGCAGCATTGTTATTAATCGTGAACAGTGAACTGATATCTACTCTGTCAAACCCTTTAAGTATCTTAAGACACTCGATAAGTTGGCCTCGTAACCTCTTTTCTTTAGCGAGAACAAATTTAATGTATTTAAATCTTTCATAATATGGCTTGTTTCTCAGAGAGGGAATTAGTTTAGTTGCTCTACACTGCACGGATTTGAGTTTGTCAATGTCTTTCTTGAGATACGGGGATCAGAACTGAACGCCATATTCAAGATGGGGTCTAACAATGCTTTTGAATCTCTGCAAAATAATGTTCTCGTTTTTAAAGGTAACATATATTTTGACCAATCCCAAGGTTTTGTTAGTTTTAAATACGAAAATGGAGAGAAAGGAGAAGGGAAATATTGCAAGACGAAAGACAAGAACAGAGGAGACAGAGAGATAGGATAGTAGAGAGACAGGGCGAGGGATGGAAAGGCAGAAGATACGACTGAGAGAAAGGAGAGAAAAGAGGAAAATGGAGAGAAAAGCGAAAGGGAAGATAATGTTGCAATACGAGAAACAAGAACAGAGTAGACAGATAGATAGTTCAATAGTAGATAGACAGGCGAGGGATAGAAAGGCAGAAGATAAGACTGAGAAAGAATAAAAGAGAGAGAGGAGGGTGGAGACGAAAAAAATGAAATGAAAAGAAAGAGTACATGGGCCGACTTTACTTCATGCTTGAGAGAGAGAGAGAGAGAGAGAGAGAGAGAGAGAGAGAGAGAGAGAGAGAGAGAGAGAGATCCGTGGGTATGCTTGTACTCACCGTGGGCTACTTTACTAACCTATGTGTATATTATTGTAGGTTATATAAGGCAGATTTGTATTTATTTGTTCATTTATTTATTTACTTATTATTTTCTTTAGTTCCTCCCTAGACCTCCATCAAGTTTAAATAGCACACTTAATGCTACCCCTCGAGATAATTTTTTAAATTTTTCGGTAGAAAATTGTCGCCGGTTCATCATATATTACAAGCTTTGCTATTGCTCGCCAAGAAAAAAATACATCCCCCCCCCCCTCTTATTCCACTTCTGCATAGGAGTAATGGCGGTCGTAAATGAACTAATGGACGTGCTTAAACTAGTAAGTATGCTTGTACAAACGCCATTACACGTGTGTTATCTCGTTCCTGTGTAATGTAATGGTTTTTAGGGGCAATACACTTAAAATTTCCATAAAAGATATTGATAGAAGATCGTAAATTTCCACTATCAAAACCTCTATTCAATGTAGTGGCTTCTTAATTGTATTTTACCTACATATTACGATATTAACCCCTTGACGAAAATGATGCATTTTGACCGTTTATTCTTGCTATCATTCATCAATTTTCTAATGCTTTGGAATGACCTATAGTAATCAAAGGTGTAAAATCTATGCCAATTATTCCTTTAACCCAAGAACTACAATGTTCCTTCTGGAGAACTAAGTAGGAAGACTGCGGCGTTCCTTCTTGAAACCAAGGTTTTCAAACAAGCACCAAGGCCACGCTAATAGTCTGAGGTGGCTAAATATTGGTTGACATGTAGAAATTCATGACATCTCTCCATACCAACCCCTCCTCTCCTCTTCCTCCCTTTACTACCTTGCCCTCTTTCTACTACCTCCCCCTTCCTCTACTACCTGCCCCACTCTTTACTACCTCCATCTCTCTCTACTACCTGCCCCTCTCTTTACCCAATCCCTCATAATCCTCAATCTCAGTTAATCCTCTAACTCCCACAATTGTTTTCTGTGCTGTAAACAATCACATCCTCATTACCATTATCGCCAAATAGGTTTTTGAGTACAAATTAAAAAAAACATTCACAATCACTACTACCACCAACATTGTAAGAACTGCTGGAACTAAACTACAAATACGACAATGACCACTACCACAACAGCTACCACCACTATTACCAACACTTCCTAGTAATGTTATAGAATGCAACACCGTCGATTCGTTTAATCATCGCCTAGACAAGCACCTAGCCTTAAAACCGAGACTGACTGCATTTGTAAGTGAATGATTTGTTTCTCAGATACATCGAGGATCATCAAATAACTAAGATGTTACTCACTTTTCCTCAGATACATAAAGGACTTGTTATAGCTGCGTTATGTTATTATCCCAAATTCTCCCCTACTAACATCTAACCCTGCCAGGGACATTATTCCTAGCCTACTCTGAACCACTGTTGGACACTTTGAATAGCAGTGATTTAGAGGGCAAACAGCAACCTTGAGAGGTCACTAGACCTATTGTTGTTTGACTTCCTTTGTACTCCTTAGTACTTTGTACTACTATTATCGTTGACGCTACCACAACTAACACCACCACCATTACCACAACGACCACCACCTTCACTACTCCCACCACAACTACAATTACCACTACCACCACACTACCACCTTTAACAAAACTATCACTACCCCAACTACTACCACCACTACCACAATTATCACCACCACTACCACAACTACCACCACCACCACTACCACTACCACAACTACCACCACCACTACCCTAACTGCCACCACCACCACTACCACTACAACCACCACTACCACCACCACTTCCACAACTACCACCAACACAACAACAACTACCACCACCACCACTACAAACACCACTACCACAACTACCACCACCACTACCACAACTACCACCACCACCACCACAACCACAACTACCAACGCAACCACCACCACCACTACCACAACCACAACTACCATCACCACTACCACAACCACAACTACCACGACTACTACCACAACCACTACCACCACCACTACCACAACCACCACCACTACCACAACCACAACTACCACCACCACTACCACAACCACTACCACAACTACCACCACCACTACCACAACTACCACCACCACTACCACCACCACTACTACAACTACCACTACCACAACTACCACGACCACTACCACCACAACTACCACCACCACTACCACAACTACCATTACCACCACCACTAACCTAACCACAACTACCACAACCACTACCACTACCACAACTACCACCACCACTACCACAACCACCACCACTACCACAACCACAACTACCACCACCACTACCACAACCACTACCACCACCACTACCACAACTACCACCACCACTACAAACACCACTACTACAACTACCACTACCACAACTACCACGACCACCACAACTACCACCACCACTACCACAACTACCATTACCACCACCACTACCCTAACCACAACTACCACGACCACTACCACAACCACAACTATCACCACCACTACCACAACTACCACCACCACTACAAACACCACTACCACAACTACCACCACCACCACTACCACCACCACAACCACAACTACCAACGCAACCACCACCACCACTACTACCACAAACACCACTACCACAACTACCACCACCACTACCACTACCACAACTACCACGACCACTACCACAACCACTACCACCACCACCACCACAACTACCACGACCACTACCACCACCACTACCAAAACTACCACCACCACTACCACAACTACCACCACCACTACCACCACAAATACCACCACCACTACCACAACTACCACCACCACTACAAATACCACCACCACTACCACAACTACCAGTGCGTGACCACCAACTCTAAATCCCTTATTTCCGTGACTCATTAAAAAGTCGTATTGATACTTGGCTCGATAACCCTCCCTTCCATTCTCTCTCTCTCTCTCTCTCTCTCTCTCTCTCTCTCTCTCTCTCTCTCTCTCTCTCTCTCTCTCTCGTGCATCGTCTTCTGGATTTTGCTGTTCAATTCTCCTCTTCGGCATTATTGAATAATATAGAGCGACTAGAACGAGTCCAGTCTAGGGCTACAAAGCTTTTTCCATGCGATTAGTAGACTAAGCTATAAAGATTGCTAAAAGATCTTGGTACTTTTTCGCTGGAGACGTGTAGACTACGAGTAAATTTCGTTGTAGTCTTTAACCCTTTCAGTACCGGTGACGGCTTATTGTTATTGTATTTCAGCTACATTTACACGATTTTATAAAGCTTAATAAGATATATGGTAGCTTAAAGGAATAATTGATATATGTAACCTTTTAATGGGTAAACGTGCTGCCTAATATGAATACACTTATCTACTAGTCGTCAGGATATAATGAAAATAATCTCTCTCTCTCTCTCTCACATATTCATCTTCCGCATTTTTTTTACATCGCTCCCCTCCTCCTCTTATTATGTCCCTCTCCTATTTCTTCATTATAACTCTCCTCATTTTACTCGCCTAAAGTAATAATGTTCGCTCTTCATCAGTGCTCGCCCTCCTTGGCACATCCTCCTTCTCTTCCACTGCCATCATTTCCAGAGTTTTGTATTCCTTCTATTCTTCGTCTTGTGCAATTTCATTTTACCAATATTTTATCTATCTATTTGCCTGTCATGCTAATCATTCTTCCCATGTACTGTATATTCCTTTCTTATACATAGTTCCCTTGACCGGCATATGATCTTCCTTATCTGATTAATTATATGTTATCTTGCATTTTAATTATTATTATGTTGGCCTATCTTTATTCTGCTAATATGTATTGGTATTATTTCTTTCTTCGTCTCTCCTTCTTTTATTCATCTGGCACAGTTTACTTTTACCAATATTGTTTTCTTTACCTAGTCAATTGACGACTTGCGTGTTTCGGGCCTTAATTAAGGAGGTTATTAGAGGTACAGACATCGATATACAGTATAGCAGAATTAACAACTAAAATACGGTCGTCTTACATTTATAAATACCCAATTCCAAATTGATCATATTTTCTATCCATCAAAAATCTACATTATTATTGCATTTCTGTTTTATATTTATGTTTACGGTTCAAACTTCCGTATAGAACGAAACTCGCTAGTGGTCATTTGCTCTCATTTTTCTTTCCTTCTCTTAACTCCTTCAGGATTATGCAGCGTTTTAACAGTTTATTCTGACTATAATCTGACGGCTCTATACAGCTTAGGAAGGATCTATGGTGATTAAAAAGGTAAAGACTATCACAATTGGCTTCTACATACCCTTCCCAATCTGAATATATTCGTCTAATAATAGCCAGAAAACAGAAAAGTAATGCGACATCGTATCTTGAAAGGGTAGATATCAACTGTCTTATACAATGTTGTAGTTTGTATATTTCTTTTTACAATCTCCGTTCCTCACCTGATCAATAACTTTTGTTTTCATGTTAATCCATTTCTTTGATTCATCCATAAATTTGCTCACTTTCATTCGTTCTTTATTCCTAGCCTTCCCTGCATTTTATATTACACAAAGTAAATTAATAAAAGGAACTTGTATAAGCCGTTTGATGTCATTTGCAGGAAAGACGACAAGGAAGAACGAATACTAATGAAGAATATTACGATACACAAAGAGAGGGATTAGCGTGAGAGATGGAAGTAATTGATCAGACGAGGAAATATAGTGTCACACGAGCGATTTTTCCGTCAATTCTTACGGGCAAATTGTAGTTGGGCAGGTTCAAAATTTGTTTCATAAGAATTAAAGTACGTAACATAATCTACCTGCGATCTAGTTTCTGATTCCAATGCAAAATAGCCTCAGAATAGCACGAAAACAAAACTTGCTCATCGAAAATTGACTGATAAGCGCTAATTTGACAGAAGCTTAGAAAGGGAAATAGCTTAAGCCAGTTTGATATGAGTAGCAGGGGAAGCGAAGAAGAACACGATTAAAAATAATAAATAACAATAGTAAAATTTTATATTACAATTGTTAGAGCAAAATAATAATCCCTTGAGGATTATGAGGCGTCTTGACAGCTTATTCTGGCTATCATTTGACAATTTTATTAACATGTTATTAAAGTTTTTTGGCATCTAGCCAAACACTTCTCCAACAATTTCACTTTCTCGTCTTTCCCTCCTCTTTTCCATTCTGACTTTACCACTGTAACCTCTTCCTCTGACAAAGCTGAACTCTTCGCTCAAACTTTTGCTAATAACTTCACCTTGGATGCCTCCGGCGCTACTCCTCCTTCTCCACCCCGTCTCACTTATTTATGCCCAATATCATTATATCATTATCTCTTCTAAATATATACTCTCTGCCCTCTCTGTCTTTGATACTAAGAAGGCGTATGGATCAGATGATGTTTCTCCTGTTATACTCAAAAACTGTTCTTCTGTGCTGAAGCAAACTCTTTCGTCTCTGTCTTTCCTCCAACGTCTCAACCGTCTCTGTGGGTTTTTCGGCCCTGCCCAGTTTCTTGCTCTGTATCAGGGCACAGTGCGCTTCTATATTGAGTATTGTTCGCATGTGTGGGGAGGTTCGACCCATAGTGCACTTCTTGAAAGAGTAGAGCCAAAAGCATTTCGCCTCATCAACTAACTTCCACTTACTATTCTATCTATGCTCAGGCCCAATCCCCATTTTGAGGGTAGCCGACTCAAGACAGAGCAAGAATAGGGAAAACACAAAAACAACATAAAACAACAAATAAACAGAGATAAAAAACACAAACTCACACACATCCAGGTCACCCAGGAGAAGACCCAGAGACCAGGGTCACCAAGGTCGCTCCAGCACTCCCCCGGCCCCCGACTACCCGGAGAGGTTCCGATCTCGGCAGGCAGACATGCAGCGGAGCCAAAGCCACAAGCCCTCCCACCACACTTCCAGGCGCACCCTTCATATTAATTGTCTCCCCGGGCCAGGCGCCTGATGGACTATTATCTAGTCCAACTTGCGCCCGACCCCTTACTCCAAATGACCACGTGTTCACTCAACTATTCACAAGCATTCTCCATTCACTCCTATCCACCACCACTTCCCCTGCCTGATCTATAGTCATTCCTCTATCATCCAAAACCTTTCTTACACAGTCTCTCCATCTCAATGGGGATTTTCCTGCCCTTCTATCTCCCCTTGTACCTGACTCACATATTCTCTTTGTAAGTCTTTCATCTCCCATTCGTTCAACATGACCATACCAGCTCAGCACCCTTCTGTCCACTCTGGCTGACAAATGTTCCTGCTGCCCCACTCTCCTACGTATCTCTTCATTCCTCAATCTGTCTCTACGAGTAACTCCACACATACTCCTCAAGCAGCTCATCTCCATCACATCCAGCCCGCTTTTCTCCTTTTTCTTCAGAGCCCATGTCTCAGCCCCATACATCACTGTTGGCACAACAATTCCTTGATACAGTGCACTTTTTACTTTCACTCCGAGATTTCTCGTCTTCCACTTACTTCCCATTGCTCCGAAAACCTTCCTTCCTTCACACACTCTCTGTTTTACCTCCACTTCCATACCTCCACTCCTGCTTATCGTTCCTCCTAGATATTTAAAACACTCTACTTGTTCCAATATTTCCCCATCCAGCCTCACATCTAGATTCACCCTATGCTCTCCCCTATTACACACCATTACTTTACTTTTATTGATGTTCACCTTCAGTTTCCTCCTTCCACAAACCACACCAAACTCTTTGACTACCCGCTGCAGTTTCTCATCAGAATCCGCCACCAATGCTGTGTCATCAGCGAACAGTAACTGATTCAACTCCCAATCTCTACCATTCTTTCCTACTAAACCCAATCCTCTTCCCATAGTTCTCCTTTTCACCTCCCTCACCACACCATCCATAAACATATTAAACAGCCATGGTGACATTACACAACCCTGTCGCAAACCTACCTTTACCTCAAACCATTCACTCAACTCACCATTTCCTACTCTCACACATGCTCTGCTCCCTTCATAAAAACTCTTAACTGCTTCTAACAAATTTCCTCCTATTTCATAAATCCTTAACACCTTCCACATTGCTTCACGGTCCACACGATCATACACTTTTTCCAAGTCCATAAAAACCCAAAATATCTCCTTATGCTTCTCTAAATACTTCTCGCATAACTGTCTTACTGCAAACATCTGATCCACGCACCCTCTTCCCCTCCTAAAACCGCACTGTTCTTCTCCTATTGCAACTTCCGTACACTTTATTATCCTCTCCATCAACACCCTGCCATACAGCTTTCCAACCACTGACAATAAACAAATACCTCTATAACTTGAACACTCCTGCCTATCTCCCTTCCCTTGTACAATGGCACAATACATGCACTCTTCCAGTCTATTGGTACCATTGACACAGTAAAGCACACATTGAAAAGTCTCACCAACCAATCTATTATCACATCTCCACCCTTCTTTATACACTCCACAGCAATACCATCCAAACCTTCTGCTTTTCCCGCTCTCATTTGTTTCACTGCTTCTTTCACCTCATTTTCCTCAATCCTTTCATTCATTCCCTGCCACCTGGGTGGCCTGGGTAACCTATCTCCATCCACCTCTGCTTCAATCACTGCTTCTCTTCCATCTCTTGTATTTAACAAAGATTAAAAATACTCGGCATATCTTTTCCTCACTTCAACTGGTTCCACTAGTAATTCTCCATTTTCATCTTTCACTGACTCTTCCCTCTGTTGTCCTCCTTTCC
>CM064497.1:17586453-17738953 GCA_032716605.1 Paralithodes platypus | reverse complement strand
AATTTCAACCGTTAAAAAGATATTTAAGGTTTTATGTAGTGTCCTCCCCCGCATCACTGTATTGGACTCTTCCATGTCAAATAGTTTCCAACTACTCCAAAGTGAGCTAATATGTCTATAATCAATTTGCAACTTACAGAATTATAGTATCTTTAAAATAACATGGTAAAATAATTGCTGAAAGATAGTGGTGTAGTAGGCACTATGACAGCTAGGCCAGCCTTATGGGGAAATACTGAAGAAAATACCATTTTCAAAATGCAATATCTCTATACTGGTCGAGATTTGGACTTTTTGTTATAGAACATTTTAGGTTTAGAATATTTTGTTCTAACATTTCCCAAAGTTATGCCCTTTTCTCCTGGGACACCCTGTATATATATATATATATATTCGGCCATTCGAAACCATTCTGAGGCCTCTGGCCATGTCATTAACAAGTGTAATTATTCTATACTTTTCACCACCACCGACAGCGTCACGCGATTCCTAGCAGAGTCCCTTCTCACCCAGGACCTCAAACCATCCCTCAGTCTGCACGAGACATATAAATTAACTAGTATGTTATATACTTATATCTTTTAGAATATCTATTTAGTTTTAGGCATAATTAGTTAAATTCCACGTTTCTTCCACACACGTTTACAAATTCAACTTAAATTTATCGCGAACTCTTCTCTATACTTATGTATTTTAACTTAATACAAATTACATCAAAATCTCAAATCATGATATTCAAATATCCCCATTTTTAACCTTGCTTATACACTATATTCTCAAATTCAATTATGTTAACTTCCCTTAGATTGATCTAAGTGATTACCACGTTTTTCTATTCTTATGACTAAAATTACAATTCACCAAAACCTATCCCTCAACCATATACTAATCTATTTTATTCACTGTTTTACAATGTAAACTTAGTTACGTCACTTTACACAAAACACAACGATAATTAAATGTTTCAGGTCACAAGAAGTGCCTCACAGCCTGCTGAAGAACGGGGACATCTCACCACTTGAGTCTATTTCACTTCAGCTGAAGGTAAATTGAATCCCATAGTAACTTATGTCTCAATAGTTAATGGAGATATATGAAACTACTACAGTATTCTCTTCATCGTATTAATACCAAACTTTTACAGTTAACAACATATTTCATTACAAAATCATCATAATAGCTACGAAATTAAAAGGAAGACATGGCAATTTACCGTTGATTGGAAAGAAACAGAATAGTGATGCTCTACCGTGACGACAACCAACAGAAGTATACAGCACCGATGATGTACACTCGCATACCATAGTCTCTATTCCACTCATACAAATTTGTGGACTTCACTTATTTTAGTTATGGAAGCATCTCTCTGAACACGATTTTATAAATAGAATTGTCTATAAATAAACTACAAAACTATATATATATATATTAATTGAAAAGCAAGTTATATCAAAAAATCAATCCTGATAGATATAATTAAGTGCATAGAGACAAAACATAGGGGAGTCTACGAATTCTCCTGAGTGGGCTAGAGACTATGGTATCCGAGTGTACATAGTACCCAACCATTGACACCATATTCAACCACTCAAGAAGACCACCAAGAAGCCACATCCTAATCTTTAAAGGGTTAACTCTCGACATGTCTATAACGTGACAACAAGTACTAATCATAGGTTATTGGAAACACATTAAGCCTGCCAAGGAAATGTGATTGCAATTTAAGGGAGTTGGCTTTGTTTATTAATATATTTGTTTATTTATTTATTACTGTTTAAGTTTCCTACCTAGACCTCCAAAAAGCTAAATAAATTATTCTAAAGATCCTCCCGTTCAAGATAAATTTGTACTTTTTTAGGTAGAACAATGTTCCGGCCGAAGGCCGGTTTCTCCAAATGTTCAGGCTCGATAGGTCGCCAGGAAAGAATCGACACCTAAATGGCACACCAACTCTTGATATTGATAAAGAAATGGGATGAAAGGCCTTAAAATTGGCAAACTAGTGGGGCGAACGCCTTAAAATATCAAAAATAACTGGGGTTAAACATAAGGCAGAAGGGGGTCCAGAAAAAGAAAAATCATTAATTGGCACAGTACATGATCAAGTCTGTCGCCGAACTTCCACCGTACAAATTGGCCTAACCCGGTTGTACTAGAAGAAATTCTGTCCCTGGCTACCCTGGCCCCCTCGCGCACCTTCAACTTTTGGCACATTAAAGATCATGGCCCCAATACTGCCTTCACTTCACCCGAACCGGCAAATATAAGCGCCATTATACAGCCAACCCGGGCCAACACAGTGCCAACCAACAACAGCACGTAAGGCCGGCGCTCCCTACCCTCCACCACGGCACTCCCAGCCATACGGTGAAGCCCCCGGGGAAGGCCCAGCTCGCCCGGGGACTCTTATACCTGGGCCGTAATGTAGGTTGATGGATTTTCTGTGTAGCGGCAGCCACTTAGGAACCAAGGGCTACCGGAGGCCTTTACTTCCCTGGACGGCCGACAGTTGGGACTTTGTGCAACCTAGTTCTGAACAGTCCTGAGTCCGTAATAATGTACATCCTTTTGAAACTCTGAACATTTGAAGTCTAGGCCTAAGCAACCTTAGGGTAGTGAGGCATACTAATATACACCCTAATGAGTATTTGAACCTTTGTGACATGTTCTAAATCTAAAGTATTTGGGATTAGTTACTTAAAATAGGACTTAAGAGGCTATCAACCCTTCTGGATTATTAAGCCAGCACACTGTAATATCGTCATGACTGGAACCCCTTTTCGAGAATTCCAGTCCCTTGTGCATCTGGGATATATAACCTCTTTTTGGTTCGATACAGCAATAAATGGGTGCTTTGTTATTATGGTCTACGACTGTAAGTATACAACACCAATATAAGTAAACCAAGTCAAACCTAACCTAATATTCTAGTTTACTTCATCATATTATTTATCAATATGAATGTAATAACGTTTACACACATAGAACACCAACACAATATTGTACAGTCAAGAGTATAAATGGCGACGCACCCATTTACATCCGTATCGAACGCGAACAATATCATGCACGATTATTGCCCAGATGCTTCACAACTTAGCTTTATATGTTCAAAGATTCGAACTTGTGCATATTTTAATATAGCTGAGAACTGTATGTATATACTGCCTTTTATCTCTTGCATACACACATTAAAAGAATGAAAATACAAGTTAATGAAACGTGACAAGGGATGCCGGAACCATATGTACAGTACAGTACAGGCAAAATCAATAGTACCTGACAGTCGTGCTCTCATTGTGTGTATGTGTATATGGGATAGTTCGAAACCTGTTAAACTGAATAAAATCGTCAAATGGCTACCAGAGTATGATGAAAAATACGTCACCGGTACTGAATGGGTTAACTTACGGCACCTTAACCCGTGCAGTACCAGGAACGTCCTTTTTATCATATTCTGGCAACTATTAGACGATTGTATTCAGCTTAGGAAGGATCTGTAGCAAGAATATGACTTCAAACTATCTCAATCAACCCTTTTAACTATCACAGATCCTTCCTAAGCTGCATAAAATCGTCTAAATAGTGTTAGAATAATATAGAACACACGTCGCTGGAACTCAAAGGGTTAAGAGAAGCCGGGTTCGGAATTAGGTTGCACACAGTAAAGTCGCCCATCGTCCTCTTCTCAGATAGGCTAGCTTCCGGTGCTCGTTAGGCATTACGGGGGGTGGGGGGGGGGGAGCAACAACAACAGCCGATGAAGGTCATTATACACCCTTAACCCTTTCAGTACCAGTGACGTCTACTTGATTTGATTTCAGCTACATTTAAACAATTTTATGAAGCTTAGGAAGGTTATATGATAGCCTAATGGATTAATTAAGATATTCTGTAGCTCTAATACTTGATGGACGTCCTTCCTAAGTTGAATAAGATCAGCCAATAGTCTCCAAAATATAATACAAAGGATATCACCGGTATTGAGTGGGTTAACCCTTTCAGGATTCGGTGACGCGATTCTTCATTATAATCTGGCTCTTACTAGACGATTGCATGCAGTTTAGGAATGATTTCTAGGATCCAAAGGATTATTAACTACCCTAATTAACCTTAGGACTTCCAATATTCCTTACCAAGCTGAATACAATGGTCTATTAAGGGGGTACTGCTTGGTTTTTGGTCTATATATTTATGTACTTATTTATTTTTGAGTTTCCTCGCTAGACCTCAATCCAGCTTAGAGAAAACCCCCTCTAAACCCCCTTTCAAGATAAATTTGTAAAATTTTTAGGTAGAAAAATTTCCTGGCCAAAGGCCGGTTCCTTCTAAAATTAGAGGCTCGCTATCGCTCGCCAGGAAATAAATCGACACCTAAAGGGCACGAAAGGTCTTAATATTGATAAAAAAAAATGAGGCGAAAGGTCTCAGAATCGCCAACTAACGGAACGAACGTTTTAAAACCTCAAAACTAATATGAGGCTTTTAATCCTTGAGAGCCTTCCAAAGCTCAGTAAAATCAGTCAATCTTAGCAAAAATAATGTGAAGAAATGCAACATAACGAATACAAAAATAAATAGATAAATAAACAAAAACACCAGAATGCACTACTATAAAAAGAAAATCCTAACATTATGGTACACCTTTATGCAAATGTCAAATAGAACAGTAGATACATATTCAATAACAAAGACAAAGAAAACAAGAAACATAAGCAAGTAAGCTATTCATTATACCTCATAGGGATTATAACAACGGTAATTCATTAAATAATAACATTTAAATGATTACTAAATACCAATATGCAAAACAATTAAACACTGACTATCTAGATGTATTTGCAAATAACTTATTTTGAATGGTAATAAATTACAAGGAGATATTATAAAGCCGATAACTTGATCCGCCCATCATAGAAAACGTTTATGGGTCACTGCAACAAAATGAATTGGGCCTGACTGTATGGCCGAATACCCTTAAATACTAACTCCCTTCAGCAGTTTGTTTCTTGTAATTTTATTAAACTACATGTAATTCATCGTCACGAGGATGTCCTTTCTTTTACATAATTAGTACTTGCATTAATTATTGTATTTACTATATAGATTACGAAGTATTCATATTTCCTCATCTGACTTATATCTGAAAGTAAATGTATTCCCACTCTGGATAGTTTCGATTTCCATTCCTGCTCATCCTCAAATACAGTACCGGTATACAGTAAAACATATGGTGAACGTGATACCGTAATTGTAAATACGCTATTGAATAATGAAGGTGTGGTATGGTTCCCGTTCATTCATTATATGTAGGCTAGACATCTTGACCCCTAACCTCTGTAATTAATAATAAGGCTTCAGCAAAGAGGCTGTAAATTACTATATCTAATCCCCATCCCTGGCTGACACTTCCCAAATGGTTGAAATATTAGCTCAGTTATTCTAGTCATGTTTTAGTTATAGAGGTTATGTGGTCAAGATTTTCGGCCTCTTGTTATATTGAATAGAACATAGTAATGATGCTATTGGTTACTGTTATATTAAATTGTACATGTGTATTTGTCTTTGTCTGAAGTGTAGATATCGTTCATGGTATGCAATTAATCCTCCCTAGACCTCCATCAAGCTTAAAACATCCCATAGATCCCCCTTCTAGATAAATTTGTAAAAATAAAATTCGGTAGAAAAATGTCCTGGCCGAAAGCTGGTTCCTTCTATATTACAGCCTCGCTAGCGCTCGCAAGGAAAAAATCGACACCTAAGTGGCACGTAAGGTCTTAATATTGACAAAGGAATGGGGCGAAAAGTCTTAAAATCGCCAAAGAAAAGGGCCGAACGTCTTAAAATTTGAAAAGTAATGGGGTTAAACATGAAGAAGAAGGAGAACCATAAAAACAACTACCTCTCCCCTTACTATATAACCTCTTCAAAAATACTTGACATCAAATTTAATTTCTTCCCATAAGTATGATTATTAAAACCCTCTGAGGATCATGGTGCATTTTATCAGTTTGTTCTGTCTATTGGATTATGTTATGCAGCTTACGAAAGACCCCTAGCAATCAAAGGGGTAATGTTGATATCCATTAACAATGTTACTGTCGCAGATTCCTCTTTTATTTTAGGGGACAGTGGCTGTTTTTTTTTTGGCCTATTAATTCATGTATTCATATATTTTTTAGTTACCTCGCTAGACATCCCTCAAACTTAGAAAAACATCCCCTAGACACCCCCGGGCCTCCCCCTCAAGATAAATGCGTACATTTTTCGGTAGAAAAATGTCCCGGACGGAGACCGGTTCCTCCTATAATTATTACAAACTCGCTATCGCTCGCCAGGAAAAAATCGACACCTAAATGGGCACGATAGGTCAGAAATATTGACAACGAAATGGGACGAAAGGTCTTAAAATTGCCAAAATAATAGGCCAAACGTCTTCAAATTTGAAACCTAATGGGGCTAAACATGGGGAAGAAGGGTGACCAGAAAAAATTACCCATCTCTCCATAATAAATTAGTTTAGTAAGAGCCACGATAACTGTCAAAATGCGTCATAACCCTTAACCCATTCAATACCGGTGCCGACCTTTTAACTTTATTTTGGCTAATACAGAATATGACGATTTCATTCAGTTTAAAAAGGACTTCCAGCAATTAATACAGGCTTCGAACTGTCTCACTTAGCCATTTTTACTGCCACAGTTCCTTCTTAAACTGCACAAAATCGTCTAGATATAGCTAGAATAGAATTTAAAAAGACGTCAGCGGTACATAAGGGGTTAAGAATGACCGTAACTGATTGGAAGTGGATAGTGGAGTTACCCCTTGAACTCACTAATGAAGAACATGTATGGTGTCCAAAAGATGCAAGGAAAATAATCCAATTAGGGGTAACTACAAGAACAAGGGTGGAAAACGTAATACCGCTGTAAGTTAGTATATCGTATAGTTAGTATATCCTATAATTAGTATATCGTATCTTGTAATAGCTGCTTTTTGTGTACGCCAAAATATGCTAGGTTTCGTACTTAACACTATCTGGACCGACGTCTTGTTGGTTACTGTGTTATTTTGTTTAACCCCTTAAGTATTATGACGCATTTTGACGGTTTTGTTATGGCTATTACTAGACGATTTTCTTAGGTAAAGGAGGGATCTGCGTGAGTCAATGGGTTGATCAAAATCGACTTCATCCCTCGGGTTGCTAGAGCTCTTTCCTAAGCTATATATAAATCGTCTACTAATTGCCAGACTAAACAGCTAAAACGCGTCATGATCCTCAAAGGGTTAATGATTAATGAGGATTTTGCTCGAGCAGTTTATTATAGTTTGTCCCCTAGGCTAAAAAATACGCTTTCCAATACTCCCTGATGTCCTTCAATCTACAAAAAAAAAAAAAAACCCCACCTAGATCCCCTTCAAGTAACCTTTTGTTTTACTATCCTTGTCTCTACCTATACTCTATTTATTTCCAGCTGTCGGTAATTTGATATGTGTTTATCTTGATTACTCCGCTATTATGCAGATTTTGTAGCGAAACCAACTACCTCTCCTTACCTTTGGATGTGTTCGCCGCTCTTCTAGCGGCACCAAGGAGCGCGACGCCCCTCGTTATGGGTGGTGATTTGGTGTAGTAGACTGTTTGAAGCGACAGCTCGTTCCCTTGCGAGGATGGGCTCGTCTGGCACTTTTTGCAGTTCGACATCTAGGGCTCTCTTGAAGTTGTCTAACGAGATGTCCCTCATGTCTCTTACTCGCCGTGGGAGTTTGTTGAAGAGACGTGGGCCTCTGTGTGATAACCAGCCCTCTCGCAGAGAGCCCATAGCACCCCTGTTATTCATCCGGGGGATTTCGCATTCCCAGCCTCTCCTATCACTGAATTTCATGACTATCGGAGTATGTAGGTTTGGTACTAAACCTTCTGCGATTTTCCACGTGTATATTATTAGGTAACGTTCTCTTTTACGTTCCAGTGAGTACAGATTCAGTGCTCTTAAACGCTCCCAATAGTGTAGATGTTTTATCGAACTTATATGCGAAGTGAAATTTCTTTGTACACTCTCTACGTCATTTATTTCACCTGCTTTGTATGGGGATGTTAATACGCTACAGTATTCAAGCCGCGGTAGCACTAGAGATTTGAAGAGCGTTATCATAGGCAATTCACCGCGTGTTTTAAAAGTACGCAGAATCCAACCCGTTAGACGTTTCGCAGCCGCCACTTTGACCTGGTTATGTACTTTGAAACCCATATTTTCAGACATTAATACCCCAAGGTCTTTCACACTGTCTTTCCGTTCTATTATGTGGTTAGATTCTGTTAAGTAATTTGTAATTTCTTTAACACCATTATTATCTCCGTACCGTATTAATTGGAATTTTTCCTCATTGAATTGCATGTTGTTTTCCCTGGTCCACTGGAACACTACATTCATGTCTTCCTGCACTCGGCCCGTGTCCTCTTGTGTGTGTTTACTATCTTGCTTAATTTTGTGTCATCAGCAAAAGACGACACCGTACTGTGTCTGGTGTTGGTATCTATGTCGCAAATTAGTATGAGGAACAGAAGGGGCGCTAGCACTGTTCCTTGGGGCACTGAGCTTTTGACATCCGAAGGCTCAGAAGTGACTTGGTTTACTGCTACCGATTGTTTTCGGTTTACGAGGAAAATTGTATATCCACCGTCCGATTTTCCCAGTTATACCTTTTGCTTTCAGTTTATGGGCTATTATACCATGGTCACATTTATCAAATGCCTTAACAAAATCGGTGTAAATGACATCCACGTTTTTCTTTTCTTCTAGCGCTTTAAGAATTTTGTCATAGTGTTCCAAAAGTTGTGAGAGACATGATCTTCCCGCTCTGAACCCATGTTGACCGGTGTTGTGTAGTTCATTTGTCTCCATGAATGTTGAAATTTTGCTTCGCAGGACTCGCTCGAAAACTTTAATGATGTGAGAGGTTAGAGCTACCGGGCGGTAGTTTTTTGGTAGTGCTTTACTCCCTCCTTTATGCAGTGGGGCAATTATTGCGTTTTTCAAGCTATCTGGTATGTCACCAGTGTCTAGACTCCTTCTCCACATTATAGCCAGGGGTTTTGAGAGGTTTTCCTTACATTTTTTCATTAGGATCGAATTCCATGAGTCCGGGCCTGGTGCCGAGTGGGATGGCATGTTGGAAATGGCCTCTTCTATGTCTTTTGGACCGAAATCAATATCCAGCATCTGAGGGGTTTCCGTGGGGGAGGTTTCCATGAAAAATATATTTTGGTCTCTGATGACTTTTGTTTCATCAGGCTCACTGAATGCCATTTCATACTGCCTGCTTAAGAGTTCGCTCATTTCCTTTTTGTCCCCTGTGAAAGAGCCGTCCCCTTTGCTCAGTGGGCCGATGTTTGATGTTGTTTTAGCCTTTTGTTTGGCGTATGAAAAGAAGTATTTGGAATTTTCCTTTATACCTGCAATAGCTTTCCTCTCCTCTTCCATATGTTGTAGTTCATATGATATTCTTAGCCTTTGTTCAATTTCCACAATTTCTCTATCTATTTCGACCTTTTGCCTATCCTGTAGATTTTGATGTGTGCGTCTTTGTGTGAGTAATTTTCTTCTTCTGTACAGCCTCCTCCTTTCCCGATCTTGTTTGCTTCTTCGTTTTGTTTGTCTTGCAGGTATATGGTGGCTACAGATTTGGGTCATGGTTTCTGTTATTAAGACTAGACATTCTGCTGGTGTCAGGTTATCCATTAAATCTTCCCAGTCTATTTCCTCCATTTCTTGATTTACCTCTTCCCACCTAATGTTTTTGTTATTGAAGTTAAATTTACTGAAGGGGCCGTTTTTTTTCTCGATTCTGAGGTTGTCTGTACACTTTCTAAGGTTGTTTTGATCTCAATTAATTTATGATCTGAGTATGTTGTGTCCGATATGTTAATGCTGTGTACTAGAGAGTCGTTGTTAGTGAAGACCAGGTCTAAGATATTGTTTTCCCGTGTGGGTTCAGCAATATGTTGGGTAAGACTAAAAAAAATCACAAAGTTCAAAAAGCTCTCTCGTATTAGTATTTGCTTCTCCGGTGTTATTTGCCACTAACTGGTTTTCTAGTTGTCTCCATTTAATGTTTGGTAGGTTAAAGTCTCCTAGCCATATAATATTTGGTGTTGGGTTCCCCAGGGTTTCCACTTCTGATTTTATTTTGTTGAGCTGGGTTTTGAATTCTTCTCGGGATGAGTCTCCTTAAGGTAGATTCTGGCTTCGATCAACCTAGTAACAATCAATGCAGGTCTCCACTCACATCAGCTTGCTTCGGTACTTACTCTGAATTGACTCTTTCTGTACTGGTGACGTCTTTTTTTTATTTTCTGCTAGCTCTATTTAGACGATTTTAGGCAGTTTAAGAAGGATCTGTGGTCGTAAAAATGGTTAAACCATAGTGTTCAGAGACTGTTAATTGTTGGAGGCCCATTCTAAACTGAATAACATCGTCTAACAGTAGCCAGAATAAAGCTAAAAGGACGGAACCGGTATTGAGAGGGTTAAAGGGTAAACAGATGATGTGGCTCACACTCGCCAAACTGTTTCGAATTCAGTGGTCGAACCCTTTGATGATTTTGACGCATCATTAGACGATTTTATACAACTAAGGAAGGATCTGTGGGCATCAATAGTGTAAAAATTATCCTATTTTACCCTCTTCCTGCGTCTTCTTTCATAAATGGTTCCTTTTTTCCAATCCCATACATGTACTCGTTTTCCTCTTGGAACTTACGTTTGTTTCTCTTCTATCTTCTTTTAAATTTTACTTTGTTCCCTTCCTTTCCTTTCAACTACTCTCCAACTAGGATCCCACTAACCCCTTGAGGATTATGACGCGTTTTGACACTGTATTCTGGTAATCATTAGATGATTGTATACGATTCAGGAAGGATATCTATGAATCAAAGAGGAATCAAGCTCTCCACTTCCCTCCAGTTCTGCCTAAGCTATATAAAATCGTTTGATAAAATCCAGAATAAACTGCATAATGTGTAATTATTTTATTTATCAAAGGGTTAATGAGATCGAAGTTGAAAAGTAGTTGATTTTTGCTTTCTGTGTATCCTATTTCTCTTCCTTAATTTTTACCACTTCCTCCTCCTCCCCTTTCCCTTCTTATTTGATCATCTCCTTTTCCTCCTTCTCCCTTTTTATCCTTGTCTTATCATTATCACTTCCACCTCCTCCTCCCCTTCCCTTCTTCTTATTTGATCATCTCCTTCTCCTCCTTATCATTTATTTGATTTGATCACTATCTTAATTTCCTCCACCTCCTTCTAGCTTTCTGCTTTGCCATCCTTTTCTTTACCTAGTAGTTAGTAGCTTAGCAGTGTAGATATCCTAACTGCCCCGTAAGGACCAATAGGTCTGTTTCAGTTTGTAAGTACTTTGTATTCCTTTGTATTCCTCCCCCCCCCCCCCCTTTCCACTTTTCGTATTGTATAACTTTTTCCTCTGCCTCCTCCTCCTCCTCCCTTTCCCATTTCCTTCTTCTTCTCTTCCTCCTTCTCCCCTTTCTAATCTTCTTATTCTATCACTTCCTCCTCCTGTTTTTTTCTTCCCGTGCTCCTCCTCCCCGTGTTTTTGGGTGGCCATTTTCGTCCTTTCTCCCTCCCTCCCATTTCCTCCCTCGTCAGGCCGTGTTCATCTCCCGTCCTAACACTATTTGCCACTCAAGTGACTTCTGACTCCCTCCCTCCCTCCCTTACCCCTCCTTACCACCTCTCTCTCAATCTCACTTGCCCTCTCTCTCTCTCTCTCTCGAAACCAGTATATATATATGTATATACTGTATATATACCTGTATATATATATACAGTATATACTGTATATATATATATATATATATATATATATATATATATATATATATATATATATATGGTTTCTACTCTCATCGAGGATCGAACCACGGACAGTCAGGCCTAGAGCTCATGCTTTAATCAACTTTAGCCCCTTCTGTATTGGCGACGTCTGTTTAATTTTATTCATGTTATAATTAGACGCTTTTGTGCAGTTTAAGAAGGATCTGTGATAGTAAAAAGGGTTAAATGAGATAGTTGAAAGCCTGTCAATTGCTGGAGACCCTTTTTAAACTGAATAACATTGTCCAATAGTACCCAGACTAAAGTTAAAAGGACGGGTTAACCCAACAACTGTTAGCCCCTTCTGGATACGAGGATGTGCTCTTATTTTGACTTTGGTTATCATTATTTAATTTTAGGCAGACTAAGATGGATCTCTAGTAATCACCGAGGTAAGAACTCAATGAATCCTCTAACTGCCACAATGTATTCATAAAGCTGCATAAAATCGTCTAATAACAGCAACAATTAATACAGCAACGCGTCATGGTATACAGAAAGGGTTAAACAAGTGGTGGTTAACCCTTTGAGTAATCTAGTAATTGTAATTTAATTAATTAATTGTAATTGTAATTAATCTTGTAATTTATCTAGACGATTTTATGCAGCTTAGGAAGGATCTGTGGTAGCTAAAAGGGTTGGTCCAGATAGTCTGTTTATAGTTTGTCCTAAAATTAAATTAACAAATAAGAAATCGACACCTAAATGGTACAAAAGCTCCTAATATTGACAAAGAAATGGTGTGAAAGGTCTTAAAATCGCCAAACTAATGAAACGAACGTCATAAAATATCAAAACTAATGGGGCTAAACATGAAGTTAAATATGGACGGGAAATGGTGCGGCGATGAATGTATGTGTGTGTGTGTGTGTGAGTGTGTGTTGGGGGGGGGGGGGGTAGAGTGTGTGTGTGTGTGTGTGTGTGTGTGTGTGTGTGTGTGTGTGTGTGTGTGTATGTGTGTGTGTGTGTGTGTGTGAGAGAGAGAGAGAGTGAGTGCAATTAGACTTGAGGGTAAAAGTTGGTATTGGCGATGGGTCTGTCCTACTTTTACCCTCTGATGCTCAACAGTTAGTGGATCGAGATGTGGAGGGGAAGCCAAGGGAAACACTGCTGCAGTTATACATGATTGTGTGGGTCGGTGTGGGGGGTTGTGGATGTGTGTGTTTGTGTGTAGGTTTGTGGTGTGTTTGTGTGTAGGATGTGGGCGTGTGTAGAGGGTGCATGGGTGACAGTGGGGTGTGTGTGTCTAGGTTTGTGGTGTGTTGGTGTGTGTAGGGTGTGGGTGTGTGTAGAGGGTACAGGGTGGGAGTGTGGTGTGTGTGTGTAGGTTTGTAGTGTTATTGTGTGTAGGGTGTGGGTGTGTGTAGAGGGTGCATGGGTGAGAGTGGTGTGTGTGTGTGTGTGTGTGTGTGTGTGTGTGTGTGTGTGTGTGTTTGTGTGTGTGTGTTTGCGATAATAATTAGTACACACACACACACACACACACACACACACACACACACACACATATACAGTAGACACACAACTGAGCATATCATTTGGGACCCTGGCAAATAGGGAAACTTAAGGAGAGTTTCACTTCTCAAATACAGATCCACTGTAGATGCTTATTGAACAAAGTTAATACAATGCCAAAACATATTTCATTCACAGTATTACAGTATTATTTTGTCTCACTAGGACCTTGGTTATATACTAAATATCTTCACATATATATACCGGTTTATACTGTATATATATATATTGTATATATACTGTATATATGTAAACATATATATATATATATATATTGTATATATACAGTATATGTAAACATATGTATATATATATATTGTATATATACAGTATATGTAAATATATATATATATATATATATATATATATATATATATATATATATATATATCTATATATATCTATAAACATATGTATATATATTCTCTGAAATAATTCATATCTTCATAAGTTACCTCTTCCCTGTCCCCCCCCTCCCTCCCTCCCTCTCTCTCTCTCTCTCTCTCTCTCTCTCTCTCTCTCTCTCTCTCTGTCTCTCTCTTTCTCTCAAACCACCAAAAATCCTGCCTCAGCCCTAAACTTTATTCAAGAGAGAAGTTTTTTTTTCCGCTGCAACATTTGGGCCGTCCTAATTAGCTCACTGGCAGGATTTAAAGCGAACGGATGAAAGAAAAATATAAAAGAAAGATGGAAAGGGAATGGCAAAAGGACTTAGCGTAAAACACAGAGCGGCGGCAGAGCTAACTTGGGAGGAGGTAAGTTAATTCCCCCCCCCCCCCCGCCCCCTGCCCCCTCCTTCAGTAACTTTGTCAAATCTTTAGCTTCGTGGAAAATTCATACCCCCTTAACCCCTTCAGCACGATGACGCCTCTTTACTTTTGCCTCTGGCTAAAATTGGATGATTTTATGCAGTTTACAAAGGACTTATATTAATCAAAGGGTTTATCGAGATCGTTTTTACCCCCTTTGAATCTTAAGGCCCGTTTACATGATGTGTGAAAGTGTGGGTGGCCTGTCGTCCAGCGGCCCCCGCAACACACCGTAAATTAAGCAGGCAGGGTGAAATATGGGGGTATCGGGCATTCCAGCAGTGCTGGTGTTTTCACGCGCTTGACATGGGCTGTCGGCAATGACGACCTTGACTTGATAGTGAAAGGTATACATTTAAGTAATAATTAACTACCGGTATTGTCCGCTTTTGATCCTTGTTGGAAATATAAGATTGTGCTATCAAATATCCTTTACTTTGATTAATTATAATTTAATGAGTGAAGTGATATTTATAAAAAAAAAAAAATCGTTTGCGAGTGTTTTATCACAATAGGATTTATTCGTATTTTTTTTTTTTTTTTATATTTGTGATACGCTTTTGAATACAACAGTATAGTCTACCTCTTATGCTGTAGAATACAACAGTATAGTCTACCTCTTATGCTGTAGAATACAACAGTATAGTCTACCTCTTATGCTGTAGAATACAACAGTATAGTCTACCTCTTATGCTGTAGAATACAACAGTATAGTCTACCTCTTATGCTGTAGAATCGTTTATGATTTTAAGATTAATTTACTCAAATTTTCTTTCATTGTATTCATAAACACCTTGAAACTGTAATCTGGGGATACATTAATACGAAATGAAATATACAGTATTTTAGCGTATTGATTATCCTACTATTATTACCTATATCTATATATGTGGAGCTTACCTTCAGATAATCATTCTTCAAAGCGTCGTAAATAGCCTGGCAAGTTTCGGGAATGATAAAACTGAAACTTGCTTTAGATATGCGGGTGTGGTATTGCAGCCTTGTATATGAGGACACAGTTGCTAAATTATAGAAGTGTTGCTTCCTATCCGGTTCCAAGAGATATGCTGTCTCTCATTACCATGTGCTGGCGTTCTATCACCGAAGTTATCTTTTCTAGAAACCAGTGGAACACAGTAAATGGTAATCTCATATAATTCTCAGTCATGTTTATTTTCTAAAGCTAGCTCCTTGAATATATGTTCATAACTGCCTTTACGTTCTCGTTTTTGTAGCCATTCCATACACCACAAACGCTTGTTTCTTCTGCCTCTTTTCTTTTTGTACCACATAATAATAAAAGCACACTGGCAATCTTGGTGCGACCCATGATCAGAGGTTGTGGGAGGGTACTTAATTCAAATGTGTGTGGTGATGAGTGGCGGCAAGCGCGAGTTGCCCACAGTCCTTTCTGTCCATGTAACCAGACACGGGGTGTCACGCTCGATTCTTCACCCACCGCCTGTCAGCAGGCAGGGTGGCCACCCACAATGTCACGCATCGTGTGAACGGGCCTTTAGAGGTAGAATATAAGCTTTAGAAAATCGCCTAATGGTACCTAGAATATGATGACATCTATTTTACCGTGCTGAAGGGGTTAATATTTATGGTTGGAAAGGCGGTACATTGATGGTAGTGAATGGTTATACCCTGTTCCAAATAGGGAGACCATAAATTGTGAACCATAACGTCTAGAGCTCCAAAAAGGCTAGAGCAAATGGGCTGTAAACGTTCACACCTATTTCCTGGTGGACCCTCAAGCAGATTACTCTACTTGTTTGTGAGTTATAGAGGTCAACGCTCAAAAGTTTTTGTCTACTTATTTGGAACAGGTTATATATTTTGCTTTCTACGTGGATGAGGGATACACAGGCAAAACTACCTGTCACGAGTGCCTCCCCCAGAGTTGAAAGAGTGACTAGGCCAACATTAAGGAACGTTCGAGCCAAAATGCCTGGACACACAGAGTTTGAAGCAATTTAAGTCATAGGATGAAGGAAAGATGGATTCAGAGAGAGAGTTCGAGAGCTCAACTGTTGAATAGAAGAAAGATTGGGAATATCGAAGAAGCAAACAAGACAGAGAAAGAAGGAAGCTGTACAGAAGAAGAAAGTTACTAACACAACGAAACACACAACAGAATCTACAGGTAAGACAAAAGGTCAACATAGAGAGATAAATTGTAGAAATCGAACAAAGACTAAGAATCTTCCATGAACTACAACAAATAGAAGAGGAGAGGAAAGTTATTGCAGGTATAAAGAAAAAGTCCAAATACTTCATTTCATATACCAAACAAAAAGCCAAAATGCATCAAACATTGGCCCGCTAATAAAATGGATGGGCCATTCATGAGGGACAAAAAGAAAATGAGCGAACTCTTACGTCAGCAATATGAAATGGCCTTTAGTGAGGCTGATGAAACAAAAGTTATCGGAGACCAAAATGAATTGTTCATGGATAAACCCCCTACGGATACTCCCCAGGTTCTTGATATTGATTTTGGGCCAAAAGACATAGAAGAGGCAATTGTTAACATGCCATCCCAATCGGCACCAGGCCTGGATTTATGGAATTCGATCCTTATAAAGAATTATAAGGAAACTCTCAAAACCCTCGGCTATACTGTGGATACAGAATCTAGACACTGGAGAAATGCCAGATAGCTTGAAAAATGAAATATTTACTCCTCTGCATAAAGGAGGGAGTAAAGCACTACCTAAAAACTATTGCCCGGTAGCCCTAATTTCCCACATCATTAACATTTTTGAGCGAGTCCTGCGAGGCAAAATTTCAACATTTCTGGAAACAAATGAACTCCACTGTTTGGACACTTGATCCTCAGTGTTTTGGAAGACAAGCAGCCTAGAAGGGTCACTAGACATGTTGTTGCTTAATTTCCTTTGTACTTTGTACTACTGTGCACAACACCGGGCATCATAGTTTCAGAGCGAGAAAATCGTGTCTCTCACGACTGTTGGAACATTATGACAAAATCCATATAAAGCCTAGAAGGAAAGACAAATGTGGAGGTCATTTACACTGATTTTGCAAAGGTATTTGATAAGTGTGACCATGGTACAATCGCCCACAAACTTAAAGCAAAAGGGATAACAGGTAAAATCGGAAGATGGATATACAACTTCCTTGTAAACCGGAAACAATCAGTAACAGTAAACCATGTCACATCTGAGCCTTCGGATGTCAAAAGCTCAGTTCCCCAAGGAGCAGTGCTAGCACCTCTTCTTTTCCTCATTCTAATTAATGGCATAGATGCCAACACAACACATAGTAGAATAACTTCCTTTGCTGATGACACAAAAAAAAGTATGCTAGTAAACACAGAAGAAGATACGGGCCAGCTGCAGGAAGACATAAATGTGGTGTTCCAGTTGTCCAGAGAAAACAAAATGCAGTTCAATGAAGCAAAATTCCAACTAATACGATACAATACGGTGATGATTATGTCTTTAAAGGGAACACAAAATATAAAACAGAATCCAACCACATTTTAGAACATAAAGACAGCGTGAAGGACCTTGGGGTGTTAATGTCTGAGAATATGGGATTCAAAGAAAATAACCAGGTCAAAGTTGCAACTACGAAAACTACCTCAGCGACAAAGAGACATAAGGGGCGTCTCGTTATACAGCTTCAAGAGAGCCCTAAATGTCGAACTGCAAAAGGTGTCCGACGAGCCCATCTTGGCAGGGGAACGTGCTGCCCCTTTGAACAGTCTGCTGCATCTAAATCACCACCCAGAATGAAGGGTGGTGCGCTCCTCAGTGCCACTAGAAGAGTGGCTAATTCAACCATAAGTGACCTTAGGTAGGTGACTCTTGGGTTGGAGAGTTGTAGGGGTGGGATTGTGTTGCAAGACGGGTACTACATACTCTACGTAGAGGAGCTCTGACGAATATTGATTATTGTAATAGCGGTAGAATAGCGAGAGAGATACACAACTACTTTACTCGTTTGTGAGTTATAGAGGTCAATGTTCCAGAGTTTTGGTCTACTTATTTGGAACAGGGTATAGCTCGACTACTCTAATTGTTTGTGATTTATACAGATTAACACTTTCGCTGCAGGCATATTTCCGCCTATTTCCGCCATATTAGGGCTCATTCAGGCTCTCCTGATTGATTAGGCAAGTGTCTGAATGAAATGAAATGTATTCAGCCAAAAAGCTAGAAGAAAATAGCTTCAAAATGACACCAAAATGAGCTTCGTAGCTCGCGGGGTTCACCCGCAGTGCTACTATAGACATTCGCTAAAATCAGCAATTATAGCTAATGTCACACTACATTTGCCTTTGGCAGCACTATATATCTCGCGAGACTCTGACTTAGAGCCCTCAGTGCCGCGGCCGCCTGGCTGAGGGAAGGACAGGTGGTTAGTCGCGCTCCCGTTCCCTCGCACTTGATTCTACAGGCTTTAAGAGGCTTTAAAAGCCTGTAAATTGCTGTAAATTGCAATGGCGTTCGGGAATATCTCCCGCAGGCAATGGGTTAATGTGCAAGAGTTTTGGCCTACTCATTTAGAACAGTGCATAGTCAGTTATACAGTATATGAGAGAAACTATGCAGAGACTCCTACCGTACAGTATTTGGAGATAAAATACACTTTTCATAATACAATTAATGGGGAGGTAGTTGCTTTTCTGGACCCCCATCCCCCTCATGTTCATCCAAATTAGTTTTGATATTTTAAGACGTTTGCCCCATTAGCTTGTCGATATTAAGACCTTTCGCCCCATTAGTTTGTCAAGACTTTGACTTGTGCTATTTATAGGTATCTATATTTTCCTGACAAGCGAAAGCGAGCCTGTAATTTTGAAGGAAGTTATCTACGAGAAATGTACAAATTAATCGCGAAGCGGAATCTAAAGGATGTTTTTTATTTATACGCCTAGGGAGGAAACTAAAATAATAACAAATACCGGTATATAAGTAAATAAACAAATAAATAACACCTACCCCCTTCATCGCTTATCCAATGAATTATGAAAAGTATGTCTGAAAGCAATGTGGGAATCGACTTAATAACGATCCTTGACGATCATGACACATTTTGACAGTTTATTCTGGCTATCATTAAACGATTTTATATAGCTTAGGGAGGATCTTTGGGAATTATGGGGCTAAAGACGATCTCAATTAACCCTCTGACTTCCATATACTCTTCCTAATCTGAATAAAATCGTCTAATAATAGCTAGAATACAGGAAATATATGCGTAATCGGATCTTGAAAGGGTTATGAATTATGCTGGTTTTCGCATACAATAACCCTTCCAAGGATTGTACGGGTGGCGGGGATTATATTATGTATACTCGAGTCCTTGCACGCAGTAATATGAGGGCTACGATCAACAATTACTGATGGTCATTGTTGGTATAATGCGAGACTACAAGTATTCTTGGGTATATGTGTATGTCTGTGTGTATGTATATATGTGTGTGTGTGTGTGTGTGTGTGTGTGTGTGTGTGTGTGTGTGTGTGTGTGTGTGTGTGTGTGTGTGTGTGTGTGTGTGTGTGTGTGCATTATATGAGGGACATGTGTGAGTTTTCAAATACATGAACAGGACAAGGTTGTCTATGCAGTTCTCTATACACACATTTCCAGAGTCAACCTAAGCATTTGAAATGGCTGGGGAGCAAGACTTTTACATTATATATCAGCCCAATTTACTGACATTTGACATACTATACAGGGAGAGGAAAATATCTGGAGGGAATAATTTGTCGTGAATGGGAGCACATTGTTTACTTTTTGAAATTCTGAAAGAAATATAACAGTTCAACTTCGCATTTTCTTAATATTGTGGCCCTGGCATTTCTTAAATTTAACCCATTCAGTACCGGTGACGTCCTTTTCGTCATATGCTGGCAATTAGACGATGATTTTATTCAGATTAGGAAGGATCTGTGGTAGCTAAAAGGATTAAATGAGATAGCCAGTAGCCTTCCAATTGTTAGCGGTCCCTCCTAGGCTGAATGAAATCATGAACATTAGTTGTCAGAATTAGTTAAAACGACGTCACCGGTACAGAAGGGGTTAATAAATAAACGTAACATACCGATACTGTATGCTTACGGTGTGGTTTGGTTTTATTTGTATATATTTGTTCATTTATTTTTGTATGTACATATTATATTTAGTTTCATCCCAAGACCTCCATCAAGTTTTAACAAACATCCCCAAGATCCTCCTTCAAGATAAATGTGTACACCGGCCGAATGCCGGTTTCTACGGTCATGAAGAAAATCGACTCCTAAATGGCACAATAGGTCTTAAAATTGCCAAATTAATGGGGCTAAAAATAAGGGAGAAAGGAGTCCAGAAAAAAATAATCCACTTAAACGTACATATCTTTCTTACCTTTATTAACCCTCTCCGACATATGACGCAATTTTGATCCTATTAGGGATACTTTTAAGCCTGTGTTACCATCAGGGGTATTTAGAAACCTTTAGTTTAATTACTTCAACCTCTGCAGTTGTCTTTGAGTTAGCTGTAGGCAGAAAACTAGTTTTGGAGAGGTAATTATAAGAGTGAGAGAACTCTATTTCTTATTGCTAAGCTGGAAACCTCTGCGTCATATGTGCGTGAAGGGGTTAATAACATACGATTGACGGCGTATGTTTGTGTGGAATATAAAACCCTACATCGTAATAAACAAGTACACACTAATCAGTTAACATACAGTACTACGTATATATGAACGAATACAACAGCTGAATGCATCGCCACACTCGCACACATACAATCCTGACTAATCTGCCTGTGTTATAAAGTCAGAGGAGAATACAAACAAACGTTCTGATATTATGATTAAATGTTGTATGTAGCGGATTGTATATATATATATATATATATATATATATATATATATATATATATATATATATATATATATAATTATATATACTACGAATAGTAATACAAACTACAAACGCAACCAGGCTTGTAAAACTAGGAACACATGAATGCAAAAGCTAAAAATGCGCACAATTAGCCTACAGTAGCGAAAAATACAATACAAACATATAAGGCCAAACTCTGACACACAGATATTGTTATAAACTCAGGGATGTGCACACACACACACCCACACACCCACCTACACCCACACACACAGCTAAACATATAAACAGAGAAACGCACACACAAGACTCGTGTACACAAACAAACATATCTACAAATCATACACGTATATGCAGAAACATATGGTCACTCAAAATATAATTACTAATATATTGTACAGTTGCCCACATAAGTTATGTTCCTCTATGACATAAAATAAGCTAAAATAATAATACATATGTTGTTATATAGACCAATTAATTAAGGTGTTGATCAGCCTCTGCAAGTCACTGTTGACCCAGTCCGTGCTTGATGACGTTTGTATTAATTTAGTTAGTTATTTATTTTATCTTGTTGTGGGCAACCGTATTCGATTATATGGAGCTTAGGAAGGATCTATGTGAGTTAAGGAAGTGAAAATAAACCTCGATCATCCCTTGACTCCCTCAGATCCTTCCCAAGCTAAAGAACAGTATGAAGACTGGAGTCATTGTATAGTAAAAGAGATAAGCGTTCATCATCAATCACGTAATATAAAGCAATATAGGAAGAACACAAAGATTCATAACAAAAGCCGGGAAACACTCAGATACCACAGTCTGTAGTTCACTCATAAGTATTCGTGGACTTCACCTATTTATATTTATGGAAGTATATATCTGGAAAAGAATTTATGATTGTAATTTTCGATATATCACATACACAATAATATATACTATTTTTTGTAAAGCAAGTTCTACCAGAAATAAATCCAGATAGTCATAATTGCATAATGAATACACATAGGGGATCCACGAATTCGTATAAGTACGCTAGAAACTATGGTATCCGAGTGTACAACAAAACACATATGGTAATTTCGTACTTGTGCATATATGGGATCCCACAAATACACACGTACCATATTCACGTTCACTCCAACACACAGGAGGGCACACACGCGCACACACATGGACCCTCACACTGGCAGCTACACACACACCGACACGCACACACGCACGCACACACGCGCTGCTTTACTTCCCAAGTCGTATATCACGTAGAAAATTACATTTAAATTAAATTTTCAACATTTCCAAGGCAGTAATGTGGAGAACAGAGGCGGAGAGAGGACGGAGAGGGAAGACGAGGAGGAGGAGGAGGAGGATAAGAAAGGAGATAAAAGAAAGTTGAAAAAGACAAGAAAGATAGCAAATGAGAAAGATAATGGGGTTATGGAAGAAAACAAACGGTATTGCTGGTTGATAATAATAATTTGTATTTAATTATATAATAAAATACATTGGTAACTAAAGTGAGTGTCAGTGCAAGCCCCAACACTCTGGAAATGATAAAGGCACAAACATAAATTACAGAGTAATTAGAAGAAAAATATGATTTATGCTGAGGACATTGAGGACAAAATTAGTATTGTGAAAACAGAAAATTAAAAAAAGAAAGTTAGTAAAATATATATGACTGTATGAAAAGATAGATACTTGCTACACTTTACAACACTAAATGCTTAACATTGACCTCAAAATGTCTAGTACTAGTTCATTCGGACACCATAGTCACTCATGGTAACTATGCCCACGCGCAGGAATTCGTGGACCCCTTTTGTAAGCAATTATAACTATTTGGTTTGATATTTTGGATGGTACTTGTGTTTTAAATTAATAGTATATACAGTTATTTAGTCTATGTATATAAATATATATTACTAAATTCGATACCCGAGATATATTTCCATAATTAGAAATAGGAGAGGTCCACAAATTTTTATGAGTGGGCTAGAGACTAGGGCATTCGCGTGTACATTGTGAATTACATCAATAATAAGGATAGCACCTATTTAAGCAGCAACCGTACGCTGAACGAGAGAGAGAGAGAGAGAGAGAGAGAGAGAGAGAGAGAGAGAGAGAGAGAGAGAGAGAGAGAGAGAGAGAGAGAGAGAGAGAGAGAGAGAGAGAGAGAGAGAGAGAGAGATATGAAAGAAAACGTATTGCAGTTTAAAGAAAACTATCCTAGAAGATATTAAAGGGGGAACTATACTAATATTCGATTTCCACCAGTACTAGCAATTCCGAGCTCAATTTCATTTGTTTAATTCCATGTTTTCGTGACATTTATTTCTATTTTAAATTATATTTGTGTGTATAATTTATCATGCTTCACTGTAGCTAATATATGTCAATAAACAGTAGTTTTGTTGTCATCAATATCCATAATATACACCATAGCTATAATCAGTTTAACTACTTTGTAATAATCTTCTGTGTATCTGCATGTCCTTCAGCCAAAACGTTACCTTAAGTGTTGGGCTTGTACTAAAGGGTAACTAAAGAATAATAGTCACCTGTTACACTAGTGACTAATCATTTGGTTAATATATAAATACACCTAGTCTCCTCTTCTGCATAGTTAGTATTGTATGCGTGTGTTGTACATTATATTTATAGTTTATGTCTAGGTATTTCAAAGAATAGTGGGATCGTGAACAAATCTGCATTGTATTCAGCCGCAATGTCTTCCAGATTTTTGGGCCAAATAGAATATGAAAACAATACATATAAAATAAAAATATAAATATACAGTACCTGTAATTTTTCTGTCGTTTCGTTATAACTATGCACCCATTCTTTACTGGCTCTCACTAATATAATGTGAGTCGTAATTTAAAACAAACCTTTTAAATATGTTGCTGAAAATGAATAGAAAACATGATACTTAACTGACTTGATGTTCGCTCTCGCAATTACTAAGCTGAGTAAATGTTTCTTAAGAGAAGTGTGTTAGAAAGAGGTCTAATTATAAGAGAGTGTACAAGAGCAGAAGAGGACCCCGTCTGAAGTGAAAGCACCCAGGCATGAAAGGTGGGAGGAGAGGAGGGGTTATCACGCTTGAATAGGGCCTTAGGTCACCTTCTCTCTCTCACTCTCACACTCTCTTACACTCACTCACTCTCATTCTTTCTCTCTCTCTCTCTCTCTCTGTCTCACACGCTCACTTTCACTCACTCTCTTGGTATCTCTCTTCTTCTTCTTCTATTTTACTTTCCTATTCTTCCACTTTAAACTGTCTTTGTCTAGTAGTATTAAGGCCGGACCACCTAGTTGGGACCGCAAGGTTTGTGTGGTCTGAGTATCTGTGTAACTGTGTAACTCTGTGCAACTTATTTGGACATGTGACGCTCGTCGAAGCAATTATTTTGTTTTTTTAACAATACTATACCATAACCATCTAAATACTCTCCCTCACTCTTTTTTATATTATGATAAGCTGTCAGTTATTACACACACACACACACACACACATTCATACACTGAGTCAATAATACCCTAAATTATAGCAAATAACTGATTATCTTCGTTCTCTTTCAACATAGTACTTATACCTGTCCTATTATCCTATTGAAATACGACGAACGTAAACTGAGAAACCTGCATCGTATAATGGGAATCAACATTAAACGCAGGGATTTTGGACACAAATATTTTTTATTCTGGCCGAATGGCTGGTCGAAATTGCAATCTACGAGCATGTATAGAAGCAGCTCGTCGAGAAAAATCGAATGGCACCAAGTAGAATTCCCTAGGACTTATAGTTTGGGCTACAGAGGACTTTTAAAGTCCAAAAAAACGGTCCCCTGGGCCGCCCTCCAGGAAGGCCCAGTCAAAATCGAAATCCTAAACTAATAGTCCGATTTCAATTCTGTTTGCGCCATTCGATTCAGCGTGTCAAAGTGAACTTTAAGTAAACATTTGAACAAAATCCATACATAGATAACTCGTCTATGTATTTTTAACTTTTTAAACTTTAAAATAGACCTATTGGGCCTAAAAATTGGTCAAAATTAAAAAAAAAACATACCGTTGGAATCGTAATGACGAGACAAATCCATATATACCCATGAAAAATCGAAATTCGAAAGTCGCCCGCCATGTGCAAAAATTTGCGTAGGGATTTTGGACCAAAATATTTTCGATTCTGGGCGAATGGCTGGGCGAAAATGAAATATATGACCATGTATAGAAGCAGCTCGGCGAGAAAAATCGAATGGCACCAAGTAGAATTCCCTAGGACGTACAGTTTGGGCTACAGAGGACTTTTAATGTCCAAAAAACGGTCCCCTGGGCCCTCCAGGAAGGCCCAGTCAAAATCGAAATCCTAAACTAATAGTCCGATTTCAATTATGTTTGCGCCATTCGATTCAGCGTGTCAAAGTGAACTTTAAATGAACAAAATCCATACATAGATAACTCGTCTATGGATTTTTTAACTTTTTAAACTTTAAAATAGGCCTATTGGGCTTAAAAATTGGTCAAAATTAAAAAATTCATATACCGTTGGAATCGTAATGACGAGACAAATCCATATATATCCAAGAACAATCGAAATTCGAAAGTCGCCCGCCAAGTGAAAAAATTTGCCTGGGCTTAAATTTTGGACCAAACTATTTTCGATTCTGGGCGAATGGCTGGGCGAAAATGAAATATAAGACCATGTATAGAAGCAGCTAGGCGAGAAAGATCAAATGGCACCAAGTAGAATTCCCTAGGACGTATAGTTTGGGCTACATAGGACTTTTAAAGTCCAAAAAATGGTCCCCTGGGCCCTCTAGGAAGGCCCAGTCAAAATCGAAATCCTAAACTAATAGTCCGATTTCAATTCAGTTTGCACCATTCGATTCAGCGTGTCAAAGTGAACTTTAAATAAACAAAATCCATACATAGATAACTCGTCTATGGATTTTTTAACTTTTTAAACTTTAAAATAGGCCTATTGGGCTTAAAAATTGGTCAAAATTAAAAAAATCATATACTGTTGGAATCGTAATGACAAGACAAATCCATATATACCCATGAAAAATCGAAATTCGAAAGTCGCCCGCCAATTGCAAAAATTTGACTGGGCACGCAGGGATTTTGGACCAAAATATTTTCGATTCTGGGCGAATGGCTGGGCGAAAATGAAATATAAGACCATGTATAGAAGCAGCTCGACGAGAAAAATCGAATGGCACCAAGTAGAATTCCCTAGGACGTATAGTATGGGTTACAGAGGACTTTTAAAGTCCAAAAAACGGTCCCCTGGGCCCTCTCCAGGAAGGCCCAGTCAAAATCGAAATCCTAAACTAATAGTCCGATTTCAATTCTGTTTGCGCCATTCGATTCAGCGTGTCAAAGTGAACTTTAAGTAAACATTTGAACAAAATCCATACATAGATAACTCGTCTATGGATTTTTTAACTTTTTAAACTTTAAAATAGACCTATTGGGCTTAAAAATTGGTCAAAATTAAAAAAATTATATACCGTTGGAATCGTAATGACGAGACAAATCCATATATATCCATGAAAAATCGAAATTCGAAAGTCGCCCGCCAAGTGCAAAAATTTGCCTGGGCAGGGATTTTGGACCAAAATATTTTCGATTCTGGGCGAATGGCTGGGCGAAAATGAAATATATGACCATGTATAGAAGCAGCTCGGCGAGAAAAATCGAATGGCACCAAGTAGAATTCCCTAGGACATATAGTTTGGGCTACAGAGGACTTTTAAAGTCCAAATAACGGTCCTCTGGGCCCTCCAGGAAGGCCCAGTCAAAATCGAAATCCTAAACTAATAGTCCGATTTCAATTCTGTTTGCGCCATTCGAATCAGCGTGTCAAAGTGAACTTTAAATGAACAAAATCCATACATAGATAACTCGTCTATGGATTTTTTAACTTTTTAAACTTTAAAATAGGCCTATTGGGCTTAAAAATTGGTCAAAATTCATATACCGTTTGGAATCGTAATGACGAGACAAATCCATATATACCCATGAAAAATCGAACTTCGAAAGTTGCCCGCCAAGTGCAAAAATTTGCTTAAACGCAGGGATTTTGGACCAAAATATTTTCGATTCTGGGCGAATGGCTGGGCGAAAATGAAATATAAGACCATGTATAGAAGCAGCTCGGCGAGAAAAATCGAATGGCACCAAGTAGAATTCCCTAGTACGTATAGTTTGGGATACAGAGGACTTTTAAAGTCCAAAAAACGGCCCCTGGGCCCTCCAGGAAGGCCCAGTCAAAATCGAAATCCTAAACTAATAGTCCGATTTCAATTCTGGTTGCGCCATTCGATTCAGCGTGTCAAAGTGAACTTAAGGTGAAAATGTGAACAAAATCCATCCATAGATAACTCGTCTATGGAGTTTTTAACCTTTAAAATAGGCCTATTGGGCCTAAAAATTGGTCAAAATGAAAAAAATCATATACCGTTGGAATCCTAATGACGAAACGAATCCATATATACCCATTCAAACTCGTATGTCGAAAGTCGCCCGACAAGTGCAAAAATTAGCCTGGGCTTATTAATTGCTATTAATCCAGCAAAATGGAAATGGTGTACACTCTAGAACACGAGTCATAGCTCTTTCTGACTCGCCGAATTTCTTAAGGGGAGATTTGATTTTTCTGGACCCCCTTCTCCCAAAAGGGAGGTTCTAAGATGTTCGCCCCATTAGTTGGGCGAGCTTAAGATCCTTCGCCCCATTTCCTTGCTAATGTTAAGGCATTTTGTACCGGCTTTCGGACCGGACATTTTTCTACCGAAAAATTTACACATTTAAATTTGTAGTGTTTTTTTGTTAGAAATATGGCTTGGCCGAAGGTCGGTTCCTCATAAACTGCAGGCTCGCTATGGCTCGCTAGGAGAATATCGACACCTAAATGGTGCGAAAGGTCCTAAAATCGTCAAACTAATGGGCGAATGTCCTAAAATCTAAACATAATTGTGGTTAAGAATGAAGGAGAAAGTCGTCCACAAAACCCTCCCCATAGTAATGACAACCTTACTGTTGACCGTATCTATACTATTGCCCCATTTTAAAGTCAGTGTCTCAACAACTACGACGATTATTCAAAATGGCCTTATGCTAAGCATTCCTTTGATGTCCGCCGCGACGAAAAAGTACGACACAAATAAATATGATTACTTATAGGCCTCCAAGTTTGACGCAGACAATAACACCTTTCGTCCTTCTATGACTAAAAGTGTAAGTCACTAACATTCATGTATGCAAATACAACATAATTATAATAAACTGCAAGCCATTAAAAACATGGGTTAACATTAAAGTCGGCACTGAGCCACCAGCAGGCCAATAACGCCAAACTAATAAACAGTGCCAATTAATTTCCACACACGCTTCATTTAGCCCTCCTCCTCCTCCTCCCCTTCCTCCATCTCCCCCCTTTCCTCCTCTCCTATTACTCCTTCTCTCCTCCCCTTCCTCCATCTCCCCCCTTTCCTCCTCTCCCTTCCTCCATCTCCCCCCTTTCCTCCTCTCCTATTACTCCTTCTCTCCTCCCCTTCCTCCATCTCCTCCCTTTCCTCCTCTCCTTCCTTTCCTCCTATCCTTCCCTTCCTCCTCTCCTCCCCTTCCTCCTCTTCTCCCCTTCCTCCTCTTCTATCCCTTCTCCTCTCTTTCCCTTCCTCTTCTTCTCCCCCCTCCTCCGCTCCTCCCCTTCCTACTCCTCCCCTTCATTCATTTGCCCTAACGTTCATTCATTATTGTCTCATATCACTCTCCCTTAACATCCTGCATTTCTCTTTATAAGTTGATTCATGTGTTGGTTGATTCGTATTGTACATGTTTTTGATCTATTTCCCATTTTTATATTTTAGTTTTTGTCCTCTTTATTAAATGTCTATCGTTTCCTCAATCCAATTACGTTTTTTATACACAGTAATTAAGGTATATAGTTTGGCTAGTCTTATCTATATTGGTTTGTATTGTTGATTTTGTTTTATTTTGGTCTCTCTTTCTCGCTCACGCGCTCTCTCTCTCTCTCTCTCTCTCTCCCTCTGTAAGCATTGTAATATATATTTGTGTTTTTACTACTATATACCATGTTCCTTTTGTTTGTCACTCACTCGCTCGCACTCCCAGGGTCTCATCTCTTCCCCCCCCCCCCCTCTCTCCCTCTCCGTCCCTCCCTCTCTCTCTCTCTCCCCTCTGTGTCCCCCTATATATTGCATGGTTGGGTTTTATCTCACCTCTCGGATTAAACGAAGAGGAATGACACTCCCTACACACAAACAACGATATATTCACCAAGCCAGACAATAGAGAGGCTCAACAATAAATGGCAACCCATTTTTTATCTATCCAGACAAATACACGATAATACACATGGAATACTTATGTCCTATTACAAACAATGATACATACAACAAACTAAACCATGAATAGACTCCGCAATAAATATAAATGTTCTTTTATCAAACAAATACATGAAATTATATATACATATATACAATACAAATAAGACCCATTTGAACAGGATTATACCCCAGCAGATCAAATACATTAATTATCCGCTTTAGTATTACCACTGCATAAGTATGACTTTATAATATGATAATGTTTTGCGTAGGAAGCCGTACAGTAGTTTTTGTTTACGCTATTTGATTTATATATTTATTTATTTTCATTTTGTATTTACTTTTTATGTGCATAATCTCTAGTGCGCGTATTATGTATTGATACTATGATGTAAATTTTGTTAAATGAAAAGGAGAATTTGGGGCGGTATGACATCCACGTTGGGAGAAATACTAGTCTCTTTAATACATTACATTCATTATTCAACAAAATATATGTAAATAAATAAAACTAAAATATAATATCAGTTAGAGCATCGCTTCTTCACTTGCCATTAATTGTTTCACTGTTTATATAATTATACTCTACCCCCTCCTCTATTTTTTACTGATATATGCTATCCCTTTTACCTTTCTTTTCAGATCTGCATTGTTATATCGTTCTCCATAACCCCTTTCAGCACCATGATGCCTTTTTACCTTTTTTTTCTGGCTAAAATTAGATAACTCTATGTAGTTTAAGAAGGACCTATATTACTAAAAGGGTTTATTGAGATTGCATTTACCACTTTGAGTCGCATAGGTAGATTACAAAATAAAGAAAATCGTCTAATGGTAACCAACATATGATGAACATTTCGTTTAGGTGGTGAAGGAGTTAATATATCTCGACTCCATTACTTGAATGATCAATATATTCAGTTTGATTTTAGCTGATGGTGAATTCAATCCCTTAACCCTTTTAAGATCTGATATGCATGTCTGCTCTGTTTTGTTTTGGCTAATATTAGACGATTTTAATCAGATTAGGAAGGGCATATGGAAGCCAGAGGGATTATTGAGATAGTCTTTACCCTTACATTTCCCATATATCCTTCCTAAGCTGCATAAAATCGTCTTATGATAGCCAGAAGAAACTGTTAAAACGCGTCATGATCTTAAATGGGTTTAGTTACTCAGCTGGGCGTCGCTTTTCACCGATCCATTTTTTACTAACTTTAATTTGGTATTTATATATTTATTTTTTGCATTGCATTGTATGTATTTATTTACATATTTGACTTTCTTGCCCATCCCTATAGTTCGTTCTCTTTCCAATTCTCCTTCGTTCCAATGTACTCACCTGTCACGTATGTTTGTTATATTCACTCTAAACTTGGTCTCTGCTTTTACCATCACTACCCTTGCATGCGCACTCACATTCTCACTCTCACTCCTCTCACACACACATACATTGTCTCTCTCTCTTTCTCTCTTGCTGTTTCGTTACCAGTAAATTCCTACTCGTTTTTCCCCGTTGCACCTCTCATCCCCCCTCTAACCCCCTCGCCTAACCCCATGCACGCCCCCTTTTGTTCCCCGCTCTGCTCCCTCATTTGTCAAGCTCAAACATGGTGTCACGAGTATTGCAAGCAGTCACATATATCACTGTTAGCTCTCATGGCCCCTAAATTTATTATCATGCTTACTTTTTACTCCGAATATATTCATGCTAATATTGGCCTGAATGCAACTTTTTCCCTCCATACCAGGATATATGGATTTATGAATGTGATAATAAACGATTATATATATATATATATATATATATATATATATATACTGTAAATATATATATATATATATATATATATATATATATATATATATATATATATATATATACAGTATATATATATATATATATATATACTGTATATATATATATATACTGTATATACTGTATATACAAAGTATATGCATATGAGAGAGAGAGAGAGAGAGTACAAAGGAGTACAAAGTACAAAGGAGTACAAAGGAAATCAAGCAACAACATATCTAGTGACCCTTCTAGGTTGCTTGTCCTCCAAAACACTGAGGATCAAGTGTCCAAACAGTGGTTTAGAGTGGGTAAGGGAACATTGGAAAGGGAATTACTGCCCTGGAACTAATGTCCGTGGCAGGATTAGGAAGTTAGTAGAGGACAGATGGGTTAGTAACTGAGGGGGGGATAAAATAAAGTTATTCATTTACAAACGCAGTCAGTCGCGGGTTTGATGCGAGATATTTGTCTAGGCGGAGTTTAAATGAATCAACGGTGATGCAGTCTATAACGTTTCGGGGAAGCCGATTCCACAAGTTGACAACTCGATTGAAGAAGAAATTCTTAGATTCGTGCGAGTTAAAAGATTTACCAATAATATTGCAACCGTTTCCCCGCGTGTAATTAGATTGGTCGATAGTGTAGTACTTACTACAGTTCATATTGTCGATGCCTTTGATGATTTTGAACACTTGAATTAAGTCACCTCTTAATCTGCGCTGGGTTAAAGGAAATAGATTTAATTCTCTAAGACGCTCTTCGTATGGTTTGTTCTTTAGGCTAGGTATAATTTTGGTAACTCTACGTTGAACTCGTTCTAGCTTGTTTATATCTTTTTGGTAATAAGGGCACCAGGATTGAACGCAGTATTCCAGAAGAGGGCGGACTAATGAATTGTAAAGGGTTAGGATAACTTCTTTGGATTTATGCTCAAATGACCTGCCTATAAAGCCAATTATTTTGTTTGCCTTCTTAACAACTTCTGAACATTGTTGACTCGGTTTTAGGTTACTCGATATTGTTACTCCTAGATCGGTTTTTCTGTTTTCTTAAGCTGAGTGCCATTCATCGAATAGTTTGCTTTCTCATTTAGGTATCCGACATGTAGTACTTTACATTTATCCGCATTGAAACTCAGTTGCCAAATTTGGGCCCAACATGACAATTTATCTAGATTGTGTTGCATATCGTCAACTTGTTCTTTTGAGAGTACGCTATTTGCAATTTTTGTATCGTCAGCAAATTTTGAGATTGTACAGGTGAGACCCTCATCTATGTCGTTGATGTAAATTAGAAAGAGAATTGGTCCTAGTACTGATCCCTGGGGTACCCCGCTACTTACATTGGTCATTAAGAGAGAGAGAGAGAGAGAGAGAGAGAGAGAGAGAGAGAGAGAGAGAGAGAGAGAGAGAGAGAGAGAGAACGCATAGAAGAACATTAGTTATTAGCAATGTGTAAAACTAGGGAGGCTAAACATGAGGGAGAAGGGGGTTAAGACAAAGCAGAATAAAAAAACTCTCCTTGAATTTGATCTTGTCTCCTCATTCATTTCCAAGTATTTTCGTTATTATAGCATCTCACTCTCTCTCCCTCTCTCTCTGGTGGGTGGGGTGGATAAAGACCCATCTGCTTTGCTATCCTTACCTTCCACTTTGTAGCAAATTCTATGTTAGCATTAAGTCCGGAGTGCCTAGTAGTAACCACGAGGTCTGTGCAGTCTGTGTGTCTCTGTAACTCTCTGTAACACTCTCACACACAGGTTCTGATATATGTTTCCATCTCTCCCCTCTCAATTGTGTCTCTAATGTCTCTCTTAACCTGTCCCCTCCGTCCTGTTTGAGTGTCCTCTTTGTTCATCTCTATTTATCTTTCCTAATTTCTCTCCCCTCATATCTCTGCTGCTCTACATTGCCTCTTGTACCCTCTCTCTCGCTCTCGCTCTTGATCTGTCTCTCTCGGTCTCGCTCGCTGTCGGTCCTAAAGAGTTCTTCAGCTATGTGAACAGCAGGAAACCATTCAAAAGTAGCAATGGACCTCTAGAGGATCCAACAGGCCAACTACAAACCTCTGACACTGATATAGGTAAATCCCTAAACGACTATTTTGCCTCGGTTTTCACAAGGGAAAATACCAGTCACATGCCAAGTCCAGGATTAGTACATGAGGGTGAAATTTTTAGCAGAATTAGATATACCCCAGAGGAGGTAGCAAAAATAATAGATAAGTTAAATAAGTTCAAGTCATCTGGCCCAGATAGCTTTCTTCCCCGAGTTGTAAGAGCATTGTGAGATGAAATCGCACCTTTTGTTGGCAGACATCTTCAATAAATCACTGGAAAATGGAAAGGTCCCTGAAGACTGGAAACTGGCCAATGTGACTCCAATCTTTAAGAAAGGGGACCACGAGTGTCCCAAGAATTATCAGCCAATTAGCTTGACTTCTATCATAGTAAAACTCTTAGAAGGGATACTAGTAGACAATATAGTTGATTACCTAGAAGTTCACAATTTAATTGCAGATTCCCAACATGGATTCAGGCGACACCGATCATGTCTTACCAATTTGCTGGAATTTTTCCATGAAATGCGGAGTGAGTATGACAGAAGTAGAGTGATAAACATCCTTTACTTAGATTTTCAAAAAGCTTTTGACAAAATGCCTCATTGCAGGCTAATTTCAAAAGTAAGTGCAGTAGGTGTCAATACAGAGGTCACAAATTGGATAAAAAGTTAGCTAACAGTTAGACAACAATGCGTGGTAATCAATGGTGTTTGTTCTGAGTAGACTCCAGTCACTTCTGGAGTTCCACAGTAATCTGTCCTTGGCCCACTTCTGTTTTTTCATATATATCAATGACATCGATATTGGTCTGTTGAATGTGATTGCAAGTTTGGAGATGACATAAAGCTTGGAATGAATGTGAAAGACCCCAAAGGGGTTGAACAGCTCAGGATGGACCTCAATAGACTGGATGGATGATCAGAGATATGGCAGATACCTCTAAACTTGGAAAAATGCAAGGTGATGCATATCGGCCAAGCAAACCCCAAGTCCGGCTATTCGCTATTGGGAATGCCTCTGGAAGTGACTGACCTGGAAAAGGATTTGGGTGTTCTGATTAGCAGTGACCTAAAGTTTTCCAAGCAGTGCATTGAAGTAGAGAAGAAAGCTCAGAAAATATTGGGCTATATTAAGAGGCAATTTAAGTATAGAAATAACAAATAAGGAAATAGTCCTCACACTTTACAAAGCTCTGATACGGCCTCTCCTGGAGTGTGCTTTTCAATTCTGGTCTCCAGCACTCAGGAAAGATATAGAGCGACTGGAAAGAGTACAAGCTAGGGCTACAAAGCTTGTTCCATCGCTTAGAAGACTGAGCTATGAGGACCGGTTGAGAGCTTTTGATCTCTTCCCGTTGAAGAGACGCAGACTACGAGGTCAGCTCATTGAAGTTAATAAAATACTTAATGGGTTTGACAAATGTGGATTATAGCAAAATGTTTAGCGTCAATATTATTAATACAACACACAACCATGGCTGTAAATTAAAAAATGAAAAGGTTCAGCACCAGTATTTGTGGAAACGTTTTCACATACAAGATCTGTTCTACCTGGAACAAACTTCCCTTTGAAATTGTAAACAGTTCTTCAGTAGAACAGTTCAAGAAGAGAGTAGATAGTATTTTGCACACTTTGTAATGAGTGTAGTGCACTAAACAGTTGCTCTCCTTCTACTTCGAGGATCTCCTCGGAATGGACCGCAAGGTATCTGAGATACTAGCTATTACTTGTAACTCCTTGTAACTATCTATCTCTCTCTTCCTCAACTGTGTACATAAACGGAACATTATCAAGCAGCCTCGTAAGGATCAACACGACCCACGCTGCTGCTTAGTGTGCTTTGTCCTCCTTTGTAATCTGTCACCTGTCAGTCAAAAGCCAGGTTTTTATATATTCAGTCGTTTGTCCTTTCTCCTCTAACTCTCATTATCCTTCTGTTCATTCATCTGATATAATTCCCTTTGTTGCCTATATATTTTTATTGAATGTTTCTCTTTATATTCAGCCACTATTCCTTATCCCCCTTTATTTCTCTCATTATTCCTCTGTTCATTCCTCTGATGTAATTCCCTTTTTTTTCCATTGTCTGTTTTATCATTTATCTTCATATTAAGTCATTTTTTCCTCTCTCTCATTTTACTTATGTTCCCTGTTTTTATGTTATCTCCTTTCTTGATCTTCATTCATTGTTTTCTTCCCTTTTTCCTTCGGCTTATATACCCTAATATGTCCACTCCCGCAGCCCCCACACATGCCCCTACTAAAGGAGAGGACATTATGAAGATTAGTTGGAGCTGTCTCCTGGTTTGGGCAGAGAATGCTACAGGTGGTGAAATAGAAAATGGTGATAGTGATAGTCTTCTTCTTGTTGTGGACTATATGGTCCTTAATTAATGTGATAATTCTACCCCACAAACCCTGATGGTCCGTTTAGGTTTCGAACCCGGTATATAATTTAGTTTCGCCTATCAGCCAGACTAATGTACAGTTGCCCACATCATTTCTGTTCCTTGTTGTGATCATAAGTATGCAAGTAAACTTAATATAAATGAATTGCGAGTATGGTTTATTTTAAATATCAGTTGACTAGGCAGATGAGTTAACCACTGCATAAGAAACTACAATCGTAATTCAATGTTGTGCATTATTTCCATGCCTAAGGGGGTAGTGCCTGGTTTTTGGTCTATATATATATATACCCGTATATATATTTATTTATATATTTTTGAGTTTCCTCGCTAGACCTCTATCTATCTATCTATCTATCGCCCGACGCCGTGATCCCTGAAGGGGTTGCCACGAACGAACTGCCCCCATGCACCTCTGCCCCCAGTCAGTCGACGCCCCTCCTCTCAACCAGCACAGCTTTTATCCATATACTTCCTCACTCCATCCTTCCACCTCTCTTTCGGTCTACCTCTCCCTCTCGGTCCTTGCACCTCGCTCTCGTACACCTTCTTAGTCATTCTCTCGCTTCCCATGCGTACCATATGGCCGAACCATCTCAAGGTGTTCCTTTTCACACATTCTCCAGCACATCTACCTCCACACCACACCTCCTTCTTACTTCCTCATTCGTCTGTCTATCCCTCCATGTAACTCCGCACGCACTTCTCAACGTCCATGCTTCGTTTCCGTAAGTCAGTGTCGAGATTACCACACTGTCATGCAAAGACCTCTATCAATCTTAGAAAAATACCCCCTAGGCCCCCTTTCAAGATAAATTTGTACATTTTTTGGCAGAATGTTTTTCCAGCCGAAGGTCGGTTCCTTCTATAATTAGAGGCTCGCTATCGCTTGCCAGGAAAAAATTGACAGCTAAAGGGCACGAAATTTCTTAATATTGAAACAAAATGAGGCGAAAGGTCTCAAAATCCGCCAAACTGACGAAACGAACGTCTTAAAAACTCAAAACGCATATGCTAAGCATGAGGGAGAAGGGGGTCCATAAAAAGCGAGTACTACTTCCTTAAGATCACGGAGAGGAGCAGAACTCATTTGGGCAAGAGCACATTCTCAGGTGCGGAGGCTGACCACAAGTTCTCGAAGCCATCTTCGACTGAATCGAATATTTAATATTTAATATTTTAACTATACTCCGTTCATTAAAAGTTGTCCAGAAATCTTAACTAACAATCTCCACCACCTCAAAATTGATTAACATAATTGATCTAATAATGCTACCATTTGGGTCAACCAGGGAGGAGGTAGGGAAATTTACAGCCCATTCCTTTAGCCCTCTTTGAGTTACAGAGGTTAGGAATCACGATTTCTGGCCTACCTAAAATTAACAGAGCATAGTACAGTATATGTACTTCGCAGGTTCATTTCGGCAGTAAAAGGAGTAAGAAAGGGCATGTATTTATGTCCTAAACTGTACAGGAAGCTCTACCCACCACACCAGAGAGTCGCCGATCTCCCTCCATCATTTCTCTCTTTTGATATCTCCACATAACCCCATTTATCTCTCTCCTTTATCTCTCCAAATCTCGTCTTCTGCGCACTGCTACATTTGTTACTTACATTATTGCCTCACTCGTCCTCTATCCTGATTTCTTATATCGACACATCTTCCCTTATTGTCTCTCCTCTCTCCCTTTTCTCCCTTTAGCACTATCCTTTATTTGTATTCGTTCGTGCCTTCACACATCTCCTTGTTCATTATCTTGTTCAGTATTCTTGTTCATTATCCTTGTTCATTATGCTGTTCATTATCTTTGTTCATTATCTTGTTCATTATCCTTGTTAAATATTTTGTTTTCTATCATTGTTCATTATTTTTCTATTGTTTTTATATATTTTGTTCATTATCTGTTTCAGTATTTTACTCATTATCTTGTTCATTTTCCCTGCTCGTTATTGTGTTCTCTCACCTAGTTTCACTTATTCTCTCAAATATGTCATCTAATAATATTTTAATCTCAAATAAAATCTCCACCCAAATACGTCTCTTTGATCTATCTTAGAATATGCTCATAACAAATCTCTCTCTCTCTCTCTCTCTCTCTCTTTCTTATCGGCCCTAATTTCTCCCTCCCTCATAATCTAACCCCCCCCTCCCTCCCCACTCCACCTATCCCTCCAACCCTCCCCTCCGCCTCCTCCTCCTCCTCCTTCTTCTTCACCTCCCGTCCACATCCTCGGAAAATTACCCTCATTTACTCACTAACTTCATTCCAGCACGACGACAAAAATAGAGGCGGGAGCTGCGACCCCGGGAATTAGATTTGTTAGGGGGGGGGGGGGGGGGGGACGTCAAGCAGTAGGGGTCGGTGGGTGGGAGAGTAGAAGGGCGATAATGAGGAAATAGCGGCGATAATTGGTAAACGCTGGAGATGAGGGGGGGGGGGGATATGAGGATGAGAGGAGGGGTGAGGGTGGGGGATCGAGGGGCAGCCAGCGATAATGAGGAAATAGCGGCGATAATTGATAAATGCTGGAGATGATGGGAGAATATGAGGATGATGGGAGGATTAAGAGGGGAGGTGTAGCCAGTGATAATGAGAAAATAGCGGAGATAATTGATAGACGCTGGAGATGAGGAGCAGAAATATGAGGATGATGGGAGGATTGAGGGGGTGGGGAGGCCGCGATAATGAAGAAATAGCGGCGATGATTGATAAACGCTGGAGATGAGGAGCAGAAATATGAGGATGAGGGGTCGGGTGGGGAGGGAGAAGGGGGAGGCAGCGATAAGGAAATAATAGTGGAGATAATAAGATGTAGGAATATGAGGATGACGGGAGGATTGGCGTATGTGGGTGAAGGGGTTGGACTGCTGGAGGGATATTGATGGGGATTGGTGGAGGTTGTAATTTCCCCTTCCGGATTATGGCCCATTTTGACAGTTTATTCTGGCTATCGTTGGACGCTTTTATACAACTTAGGTATCTGTGGGCATCACAAGGGTAAATATTATCTCAACTAATCCTCTGAGTCCCATATACCCTTCCTAATCTGAAGAAAATCGTCGAACAATAGTCAGAACACAAAGACAATTAAACAACAAAACAGGAGACATTGTGATGGTGGCAAGGAAATAGATCGTTGGTAATGTAGCTAAAATGTTATTGTTGATCCCCTTTTTGATTGGATATAATGGTGCGATTGTGCATACTTAAATCATTGAACTTGTATTCATTAAGTGAAGAGAAAAACAAGGAAGAACATTGTAATCACTAGATATAGAGTAATACACTGTTGAGTATCACAAAGACATCCTGCAAATTGTTAGCACTCACAAAACAAAATAATATATACAGTACATAAATAAATAAATAATATATACAGTACATAAATAAATAAATAAACAAATATATAAAAAGAAATAATTTGAAGACTATGAGGCATTTTGTCAGTATATTTTGGCTCTCAATAGACGTGTTTATACAATTTAGGAAGGATCTATGGGAATTATATGGATAGGACATCTCAATTACCCCCCTGACTTCCATATACCTTTCTTAATCTGAATAAGATCGTATAATAATAGCCAGAAAACTGTACATAAATGTGTCATATTATCTTCCAAAAGTTAATACATAGCTAAGCAAACATTTTATAGTAATAACTTTAAATGCACGACCAAGCACCATAACTATATTTAGTATCGCAAAACAATTAGCATACATTTAAATACTACCTTACTTTATCCCTTTCAAGCTCCGATTACACTTTTTTTTCTTCTTGCTATTGTTAGACGATTTTATTCAGATTAGGAAGGGTGCATGGAAGTCAGAGGGTTAATTAAGATCGTCTCTATCATTATAATTATCACAGATACTTCCTAAATTGTTTATAATCGTTTAGTAATGAGGAGAATAAACTGTTATAATGCGTCAAGATCTTCAAAGGATATAGGGGAGTACCGAAGTGCACTACAACTAAAGAGTATTAATTTGATCATAATTTTTCACGAAACGGGATTAGTTTCACCACTTAAATTTGTATTAAATGAATGCATACCAAGTTTACTACAGCTGAATATAGTCTTTAAAATAGGCTTAACCCTTTAGAAATGATGATGCATTCTGACAGCTTAATTTGGCCATCATTAGACGATTGTAATAATCGTAAGCAGGGTTTGTGGGAATTATAAAGGTAATAACTATCTCAACTAACCCTCTGACTTCCATATACCCTTCCTAATCTGAATAAAATCGTCTAATAATAGCCAGAAATCAGAAGATATATGCGTAATCGGATATTGAATGTTTTATCCCATCCGGTACCGGTGACATCCCTTTTATTATGTTCTGGCAATTATTAGACGAATTTATTCAGCTTAGGAAGGACGTCTACCTAGTACAAAATTTGCAGACTATCTCAATTAATCCCTCTGGTTACCATATATCCTTCCTAATCTTCATAAAATCGTCTAAATACAGTTGAAATCAAATAGAAAAGACGTCACCGGTACTGAAGGAATTAAGTAGGCCAACTTTAATTTCCACACTCACCCCAGAACTTGAGTGCAACCTTGAGAGGAAGGCCGGTCCATCCTGTTGTAGCCCAGATTTCATCTTGACCTCCACCACCACTCAGGTCATGGTCAGAGGGGGGCTGGGACCTAACCTCTGACCCTCCTGCCGTGTCTAAGTCATGGCTGGCCTGAAAAGTAGAGGTTGTTTAGTATTTATCACGTCACAGTTTATGATGGATTATGCAACAAAGAATAAGATTACATATGTAAATACATATATATGTTATTACATATTATAACATATTATAACTGTCTTGATTGTATAATGGCTAGAGCGTGTAAGTTCTGTATGTTGGTCCTGGGTTCTAATGCTAGGAGGATCGCATGATATAATTAATTTCATTTGAGGGGATATGGGTGTTAAGAACGAGGTTAATTAATATATTTGCCGGTGGTTCAATTGCTAAAAGCATGTCACGTCAATATGATGATACCTAGATCGAATCCTGCCGCGGTCAAAAGCACTACCGGTATATATCACGTAATTCACACGTGCTAGTTAGATACAATACTTTTATTTTAATATCTGATTATCGGTCTCTCTCTCTCTCTCTCTCTCTCTCTCTCTCTCTCTCTCTCTCTCTCTCTCTCTCTCTCTCTCTCTATATATATATATATATATTTAAATAGAATTAAGGATTATTAATTATATATAATACTCTATTAATTACATGTTTGGAATTATATTAACCTGTATGTCATTCTCCTGGGGACTACATACAGGCTTAAAGGGATTTTGGACTGTACAAAGTAACTTTATTGCGCAACTGTTTGGAATGGGATCTCTTTATTTAACTGATATTCATACCTGAGGCAGCAATAATTTGAATAGTGTTTTTGACAGTGATGAAAAATAATTAGGTTTAAAGTATGTTACTCGATGTATTCTACTTATTTAAACAGATAAGAATTTCACATCTTTATCAATACATCCGCTTTAGTCACATTATTATATAAAGAATGGGTGACAGAATATAAAAGGCTGAAGGACAGCTGTCAGTCACACATCAATTGGAAAACATAATATTTGTCAGAGCTTTTGTTTGCCTGTTGTAGAAACTCGGAGGGGTATATCAGGAATACACAGAATATAAGCTTCCATAGGTCACAGATCAATCAATCAGTAAATTTGATTTTGTGAATACATTACATATTATAAAGAGGCTTACACTGAACGGTACAATCTTATCTCGTATACGTATTATATCCACAATATCACTAGTATCAACTACTATTTTGCATTCTGAAATACAGAATATGTAATACAAAATATGTATTATTTTGACCTGACTTGCATGCAAAGAATAATACCTGCATATGAATGACTGATGTTCCCTATTACGATCCTGAGAGGCAAATTCTGCGTGGAAAGCGTCCGTGTATGATAACGCCAACTTCTCAAGATAAATTCCTCACCAGTCAAGTAAAGGAATAACTAAAACAAATATATAAAACATTATAATAATAATAAAACAATACAAATACGAAAAACACCCACACACCCACACCACATCAGCAACATGTAAGAACAATACCACAACTACAACTACATCAATGTCAAACACAAAAGCAATAATATCATCATCATCTTCTTCTCTCTCTCTCTCTCTCTCTCTCTCTCTCTCTCTCTCTCTCTCTCTCTCTCTCTCTCTCTCTTCATATATATATATATATATATATATATATATATATATATATATATATATATATATATATATATATATATATATATATATATATATAAATGGGTCTCTGGGTCTTCTCCTGGTGACCTGGATGTGTGTGAGTTTGTGCTTTTTATCTGTGTTTATGTGTTGTTTTATGTTGTTTTTGTGTTTTCCCTGTTCTTGCTCTGTCTTGAGTCGGCTACCCCCAAAATGGGGATTGGGCCTGAGCATATAGATAGATAGATAGATAGATAGATATATATATGTATATATAATGATAGCAAGTTTTTTTTATCTGAATGTTTGGTAAAAACAAGGGTGTGTGATGTTTCCTCCCTAGACCTCCATCAAACTTAAAAGAACATCCCCAAGATCCCTCTTTTAGATATATTTGTACATTTTTCGGTAGAAAAATGTGCCAGCCGAAGGCCGGTCCCTCCTTAAATACAAGCTCGCTATCGCTCGACAGGAAAAGAATCGACACCTAAATGACACGAAACGTCTTAGTATTGACAAATAAATGGGGTGAAAGGTAATAACATGGCCAAACTAATGGGTCGAACGTCATCAAATCTGAAAACAAATGGGGCTAAGCACGAGGAATATGGGGGTCCAGAAAAATCAACTAACTCCCATTTAAAGAGGTTAAAGGCTATAAAACCTGCATGCATGATGAGGCTCTCGATATAGTACACACCCCGCTGAGATATTGGACATTAATCTTGTTGAGAGTTACAGGTACTTAGAATCGGGTACAGTACAGGGTTGGGGAGGAGGGGTGGTGGGGGGGGGGAGTAGAGTGGGAGAGGGGGGGGAGGAGAGAGGAGAGAGAGAGGGGGTAAGGAGAGAGGAAGATAATGGGAGATGGACAGGGACAAGAGGAGAGAGAGAGAGATAGGGAAATAAGAGAGGAAGAGCAGGGGAGATGGAGAGGGAAAAGAGGATAGACAGAGGGAAAGAAGAGAGGAAGAGGAAGGGATATCGAGAGGGTAAAAATGAGAGAAGAGGGGTATGAAAGAGAAGGACAGGGGTCGGAGAGAAGAGAAAATGGAGAGGAAAGAAGGGAGGGATGTGGACGAGAGGAAGGGGGGACGAAGAGACGGGAAGAAAGGGACATGGAAAGGAGAGGAAAGGGGAAAGAAGAAAAGGAGGGAAGGAAGGGGGAAAAGGAGAGATGAAGAGGAAACTAAGGGAGATGAAAGAGACAAAAGTGAGGGAGAGAAGATGAACACAAAGAGGCACAGTGAGAGAAGAGAAGAATATGGAAGATAGAAAGAAAGAGGACGAATAAGAGTCCGCAGGGAAGAAGAGAGAAAGAAAGGTGAAGATAAAAGCGGAAAGAGAGGGAGATGGAAGACATATACTATACCCTGTTCCAAATAGGTAGGCCAGAAACTGTGAACCCTAACCTCTATAACACAACAACAACAACTCATATGGGCTAGAACAAATGAGCTGTACATTTCCAAACCTATTCCATCGCTGACCCTTCCCAAATGGTAGATATATACCAGGGGGTAGGAAATGTAACATCCCACCCCAAAAGTGTAGGGGAGCTCTGGGCACACTGAGGGACTCCTGGTTGACATACAGGGGACCGAGCCTCTTCAACAAAATGCCAGATAACGTGAGAAACTTGATTGACGTGCCAACGGAAGTATTCAAGAAAGCCTTGGACAACCATCTCAAGTCGGTGCCTGATCAGCCATACTTTGCGGGGGTGAGAGCTGCCCCCTCGAATAGCCTGCTGCATCAAGCACTGGCAGCAAACATACTCGGGGGGAGCAACTCTCGCCGAGGCCGATGAAGGATGGCCGAAACAACTCCAGGTAAACTCCAGGTAAGATAAGTCGTTTGTAAGTTATAGAGGATAATTGTCAAGTGTTGGCCTACTTATTTGGAACAGGGTATAGCAGACAGGCATTAAGTAACATACATACATACACTGGCATACTAAGGAAGAAGTACATAGGGAAACAAATAACATCCTTACTGATCCGTACGAGGCAGTCTGTAACTAAACTACCAAGCCTATGTGAAAGAAGGAAAGGATAGCACATTATGAAGGAAAGGATAGCACAGACATTAACAGACAGACACTGAAATACAAGCGCTGACTTAACTACACTGGCATACACATACAGACAAACACAAACTGACTACGTACACCTCAACCAAATGGATAGACACTGCAATACACATTCTGAAATACACAGACTGACATAAACAGACTGGCTGCGTATCTCAAACAAACGAACATACACCGACATACACACACTGTCATACACAACCTGACCACGTAACTCAACCAAAAGGACAGGCATTGAAATAAATACACAGAAATACTCAGACTGACATAAGCAGACTGGCCACGTCCTTCAACCAGAAGGACAGACACTAACGAACACACACTGACATATACAGACTGACATACACATACCGACATATACAGACTGCCATACACAGACCCACCGCGTCCCTGAACCAGAAGAACAGACTATATTACCGTAGCGGTCTAACCCAAAATATGCGCGGTTGCTCCCTGGTCTAGCGGAATGCCTTTGGTCCAGTGGCTTCTTTATCTTGTACATTGGTTTCGGCGGCAGGTCCAGCCTTCATTTCAAGACTGAGATACATTCAATATAGCAATACCTCACATGCCAGAAATACACACGCGCGCAATTGGATACAAAATGGAATTACTGAGATTAATGTTACTGTTGAAAGATAATCAACGCAAATACAAATAGAGCCAATCCTCAAGGGTACAATATAAATGAATATTATGAATTGTTAACATTTTAAAGACACGGAGTTAGTCATTAATATGTTTTAAGAATGACAGAAATAGAGTACGTGTTTTCAGACAAATTACATACCGGTACACTCATACACATAATGGTTTACAATTATGTCCTGTAATAATAGTTCCCCATTATATCATCGCTGTGGCTGGTGATGGCATAGTGTTAACCCGTTCAGTACCAGTTTCGTCCTTTTCATTTTATACAAGCTACTAATAGACGATTTAATTCAGTTTAGGAAGATCCTCCAGCAATTAAAAGGCTTCGAACTATTGTAATTTACCCTTTTTACTATCACAGTTCCTTCCAATGTTGCAAAAAATCGCCTAAATATGGCTAGGAGCAAAGAAAAAGAAAAACAGACGTCACCGGTACAGAAGGGGTTACCAGAGCTTCAGCAAGACTCAACATAGTTCCCCTGCAGCACCTACTGTATGTCCACCACACCAATCAGGACACAACACAATAATACTATCACAAACCAAAGCAGCTGGCTCCTAATACTACAATTACAGCAGTAGATTTTGAAGGTAGCATTATTAAGTGTATATATGACGCCAATCCTTTTCACGTATTTTGGTCTAATTATCCTGTATATATGTATTGTTTTCAGCTTACTTGTAAATTAAAAGTGTTTACATTCCATCATACCATTAGTTTTTCTATGACCCAGTTATTTTTATATGCAATCAGTTATTAACTTCAATCATACTTTATTTATTTATTTATTTTTTGTTACATCTCCAGGAACAAAATCAGTATTTCCATTTCGATATATTATTGAGTATTGCGTTTTTTACTTCTTCTCTGCACTTGTCTGCTTGGTATATATTAATCAAGTTGGTATTTCTCACCGTTATCCAATTAATTATATATTTGTGTTTTCGATGATCCGCTTTCCTCTCGATGATGATATTTGCATTCACTTAAACGTCTACAGTAGTGTGTATTTCATGACATTCTCATATACAGCATCTATTATCCATAACTGAATTTACTATTTTCCTTATACTTATCTCATACTCCTCTTTTATGCTTATTCGCCTAAACGTTTAATATGCATTTAACAATGTTCCTCTTCTTTTACTGCTTATATTGTATTATCTATATTTAGGTTAACAATTTACCTCTTCCTCTTCTTCTTAATTTGTATTATTTATATTTTCTTTAACAATTGTCGTCTTCCTCTTGTTTTTAATTTGTGTTATTCATATTTATGTTAATAATTTTCCTCTTTCTCTTCTCGTTATTTATTTATATTCTGTAGGGGTTTCTCTTTCATTTGCATTCTCTTATTTATCAATGCTATGTTTCTTTCTGCCTCTTCTCTCTTCAACATTATCTTCCTCTTCTAGTGTCTTTAACCCTTTCACCACCATTACGTAATTTTAATCATATTCTGGTTACCATTAGACGTCTTCTTTAGTAAATAATCTACCTCTACGACTCAAATGAGTAAATGTGATCTCAATAAACCCTCATAGTAACACAGATACTTCTTAAGCTGAATAAAATCGTCCAATGTTAGCCAGAATCAAAGGTAAAAAGGCGTCATGTTGATGAAGGGTTTAGTTTGCATTATCCATATATTCACGTTTACTCTTTTCTAATACCTCTTCTCTCTTCTTCCTCTTCCTTCTCATAATTGGTCTTTCATTTGTATTCGCTCCATAATTATGCTTACCGAATTATATATACCTTTTCCATTTCCACCGTTACATTCCTTATTTCATTTTGTATTTGCTCTCTAGGTATGTTTTCTGCTTTTCATTCTCTATTTCTTTTATTCCATTGTTCTATCTCTATTGTTTTATTCCCCTTTTTTTTTTCTCTCTCTATGGTATGTTCCCTGCTTCTCGCTCTCCACTCTCCTTTTTCCGTTTTTTCTCTCTCAGATGTTCTCCTTTGTCTGTATATATATATTTTTTCTCTCTCTCTCTCTCTCTCTCTCTCTCTCTCTCTCTCTCTCTCTCTCTCTCTCTCTCTCTCTCTCTCTCTCTCTCTCTCTCTATATATATATATATATATATATATATATATATATATATATATATATATGTATATATATATTGTATCATTAGCTCTCTTCTTTATATTCCTTCTTTTATAAACTTTTACAAATTGTCTCTCTTGTAATATTATTCTCTCTCTATGTATGTTCCCCGTTTGTACAATATATCGTCGTTCACTCTCCTGTCTCTCCCCAACTCAGCATTCTCTCTCTCTCTCTCTTTCGCTCGCTCTCTCTCTCTCTCTGTCTCTCCCAAGCACAGCATTCTCTCTCTGCCTTTCCTCAACACAGATTCTCTCTCTGTCTCTCCCAAACACAGCATTCTCTCTCTGCCTTTCCTCAACACCGAATTCTCTCTCTGTATCTCTGCCCAACACAGCATTTCCTCTTTGTCTCTACCCAAAACAACATTATCTCTGCCTCTCCCCAACACAGCATTCTCTCTCTATCTCTCCCCAACAAAGCATTTTCTCTGTCTCTCCTCCTCCTTCTCTTGCTGTGACATGCGTTATTTTATCTTCTCTTTCTGGCCTTCCCAGAACCTCTCCAGAGACAAGTGGCCTTTATGCTTTCTCTCTCTGTCGCCTCTCTCTCTCTCTCTCTCTCTCTCTCTCTCTCTCTCTCTCTCTCTCTCTCTCTCTCTCTCTCTCTCGTTCTCTTACATCTATCTATCTATCTATCTATCTATATGCTCAGGCCCAATCCCCATTTTGGGGGTAGCCGACTCAAGACAGAGCAAGAACAGGGAAAACACAAAAACAACATAAAACAAAAAATAAACACAGATAAAAAACACAAACTCACACACATCCAGGTCACCCAGGAGAAGACCCAGAGACCAGGGTTACCAAGGTCGCTCCAGCACTCCCCCGGCCCCTGACCACCCGGAGAGGTTCCGATCTCGGCAGGCAGACATGCAGCGGAGCCAAAGCCACAAGCCCTCCCACCACACTTCCAGGCACACCCTTCATATTAATCGTCCCCCGGGCCAGGCGCCTGATGGACTATTATCTAGTCGAACTTGCGCCCGACCCCTTACTCCAAATGACCACGTGTTCACTCAACTATTCACAAGCATTCTCCATTCACTCCTGTCCACCACCACTTCCCCTGCCTGATCTATAGTCATTCCTCTATCATCCAAAGCCTTTCTTACACAGTCTCTCCATCTCAATGGGGGTCTTCCTGCCCTTCTATCTCCCCTTGTACCTGACTCACATATTCTCTTTGTAAGCCTTTCATCTCCCATTCGTTCAACATGACCATACCAGCTTACTCTCTTACATGAACCCTGCATATATATATATATATATATATATATATATATATATATATATATATATATATATATATATATATATATATATATATATATATATACCGGTATATATATATATTATTATGTTCCTTCCAACAACCAACTATACTCCTAAAATCGATTAATGAAATTTACAAACACATGTGGCAGTCCGTGGATTCGAACCCAGGATGCTCACACCGAAAATCAACACCTTATGCATCGCACCACGAAGACAGTTAAAGGATGGTGGACACTGCCTACGATTTATTATGCATATATACTGTATATAATAAACCAATTTGTAAACGAATTCTTAAATTTAACAATCTGAATCTGGAAATGGATAAGGAGTAATGAAATATTCTCTTTGCCAGTTGTAAACGAGTTGAATTCCACACCAAACTGTATATAGCTGGCCGTTGTCAGTCCGTCAGTCGTGTTGCCCTTTGCGAGTGGCAGGTATTTCAGGGACTCTCGGCGTGGCTCCCTTCAGTCCGCATTAAAATTCATCAGATGGCAAAATACCCTCCTGAAATAGCCAAACCAGGACGCGTGAGGGATGCATGGGCTCGGAGACTCTATGGTATAAGAGATCGGCCAACCTCTGCCATATTGGTGCCATGGGTGTCATTAGCCTCTCTTTACACTCAGGGAAGTCCTTAACCCTGTTAGTACCGGTGACGTCTTTTGTATTTGGTTTCAGCAACATTTACACGGTTTTATTAAATTTAGGAAGGATATATAGAAGCTAAAAGGATTAATTGAAATAGTCTGTAACATTTCAATAGGCAGCCGTTCTTTCTAACCTGAATAATATCGTCTAATAGTCGCCAGAACATAATGAAGGGGATGTCACCGGTACTGTATGGGATTAATTATAATAAACATTCGAAAATACTGGTAAGGGACATGCAGTATGGCCTTTGGATCTAAAAGTCTTCATGATAAATAATAAGTATCACCTCGTTGTTTGTTAATTATGTCACCAAAATGGCCGACCTCTCTGACAGGATCTCTCACTACAGGATCTCTCACTACAGGATCTCTCACTACAGGATCTCTCACTACAGGATCTCTCACTACAGGATTTCTCACTACAGGATCTCTCCCTACAGCATCTCTCTATCTCTTTCTCTCTCTCTCTCTCTCTCTCACACAGTATTCAGCGTCAAGGCATTCATAGGGAGACGGGACGCACTGAAGGGATGCATTTTGGGAACACGATATTGTCAAGAACAAAAGGCAAAAGACGACAAAGGGAAAATTCAGACATAACAACATAAATGTCAATATAATGGCTGATTGAGGTGGACTCTTTTCATATACTAATACATTCATAATCATAAATAAAGCGTCCTCGGTTATTGAAAGGGTTAAAAGTGGGTCTAAGAGTGTGGTGAAGCCAAAGGAAGGGTTGGGGGTAACCGAGTGTGGTGAAGCCAAAGGAAGGGTTGGTGGTAACAGAGTGTGGTGAAGCCAAAGGAAGGGTTGGTGGTAACAGAGTGTGGTGAAGCATAAGGAAGGGTTGGTGGTAACCGAGTGTGGTGAAGCCAAAGGAAGGGTTGGTGGTAACAGAGTGTGGTGAAGCCAAAGGAAGGGTTGGTGGGAACAGAGTGTGATGAAGCATAAGGAAGGGTTGGTGGTAACAGAGTGTGATGAAGCATAAGGAAGGGTTGGTGGTAACAGAGTGTGGTGAAGCCAAAGGAAGGGTTGGTGGGAACAGAGTGTGATGAAGCATAAGGAAGGGTTGGTGGTAACAGAGTGTGGTGAAGCATAAGGAAGGGTTGGTGGTAACAGAGTGTGATGAAGCATAAGGAAGGGTTGGTGGTAACAGAGTGTGATGAAGCATAAGGAAGGGTTGGTGGTAACAGAGTGTGGTGAAGCATAAGGAAGGGTTGGTGGTAACTGAGTGTGGTGAAACATAAGGAAGGGTTGGTGGTAACAGAGTGTGATGAAGCATAAGGAAGGGTTGGTGGTAACAGAGTGTGGTGAAGCATAAGGAAGGGTTGGTGGTAACAGAGTGTGGTGAAACATAAGGAAGGGTTGGTGGTAACAGAGTGTGATGAAGCATAAGGAAGGGTTGGTGGTAACAGAGTGTGATGAAGCATAAGGAAGGGTTGGTGGTAACAGAGTGTGGTGAAGCATAAGGAAGGGTTGGTGGTAACAGAGTGTGGTGAAACATAAGGAAGGGTTGGTGGTAACAGAGTGTGGTGAAACATAAGGAAGGGTTGGTGGTAACAGAGTGTGGTGAAGCCAAAGGAAGGGTTGGGGGTGACAGACTGTGGTGAAGCCAAAGGAAGGGTTGGTGGTAACCGAGTGTGATGAAGCCAAAGGAAGGGTTGGGGGTAACCGAGTGTGGTGAAGCCAAAGGAAGGGTTGGTGGTAACAGAGTGTGGTGAAGCCAAAGCAAGGGTTGGTGGTAACAGAGTGTGGTGAAGCCAAAGGAAGGGTTGGTGGTAACCGAGTGTGGTGAAGCCAAAGGAAGGGTTGGTGGTAACAGAGTGTGGTGAAGCCAAAGGAAGAGTTGGTGGTAACAAAGCTCAGGCCATCAGGAAGGAGCCCCGGAGACTTTAGAGATGCCGGGGCCGAAATGCTGGCTTACGTTACGCAACCGAGAAGGGGCCGATTCATATATACAGGGTGTCCTATAATGGGTGTGCCAAACTTGGGTGTGCCAAGACTAGGGTAAATACAGTACAAACAAATCTAGCCATCAAATGTTCTATAAGAAAACATTCAAATAATAAATGATAATGATAAAAAACTCAAATTATAAAAAGCCATAGGATGTTGATAATTACATTTACCCATGTGTTTCCCCTTATGACATGCCCAGCTGTCAAAGGGCCTATCCCACCCTCACCTAAATGTGTATAATATTTATGGGTTACAAAATGAATAGTGACATTCTAGCTCACACTAAACTTGTTGGAAACCATGTGATATAGAAGAGTCCATTACAGTTATGCGAGGGAGGACAGAATGTAAAATCTAGGTTGCGGTAGAGGGATCGAATTTTATTTTACAACAATTTGAGCTTATAATCATCCATGTAATCATATCCTAAAGTTTGGCACGCTTTTTTGGGGACATCCTGTATAAATAACCACATCACTAGAGACCTTATACTACGCTAAATTATAATATACTATTGGGTCTCTATAATTATAACACTATCAATTAACCCGTTCAAAATCCGATGACGCGTTTCTTTTTTAATTTTCTGGCTATCATTAGACGATTCTATTCAGATTAGGAAGGGTATATGGAAGTAAGAGGGCTAATGGGGATAGTCATTACCCTCATAATGGAGATAGTCATTACCCTCATAATGGCGATAGTCATTACCCTCATAATGGAGATAGTCATTACCCTCATAATGGAGATAGTCATTACCCTCATAATGGAGATAGTCATTACCCTCATAATGGAGATAGTCATTACCCTCATAATGGAGATAGTCATTACCCTCATAATGGAGATAGTCATTACCCTCATAATGGAGATAGTCATTACCCTCATAATGGAGATAGTCATTACCCTCATAATGGAGATAGTCATTACCCTCATAATGGAGATAGTCATTACCCTCATAATGGAGATAGTCATTACCCTCATAATGGAGATAGTCATTACCCTCATAATGGAGATAGTCATTACCCTCATAATGGAGATAGTCATTACCCTCATAATGGAGATAGTCATTACCCTCATAATGGAGATAGTCATTACCCTCATAATGGAGATAGTCATTACCCTCATAATGGAGATAGTCATTACCCTCATAATGGAGATAGTCATTACCCTCATAATGGAGATAGTCATTACCCTCATAATGGAGATAGTCATTACCCTCATAATGGAGATAGTCATTACCCTCATAATGGAGATAGTCATTACCCTCATAATGGAGATAGTCATTACCCTCATAATGGAGATAGTCATTACCCTCATAATGGAGATAGTCATTACCCTCATAATGGAGATAGTCATTACCCTCATAATGGAGATAGTCATTACCCTCATAATTCCTACAGATCCTCTTAAGCTGTATAAAATCGGATAATGATAGCCAGATTAAACTGTCAAAATGCGTCATAATCTTCAAAGGGTTAACCTATCCTACTTTAGCGAACTGAATCTAGTCTAATTTGCTCCAATTAATTCTATGTAAGCGAAGCAATTCAATGAGTAACCCTGCGAAATTTTAGGTACAGTCATAACTTCATAAGCCATAATACCTGCACAGCCATTTCAATCTTTGAATCTTTAAGGGGAAATGGGTTGTTGTTTTTGGTCTCCTTTCTCCCTCGTGTTAAGCCCCATTTGTTTGGAGATTATAAGATGTTTGGCCCATTAGTTTGGCAATTTAAACACCTTTCCCCCCATTTAGTTGTCAATTGTAAGACCTTTCGTGCCATTTAGGTGTCGATTTTTTCCTGGCGAACGATAACGAGCCTCATATTTTAAGAGGAACTGGCCTTCAGCCGGGACATTTTTCCACCGAACAATTTAAAAATTGATCTTGGAGGGGGTCTAATGGGTGTTCGATGGTATATTTAAATGTGCATAGTAATCTTTATGACTTACGACTTGACACCCGGTCCCCATCTGGGTTGCAGGAAGCAGCCTGGCGGGGCCGTAATGCGGGGTGGAGGTGAAGGCTGAAGGAGCGACTCATTACCGCCGCTGCCACCCAACTAATGTCGTCATCCACATCGCTAATGCAGATCGCTCGAGGTGGTATTATTAAACCTTTTAATATCGGGGGCGTCAGAGGGAAGGATGAGGGCGTGGGGGCGTGGGGGTGGGTGGCAGTAGAATTGATGAGGGGTGTTAGTGGGGTGGGAGGGGGTGGGGAATGAAAGATATTTAAGGTGTGAGTAGGATTGGGGGTTAGAAATGATGAGGGGTGTTGGTGGGGGGTAGAAATAATTAGGGATGTTGGTAGGTGAGGGTTTGGTATGGTAGAATTGATGAGGAGGTGTTAGTGGGGGTGGAATGATGGTGGGGAAGAGAAATATTTCAGGTGTTAGTGAGGTAGGGTTGGGTAGGTGGGGGATAGAATTGATGAGGGGTGTTGGACAGTTGGATTGGAAGGCGAGGAGATCACCTTGTATTTACCAAAAGATATAGGGATCTTTTCGGGTACCGTATAAAAGAGTAGATAAATTCTCGTTGAAATCTATACTTCTGTTCTCGATATCTTGCTCGAAGGAAGGGAGACGGGAAGGGAGGGGACGAAGGGGAGGAGAGGTATATGGAGGGGAGAGAAGAGGGAGGGAGAAGAAGGGATAGGTAGAGGAGGAGAGGTATATGGAGGGGAGAGAAGAGGGAGGGAGAAGAAGGGATAGGTAGAGGAGGAGAGGGAAGAGGAAGGGAGAAGCTAAGGAAGGGAGAAGAAGGGAGAGTTAGAGGAGGAGAGGTATATGGAGGGGAAGGAAGAGGAAGGGAGAAGCAAAGGAAGGGAGATGTAGAGAAGGAGAGGTATATGGAGGGGAGGGAAGAGGAAGGGAGAAGGGAAGAGAGAGAGAGAGTGGGGGTGGGGGAGGAAGAGAGAGTGATGTCGGGTGTCCTGGGGTGAAGGGGGGCTTATATCTTGTCTCTTGAATTTGGCTTCCCTATAATTTCGACCCACAATACGTTCCTTAATAACTTCCGTAACTCAATTGTCGACAGTCTAGCTTTTTTTGTTTTATCTCTCTCTAGGAACGGGTTTTCGTTGATTGAATTTTAATAGGATGATTTATTCCTGTCTTATCAGTCTACGTCTTGGCATTGTTCATCTCTTGGGAATCTTGCTCTAGCTTTAGGAGATATTGAAATTTCTCTAAATTTGATATATTTAATCCCTTCAGGATTATGACGCATTTTGTCAGTTTGTTTTGACTATCATTAGACGATTTTATTCAGATTAAGAAGTGTATATGGAAGTCAGAGGGTTAAACGAGATATTTTTTAGCCTTTTAATACCCACATATTCTTCCTAAGCTGTATGAAATCGAATAATTATTACACTCGGATACCATAGTCTCTAGCCCACTCCTTAGAATGTGTAGATCCTTTGCGTTTTATGAGTGTGTGTGTGTGGGGGGGGGGGGCGGGGTGTTATAACTATCAGGTTTGATTTTTAGTCAATTGATTTTATTCAATTAACTGGTTCTCCTCATTACATATAATACTTTGGTCTTCTATCCTTGTTTAATATTGAGCTAAGTGAATATATAAATAAATAAATAAATAAATAATATAGAACATTTTGTTAATCTATCCTTGTATAATTATGTTTATGAGCTAGATAAATATATACATTTATAATGCTATACACAAACTAATTAATTATTTTTTACACGCTTCCAATGGCTATGCTGATGACACAAACTTAAGCAAGATAGTAAACACACAAGAGGACACGGGCCCGGCTGCAGGAAGACATAAATGTAGTGTTCCAATGGACCAGGGAAAACAACATGCAATTCAATGAAGAAAAATTCCAATTAATACTGTACGGAGATAATAATGTCGTTAAAGAAAATACAAATTACATAACAGAATCTAACCACATAATAGAACGGAAAGACAGTGTTAAAGACCTTGGGGTGTTAATGTCTGAAAATATGGGTTTCAAAGTACATATAACCAGCTCAAAGTTGCGGCTGTGAAACGTCTAACGGGTTGGATTCTGCGTACATTTAAAACACGCGGTGAATTACGTATGATAACGCCTTCAAATCTCTAGTGCTACCGCGGCTTGAATACTGTAGCGTATTAACATCCCCATACAAAGCATTTGAATTGAATGACTTAGAGAGTGTACAAAGAAATTTCACTTCGCATATAAGTTCGGTAAAACAGCTACACTATTGGAAGCGTTTAAGAGCACTGAAACTGTACTCGCTGGAACGTTGAAGAGAACGTTACCTAATAATATACACGTGGAAAATCGCAGAGGGCTTAGTACCAAACCTACATACCCCGATAGTCATGAAATTCAGTGATAGGAGAGGCTGGGAATGCGATATCCCCCGGTTGAATAACAGGGGTGCTATGGGCTCTCTGCGAGAAGGCTGGTTATCACATAGAGGCCCACGTCTCTTCAACAAACTCCCACGGCGAGTAAGAGACATGATATGCGTCTCGTTAGACAACTTCAAGAGAACCCTCGATGTCGAACTGCAAAAAGTGCCAGACAAGCCCATCTTCACAAGGGAGCGTGCTGCCCCTTCGAACAGTCTGCTGCACCAAATCACCACCCACAACGAGAGGCGACGCGCTCCTCGGTGCCACTAGAAGTGTGGCGAACTCATCACAAGGTATCACAAGGTAAGTATGACAAACAGCTAAGCTAAACGGCAAAGCACAGCCTATTGTATTCTTCTACCACTTACTGTACACTTGCAATATCTCTAGCTCACTCGTAAGTCTTTGTGGACTTCACCTATTTCTAGTTATGGAAGTATATCTCTGGAAACGAATTGATGAATATAATTATCTATACATCAGATACAAATATATATTTATACTATTGACTGAGAAGCGAGTTTTTTCCCAAAATCAATCCAGATAATTGTAATTGTATAAAGGAACACAAAGGCAGTCCACGGATTCTTATTGGTGGGCTAGAGACTATGGTGTCCGAGTGTGCCTTTATCTTTTGGGTTACGGTATTAGGTCAACATTTACCCTAAAATGTCATCAAAGTAACGCTATTTTTACGGAATGATGTTTTTTTCTTTTCTGGATACCCTTCTCCCTCATGTATAGCGCCATTGGTTTTCAGATTTGAAAACGTTCGGCCCATTAGTTTTGCGATTTTAAGACTTATCGCCCCATTTCTTTGTCAATATTAAGACCCTTCATGCCATTCAGGTGATGATTTGTTTTCCTGGCGAGCGATAGCGAGCTTGTAATTTAGGAGGAACCGAAACAAATGTACAAATTTACATATAAGGGGAATCTTGGCGATATGTTTGTAAACTTGATGGCGGTTTAGGGGGGAAACTAAAATAAATAATAAATACATAAATAAGTGACCAAAATATTTACCCTACCCCCTTAAAACTGAGACTATTTTCAGATTAAAACATTGAATAATAATTATAAGATAAGATACTTTTATTGAATACAAAAATACAACATGAACTTCCTTTTGGCATTAAGCTCATCCGTATGCAATAAATACAAAGTGTACAATACATTAAACATACTACTTACATTACCATTTGCATTGCATTAATCACTGCAAATTAATTTGCAGATGACTTTCCAATATCTTTAATGAATTATGAACAATAATCTAACTTTCTTTAAATACACTACAATTGCAATAATGTATCCTTTTATAAATCAATAGTCAAAACTAAATGATTTCTTTCAATGCCTACATGCAAAAGGATACCTAGCTTGGAGGTAAAATGGAAAATAGAAACTAAACTGACTGCGAGGCCCTTAGTAATTTGTTAAAATAGGACTTCAGAGGCTATCAACCCTATTGGATTATTAAGCCAGCATACTGTAAGCCAAGAATATCGTCAGGACTGGAGCCTCTCTGCGAGAACTCCAGTCCCTTGGCCCTTAGTAGAAGGAGGAAGAGGAGGCGGTGAAAGTGGAGGAGGTGGAGGAGGGGGAGGAGGCGGAGGAGGAGGAGGCAGAGTAGGAGGAGGAATAAAAAGGAGTACAAACTGCAACAGACCTATTGGTCCTTACGGAGCAGTTTGGATATCTAAACTACTAATCTACTGACTACGAGGTAGAAAAAAGGGTAGCAAAGAAGAAGGCTCCTTCCCACCCACCATTCCCTCCAGCTAATGCTGGCATGGAAATAATAGGAAAAATACCATGTAGTATGGAAAACTGACATGGAATTTTGGATAGGACATGGAGAAAATTAAATTGATTTGTAATCTAAGCTAAACTCTATTTCTACAATATTCTGAAAGGGAACAGGTGTATGACTATCAATATACATTGCGGTATGCGTTATCACTTTATTATGCGTTATTCTGAAAGAAACTGTTTTAATTGTGGGTTATTTGCAAGGAGGAGGAGGATGAGGCGGAGAAGATGGAGGAGGAGGAGAAGGCGAAGATGGAGGAGGAGGAGGCAGACGAGGAGGAAGAGGAACAGGAGGAGGAGGAGGAGGCGGTGAAGGCGGAGAAACCCAACTAAACCATTGTGTCTTTCCTGTAAAAATGACGTAAAACATTGCTTGGCCGGACAAAGGGCACTCACCACCGGATCCCCCACCTTCGGGTCGAGATGCGTTGCGGAGCCGAGTCGAATGTCAGAAACCGGAGCGAAAACATGGTATCAAAAACAATGGGAGAGGGGTTTTTGATTGTGTATGTAGGCAGGGCGTGTTAAGGAGAGAAGAGAAGAGAAGAAAAGAGAAGAGAAGAGAAGATAAGAGAAGAGAAGATAAGAGAAGATAAGATAAGAGAAGAGAAGATAAGAGAAGAGAAGATAAGAGAAGAGAGGAGAGAGGAAAAGAGAAACAAAGAGAAGAGAAGCGAGACAAGATCGGAGAGAGGATAAGAGAAGAGAAGAGGATATGAAACAAGATGTGAACAGAGAAGATAATATAAGAGAACAGGAGGAGAAAGGAGAAGCAATGAAAAAAGGAGAGGAAAGAAGAGTTGATAAAAGATGAGAATAGGAGATGAAAAGAAGGTGAAAAAGGAGAGAAGAGGAGAGGAGAGAAGATAAAAGAGAGGATAGGAAAGAAAACGAGAATAGATAATGAGATAAAGAGAACACAACAAGAACGGACACAATTAGAGAAGAGAAGAGAAGAGATAGAAACAGGAAGGTAATGCAAAATAATAGGAAATGAAGGGAACAGATAAGACAAGTAGAAGGAAAGACACAGAAAAACGTATAATAAATAAGTACATGTTAAGCCCTTTTAATACTCTAACGTATTCTTACGTTTTATCCTAGCTTTCATTAAACGCTATTATTGACCCCTTGAGGAGTGTGGTGCGTTTCAGCAGTTTGTTTTAGCTATCATTAGACGATTTTGTTCAGTTTAAGGAAGGATCTGTGGGAATCAGAGGCGTAATTGAGTTTTGGTTTTAACCTCTTAGATTCCAAGAGGTCCATACCTAAGCTGAATGAAATCGTTTAATGATAGCGAAAAACAAAACTGCGAAAATCCGTCACAATCCTCAAGGTGTTAAAGTTAAAAGGGATGATGGAGATTGATTGTACCCCTTCCTTCCTAAACTGTATACAATCGACTAGTGTTAGCAAGAGTACAATGGAAACACGACACCACGTTACTGAAAGGCTTAATGGCAAAATGTGACAAATATACTGAAAAGCTTAAGTACAAAAGGTGACATGTATACTGAAAGGCTTAAGTACAAAAGGTGACATATATACTGAAAGGGTTAAGGACAAAAGGTGACATGTATACTGAAAAAGGTTATGGACAAAAAGGGATAAATATATTTAGAGCTTAGGACAAAAAGTAACAACTATACTGAAAGGGTTAAGGAGAACACGTGACATATATACTAAAAGGGCTTTGGACAAAAGGTGACAGATATACTGAAAGGGTTAAGGACAACAACACGTGAAAAGTTAAGGAGAGGCTAACCTTTAAATCCCCCATTCACCCTGTATAAGAGATTGTGTTTCTGGCATTATACTATTTTAATACCAATGGAAATACTAAGACTCACTAAAAAAATCATCATTCTATGTGCGCGCGTGCATGCACACGCGAATTTACGCATTATATTAACTAATATTGTAAATTCACTAAAATTTCGCACATTTTTGTTTAGGGCTATTCTACAATCATCACCTACAACTTGCTGTGCTCGCTTCCATATATTGAATAAGACAAGGTGCTGAAAAATATAAATAAAATATATATATATATAAGTTTTGGTGCAATATTACACATTAAATATTTTGAGACAGCCAAAATATCCAAGTATCAGCCATTTTGAGCACGCTAGTATACTCCAGTATACTCCCACATATAGTGTATGCAAGGGGAATGAAGCAGAGCAATATATAAATTACTAGATTCCCTTTGAAGTAGTACTGTGGGAAATTACATCTGAAATGTTTGTGTCATTATAATTGGATCTAAAGAAATCTTCCATAGTTACCCGTGCAACTACATTTTCTCTGGTAAGAGAAAGAAAACGATGTTTTGGATCATATTGGATGGTAGACTATGATTTTGTTTAATTTTGTTTTCCAGATATCTATATAATATATATCTGATTGGGGGGTGGTGGGGCCCCCCCCCACCCCAAAGGGTTAGGGATGCCCTATGGGTTTTATGCCCTCCTTTGCTAGTATCCTATCTTTAGAGAAGCATTTTAGACCATTTTAGAAAAAACAAATAGCCAAAAAAAGGTCAGCCTCCCCTTAACTTTTGTAGAGTTCAAGCCATATAAAGCTAAACAAAAAAATACAAAATAATTCTACAGCAGCTGGACCTCTACATTGCATGCATTGATATTTGCAAGGGGAACTAACAGCCATATTCCTAATCCTTCTCACAGGGAAACTTTACTCATCAGTGAACGAAATAAACGAAATAAGACTAGATAAATTGTTAGCTTTAAAAACTTGACAGCTTTCAAGTTATTTTTCATTACTTAACACTCAGTTCCAATATCTTCGTTCATTAAGGGTTGGATGACGCTCACCCCACACGTCTAAGAATACAGCTGTAAGATAATTATGCTAGACCTCCAAGTGTAGATATTAATGGAGAGGTAGTATGTCAGTATCATTGTTTGATGCTGCAAATGTGACTATTGCATTTATGAAATTAACAAAATAAGACGACGAGTACACAGCAGAGGACATTTATAAATTTTGGAAATGGATATAATTGAAAGTATACATACCTGTACATTTGTATGCATACATTATGTGTGCGAGCCCCGAATGTATGTGTGTGCTTTTGTATGGGCATGCATGTGTGTATGCATGCATGTGTGTGTGTGTGTGTGTGTGTGCAAGCATGTGTGTGTTTATGCATGTATGTGAGTGTGAGTGTGCATGTATTTGCTTGCGAGTTACATTCTGCACAAATACACAACCATCGCACTGGCAGAAATGGGTACCACCACTAAGACATGCAAAAATGCCCGAGAAGGAATACACACGCCAGCCTCTTCAAGTTTACGTATAAATAAAAATGCTCAACTTTCTCCCGGGCCCCGAGAAAAATACTTACCCCATCGGCAAGGATCCATAATGGTTCCTTCCCTTCCACAGACTAGTCAAGGGAAGCCACTGGCGCAGAAAATCCTACATACTCGAAATAAAAATGAAAAACCTCAATGGCTGCTGAAAGGTGGCTTCTGAAAAGTTGTTTCTGCCGAGATATGCTAGGGAGTTTCAGCTCTATGGAACTCCTCGAAATGTTGCAAATGAGATGGGCATCATATATTTGTATTTTTGTTTATTATTATTATTATTATTATTATTATTATTATTATTATTATGTGTCTAAAAATCTGTGTGTGATAACCCGGGTTCGAATCCTGGTGGATCACATATATGCTTTCATTAATTTTATTGGAGGTGTTTGGTGTTGTGGTGAAATTAATAAAAAATATATTATTACTATTATTGTTATATATATTTGTATTATTATTTTAGAAATGTGGAAATTTAATATTGCTGTAAATGTTTGCAAGGTTAATATCAAATATATAGTGTTGTCTATTCTATGCTGTCTATTCTAACTGAGACCTAACATACAGTATTTCTCTCAATTCCTTCACTAAGGTTTGGTAGAAGGTATGTTGGAAAAATCATTGAATTTCTGACTGAGAATATACTCATTGGTATTCACCGGGCTGTGAAGGAAAATATAGTCGGAGAATGATATTTGAAACAAATCTTAAAATGATAAAGTAAATCATACAATCAACAACAAATTTTGAGTTTCGTAATTCACATCTAACAACAATAAATGAGCGTTATCCGTATTTATTACACTGCAAGTCAGACTAAGCTAATGACAGAATATTGCTTCTTCTCATTAGGTGTTCTTGTGAAACCTACAGTTTTGTTAAGCTAATCAAGTATCAAATATATGTTGCTGATTATGAAAGCTTGATAAACAAACGATGCAGCGCCATAAACTAGTTACATATTTTTCGCACTATGTATCACTAATCAGTTACTAAGGAATTGTGTTTTCCGTTAGGTGAAAACGATAGACTAAAAATTTGTTTAATTCATTATCTTGATGAGAAGATACTCCATTCGTGAATCTAGATAACACGGAAAATAACGCTATAGCCTGTTCCAAGTAGCTAGGGCAGAAACCGTGGACTCTAATCACTGCGACTCAAAAAGGGCTAGAGTAAATGTGCTGTAAATTTCACACCTATTCCCTGGCTGATCCTTCCCATATGGTAGAAATAATAGCTCGATTACTTTAGTCATTTATGAGCTCTAGCGGTTAATGTTTAAGAGTTGTGGACCACTTATTAGGAACAGGGTATAGTATTATTTCAACTTTCTCCACTTTATTCAGGCTCACTTTCAGTATTATTTTACCTTGCTCCACTTTATGCATGCTACCATTGGAATATTTTGTTTAACTTTGTTGGGCTCTGTAAGGATCAAAGAAACAAAGTATGTCTCTTCCCCTGTTGCACCCTCTCCCGAACTTCTTCATCCATACTCCCATCTTTACTCAACACACTGCCCAAATACTTAAATGAGCTGACATTCTCCATAGCCTGACCGTTCAACCTCACCTCACACTCTGTTGCATAACCCCTTTCAAAGACCATAACCTTGCTCTTCCCCGCGTGAGAAGATAATAAAATGGAATGAATAAACAAAATACAAATGTAAAGATCAGATATGAGAATAATAAATGAATGAAACAAAGCATACATAAAGATCAGATATGAAAATAATGAATGAATGAAACAAAAGTTAAGTGAAGATCAGATATAAAATTGATAAATTACTAAAGCAAGAAATAAGTAAGAGGTAATCAGTACTGCCTATAACTCTCCTCCCTCCATAATCACCAATCTCTCCTCAGACGATACATATATTCCTGGCGAGCGGTAGCGAGCCAGCATATATGTATTTTTGTTTTGGCAGCAAGCTAAATTTGTACATTTTTCGATAGAAAAATGTCTCCGGCGAAGCCGGATTTCTCCATACAATGCTGGCTCGCTATCGCTCGCCAGGAAGAAATCGACACCTGGATGGGGACAAACGTCTTAAAACAGTTGGCTGAATGGGTCCGATTGGATACAAGCCAGAGAAAGAGAGAAAAGGAGAGAAAGAGAAATAAAGCAGGTGACCCCCCTTAATCAGCGTGGACACCGTACAAGCTGACACTGATAACACGGTGGCCTCATAGTCTAGTAACCCTTTTAGTATGATATTACGCATTCATTAATTTTGTTTTAAGTATTATTGACTATGAATATATCTATCTATTGCCGGATGCCACTCCCTTTCATGAAGGTGGCCATACACAAAACGGCCCCAAGGGGACCTGTTGCCCCGTGAGAACATCCCGTGCCATTAATTTCAAGGACTTAAAGTATTGACTACTCAACTTAGGGTCCATTCAACTCCAAAGCCCTTTATGTATATTTGTAGCACTATTTTTCAACAGTGGTGGGATGCTAGCCCTTCCACCAACCTGCTTCACCCTTAGGTGAGCAGTAAGAATTCGTATAAGGTTACTCCTCTAGATGGGTTGCCGACCAAGGCTGACGAGTCCCATCCACCTAGTGTTATGGTTTAATTTACCTGTGACCAAGTGGGGCGATACTCTTACTTCACACTCCGGACATGACTTGTATACGAACTTGCAAGAGAGTTCGCTTTATCAATTTGTTCGAACGCCGACCCGTGGTATAAACGTTCTTGACATTGTACTTGCAACAAAAGAAGAATTAATAGAGAATTTGAATGTTGGTGATGAATTCAGTAACAGCGACCATCGTACGATAACTTTCACTTTAAAGTTTACTAGTAACGAACCAAATAGTAGCATCGAAAAAGTCCCTAATTTCAAGAAAGCAAACTTCCATAAACTTAGAGCTATGTTTAAAGAAACTGACTGGAGCTTTTTAATTAACAATAACGACATAAATACATCTTGGAAGTTATTCGAAACCACTTACCTAAAAGCAGTGCAAGACTGCATACCATCGAAAATACGGCGTCCAGGCCATAATAATAAGCCCAAATGATGGAATAAAGATATTTCAAACTGCCTGCTTGCTAACAAAAATTGCTAATGATAGATTAAAATCCTCACAAAATGACGAAGAACGGGTGAAATTTGTAGAGCTACGACGCAAAGCCAAAAAGTTAATTAAGCAAAGTAAAAAGACCTTAGAGTTACATATTGCGAATCAAAGTAAAACAAACTCGAAAGAATTCTATAGTTATATCAGAAAGAAAAAAGTAGTTACTTCAACTGTTGGACCGTTAGTCGATGAAAATGGAGAATACACCAAAGACGAAGTACAAATGAGTAATGCCCTCAATACCTTCTTTGCATCAGTTTTTACAACAGAAGACCTCAGTGATATCCCTACACCATCGCCGATTCAGATTGATAATTCAGATGTTCTAAGCAATATCACCGTTACAGAGAGAGAAGTATTGTTTAGATAAACTCAAGGTAAATAAAACGCCTGGACCTGATACAATCTCACCTAGAGTTCTAAAGGAAGCTAAGGATGAGCTCTCCAAACCACTGACATTACTATTCAATAAATCCTTGCAGTCTGGAACTATGCCTGATCAGTGGAAGCTAGCCAACGTAACACCGATATTAAAAAAGGGCAGCAAATCCCTACCCAGTAACTATCGTCCAATTAGCTTAACCTCAGTTGTATGTAAAATGCTAGAAACGATCATACGAGACAGACTCGTAAATCACTTAGAGGAAAATAACATACTTAAAGATACTCAACACGGCTTTCGTAAAAAACGTTCCTGTTTAACAAACCTCTTAGACTTCTTCCACGATATCCTCAACCTCTACGATGAGAATAAAGCTGTAGATATTATATACCTTGATTTTCAAAAGGCCTTTGACAAAGTTCCCCACAAACGTTTACTGCTAAAACTAAAAGCGCATGGAATACAAGATGGTGTATTGAAATGGATAGAAAATTGGCTCAGCGACAGAAAGCAAAGAGTAATCATAAACGGTAAGGCATCTAAATGGACCAATGTAAGTAGCGGGGTACCCCAGGGATCGGTACTAGGACCAATTCTCTTTCTAATTTACATCAACGACATAGATGAGGGTCTAACCTGTACAATCTCAAAATTTGCTGACGATACAAAAATTGCAAATAGCGTACTCTCAAAAGAACAAGTTGACGATATGCAACACAATCTAGATAAATTGTCATGTTGGGCCCAAATTTGGCAAATGAGTTTCAATGCGGATAAATGTAAAGTACTACATATCGGATACCTAAATGAGAAAGCAAACGATTCGATGAATGGCACTCAGCTTAAGAATGTAAACAGAGAAACCGATCTGGGAGTAACAATGTCGAGTAACCTAAAACCGAGTCAACAATGTTCAGAAGTTGTTAAGAAGGCAAACAAAATAATTGGCTTTATAGGCAGGTCATTTGAGCATAAATCCAAAGAAGTTATCCTAACCCTTTACAATTCCTTAGTCCGCCCTCTTCTGGAATACTGCGTTCAATCCTGGTGCCCTTATTACCAAAAAGATATAAACAAGCTAGAACGAGTTCAACTTCAACGTAGAGTTTCCAAAATGATACCTAGCCTAAAGAACAAACCATACGAAGAGCGTCTTAGAGAATTAAATCTATTTCCTTTAACCCAGCGCAGATTAAGAGGTGACTTAATTCAAATGTTCAAAATCATCAAAGGCATCGACAATATGGACTGTAGTAAGTACTTCACTATCGACCAATCTAATTACACACGGGGAAACGGTTGCAAAATTATTGGTAAATCTTTTAACTCACACGAATCTAAGAATTTCTTCTTCAATCGAGTTGTAAACTTGTGGAATGGGCTTCCCCGAAACGTTATAGACTGCATCACCGTTGATTCATTTAAACTCCGCCTAGACAAATATCTCGCATCAAACCCGCGACTGACTGCGTTTGTAAATGAATAACTTTATTTTATCCCCCCCACAGTTACTAACCCATCTGTCCCCTACTAACTTCCTAATCCTGCCACGCACATTAGTTCCAGGGCAGTAATTCCCTTTCCAATGTACCCTTACCCACTCTAAACCACTGTTTGGACACTTGATCCTCAGTGTTTTGGAGGACAAGCAACCTAGAAGGGTCACTAGATCTGTTGTTGCTTGATTTCCTTTGTACTTCCTTGTACTTTGTACTTTGTTATTGACGCATTTATTAATTTATCACTCGTCTAGTGCTAGCAAGAATAACCTGAAAACATATGTATTGATACTGCAAGGGATAACCAGAATGGAAGCAGCACAACTTGACACTGATAACGCGATGAAAAGTCAATATACTTATTTTGTATTATTATTTTCCATTTTTTTTTTAATCTATAGCAGCCTACATCAATGTTCATTTGTTCGACATGTTCTCATTCATTTTCTGTCAGACTCCTTTTAACCCTTTCAATATACCATTATTTCACTTTATTCTTATAACATTTTAAACAGATCTGTCAGACGCAAAAGGGAAAACACATATTTATCAAATTTGTACCTCTCTGATTGCAAAACGTCTTCCTTAGCTGTATAATATCGTCTAGGGTTAGCAAGAAATACATCCTATTTGTAGGATGCTGAAAATTACAATTACAATGCTGAAAATGTTAAGAGTAACATGTCATTCATACATTTCCTGTAATTACATAACTATACTCAATTAACTAGTGGAGTAAAACATCTGGTCGAGGGCTAGTTATGCAAGAGTAACAATCGGAAATGTATGGATGGCACGTTACATTAGCTCCGTCATTGATATCCCCGTTCTTTTCTATCCCTTCAAAATCAAATTATTTTAATTTAAGTAAGGTTATGATAGGTTTGGTTAGAATGGATTTAACAAATATATTTTGTTTTTTCATTAGCTTAGAATTGTCCATGTTTTAAAATGCGTGAAATTGTTTGATGATGGGCAGATAAAATGCGGTTTTAGTCTTGTTTGATGAATTAGGAATTACAATATGAACATACTATAATTAGCACATATATTATTTAGATATTTCAAACCATTTTCTTAAAGGGTGTAACGTTTGATGATGTCACCTTTATCGTTTCACAATTTCAGTTTCCTACCTTGAATTATTCCACAGGTTCTAGATCTCACCCAGCAAATTTCATGTATTTTTCACACAACGCAAGAATCAGTCTAAGTGCAGTTGGGACACAATGTTTCGCAAGACGTTGCAAAACATTGACAGACGGACAAATATACGGATTTATACCTAGATAAGAATTCAAGGTACCGTAGTGTATATATTTTGCATTAATGCAAAATATATAAAGAAGGATCTGTGGGAGCCTGAATCATACATGAGATATAACTGTTTGGACCCCTTTGATTCTTAGACAGACATCCTAAGCTCCATAGAATCGTCTAATGATAGCAGAATAAAATGCATAAGGCGTCCTTAAATACTGAAAGGGTTAATTACCACTACACTTTAACCGCTAGAGGATCATGACGCGTTTTGAAAGTTTATATTGGCTATAATTAGATGAATGTATGCAGTTTAGGAAGGATCTTTGGGAATTAAAAGCTAACGACTACCTCAATTAACCCTCTGACTTTCATATCCCCATCCAATTCTGAATAAATCGTCTAATACTAGCCAGACATCAGAAAATAAATACGTCACAACATCTTGAAACGGTTGATTTATTTTTGCAAGCATCCGACTTTCTACCATAACCAGTAGCCGCCATACCTCAACTATCTCTCAGCTGCTAATATTTACCACCATAACTTACTATATAGTCCATTCATTATAAGTAGGCCAACAACATTCGTGAACCTTAACATCTGTAACTCAAAACGGGCTAGAGCAAATGGGCTGCAAAGATCTACTCCTATTCCCTAGCTGAGACTTTCCAAATTACATAATTATACCTATTAGCTGGATTGCTCCAGTCGTGTTTAAGTTATAGAAGTTAGTGGTCGAGTTTGTTGGCCTACCTATAATGAACAAGGTGTATCTCTCACATCCTACATACCCATTATCTATTGACATTTAGGGAGCCCACCTCGCTTTTTGTCTCTTTCTCTTCCTCTCTCTTTGGCTTGTATCCATTCGGCCCCATTCAGCCTACTGTTTTAAGACGTTTACGCCCATCCAGGTGTCAATATTTTCCTGGCGAGCGGTAGCGAGCCATCATATACAGTATATGTTTTTGTTTTGACAGCAAGCTAAATTTGTACATTTTTCGATAGAAAAATGTCTCTGGCGAAGCCGGATTTCTCCATATAATGCTGGCTCGCTATCGCTCGCCAGGAAGAAATCGACACCTGGATGGGGATAAACGTCTTAAGACAGTTGGCTGAATGGGGCCGAATGAATACACGCCAGGGAAAGAGTGAAAAGGAGAGATAGATACAAAAAACCGGTGACCCCCCTTAATCGTAATAGACGTAACACTGTAAGAACGTCCAAGCAAAAGCTGGACTAATGGTTTATATAAGTTGAACCCCCTTCAGCACGATGACATCTGTTTACCATTTATTCTGGCTAAAAGTAGACGAATTTATGGAGTGTAAGAAGGGCCTATGTTATTCAAAGGGTACATTAAGATCGTACTTACCCCTTTGAGTCTTAGAGATAGATTATAAGGAAATTAAATTCAGATTACGTCAACGTGCTGAAGGGGTTAAGATAAGGTTGGGTTGAATTTAGAGTCGGTGTATCGTCATAAAATCCTGGTATGAAATACTCTGTTATTTGATGTATATTATCTCCATTATCATTTACCCCTTTCAAAATCCAATTACGAATGGGTTTTTTTTCCCTATGGCTATTATTTGAAAAAAAAAAATCAGATTGGGAAGGGTATATGGAAGTCAGAGGGTTAAGTTGAGATAGTTATTACCCTTATAATTACCAGATATCCTTTCTAATCTGTATACAATAGTGGAATGATAGCCAGAATAAGTGGTCAAAATACATCATAATCTTCAAAGGGTTAAAATACGGTATGACATTCTTTAACATAGATGATTGTGCTCCAGATACGCTATATAAATAAGAGTGAACTAAGGGAATGGGTTAGTGAGTAAATATAAATATTAATTTTTTCTACATAGGATAATAATAAGAATAATCTTTATTTAGCCAGAACAAAATATATACATGGATTATATTATAGTTTCAAATACACTGTGGCTGACCCTTTTGAGATAAAACATTCTTAAAGGCCCCTAAAGTATAAGTCAATTAGGTCATATTTAGTAATCAGTTACTACTAACAATAAAAAAACTCATGTACAATTCACATTGTTATACACTCTATACACTCAAATACTTATATATACATGTACTGTACTGTAAATACACGAACCCATCCATACACAGGCAAATACATACACATAATATTCGGTACGCGGAAATTATGTCATGGGAAAGTAACCATATTTATAAACTCATTCCGAGATTTGGCTTGAGAGAGGAAGCACCCTGTTGTCTAACCTAAATTCCAGTGAACTTTTTCCTGATGATAACCCTTTCTGTAACGGCGACGTCTTTTTAAACATATTCTTGCTATGTTTAGACGATTGTGTGCAGCTTAGGAAGGATCCGAGGTAGTAAAAAAGGTTACGTAAGATAGTTCGGAAGATGTTAATTGCTGGAGGCCCATTTTAAACTGAATTTAATAGTTTAATAGTAGCCAAACTAGAGTTATAAGGACTTCACCGGTACTGTAAGGGTAAATGTTCGCTGGGCTGGTATAAATAGCCGTGGGTTGGTTGTTATATTCACTGAAGACCCCACTACTTCAACATGGAGACATACATTGGATGGTGCATTATCCTGAGTAAGTATATTATACTCACTCCTATACTTTGCTCAATTATTTCACTTATATATATATATATATATATATATATATATATATATATATATATATATATATATATATATATTAGCTTCCTTCCTAGGCCTCCATCAAACTTAGAAAAACATCCCCAAGATCCTCCTTCTAGATATAGTTGTACATATTTCGGTGAAAAATATCGAAAAGTCTTAACCCCTTCAGACTCATATGACGCAGAGGTTGCCAGATTAGCAATAAGAAATAGAGTTCTCTCACTCTTATAATTACCTCCAAAATTAGTTTTCTGCCCACAGCTAACTCAAAGACAACTACAGAGGTTGAAGTAACTAAACTAGAGGTTTCTAAATATCCCTGGTGGTAACAAAGGCTTTAAAGTATCCCTAATAGGCTCGAAATTGCGTCATATGTCTGAGAGGGTTAATATTGACAAACAAATGGGGTGAAAGGTCTTAAAATCGCCAAACTAATAGGACTAACGTATTGCACTCTCAAAACTAATGGGCTAAGCATGACAGAAGGGGGGCCAGAAAAAATAACCATTCCCCCTTTAAAAAGTTCCATTCCAAATACAAGGAACGCCATTTTAACACAACACACCATTCCATACGTATTTCATAACCCATGCTCTTACTAATTGGAAATAGGCGACCTTGGCAAACAATATATGATAATAGGTCAATAGGCCGGTGCTGAGGATAGTATACAATTAATAGGTGTGTGTTTAAGACTAACCCCCTTCTGTGCCAGAGACGTCTTTTCAATTTTATTCTAGCTATATTTAGAAGATTTTGTGTAGTTTAAGAAGGATCTGCAGTAGTAAAAATGGTTATGGGAGATATTTCAAAGCCTGTTAATTGCTGGAGGCCCTTTTGAAACTAAATAAAATAACTCTAATAATGAAGAAGGATTAATACTACACATATTGCATGCGATTATTAGATTGTTCAATTGAAGTAGGTATCTTTCAGGTGAATAATCAAAATATATAGACGCATGGAATCATGCTCTTGTTCATAATATGTGACAAATAATTTACATTACAACAAGATTCCTCTATGATGACTGTACTCTTGAATTAACTAATGTATTTTGTTATCACAGGAAAGAACTCAAGGGAAACCAAGCCAAGGTAAAGTAGGCGATGCATGAAATCACAGCAAAACTAAAGGAAGTATGCTTTTGGTGTTGTGGAGTTTTTGAAGTTCAGACAAACGACTGAATTTCGTTGCCATTAGTTATTTATGACAGTTCAAAACAAACTTATTTAGCTCATCTTAACTGTCAATCCTTTCAAGATACGTTGACGCATGTTGTCTGTTTTCTGGCTATCATTAGACGATTTTATTCAGATTAGGAAGAGTATATGAGAGTCAGAGGGTTAATTGAGAAAGACTTGGCCCTTTTGATTCCACAAATCCTTACTAAGCTGTATAAAATAGTGTAATGCTAGCCAGATGAAACTGCTAAAATGCGTCATGATCCACAAAGGGTTAAGTACAGTACGATATATTTACGGAATATACACGAACACGATTTTTTCTTATTTGTTTTCTTTTGTTTCTCCTTAGTTTTATCAGTGGGCCAGATATCGGCAAGAACGATCCCTCCCCTACAAAGAGAGGACGCTGTGACTCTTTCAAGTAAGTGGGTGGCCTGGAAGACAAGTAACAGTAATTGTATATATCTTTCCTGGTGCACTATATAGAAATAGATTGAAGTATATTTTGTTATGCCTACAAAACTCTGCACTCCTAATTTCATACACATTCTTCCTTAAAATTCAACTGCCCCTCCAATTACTTTCACAAAATTTACAATTATTAGGCACCATATGTGCGTGTGTGTGTGTGTGTGTGTGTGTGAGAGAGAGAGAGAGAGATAGTATGCGAGCGCTAGACTTCCTCTAATACCCATTAACCAAAAGCAAAATTATTGAACCTTTCCTTTCCTTTCCGAATCCACTTAAATCGAAGTTACGTACTCCACATAACTTTAACCTAACCACCTACAGATAATTTGGCACTAATATAGTCTAATATAAAGAATACAATTGAAGTGATCGGCATCCAGAGTGTTCAGTATTGTATGTGAGCGTGGGTGGTTTGTGTTTGTTCTTCAATGCCTTGGAGAGTGATACCAGGATAACATAACATAGACCAACCCACCCATATCAAACAATACCTGACCTAGACTAAACTATATATTAACATGTTTACCTTTCACTACAATGTATATACAATTGCCAAGACATGATCCTGTGGTAAAATGTAGTGGAGTGTTATTACCATTGCAAATTAGCATAGCCTAATACTTATGAGAATAAACGGCATTTTCACTTAAATTTGCATTAGTACAAAGGTGTGAAGTCATAAAACTATTTTCAAAGTAAACAAAAATGATTGAGAGCCTTTATTAATCATATCACTCGATCCCATCACTTGTCACAGGTTCCTGCCTTGGTACCTGTACATGGTGTTCATGAACTTAAGGACTCCCGCAGCTCTTTAATAAACTAATTTAAATCTTTCAATAATAACCATGCTAAAATAAAATAGTATCGGCATGTAACTGAAATGGTTACTCTCTATTTGTGTCAGATGAAGAACAATGTCCATTACCGTATGTGACTGTGGGTGGACGATGTTTGTTCTTCTATGCCCTGGAGACCGGTACCTGGCACAATGCTCGTCAACTCTGTGAACAGCTGCAGGGACACTTGGCCAAGATTAACACTGGTAACCTGCATGTGGACGTCATAGATTACATACATCAACAGGGTCAGTCTCTTGTGTTTGTGTGTTCTTCCTGAAACTTCTAAACAAGGGGTAATCCGTTGTGAAGGAAGTTCCATGCCAACTCTCCTCGAATAAATCAAAGTTTTCAGAGCCCCATACAAGAAAGTTTACGTTCAGTCCCAGGGAACTCAGACTAAAAGCCCCCCTAGATTAAAAAACGTGCACCTGTGGTGTACAATCATGGAGAAAGATAATGCTTGCAAACTGACGGCATATAAATATACACTACAACAATACCCCTTCTCTAATAGAGTTCACTTAGGCCACACTGAGAGACTAACGTAATTATGTTTTCATTGTGTGTCTCTGATATTTTCAATAACGTCAGCAACATCTTTTGTGTCATATAATTTTTGCTTTAGTATTTATATATACTGCATCGATCATAGATGTTCAAGTCTTATTTATGTCAAGATACGACCAGCATAGCCTATGATCTACAACCAACAGCATCACAGGGTGTCTTATTGCTATTAATGTTCTTCATATATTGCTACTCTCAACTCTTCACTTTGTAAATAAAATCCATAACTTATTATTTATTCAACCTATACATATTTTACATGCAGTTCACAGCAATAGTTCCACTGCAGGTTCTTGTTATGGACGTCTGTTATATTGCTAGCCCTACATCACTCAACAATCACTCTCTTTCACTCAATACCGTATTCTTTCCTCTCTTCTCTCTCCCTCAATCAGTTTTTCCTGTATCCTATGACTTAGACTGCTTTAAACTCTGTGTGTCGAGGTATTTTAACTCTAACTTACCTTGAATTTGGCTCTTTGTCCCTCTTTCAACTTTGGGGGAGACACTTATTACAGTTAGTTTTGTCTGTTGTCTCCTTCACTCACCTATTAAAGAAATATATCTCTATAGTGAAATTATTGATGCTAACTGTTCTTTTCTTACAGCGATGGACAACTACGGGTTTTGGCTGGGAGCAAATGATGAGGCGGAGGAGAATGTCTGGAAGTGGCATGATGGTACGAGTGTCAAGAAAGGCTCACCATTCTGGGGATACCTGCCAAAGGACCCAATTCATCAAGAGCCTATAAAGGATGACCACGGACAAAACTGCTGTGGCTTGCCTAAGCCTTACTTGTACTATTTCCATGATTATAAGTGCAATGAAGAACGTCTTTCACCATTATGTGAGTTCAACGGCGACAAATATGCTAGCTTCACTAGTTAAAGTAGTTGTCACTAGAGTCCTCTCTTCGACAATTCCGTTCAGAAAATTATGTATGGCAGCATAGATTGGTCAGTTAGATAGCTATGTTACGTCAAAACTATGTATGGCAGCATAGATTGGTCAGTTAGATAGTTATGTTACGTCAAAATTATGTATGGCAGCATAGATCAGTCAGTTAGATAGTTATGTTACGTTAAAATGATGTATGGAAGCAAAGATTTGTCAGTTAGATAGTTATGTTACGTCACAATTATGTATGGCAGCATAGATTTGTCAGTTAGATAGTTATGTTACGTCACAATGATGTATGGCAGCATAGATTGGTCAGTTAGATAGTTATGTTACGTCACAATGATGTATGGCAGCATAGATTTGTCAGTTAGATAGTTATGTTACGTCACAATTATGTATGGCAGCATAGATTTGTCAGTTAGATAGTTATGTTACGTCACAATGATGTATGGCAGCATAGATTGGTCAGTTAGATAGTTATGTTACGTCACAATGATGTATGGCAGCATAGATTGGTCAGTTAGATAGTTATGTTACGTCACAATGATGTATGGCAGCATAGATTGGTCAGTTAGATAGTTATGTTACGTCACAATGATGTATGGCAGCATAGATTGGTCAGTTAGATAGTTATGTTAAGTCAAAATTCACTGCATCAGCTAGAGTCTCTTGACAATCTAAAGCAGAATGTCTCCTCACTAAGCGCTTCTAATTTGTATGTGCCATTAACTATGTAACATTAATATTTTGTGTTCAAGACCCAACCACCTTAGATGCAAGTCTTGTATTTTGTCTGAATTTACAATGATCATTCCAGTTTATTGATTTCACTCTTAATCACTATTTCTATCTTGCAAAACGTATTTTGCATATTGTCTCCGTGAAATATTTTGCCCACAAGCACTGATGGAAAACATTATTATATAATGTTATGGTATTTCAAGCTCTAATGTTAGTGTTGTTCCTCTAGTTACGTCCTCGCTTATGCAGACCTACAGTTTGTTCCGTCTTGTACCGATATACACATATATACAGTATCTATATTTTTAGTTAACCAAGTTTATTATTTGTTTTTCTATTTCTATATGCATGAAGGGAACCAAAGGTAAAGTAGCTTGTAAAAGGTGTCCCCCCAAGGTTGAAAGAGTGATAGACAGCCAAAATCAAGGTATTTTAGAGGTAATTTATATGTGTTGGTAAGAAGTGTAGCGTACTTGTTATATGTAGTGAAATTAATAGGAAGAGGTGGTGTTTATGAGAGTTAGCTTGGCTACCTTTTATGTAGGTGAGGCACAAATAGAAACCGTGGGAGAAGTCAGGCAAATGAAACAGGAATTCCAGCAACACCTTATCATATGCCTGTGTGGCCTCTCCTGGGTACTGCCCTGCTCGATTGGTGCTTACAATCTCTCTAAGTTGATTTACGCTTTATTAGCCTACATACAGTAGGTAATGATAAATACAAGTGTCTCAAATTCTTTTGGATTTCCCATAGTCTTGGTTTGTTGCTTTTTAATATTGTCTACGTATTTCACGGCATAGGAATTTTCTAATCCTCCTTTTCAAGAATATTGGGAAGTATCAAATGTATGTATATGTAGTTTTATGTTATGCTTCTGTTATTATGATAAATAAACTTAATACTACACTTAATAAACTGTATATTTAAAATAATTTGAATCAACCTTAGCCTCTGCTGGCTTACTGAATGCAGCAGTGACGAAAAACAAGATGTCTTGGATAGGTTCACTTATTTTGGTAATAAGATCTATAAGAGAGGTGGGTTTTGTTTTTGATGTTGTTGTTATTGTTGTTGTGTAGCACCCAGCTGACTAATGACTGATTAGTCAATGTTAATTGGTGCTTCGATCCAAGAAATGAGGTTTTGAACTGTCGACAAATGCATATGGCACTGTCAACATTAATGTAGAAGGCCAAACCTGCGGGTGTGCAAGATATGATGCTCTCTGTCTTGCTATATGGTTGCGAGACATGGACACTCAATAGTATTATGTATTAGCCCATTGAGAATCATGATGCATTTCGACAGTTCATTCGGGCTATCAATAGACGATTGTATACAGTTTAGGAAGGATCTGTGTTAATTAAAAGGGTACCGGTAACGACCGTCTCGATCAACCCTCTGGCTTCCATATATTCTTTTTAATATAAAAAAATATCGTTTATTGATAGCCAGAATAAACTATCAGAACGCGTCATGGTCCTCAAGGGGTCAACACACATATATACGTTTACACAGAAAGTTAAGTTGAATGAATGTCTAGACATTTTATAGTGCTCGTCAAGTGTTATCAATTTGTTTTGGTAAGGTATTCATATATTACAGAAGAGAGAGAGAGCACACATCGAAACACACAAGAGAGAGTACACATAGAAACACATAAGAGAGAGAATACACGTAGAAACACACAAGAGAGAGTACACATAGAAACACATAAGAGAGAGATCACACATAGAAACACACAAGATAGAGTACACATAGAAACACATAAGAGAGATAATACACATAGAAACACACAATAGAGTACACATAGAAACACATAAGAGAGAGAATACACATAGAAACACACAAGAGAGAGTACACATCGAAACACACAAGAGAGAGATCGCACATAAAAACACACAAGAGAGAGTACACATAGAAACACATAAGAGAGAGAATACACATAGAAACACACAAGAGAGAATACACATAAAAACACATGAGAGAGAATACACATAGAAACACACAATAGAGGGTACACATAGAAACACATAAGAGAGAGAATACACATAGAAACACACAAGATAGAGTACACATAGAAACACATACGAGAGAGAATACACATAGAAACACACAAGAGAGAGTACACATCGAAACACACAAGAGAGAGATCGCACATAAAAACACACAAGAGAGAGTACACATAGAAACACATAAGAGAGAGAATACACATAGAAACACACAAGAGAGAGTACACATAGAAACACATAAGAGAGAGATCACACATAGAAACACATAAGAGAGAGATCACACATAGAAACACACAAGAGAGAGAGAATACACATAGAAACACACAAGAGAGAGATCACACATAGAAACACACAAGAGAGAGAGAGAGAGAGAGAGAGAGTACACATAGCAACACACAAGAGAGAGATAGAGAGAGAAAGAGAGGGAGAGAGCACACATAGAAACACACAAGAGAGAGCACACATACAAACACACGAGAGAGCACATATAGAAACACACGAGAGAGCACACATACAGTAGATACCACAAGAGAGAGAGAGAGAGAGAGAGAGAGAGATTTGATTTGATTTTGCCCCGAGGGGCGAGTTTATTGAGCAGCGCCCCCCATCCTGTGAGGGGACAACCACTAGTAAGGCGATACATACTGCTCAAAGAGCCATTATTCCACTGAAACAACAGCATCGTCGTCTGGTTACATTCATATTTGTGTTTATAAGTCAGGTTGGCATTATTCAGATGTGTTATTATAGTTTCCTCATTTAATTGTCACATGGTCTGTATATATATTAAAAAAAAAAAAAAAAAAAAAAAAAAAAAAAAAGCAAGCAAGCTTGTAGTGACTGAATTATTAATTCGTTGATGAACGTGGTGGTACTTGATAGAGGTCTGCAATACACAACTGACATAGCAACGTGTGTTTAGTCAGATTTAGAGGAGAAGGTTTATTTATTGCTCAAATTATTTATTGTTTTATTATTTATATAGCTTACTCCCTAGAGCTCCAGCAAGCTTAAACAATATCACAGAGATCCTCCTTTTAGATAAATTTGCACATTTTCCTGTAGAAGAATGTCCCGGTCAAAGGCTGGTTCCTCCTTAATTACAGGCTCGCTATTGCTCGTCAAGAATAAATCGACAACAACAGTAAATGGCACGAAAGGTCATAATATTGACAAATAAATTGGGGTAAACAGTCTTACAACCGCCAATTCTTAAAATCTGAACACTAATAGGGCTAAACATGAGGGGAATAGGGGGCCAGACAATTTGACCATCTCCCTTAAAGCCGATGTTACTGAAGGGGTTATCGGTCATGCCAATCCCCTAGTCGACTCAACCCAAGATCTATATACAATACGATTTTATGCAGCTCAGAAAGGCTCTATAGTAGTTGAATGAATTAATGGAGACAGACTGTTGTCTTGTAATTGCTTGACGTCCTTCCTAAGCTGCATAAAGTCGTCTAATAGTAGCCAAAATATAATGAAAATAACGTCACTGGTAAGTATATTAAACTAAGTTGTTTTTAACTATGGGAGAGCTGGAGCAAACAGGATGTGAATTTCGATACTCTTTTTCCTGGTTGATTCTTCCCAAATATTGAACATATAAGACTGATCGCTGGTTGAATAATGAAAAGGTCGGATTTCTAGGCTTGCCATAATGAATACACCGCAGTGTGTATTAGAGTAGCTTATTTTTGCTTTGGTCAGTTAGGTTAGGTAAGGTTACACTAGAACCAGGAGTTTAGAGTGCATGGTATTCAATGAGGTAGCTAACCATGATATTTATATTAATCTTACCCTATATCCCTCCCTTGACCACTTTCGATAATGGAAGCTTAACCCTTTGAAGATGATACTGAAATTTGACTGTCGATTTTTTTTTTTTTAGGAAGGATCTGTGGGAGTTATAAGGGTAAAGACTATCTCAATGAACCCTCTGATTTCCACATACCCTTTCTAATTTGAATAAAATCATCTAATAATAGCAAAAAAAGGTCTTTAATATTATTGGTTAACATATGTTGCTGTTGAAGAAAAATAGAAAATATCTAAACAATACCTCTAAATATTTTACATATGTTTTACAACAATGGTAAATAACATAACATTATTATATTTCTACGGACATATATAAAATGTGATGAGAAATTAGTGGGAATTACAGTATATCATGGGAAAGCAGACATACTTATTACAGTATATCATGGGAAAGCAGACATACTTATTACAGTATATCATGGGAAAGCAGACATACTTATTACAGTATATCATGGGAAAGCAGACATACTTATTACAGTATATCATGGGAAAGCAGACATACTTATTACAGTATATCATGGGAAAGCAGACATACTTATTCCCAGAATTCATCACTGGGCTCGAGAGAGGAAACACCTGGCTTTCGAAAAGGCGATATCACATGAGTTTTTTTCCGGTAATTTTCGATGAGCAAGTTTTTTCTTGCAATATTTCGGGGGTTCTTTTTCATGGGTTACTTAAAATACACTGAGGGTAGGTTACGTTAGGTGGCTGAATTCTGACAAAACTTAAATAATGCAGTTGCCAGATCATAATTGGCCTAAAAGATTGCTCGAAAATACGCTTGTGTGACACCCCCTTAACCAACAAGCCAGTCAACATTGCCCTGATAATAATGTTCTCTGGGATGATATAAAGGAACATGGACTGGTTGTTTGGCTCATTCAAGACCCCACTCCATCAACATGGACACATTCATTGGATGGTGTATTATCTTAGGTAAGTAGAGTGTAGTAGAATTAAACGTTGTATAAATGCTCACATGCTGCATACAACGAAAGCCATTCTAACACAGTATAGCATTACTCAACACACAGCCTCGCCATTAGAAATACGTCCCTGCATTAAGCAACACTGACCTTATTTATATGTGGAATACAGTTAATATAGTACAAATATATGTGCATTTTTGTATGTTCGTGATCAGTAATTTACGTGACAAACATACTGTCCAATAAGGGAAGTACTGGATAAAAAAATATACTTGTTCTTTTATGTAAAGTATGGTTTATATATAATATCGAAGATTAAATAATATTACTAGATATAATCGACGATGATATTATTTTTCGTGTTAAATATTTCAATATTATTTAGTTGCTCATTTAAATTAGCAGTTTATTTGGCGAATCATTAGGTGGAATATTGTTATACATTTTGCATATAAATATCGAGTGTACAAATTTAGCGACTCAGAAGCCATGCAACAGGGAGGCAGATTGTAGGTACACTGAAGCCGTAACTAGGAATCGGGAGGTGAACATGCAAGACAAGAAGTCATTGCATGATTGTGTGGTGATCCCGAAATTGACATACGGGAGTGAAGTATGGATGTTGTTGAATAAACATTAATCAAGATTGAGACATACATTAGAGTCAAAAGAAGTTAGATAAATATGTGTAGATTCATATGGAGAGATAGACAGACACATGAGGACTAACGAGAACGATGCAGTATGGATGTAGGTGCAATAAAGAGTACAAAGATGAACACCTTGAGGTGGTTCGGTCATGTGAAATATAAGGACTCAAAACATTATTCAAAGAATGTGTGAGATTGAGGTGGAAGGACAGAGAGTGAGAGGCAGATCGATAATGAGATGGAAGGATGGAGTTGAACGGTATATAAGTGAAAGTAATGTGGAGTGGGAGGAGGCACAACGAATTACAGTAGAGCATGGAGGCGATTCAGTCGTGTCCACCCCTCAAAGATTAAGGAATTTGAAAATATATAGACATCTAGAAAGCAGTAAGTAAATAAATGTATCTTAATGAAGCCTAAACGGCTGAACTCAGCTTAATGCATTTTCATCATTTGAAAATAGTCTGCAGAATGGAAACTACAGTCACTTCTTTGAATCATGAACAGAAACACTGTTGAACACCAAATATTTGTGTGTAGCTTTGTTGTACTTAAAATATGAATTAATGTACAGATGCTGGTAATGGTCAGAACATCTTAATTCTAATCAATATCAGTGTGTTAAATAATTCCGTGGTAAAAATTTGCAATTTAATACAGACAAAAAATATATATATAGAACGCGGAGGGCGTGGTCAGCTGAGCTTTACTTGGTAACATAAGATCTGTATAAAAACAGTTTCGGATCAGCTGAGCTTTACTTGGTAACATAAGATCTGTATAAAAACAGTTTCGGATCATAATTCTCCATCACTTAGAAGAACATTTTTGTTTATGGTATCTTATTTTGAGGGAAGAATATAAACAAGGCAAGTTAAGGAAGGTTTTAAAAATATCCCTGAATAAGAAAAGGACATATTCATGAAAAGTATACCAAAAGACAAATGGTAACTGCACTTTATGAGCAATGGCTCCAATGGTCGTATTGAATGCTGAAAGCATAATTTTAACACCTTGAGGATTATAACGCATTTTGCAGTTTATTCTGGCTATCATTAGACGAGTTTATATAACTTAGGAAGAATCTGTGGGTATCAAAAAGGTAAATACTATCTCAATTAACACTCTGACTTTCATATACCCTTCCTAATAAAATCGTCTAATACTAGCCTGAATATACTGTCAAAACACGTCATGATCCTCAAGGGGTTAAACTTCAATACTATATTCTTAACGTTTATGTACCTTTGGTATTCGTAATGGACTCTAAATAAGTGTTGTTTTTTCGCCTCTTTTTAGTTATATCATTGGCCCAGACGTCGGCAGTCACGACACTCACATTCAGAGGGAAGAGGAGGTCATATTTCTAGGTAAGTGGATTGGAAGAATAATAATAACAATCTTACCTCTACTACTTCATGTAGTATATTAATTGACCTTTACAGTATATTTAAAAGAAACATAAATAACTTTGTTGTTATATACAGTTATATTCTTGAATAATATCATGATATATAGTATATACTGTATATAACCATATTAAGTAATATAGTATATACTGTATATAACCATATTAAGTAATATAGTATATACTGTATATAACCATATTAAGTAATATAGTATATACTGTATATAACCATATTAAGTAATATAGTATATACTGTATATAACCATATTAAGTAATATAGTATATACTGTATATAACCATATTAAGTAATATAGTATATACTGTATATAACCATATTAAGTAATATTCCAGTGTATCGTGCTAAGATTTTCATTATTCCGGTGATTGCAGTATAAGAGTCTACATTACATTGCATTTAATATTATTATATTCTGGAATTCGCCATTGCTTTATAATCATCGAAAGTCAATTGGGCCCTGCGGATCTACTTCCGGTACTGTGTGACATATGGCTATGGTTGCATTAAATGTCCAGAGATCTAAAGGACCGTAATATGGTGAAATTTACATGTCTGGACTTACAATGTAAGCAATAAGAAAATAAACTCATACCTACCTGTATAAGAATGATAAAGTAATGGGAATTATATTAGGGTTCAAGATGCACCATAGCAACAACGCAAGCTATGAATCAGATCAGGCAACCATTTGAATATTATGACGTATTTTGACAGAATATGCTTGCAAACATTAAATGATTTTATACAGCTTAGGAAGGATCTGTGGGAGTTATGAGATTAAAGACTATCTCAATCAACTCTTTGACTTCCATATATCCGTCTTAATCTGAATAAAATCGTCTAATAATGGCTAGATAACAGAACATAAATGCGCCATCGGATCTTCTATTGGTTAAACAGAATTTGCGTAATTGATTAATTCCAATGTTTGAGTATTCCACGTACTAAGACCGTCTTATACAATATGCAAGTGTGGGTGAGTAGTGTTTGTTATTCAACCCCCTGGAGGTGAAACTTAGGTAATCTAACCTATCCTAACCAACCCCAATCGAACCATATATAATCTTACCCATCCAAATGAGACTAATCCACTCAAATCTAGCCTAACACACCCTAATGGCATTAAATCTAACCTAACCCACCCAGATGAACCCAACTCACCCAAATCCACCCAAAACTAACCCAACCAGAGAAACCTTGCCTAGCCTAACCCATCCAGACGAATAAAATCTAACCTAACCTACCAAGAAACAACCAATTCTAACCTAACCTACCCAGACCAACCTAATCTAACCAATCTAACCTAACCTACCAAGAAACAACCGGATTTAACCAAATCTACCCACACAAACCTAATCTAATCAATATAACCTAACCTACCAAGAAACAACCGAATCTTTCCAAACTCACCCACACAAACCTAATCGAATCTCACCTAATCCAACCAGAAGAATGTCCGATACCCTATGTGAGTGTGGGCGGGCGTTGTTTGCACTTTGACGCCCTGCAAAGTGGCACCTGGTACAACTCTCGCCTCGCCAAGATCGACACTGGTAACCTGTTTGTAGCGGTCATAGACTACATACATCAACATGGTCAGTGTTTGTGTCTGTGGTGTGAGTGTGTGTGTGTGTGTGTGTGTGTGTGTGTGTGTGTGTGTGTGTGTGTGTGTGTGTGTGTGTATGTATGTATGTATGTGTGTGTGTGTGTGTGTGTGTAAGGATGAGTAGGCTGTGAAAGATACAAGACTGTCAAACAACAAACATTGTGTACAGTCTCAGGTTATTCTGAATGAAGGCTTACCTACACTATCAGTTTCCACCTGACAGTTTTGAGCATGGCAATCGATAATTATTAGAAACTAATCACGAACAGAATGGTTCCTGGCCAAACTGAAACTTTGATGAATAGTGTACTTGTACACCACCAGCTGAAACCTATCGTGTACACGGTCCTTAATAATATTATACTATTAACATATTTTACGTTCTACATATGTTCTGTAATTATTTATATAACTAATAAATCGATCCTGCGAAATGCAAATACCAGGTAAATATTTAAAAAGGACATTCAGTCAGGCACTAAATAGCTTTTTACAGTCAACACTATTTACCGATACTGTACAATTCTTTGCAGAACTGACCAACACCGGGTTCTGGCTGGGAGCAAGTGATGAGGCAGAGGAGAATGCCTGGGTGTGGCATGATGGTACCAGTGTCAAGATGGGGTCACCCTTCTGGGGATACTTGGCAAGGGAACCAATTATTCAGGAGCCTATTCCAGGGGACGAATATCATTGTTGTTGCTTGCTTAAAGATTACTTGTACTATTTCCATGATTGTCTTTGCGCACATGAGAGTCCTTCACCATTATGTGAGCTCAATTATAACGCCTATGCTAATTTTACTAGTTAAATTAGTTATGAACAGATTTTGTTCTGCTATGTCTTTGGACGGAAAAGGCGCTCATGTGATTCTACCTGAGCTATAGTTTTATTGCGGTATCAGGAGTATATATTTTGACCTACTTGATTCGTGTTAGATATGGTAATTTATAAACTCTCAAAACAAATTATTCCCAACCACTTCAGGATCCTCAAATACTCTTTATTCAACATAAAGATCATAACTTTAAATGTTAAGTTAACATATTATTCCGTAATATCTTAACTGAAAATATAAGACAAATGTATTTGTGGGTTAGGTCTTACTGAAGTTTGCTAACAATGGCTGATGAAATATTTACCACGGTGATTACATTGATTATATGAACTAGTTTGTTCTGGCCAAAAGGAACTTGGATGTCAAGTATCAACATTGTTGCCAACTGTACAACTATATTACAGTGTCGTTTCTAAATAGGAAGTGAACCAGTTAATATATATTTTGTAATTTGTGTACTCCTAACTAAGATACAGATCAAGGAATTTCATGTTTCTCTCCCCTCATATATATATATATATATATATATATATATATATATATATATATATATATATATATATATATATATATATATATATATATACCGGTATATATATATATATATATATATATATATATATTATATATATATATATATATATATATATATACATACTGTATATACTGTATACACACTGAAAAGACACTTTCGTGTCTTGAAAGTGCGCAGTATCCAACCTACAAGTTCCTCGCCGCTACTGACTTGGCCTGATTATGTTCTTTGAAAGACATGTTTTCTGACATTATTGCCCCAAGATCTTTAACCTCTGATTTTCGTGGGATTGGCAGGAGTGACTCTGTTAAGTAGGTTTTGGTTACTTTAATCTCTCCATTTCCTCCTTACCTTATCAGCTGAAATTTCTCTTCGTTAAATTGCATGTTGTTTTCTTTGGTCCACCGAAATACAGCGTTCATATCTGCTTGCAAGATTTCTTTGTCTTCTATTGTGGTTATTCCTAGACTTAGTTTTGTGTCAACTGCAAATGATGAAACGCTGCTGTGTTGTACATTTGCATCGATATAACTTATTAGCATTAGGAAGAGTAAGGGTGCCAACACTGTATCCTGGGGAACAGAGCTTTTAACCTCTGAACCTTCTGATACAGCTTGATTTACTGCTACTGATTGTCTTCTGTTAATGAGAAAATTATAGATCCACCTCCCCACCTTTCCGGTGATACCTTTTTCTTTCAGCTTATGTGCTATAATTCCATGATCACACTTATCAAATGCTTTACCAAAGTCTGTGTATATAAAAGGTGCCAGACGAGCCCATCCTCGCAAGGGAGCGAGCTGTCGCTTCAAACAGTCTACTGCACCAAATCACCACCCATAACGAGGGGCGTCGCGCTCCTTGGTGCCGCTAGAAGAGTGGCGAACACATCATAAGGTATCATAAGGTAAGGTATATGACATCTACATTTCTTTTCTCTTCCAGGTCATCTAGAACTTTGTCATAGTGTTCTAGTAGCTGCGAGAGACATGATCTTCCTGCTCTGAACCCGTGTTGTCCTGAGTTGTGGAGCCCGTTTTCTTCCATGTATTCCGAGACTTTTCCTTGTAGTACGCTTTCAAAGATTTTGATGATGTGAGATGTTAGTGCTACTGGGCGGTAGTTTTTTGGCTGAGCTTTACTTCTTCCTTTGTGTAGTGGTGCAATTGTTGTGTTTTTCAGACTTTCTGGGATTTCTCCTGTATCTAGGCTCTTTCTCCACATTATGGCTAGAGGTCTTGCTAGCAATGTTTTGCAGTTCTTGAGCAGGACTGAGCTCCATGAATCTGGTCCTGGTGCTGAGTGGAGCGGCGTGCTGTTTACTGCAACAAACCATATATTATTGACCTATACCGACATTATCGCTCTCCATCTTTATTAGAATTTGTATTCGTATAACTTTACTTATTTATTTATATATTTTTATTACAGTGCTTCAGGACATCACACTGAACATTTTCATAATATTGAATAATTAGGGTTTCATTATTCCTAGTTGATTCCATCCTCGTAGATGGCAACACACCAATGTCCGACGATCACATCCAATGTAATGCCTAGTATCTGGCTCAGCAGAGCTATTACAACGCAAATACATCAACACACACACACACTCACACACACACACACACACACACATACATGTGAAAAGAGTTTAAATTAATAAAGATATATGAAAAATATAGAGAAACAGTCAAATACCCACCCCAAGGCATAATAGAGAGGCGGATGGACTTCATCAGGCCACAGCCATCCGCCGTAATCGGTTTTCTGTTATAACTGTGGCAAACCGGCTATCTCTATAATACCTGGTGTAGAGTGTTTGCCCTAAAAGAAAAAGTAGTATAGTACTAATGAAATAGTCAAAATCAGGGGGTTGATAAATTTGGGAAGTCAATTTTGTAGTCAGAAGTAGAGTACCGGTAGACAAAATCAGTTAGTTTAAATTGGGGAAGTAACATTTTGTTGTCGGATATCGAAGAAGAAATCTATTAACTACGTCAAAAAGTATTGAAACATAGGCTATTTAGCATGAGATAAAGTGAGGTTGAGCTCTGGGAGGCACGGGACGCTCAACCCCCACTCTGACAGGATCAGCCCATCTCCTTGGCATCAACATTCTGGTAATAATACGTCGACATATTCAGTAGATGCAGTGTGTGGTAAATTCAATGACGTCATCATTATTAGCTGAGATACTCTTCACAAATTTACTCATATCGTCTCTAGCAGTTCTAAGATGGTGTTTCTTGAAATATGTCACTTGTTATAATATTGTTTTGGTAGTTTGTTAAATTGTCTTTTTAAGAGGTATATTTCATATCCTTGTTTCAACACACACACACACACACACACACACACACACATAAAAGCGATTGTGTGTTTATCGGTACAACAGGGAGTTATGCATGCTACTATCAATGAGATTATCAAAATTTTACTTAACCTAAACCTAACCTTGCCTACCTAATATAGCCTAACACACTCTGTTTCTAAGCATTTAAAAAATGTGTTCACTTAAACTGTCGGCTCAATCTACCTTAATTTTACTCATGAACCTACAAATAGGAAAACATTTGCACACACACACACACACACACATACACACACATCACTGAAACGCTCCGGTCAGCGAAGCATTACTGCCCAAACCGTCTTAATTCTGAAACGCTGCGACTAAATCACCCCCACATCAACACACTGTTAGGTCCTATTTCTCCCGGGGCCCAACCAGAAGCCATCCCCGACCTAGAACCCATAAGGACCAAATTGAGCCCACAAAACCAAGGAATTCCGGCCTTAATGAATGCGTGGGTTGGCTCTGATTTCCCCCGACCTGCCTCTCCCTTATTCACGTGTGGCAGCAATTTCCTGGCCGCGATTGTCCAATATGACAAGGAGATCTGCATCCCAAAATTGGCCGAAAGTGAGGTGTAGAGTTCCTGGAGCAAGAGAGAGGGACCATCTTTATCTGTAGCCTCCATTAGGTGCCTCAGTTATCAAAGAAAGAGGTTTTTATTTTACTGTTGATAGTACCGAATTAATACTCACAGGCCCAAACTATATATCTTGTACCAGTATAGCCTAATGCTTATTATGGGTATGGAGATATTTGAGGGGAAAGAGATAAAAGTATCCCCCGTGGCACCAAGATGGCGGAGGTTGGCTGATCTCTGTTACTATAGGGTCTCTAGTGAGGTGGAGTCCGGCACTGGGTCTCTTGTTAACTGCTCCGGCCTAGTGTTGCCAATTTAGCTACTTTTCTGCTAGATCTAAAGTTATTTCCTTCAATCTAGTGGCAAATCTTTACATATAGCGACACGAATTTACCGATATGTTTGGGATTTTAGCCATTTTCAGTGACATTCGAGAGATCAGGCATTATTCTAGCGATTTGGGGCATTTATTTACTATCTACCGACAATCTAGCGGCTTTTGAGAACTAATTTAGCGGTATTTGGAGTTTTGATTGGGTAACCCTGCTCGGAGTCCGGCCAAAAGATCGTACAGTAACAGACATCGGTCAACCTCCGCCATCTTGGTGGCTTTGGCGATATTCTCTTCGCTTTACCCTCAACTGTCTTCACACCCATAAACATTCGGGAATACTGGCACATGGTACATTGATTGGTCTTAGGCTGCACACTATACTATCTATCTATCTATTGCCAGACGTAATGATCCCTGAAAGGGTGGCAACGGTTCCATGTCATCTCAACCAGTAGACCAAATTAACCCAGACCAACCAAACCAGTGCCAAAATATAGTACTAACCTAACCTAACCGTATTGGTTGATTTGGTACTGGTTGAGAGCTACTGGTTGAAATGGGCTACTGGTTGAGTTGACCGGCTACCGGTGGCAACGGATAAATCACCCCCATGCACCTCTGTCCCCTGTCAGTCAACACTGCTTTCCCTCATATACCTCTCAACTCCATCCTTCCACCTCACTCTCGGTCTGCTATCCCTCTCTGTCCTTCCAACCCACTTTCACATACACTCTTCGTCACTTGCTCGCTCCCCATACATTCCATATGGCCAAACCATCTCAAGTTGTTAATTTTCACACTTTCCAGCACATCCACATCCACACAACACCGCTCTCTTACTTCCTCATTTGTCTGTCTATCCCTCCAAGTAACTCCACATGCACTTCTCAAGTATCTCATTTCCAGCCCTCTCACTTTTGATGTGTGCCTCTCCAACAACGTCCATGTTTCATTCCCGTACATCTATGTCGGGATGACCACACTATCATCCAATGACTTCTTTATTTCCATGCTGACCACCCTATTGCTTGTCACTGCTTTCAGCATTCCTACAACCTTCTGCCCCTGTTGCACTCTCGTCCGCACTTCATTATCCATACAATCATGATAACTAATTATATCCCTTGAGGATCATGACGCGTTTTGAGAGTTTATTCTGGTATTCATTATACGATTGTATGCAGCTTAGGAAGGATATCTGGTAACTAAAAAGAGTAAAGATTGTCTCAACCAGCCCTCTAACTTCCAAATAGCCTTCCTAATCTGAATCATATCGTCTAATAAAAGACAGAATAAACTGTCAAAATGCATCAAAATCCTCAGGGGGTTAACAACATCCTCGTTCCATGATAATGGAGGCCCCAAAATGGCGTCCACAGAACCAGATATTCAATTCTCTCTCTCTCACTACCACGATCTGTACACCGTTCAGAGTCCCGGTGCAGGGGCAGGGAGAACCGGGTTACAAGATTACTTAACCCTTTCAGTATATTAGGACTAATTTTCTCATTTTATTTTGCCTAACATTAGACGACTTTAGTCAGTTTTGCAATGCCCTCTAAGCATTAGACAGGGTTAACCTGTATTAGGCTAGGTCATTTTAGGCTATGTTAACTGCTATAGGTGTTGTCATATTGACGATTGATGGGTGGCAAACAGTAATGATGCAACGAAACTGTGTTGGCTGTCATGTAAAGAGGCAATAAAGGATAGGTAACTATTGTAGTGAACACAATATCTGTCTGAAATGCGTACTAAGTATTTGTTTTTACGTGAACAAATAGAGCGCAGGGTATAGAATTCATTGAAAACAAAATGCATGCACCTAAACATAAATTGCGAGTGTATTGACAGACATAGGCGTACACACAGAGAGAGAGTGGGAGAGCTAGAGAGAGTGAGAGTGAGAGAGAGACACGGAGGGAGGGTGGGGGGGGGGGGGTAGGTAGAGGAGGAGAATTCGATTAATTGACTATGTATTTAAGCAGTGTGTTGAGTAAAGATGAGAGTTTGGAGGATGGGAGAGGGTGCAACAGGGGAAGAGGGTTGTAGAAACGCTGAAAGCAGTAACAGGAAATATGGTGGTCAGCATGGAAGTAAAGAAATCCTTGCATAATAGTAAGGAAATCCCGAAATTGACGTACGGGAGCGAAGCATGGACGATGTTGGAGAGACACAAACCAAGAGTGAGAGGGGTGGAAATGAGTTTCTTGAGAAGTGTGTGCGGAGTTACATGGGGGAATAGACAGACAAATCACGAAATAATAGATCGGTGTGCTGTGGATGTAGATGTGCTGGAAAGTGTGAAAAGGAACACTTAGAGATGGTTCGGCCATGTGGAACGTATTGGAAGCGAGAGAATGACTAAGATAGTGTATGAGAGTGAGGTGGAAGGACAGAGAGGGCGAGGTAGACAGAGTGAGAGGTGGAAGGATGGAGTTAAGAAGTATATGCGTGAAAGCGGTGCTGGATAGGAGGAGGGTTGTCGACTGGCTGGTGACAGTTGTGCATGGGGGCGATTCGTTCGTGGTTACCCCTTCAGGGATCACGGCTTCCGGCAATGGATAAATAGATAGACTATATTTGATCCCATGACGAAAATGTGACATGAAACTGACAGATAGAGATGGGTCCTGGAGGAACACAAGGGAATACGAGTTACAACACACAGATTATTCCTAACAGGGCCATTCGTTTTTTAAGTAAATGGAAACATAGCAGATGTATGCGCATATACATATATTAGAGAACATGAAGGAGCATACATTATTAACATTATATAATATGTAGGATAATCATTCTAGGAACTTGCAATTGGGATAAAGAATAAAGTATGGTAGAACTAGTAACCACCGTAAAAATAGATAAAACCCTGTACACTTAGATGCCATAGTGTCTAGCCCAATCATAAATATTCATGGATTTCACCTGTTTCTGATTATGGAAGCATATATCTGAAAAATAATTTCTGAATATAGTTTTCTATACATCAACTATAAAACTATATATATTAATTATTGAGAAGCAAGTTATATACAACAAAACAATCCAGATAATAAACTATTGCATAAAGAAAAACAAATATGGGGTCGACGAATTCTTATGAGTTGGCTACAGACTATGGTATCCGAATGTATAAAATAAAGCAGAAGACAAGGAGGAGAGGGGAGGAGCTTGGAGTATCGCTGATCGGCGAAGAGGTAAACTCGGATCTGTATCAAACATGCCTCCATTAAGAGGGGGGGGGGGGGGGGGAGGGTTTACTGGACCCCTTATTTTTTAGCTCCGTTAGTTCTCAAATTTTTAGATATAGGCCCCATTAGTTGGCAATTTTAAGTGCATTCGCGCCGTTTACGTGTTGATTTTCTTCCAGGCGAGCGATAGCGAGCGTGCAGTTTAGCTGGCTTTCGGCCAGAACAATTTTCTCCCGAAAATGCAATTTTATCTTGAACGGGGATCTTCTAGGTATTTGTTTAAGCTTGATGGATGTCTAGGAGGGAAACTAACAAACATTACATAAGAACATAAGAACATAAGAAAATGGGAGTCTGCAGAAAGCCGATTGGCCTAAGCAAGGCAGATCCCTGTCCCACACAACCCCAAATCAATTACAAAGCCCAATTATAGGCTCAACACTCTAATACCCTGAGGATCATCTTACCAAAACGGTTAGAGATTAACGCAGGATTATGGGGGTCTGCAGAGCGCTGATTGGCCCAACCCGGCTGATCCCCCTTCACACCCAACCCTTCTCGTCCATATGCTTATCCAATTTTATCTTAAAGCTCCCTACAGTTTTAGATCCCACTATAGCACTTGGTAGTCCATTCCACCCATCTACAACTCTGTTACCAAACCAATATTTGCCTATATCTTTTCTGAAACGAAATTTATCTAATTTGAAACCATTGGTACGAGTTCTTTCGCTATCACTGAGCTTTAGTACATTTGTCATGCCCCTTTGTTAATCCCACTAACCCACTTGAACACCTCTATCATATCCCCTCTAACTCTGCGTCTCTCTAACGAATGTAAACCTAATTTCTTCAACCTTTCTTCATACGGAAGATTTCTAATATTATGGATCATTTTTGTCATTCTACGCTGTACTCTCTCCAATGAATCTATGTCCATTCTGTAATAAGGACACCAAAATTGGACAGCATAATCCATATGGGGTCTCACTAATGACAAGTAAAGTTTTAAGATAACATCAGCAGTTCTGTTACTCACACTCCTAGAGATGAACCCGAGAATCCTGTTTGCCTTATTACGAACGCCTATACACTGTTTTCTAGGCTTCAAATCATTGCTAACAAACACACCTAGATCTTTCTCGCAGTCTGAATTTTCTAATTCTAAATTAGCTAGTTTATATTTAACATTTGTTTGCATCTTGCCTATCTTTAATACCTTGCATTTGTCAATGTTAAACTTCATCTGCCAATTTACTGACCATTCATGTAAGGTATCTAGATCCCTTTGGAGGCACTCTATATCGCTATCTGAATCAATTGATCTCCCCATTTTAGTATCGTCTGCGAATTTACTTATCCTACTAGTTATACCTAAATCTAGGTCATTTATGTATATAAGAAACAACAGGGGACCTAATACCGATCCCTGGGGGACACCACTTTTGACTGCTCCCCACTCTGACTTGGTACCATTTATGCTGACTCTCTGTTTCCTACCAATTAGCCAATTAGCCAATTAGCCAATTTATTAATACATAAATACATAAATATCAGCCCTTCACGTGGAGAAAGGTGCTGTTAACCTTTCAACTACATTCAGTGATTCCAACTTTGCAACTGCTGTCTACAAAAATCAATGATGTAGGTTTGATCAATTGTGTGTTGTGTTATATTCTAGTGGAGCATTTTGCGCCTGACTATAAACTGTTTAAGAACGAGGCCACCTTATATACAATATTATATATATACTGTATATGTGTGTTTTGTTTCTAACTTTAGGTGATCTTCATTTATCTCAGGAAATAGGATTTGATTAAAGGGATTGGAACTTCAATAAGTATCATCTTCAGTCTAGTCCTCCATGAGACTATACCCTGGGACTTCAAATGAGAACTAAGGTAGTTTCCCTTCTATCAAGTGGATACGGCGGGGGCATCGTTCAATGTTAACCTAAGTTATTGGAATCATTTTGGGAACAATATATAGGTGGGGGTATAGGCACTTTCCTAGATAAGTACAGGCTCGCTTTCGCACGCCGGGGAAAAAATCGACCCCTAAATGGCACGAAAAATCTAAATATTGACTAACACATTGGGCGAAAGGTCTTAAAATCGACACACTAATGGGGCCAATATCTTAAAATCTCAAAACTAATGGGGTTAAACATGAAGGAGAAGGGGGTTATGTATAACAAGTTACCTGCCCTTAATGGATGCCCCCTCTGTTTCCTAAAGGTTAGCTTCGCCCCCCCCCCCACCTTCTCTGCCTCACCCTTAACCCCCTTAATGGCTTGTCCTCGCCTCAATAATGCCCGCTGATTGGTCCAGTAATCCACTACCTGATTGGTCCATCACTCATACGCAAAACACGCTCCGATTGGCTGACGCAGGTCTTATTCTGAGGTACAGTCGCGGACAGGAATTACTGAACACTATCAACCCTTACAGTACCAGGTGCATCTTTTATATTTGATCTCAGCTACATATAGACGATTATATGAAGCTTAGGAAAGATATATAGTAGCTAAAACGATACATTGAGATAGTCTGTAGCCTTTTAATTGATAGACGTCCTAAGCTGAATGAAATCGTCAAATAATTGTAAGAATATAATGAAAATGTCATCATCAGTACTGAATGGGTTAAGAAGATCACGTATGCTATATACAAATGTATATGTATGAACTTTTACATTCAAAACCGATATGTAACTTTTCGCCAGATATATTTACATACACAATTGCACCTGCGTCTCCTTTACATTGTTGTGTGTTTCTGAAGAACAGTAACTAATAATTTGAAAGTTTTTGAAGGTACCAAGAAAAATGTAAGTGCAATATAATGCTTGTACGCTCAGATACCATAGTCTCTAGCCCACTCATAATTATTAGTAGACGTTTTATTCCCTAACATTATATAGTATATACCTTTAACAGTATCTGGTCCAACGTCTTGTGGGTTATTAGCATATATGGTTTCATTATTTTTGAGGATTTTGCATGTTTTTGCCATTTTCAAGCAATGTATATTTAGTTTGTCCCATAAGTTAACAAAAGTGCCTTCCCAGACTTCCTTCGAACTCAGGGCCAAGACTGCATTTTTTAAGTTAAAGACTAGCTATCACTCGCCCAGAAAAAAATGACACCTGATTCTGGTGAAGCGTCTTATTATCCCCAATCTAATGGGATGAATCGTCTTAGAATCTCCAAACTAATGGAACTAAACGTAAGAGTTCCAAAAAAGACCACGCCGCAGACCAATTGCGGTGAAAGGGTACATTGTTATAGACACTTGAACCCATTGTTATAGACACTTGAACCCATTGTTATAGACACTTGAACCCATTGTTATAGACACTTGAACCCATTGTTATAGACACTTGAACCCATTGTTATAGACACTTGAACCCATTGTTATAGACACTTGAACCCATTGTTATAGACACTTGAACCCATTGTTATAGACACTTGAACCCATTGTTATAGACACTTGAACCCATTGTTTTAGTGTAAACTACATTATTCTCCCATAATGTTTTAGTCACATTGTTTTGTTTATTCCAAATAGGCTAACCAATTAACCCTAAATTAAAATATATGATGACGCATTTTTTATCCGGTTTCTGGATATTATTAAACGATTATGTTTAGATTAAGGGGGGTATATAGAAGTCAGAGAGTTAATTGAGATAGTCCTTACCTTTTACATTCTCCCAGATCCTCCCTAAATGGTATCATACACTCGTCTAATGATAGCCAAAACAAACTGTCAAAATGCGTCATATTCTTCAGAGGGTTGAAAGGTAAAACAAACAGACCAAAACTAGAAATCGCACAATATAAAGACAAACGAATCTATTTCACTCAATTTCATTATTATACGCGGCCTCCGATGTGACCCGTCACAAATATTTCGTGTGTTTTGTGTACCATTAACTCTTTATACAAAAACATTAGATTGCCAATTTGGATACGCGAAACAAGCCTCCAGCCAAGTGAGCCAGCAACTTCAATATGCAAGCCAGTACTTTTAGGGTTAATTTTACGGGGAAACTCATTGCAAAGTTGGCTTCATTTGGAGTTTCACATCAAGGCAAATGAGACCACCCAACTGAAAGTGAGGCTGGGGCAAAAAGAAGAGACCGAGGCACAAAAAACGTTTATATTTCAAAGGACACCATAGTGTATATATATATATATATATATATATATATATATATATATATATATATAAATATATATATATATATATATATATATATACAGTATATATATATATATATATATATATATATATATATATATATATATATATATATATATATATTAGAAGAGACCTAGGCACAAAAAACGTGTGTGCTTTAGAAGAGTCCGTGGCACAAAAGCGTCAATATTTTTTAGAAGAGAACGTGGCACAAAATAAAACGTATATATTTAGAAAGAGACCGAGGCACAAAAACGTCAATATTTTTTAAGAAGAGACCGAGGCACAAAATAAAACCTTTACATTTTAGAAGAAACCGAGGCACAAAAACGTTTATATTTTAGATAAGAACGAGGCACAAGAAATGTTTATATTCACAAAAGAGACCGAGGCACACACAAAAATATTAAATAGACAAAAATATGTATATATTATACTGTATATATCAACAGAAAAAAAAAACATAGAATATACCTGGTACAACAAGATTCAATTTTAGGAGTACTGAAGCTTTGCATTGAGCTAAAACAAATGTGTATTCGCAATGCATGCTATTCATGAAATTCTGATGTTGGTTTTCAGAAATTAGTATTAACAAAAATATGCCCGGTAATATATAATTCAGGTAATGTTGTCCGGAATTACAAAATTGACACATTGTATTAACACACAAATTAATCCATTCAGTACCGGATAATTACTTTTAATTATATTCTGGTCAGCTTAGATGATTTCATTCCGTTTAGGAAGGACGTCTACCAATCAAAAGACTACAGGCTATCTAAGTTTATCCTTTTAGCTACCATACATCCTTCGTAAGCCGCACAAAATCATCTAAATATAGGTAGAATAAAATTACAAGACGCCGCCGGTACAGAAGGGGTTAAGGTTTACCTATATATTTTCAGCTTTAGTGCATGTACAGTACTGTACGTAGTTCAGTTCTGTATTCACAATTATAAAACAATCACGAACTCCATCCACGCAATATATTTTTCAAATACTAAAATCAATTATTGCATATATTGGTATTAAGATAACAACTTGAAAAAGGCACATTAAGAGTTTATAATGGTTAAATTTTTTACGGGAGCATTATCAAAGTTAATTCTACGGATTTTGGTTTTGATGTTGCTGTCTTTTTGTGATATAATGTGGCTCTTTATGTTAGGTTTAATTCGTACATACGAAACAATATACACCTTATTAGTTATTTTACAAATGCAACACCTATGCAAGCTAACACACATGCACAAACACACACACACACACACACACACGGACATACACTAACTCATGCATAATCACTCACCCAAACACATACATGGTAACACTGACACACATGCACAATCACACTCACATACACACGCGGTCACACGCACACACAGCAGACACACACAGTCACACATGTAAATACACACACACACACACACACACACACCAGTTGAGATCTGACACAAAGAGCGGGGTCGAGGCAGCCTTCGAGAACAATAGTGGCGAGACGAGGCCATCACATCTCTCTCTCTCTTTCTCTCTCTCTCTCATGCAAATCCATAATAATCCTGTTCCTTGGTCTCGTCTCGTCTAGCTCCCCCCCCCCCCTCCCACATACCCATCCCCCCCACTCACTCTCACTCTCTCTCTCCTCGTTCTTTATAGATGGAAACAGATTAACTTGCTCATATAGTAATGTACACCCTATGTGATGGATTGTGTTCTTTTATTTCATAAATTTAATTTTAGTAAGCGTTGTTTCCACATAGCGATTTTGATAATTTAATTTGACTTTATATTGTCCTTGTCCCAATTTTGGTTTGTTTAGTTTGCAAGTTTTACATTTTAATTTATAGTTTGGTTCAGTTTAGAATAGTTCGTAATTTGTCTAATAAATCATTCTATTTGTACTTTTTGAGGCTCTGTTCTTTTACGTAATCCAATGTTATTTCCTCTGAGATTTTATTTACATACTTTACTTTTCCACTTTTTGTGTCATTTCCTTCCTCTTTAGTAATAATCTTACACTAAAACCTTATGAATCTGTACTTTAAACCATTTGAAGGTTATGGCGCATTCTGACAGTTTATTCTAGTTATTTTTAGACGATTGTATACAGCTTAGAAAGGATCTGTGGGAATTGAAAGGGTACACACTATTTCATTTAACCCTCTGAATTGCATATACCCTTGCTTATCTAAATATAATCGTCTAATAATAGCCAGAAAACATAAAATAAATGCGTAATAGTAGCTCGGAGGGGTTAAGTATTCGTATCGTATATTCATGGTATTCAACAACCACAGGTGTTATCCTATCGTTTACTATTATTTCAACACATCCCACTTTTGTCAACAGCTTCATGATTTATTCCATCAGTTCTTCCATTCTCGCATTCGCCGGCTCTCTTTTCTTCCAAGGTTTTATCGTTATTCTTTATGACACCATTAAAAATTCCATGTGGTTCTGTTGTAGTAATTTGTATGTGTGCATATATTATTATGTTATTGTTCTTTATTACACACATATTAATTAATATTTATATTATTATTAATATTATCATCATCAGTATTATTTTCTTACGTATTTAATTCGTTTAATTGGCAGTCTCAGATAATGTAGCTGTATAACTATATATTTTGTTTTCCAGATTGCTGTAGGAAACCGTATCGCTTGTATAATTTTGTATGCATCCCTTTTCCATTTCATAAAATGTAAATACACTGTATAGTGTATACATTAACATTTAAGCTTCAAATAAACCTAATTAATATTCTGATACTGCGGATTGAACGAGTTGACTGTAGAGCATATTAACCCTTCAACATCTAATATGCATTTATTTTCTGTTTTCCGACTATTATTAGACGATTTTATTCAGATTAGGAAGGTTATACGAAATTCAGAAAGGTAATTTAGATAGTCTTTACCCATATAAGTCTCACAGACCCTTCTTAAATTGCATAAAATCGTCTAATGATAGCCAGAATACACAGTCAAAATGCGCAACAATCTTCAAAGGATTAATATATTTTATTTTTGCCGGCGTGCGTGTAAAGGTATCCCTATGTGTGTTTTTGTTTTCAACTTTTGGTGGTATTTTTTGCATATTTATTAATTTATTTTTAAAAGTTTGCATTGTATAATTATAAACTTTGCAAAAACAAAAATAAATAAATGAAAAGCTTTAGCAAGATGACATAATTTGTTTCGTATGCTCCAGACAACATTCTTCAGTTTATAATCAATCTCTAGAACTCAAAGAGGTAACTATACAGTATATCAATAAACCTTCTAAATGATGATGGTACTTCTTAACTGCATAAAATCGTCGAATGTTACCCAGATTAAAAACATAACTAAAAAGGGCGTCATCGAACTGAAGGGGTTAATTGGAATTGTTCTCTTTGCATTTAATTTATTTTGCCTTTCCTCTATCTATGTTCCTATTCTTCTTATATCGTTAGTTTAATTTGTGTCCCATTTTCTTATGTTATTCTTTCGTATATATATATATCAGCTTTGACCTTAATTCATGTTTAGTCTTTGATTCCCTACCTACGTTTTTCTTTTCTCTTTCAATAATTTATATAACATGCAAAATGTTCGGACCTTTTTGCATATTCTTATTATTTATCTCCTTTCGCCAATTCCATCAAATTCTTCTATTCCTTCTTCGACTTGACCCCCTCCCCCCAGATTCTCTCTCTCTCTCTCTCTCTCTCTCTCTCTCTCTCTCTCCTCCCTCAGCCTTAACAGATCATTCCTATGCAATCGTCGAGTATTAGAGAAGCAACAACCAACGTGCCATTCCCACCATTCCTATTTCCTCCCCTCCTGCCTGCTGTGTTCTCTTCCTTCATTCATTCATCCTTCCTTCCTTCCTGCCTGCCTTTCTTCCTTCCTGCCTTCCTTCCTTCCTTTCTTTATTTATTTCTTAATTTCTGTATATCTTCCTTCATTCATTCCTTCCTTCCTGCCTTCCTTCCTTCCTTCATTCATACTTTCCTGCCTGTTTGCCTTCCTTTCATTCATTCATTCATTTCTTTGTTCCTCTTTTTTCTTTCCCCCATTCTTGTTCTTTCCTTCTATCATCTTCCTTTCTCTTCTTCATTCCTTCATTTATTCATCTCTGTCTTTCCTGTTTTCCTGATTCTTTCTTTCCACTTCCTTCATCATCTTCTTTGTGTCTTCTTCTATCCTTCCTTTCTTTCTTCTGTTTTGCTTTCCCTTCATCACTATCTCCCCCTTCCCTCTCTGCAATCTTCTCTTATCATCCTTCCTTCATTCTATCATCCTATATTTTCTTTTACGCATTCCTTCATTTCCATTTATTATTGACTTCATAGTTGCCTAAGACTTAAATTACTCTTATTCTCCAGTTTTCACCAGTACTCCCAAGTTATCTTTGCAACTATGTATTCATAAACACCTAATATGCATGACACAAACTGTTATCTCGTCTCCTCTTGGGGCTGCCATCAATATCAGATTACGCATTTATTTTCTGTTTTCTAGCTATAATTAGATGATTTAATCAGATTAGGAAGGGTATATGAAAGTCAGAGGGTTATTTGAGATAATCTTTACCCATATAATGTCTTTTACCCATATAATGTCCACTGATAATAAAATGATAGCCAATATAAGCTGCCGAAACGCGTCATAATCTTCAGAGGATTAAATGTTTCATATCCGTTCTTGACATTTCCATCATAAGTTGCTTCTGGTTGTCTGAATAATAAATATGCGTCTCATTGTTCTCTATATTCTCCACTCATATTTTGGGTTTATAGTTTTATGTATTCAACTATATACCCAACGAATCACACATAATTTTCTAACTTAACCCATTCAGTAAAGGTGACTCCCTTTTCATTACCGTATATGCTGGCAGCTATTATACCATTTCACTCTGTTAAGGAAGGACATCTAGCAATTAAAATGTTACAAATTGCCTCAATTAATAACTTTTAGTTATCACAGATCCTTCATACTATGCATGCAATCATGTAAATATAGCTTATCGGACCCCAACTCACTTTGTTTTCTCTTTCTCTCCCTCTCTCTTTGGCTTGTATCCATTCGGCTTCATTCAGCCTACTGTTTTAAGACGTTTACCCCCGTCCAGGTGTCAATATTTTCCTGGCGAGCGGGAGCGAGCCAGCATATACTGTATACTGTATATTTTTGTTTTGACAGCAAGCTAAATTTGTACATTTTTTGATAGAAAAATTTCTCCGGCAAAGCCGGATTTCTCCGTACAATGCTGGCTCGCTATCGCTCACTAGGAAGAAATCGACACATGGATGGGGATGAACGTCTTAAAACAGTTGGCTGAATGGGGCCGAATAGATACAAGGCAGGGAAAGAGAGAAAAGGAGAGAAAGATAAACAAAAGCCGTTGACCCCCTTAAACCAATGACAACAAAATCGTCACCGAAACTGAAAGGGTTAATCACTGCTATCAACATCACCTTATATTATTCTATCATGAGGTAAACCTTTAATCCTTTTATTTTGACTTCTTTATCTGCCTCCACCCGTTCTTTTATAATATTTATTGTCCCTATTCCCTTGTTTCCTTTCTGCCTTCCTTCCTTGCTACCTTTACATGGCGACGGAGACTCCTAACACACACACACACACAATTGTCCCTATGCATGAGCAAATCTAAATTGAGATCACTGAATTCATAGACGATGATAATAACTACATGACTTGCCTTCTATAATTATCTCACATTATTATCACTCCTACCTTATCACTGATAAATCAAATCATCATGTTTTGATAATTTATATACATTTAGCTTCATCCTTCCTTCCCTTCATTCTGCCTTCCTTTCCTTTAGCCTGTCTTCTTTTCTTGCATTCGTTATACTCTCCAATCCCTTCACTTCTCCTTCCTTGATACCTTGACTTGCCGACTTCGACCTCTCTCTCTCTCTCTCTCTTTCTCACACAGACACTCTTAGACTTGCAAATGTCGAGAGCTGAGAGCGGGCCTGTATCAGCACCACCCAGACTCAAAGTGAGATCGAGGGTGACGCTGGACGTAAAATCAACGACGTAGGATCGGGGACGCAAAGATAGGTGACGGTTAGCGGAGAAAGGCAGTCGTAAGGTTAGATGTGTATAGGTGGTGTCACACGAGCGATTTTTCCTTCAATTGATACGGGCAATTATTATCTGTCAACTTCAAAATATACGTTCCGTAATAATTAAACTACCTGACATAATCTACCTTCGATCTAGTTTCTGCTTCCAATGCCAAAGAGCCTCAAAATAGTACGAGTGAAAACTTGATAATTGAAAATTGCCGGAATATGCGCTCGTGTGACACCACCTCAAGGAGAGATTTGCATTAATTTGTATTTATTTGTTCAATTATTTATTTATTTATTATCTTTAGTTTCCACCCACACCTCCAATCGAGATCAATATGGCCGAAGGCTGGTTCCTTCCTAAATTTGAGGCTTGCTATCACTCGCCAGGAAAAAACCCCATTGATACCTAAATGGCGCAAAACATCTTGATTTTGATACAAAAAAATGGGACGAAAAGCCTGAAAATCGACAAACTAATAGGGCGAACATCTCAAAATCTCCAAACTATTGGTGCTAAACATGAGGGTAAAGGGGGCCCAGAAAAAACAAACCTTCCCTTAAGATCTGGGAAGCAAGACTAGGATGGGAGATGGTTAGCGAATGTCTGGTTGTTGAGTTGTAAGGAAAAAGGGTGAACAGAGGTATAAAAAGGATGAACGGAGGTATGAAAAGGGTGAACGGAGGTATAAATAGGGTGAACGGAGGTATAAATAGGGTGACCGGAGATATATATAGGGTGAATGGAGGTATAAAAAGGGTGAACAGAGGTATAACAAGGGTGAACAGAGGTATAAAAAGAGTGAACGGAGGTATAAGAAGGGTGAACGGAGGTATAAAAAGGGTGAACGAAAGTATATATAGGGTGAACGGAGGTATAAAAAGGGTGAAAGGAGGTATAATAAAGGTGAATGGAGGTATAAATAGGGTGAATGGAGGTATAAATAGGGTGAACAGAGGTATAAATAGGGTGAACGGAGGTACAAAAAGGATGAACGGAGGTATAACAAGGATGAACGGAGGTATGAAATGGGTAAACGGAGTATACATAAGGTGAACGGAGGTATAAATAGGGTGAATGGAGGTATAAATAGGGTGAACAGAGATATAAATAGGGTGAACGGAGATACAAATAGGGTAAACGGAGGTATAAATAGGGTGAACGGAGGTATAACAAGGGCGAACGGAGGTATGAACAGGGTGAACGGAGGTATAAAAAGGGTGAACGGAGGTATAAATAGGGTGAATGGAGGTATAAAAAGGGTGAACGGAGGTATAACAAGGGTGAACGGAAGTATAAATAGGGTGAACAGAGGTATAAAAAGGGTGAACGGAGGTATAAAAAGGGTGAACGGTGGTATAAAAAGGGTGAACGGAAGTATAAATAGGGTGAACAGAGGTATAAAAAGGGTGAACGGTGGTATAAATAGGGTGAACGGAGGTATAAAAAGGGTGAACGGTGGTATAAATAGGGTGAACGGAGGTATAAAAAGGGTGAACGGTGGTATAAATAGGGTGAACGGTGGTATAAATAGGGTGAACGGTGGTATAAAAAGGGTGAACGGAGGTATAAATAGGGTGAACGGAGGTATAACAAGGGTGAAAGGAATTTGGTCGCCAACTTGTGATCAGCAATTACATCCTGGCGATATTTATTGAAGACTGAATTAGGCTACACTGATATTAACTCCTTCTATACCACCGACGTCTTTTTGTATTTGATTCTAGCTATATTTAGATGATTTAATGCCGCTTAGGAAGAGCCTGTGGTAGTAAGAAGGGTTTATTTCATCTAGCAATAATAAGGCTTCAAACTATCTCAACCAACCCTCTTAACTATCACAGATCCTTCCTAAGCTTCATAATATCGTCTAAATATAGATAGAATAATATATAACACACGTCGCTGGTACTCAAAGCGTTAATCTCTGCGTTAATTTACTCATCATCAGTTGCTGAGATAATTCGTAGCAAGACAAAGGTCTTTAATAAACTTTGCCTCTCTACTCAGTTAAATTAGTTATGAGATTTCAAGATGTTTGTCCAATTAGTTTTGCGATTTTAAGACAATTCGCCCCATTTCAATGTCAATATTAAGAGCTTTCGTGCCATGTAGGTAATTATATTGTCCTGACAAGTGATAGCGACCCTGTAATCTAGTAGGAACCGACCTTCGAAAATGTACACATTTATAATTAAGGGGAATATATTTGTTTTAAAGCTTGATAGAGGTCTAGGGAGTAAACTAAACAAAAATATATAATCAAATAAAATTAAATTAACCCACCACCACCCATTAAAGGTTCAAATATTCAAATGGGTGTAACTTGTGTTACATACAACTGCACACTGCACTCTTCACAACACACCACAAGGTCGCTTCCGCTCTCATAGTGGGCCCAACACTTGCTACATCCTTATTTACTAACGGGAGTGCTGGTAAAGTCAGAGCACATAGAACACTGATATACAATCCCTTGTAACAGTGGCTATAATGAATTGATACAAAAACTAAACAACTTAATTTTAGTGTATAACTGGTCCAAATATGTTCGTATATATCGATAATGTTGGAATTAATGAAGCCTGTCTCAGCATCTGTTGGACTTCTGTTCCATACTATATTATCAAAATATGCTTTCTGAAGTTGTTTGTACATTATGATATCATAAGTAGGAATGTTACAGAAGTATTTTATATATATATATATATATATATATATATATATATATATATATATATATATATATATATATATACAGTAAATGCTTTGCCCTCTATAGTCTCACCATTCTCTCTCCCCTCTTTCCTCTCCCAGCCAGGTCAACCATTCATAAATCAAAGCACAGTAGGCGGTGAAAAATGATAGCAGAGAGAATATTTAGGGGGAGGGATATGGGCGTGTGGGCTGCCTTGGCCTTCCTTACATTTCTCCCATTTTTAGATAACAAGGCGCCCACAGTGTACAGTCAGGAACAGAAATGGCCACGCACCCATTGGAATCAGTACCGAACGCAAACAAGACAATACGATGCTTTTTTATAGTTCAGATGCTTCAAAACTGGAAAACTGGGCTTTAAGGGTTCAAATATTCGAATTGGTGTAAACTCATAATTACAGTATATGCTCACAACTCTACCTCCATCCCGTTTTACTGCTCTAACCTTCTCTGTAATTCTGGATGGAATTATTTTGAAAGGGTCAGTGGAAGTTGAAGGAATTACCGAGATACATTTTTATTCTAGGAGGTTCTTTTTAAACTACATAAAATCTAGTGTTAGCAAAGATAAATGTAAAATAGGAGCCTTGTTACTGTAGGGGGTCATGTATTCATGTGTTTTGTTTCTACAGACTCCATTGAAGCAAGTCATACATATACATTCCGTAAAATTGCACATAAATTATAGCCATATGTAAAACTATAGCCATGATTTTAAAAATCATCTTGATTGGATATCTAGCTTTGATTGGTAAAGTTCACAAAAACACAACATTTACATATCTACAGTACAGTACGTGCAATTTGGTTATAAGGAACACAGTTTCAAGAATATTTATTTATTCATGAAAAAAATCATAGTAAACTAAAAGTATAAATGGCTAATGGTGACACAGTCAAGGAAAACACACAATGCCATAAAACACAACATTCAATTATGTTTATAGAAATTGTGGAAACCTTGACAAACACTGATTAGAGATATCAATAAAGATTACCATATCAAGATAAAAGGTGGTATTTGTTTATTAAGAACACATTTTGTTTACAATATTGTGTAATTGTCATGTTCTTCTATGTTATATGAACATATTGTATTTGTATTTTCTTAATTACTATCGAATCATCTTTTTCCAGCTCACTATTATTGTATAATGTGCAGTCACCTGCACTAGCAACTTGTACATTAGTATATGATACATTGAAGACAGCGAATATTAAATGAAAAATAATACTGACTTAGTCATCTGTCTAAATTAAATAACGTGATAGAAATATTAATTAAGATGTGTATCACCTCTCACTGCAAGCGATTATACGTATTTAAGAAATCAACCAATGGGTGATGTTTGGAGCATTAGTCACCTTCCGTTAGTTAACAAAGGGGACATGACAAATGTACTAAAGCTCAGTGATAGCGAAAGAACTCGTAAGCATATGGACGAGAAGGGTTGGGTGTGATTTGGGGTTGTGTGGGGTTGCTTAGGCCAATCGGCTTTCTGCAGACTCCCATTTTCTTATGTTCTTATGTTCTTATGTTCTTATGTTCGGTTCACAGCCAAGAGAACTGAGGTTAGATTCTCGAGCAAGACGAGGAGGAAAGGCCTTTCTCCCTCTGCCTAATGTCCCTATTTACCTACAGTATTATTAAATAAGAACCTAGTGTAGTCGGACCGTTGTGAAGTTTCCGCCCAGATAACACTAATGAAATATTCTCTGTTCTGTGCGTGTATTTTTTTCTATGAGTAAGTAAGAGACAAAAAAGTAGAATTGCCTGTAACGAGTGTCATAGGATGAAAGAAAGATTGATTGACGAAGAGAGTTCCAGAGCTTACTTGTTGAGTAGAAGGAAGACTAAGAAAATGTGTTAATTCTTGGGTTGGAGCGATAGACCAGAGTATGTTGGTCTATGTGTGTAAGTCTTTCCTTTCTTCTGTTGTCCTTTTCATCACCTTCGGCGATTATACTTGTGTTTACATTATCAAAATATCTTTAGTATAGGCTGTAGGAATTCGTCCTTCTATTATCATACCTAGAAAATTATCTAGACTTGTGAACTCATTTAGGTTGTTCTGTTCAAATAAATATTCTTCGAATTTGTTCCGTTCTTCTACTTTACTTTGACTTTTAATGTTATCTCTCCCATTCGCATCGCGTATCTCTATCTGTCCTCAGAATGTCGACCCTTATTGGGGGAAGGCATATGGTGTTTTTTCTCCATATACCGGTACTGTTTTCCCCCTTTGCTAAAATTATCTTAAAACCTTACTTGTTGAGGTTGTCCCTCCTTCCATTATAATTTATGTTTTTATTATTATTTCGGTTAAGGGGACAGTGGCTGTTTTTTTTTTGGTCTATAAAATTCATGTATTCATATAATTGTTTTAGTTTCCTCGCTAGACCTGCATCAAACTTAGAAAAAACACCCTCTAGACTCCCCTTCAAGATAAATGTGTACATTTTTCGATAGCAAAATGCCCTGGCCGAAGGCCGGTTTTTCTTAAAGTTACAGGTTACTATCGCTCACCAGGAAAAAAATCGACTCCTAATGGCAAGAAAGGTCTAAACATTGACAACGAAATGGGGCGAAAGGTGTTAACATCGACAAACTAATAAGCCGAACGTCTTAAAATTTGAAAACTAATGGGGTTAGACACGAGGGAGAAAGGGGTCCAGAAAAACGACCCATCTCTCCTTAACTCAACTACTCTAAATAGCTTCCTTAATATCCCTTGTTTATGATATTTCCTCAGTATCTCTCTCCACCAAGCGTGTTCTCTTCCTCATTATCTCTCTCTTTCAAACGTTTATCTTCCCCATTATATTCTTCCTCCAGACGTTTTCTCTTCCTCATTATACCTCTCCTTCAGACACACTCTTCCTCATTATATTTCCATTTCAAACGTTTTTTGTTTTTCCGTTTTTAATTTATCTTTCTCATATTTGTCATCCAAACATTTTTTCTTTCTCATCATAATTTTTCCTCCAAACGTATTATCTTCCTCCTTATATGTTTTCATCCAAACGTTGTCTCTTCCTCATTAACTCTCTCCTGCTGTACTCTGTCTCTTCCTCATTATCTATCCCCTCTTTTACTCTGTTTCTTCCTCATTATCTCTCTCTTTTAAACGTTTTATCTTCCTGAGTCATTATATCTTTCATTCAAAAGTGTTCTTATCCTCATAATCTCTCTCCTCCAGATAATATCTATTTCTCCTTATCGAACTTTATATGTTCCTCATTATAATATTGCTTCAAATATTGTCTTTTCATCATTAACTTGTCCTCATAACTCTCTCCTTTTTCACACTGTCGTTTCCTCATTATCTCCCTCCTCCGAACACTGCCTCTTCTTCCATTACCCTCCCTCATTTACTGCCCCCACCCCTCCACCCCCCTCCCAACTCCTCACTAATGGATTTCTTTTGGCCAGGCTCCTCTAGGGTTTCAGTGGGCTTGGTATATATCAAGTCCCTCCCCCTCTCCTCCCCCCACAATCCCCCCCCTCTCCACCCCCATGAAGCTAATGATGGTGGCGTATCTAGCCCCACCGTTGTGCATTTTCTACCCCTTACAAAGTTGAATTCTTATCCAGCAAGATGTTAATGACTTATGTATATGCCTGTTATAATGTAGCTCAGAAGCTTCAACATATGAATTTGTCTGTTCCGTTGCTTTTCCAGGTTAGGTAGGCAGTGTTTTGTCCACTAAGTTATTATTGGGGACTTGTGTTGGTAACTTCCTTATGCCACCCCTAGTTCACCTCAATATCATAAAATGAATACGGCTACTCATTATTTATCTTTCAACTCATAATATCACAAACTACAGTATCAACACAAGCTAACTCTCATAAGCCACTATCAGTCTACAACACTTGGTGACAGTATGGAAGAAAAAAAATAGCATTATGTAAAGCCTTCTCTGATCCTGCGAACGTTTCTCCTCTATTCCTAAGTTACGCAAAAGGAAAAAAATACAATATAGCAACACAAGAGGGAGTTTAATTTAGAAAAATCCATAATAGTTATATTTATGCTGTTATTTAGAGTCTTAGCGCATATAAATATACCATAGTGGCCAGTAAACACGTTCTAGGTAGCACTCTTGTGTGTGTGTGTGTGTGTGTGATTCACCGAACTTGTGTATCAAGGGGAGTCTACGCAATGCAAGCTTCAGCTCATTATTATCACGCCTCCTTAACTGGTAATGTATTGCGTGAAGTGCATGTCATGTGTGTATCATTGGCTGTGGATGTGAGTGTAGTCTGTAATACTTCAATCGGTGGCATCTGACATATAAGGCTTGGGTTGAACTGTACGGTACCAGTCTCACCCGAAGGCTTAGGTTGACCTATACGTATACCAGGTTTCTATATATACTGGTAGGTGAACAGAGACTACAGTGTTAGGAGATTTGCTCAAATGTCTAGTCCTTGCCCGGGTCTCAAACCCGGAACCTTCTGGTTGTAAGCCAGACACACTATCCGTTACGCCACGAGGAGGTGTTGTGTGTGTATGTGTGTTTGTGTGCGTATGTGTGTTTGTGTGTGCTTAGATGGGAGAGCCTTTAATGACGAACTTCAAAAAATATGATTATCCCAGGGTAGAGTACTGCCCCCTCGAACAGTCTGTTGCACCAAATCACCACCAATAACGAAGGGCGGAACGCTCATTGACACTATGAGCTACAATAGCCACACTCCACGTCCTGCATGTGTTGATTGGACATATATTATGTATTATTCAATTTAATTTACAAGGTGGCTCAGAATTCGTTTAGGTAGCCAAATTATGTGCCCTCCTATACAGTAGCTACCAATAGTCCAGGACCATTGCAGAGTAAATTATGTGCCCTCCTATACAGTAGCTACCAATAGTCCAGGACCATTGCAGAGTAAATTATGTGCCCTCCTATACAGTAGCTACCAATAGTCCAGGACCATTGCAGAGTAAATTATGTGCCCTCCTATACAGTAGCTACCAATAGTCCAGGACCATTGCAGAGTAAATTATGTGCCCTCCTATACAGTAGCTACCAATAGTCCAGGACCATTGCAGAGTAAATTAATAAATTATACAAGATCTTGACGAGAAGGAAATATACAAGTCGACGGGATGAGAATAAACCTGGATATACTGATACTTAACATATTCATTGTAAGCAGAACATACAACTAATTTCCAAATCAAGTAATCATAGAGGAAGGAAAGACATAGTGATGGAATACAAGTGAATTAACTCAGATAATATATTAAAAAAAGGAGGAAGAGGTCGACTGAGTGATGAAAAAGAGGGGGTGGAGGGGGAGCGTGTTCTATTTGTGTATTCTGACAACGATGATGATGATGGTGGTGGTGGAGACGTGATATATGAATAATTATCTGCCTAATGGATGAGGAACAGGACGAGATAATTTGTCATGTATATTACGGAACGATTCATCATAGGTGGAGTAGAGAGAGAGTGTGTGTGTGTATGTGCGAGTAAGAGTGAGTGATTGTTTTACAAAGAGTTACAGTAAAATATATACCGGTAGACATGCTCTCCAGTCAGCTGTATAAAATCGTCTTATGATAGCCAGAATATACTGTCATAATGCGTCATAATCTTCAAAGCGTTAACCTCATAAACCCCTAGGCTAGTGATGACGATTATATTTGAGGGAAGAAACGCCAACTTCGGCTATAAGGGCTTCACCTACTTGTGGCTCACCTCCCTGAGGCTGATCCCTCTTACCAGGTGGTCTCTACAGAAGACAACCCTGAGTGGAGGAGGCCGGTGGGAAGACCACGGAACTCATGGCTGAAGGATTAATCGATTGTTTGAAGAAACGCTCGTATGATACAGGCTGATTTCTGTTTTAGGGGAGATTTTCACTCAAGACGTTTTTCTGGACCCCTTTCTTGCTCATGTTTAACCCCCATTACTTTTAAGATTTTTTAGACATTTACCCCATTACTTAGGCGATTGACCGTTCGTCACAGTTCTTTGTCAATTTTAAGACTTTTAATGCCATTTAGGTGTGGATTTCTTCCTGACCAGCGAAAGCGAGCCTGCAATTTAGGAGGAACCGACCTTTGGCCGGAATATTTGTTTACCTAAAAATGTACAATTATATCACAAAGGGGAATCTTGGAGTTATTTTGTTAAGCTTGTTGGAGGTCTAGGGAGACAAAAAAAATCCCCTAAACCCGTTCAGTACCAGTCCCATCCTTTTCATTTGATTCTGGCTAATATACTATTTTCATCAATTAAAGAAGGGCCTCCAACTTTTAACAGGGTTCGAACTATCTTAATAAATAATTTTTACTACCAAAGATCCTTCATAATCTGCACAAAATCTTCGAAATATAACTTGAATAAAATTAAAAAGACGTCACCGGTACAGAAGGGGTTAAGTCAAGAGTTAAGTCCTTGGATGGTAGACGCAAGCATATAAAGGGAGACTCTCAGCCAGACTTAGCTACCTACCACTCTTCCAACTTTGGGGGAGACACCTGTTACAGGTAGCTTTACCTTTTGTCCCCTTCATATACATAAAATTATTATGTTTTTTCCACGAACCAACTTCACCTCTAAACTCAATTAATGGAATCAACAAATACATGTGGCACTCCAAGGACTCGAACCTAAGATACTCGCAACAAAATTCCGCGCACTTATGCATTACGCTATCAAGACAGAACAACTTAAAAAGGGCCTGTGGTAGCTAGTAGGTTAATTGATATGGTATTTACCGCTTTCATTTACGAGATCCTTCCTATAATGTATACAATCGTATGAGGCTAGCCATAAAGTAAGGCTGAAAGGCTTCCTCGAATAATGAAAGGGTTGAAGGCGTCACATTCTCAGCCCCTTGCACCTGCCCAGGCCAAGCAAAACTAGAATTAGCTTTTATTAATATTTTGTTTAGGCTGGCTAAGAATAGTTATGTTTGCCTTCGTCTTCATTCTTCCACATCCATTGTTTGTTTTTCCCGGCTAGAATGGGTGAACGTCGCGCCCCCGTGTTTTTGCTGCGTGTGAATGAGGAGAAACTCGCTTAACTGGTCCGAAAGTGCTTGGGAGGGGAGGCTGCGGAGGAGGAGGAGAGCAGGGAAGGAAGGGGAGAAAAGACAAAGTGAGGAAGAAGCGAGCGAAGGGGAAGAGTGGTGAGGGGAGAGTGGGTGAGAGAGAGAGAGAGAGTGTGAGAGAGTGAAAGAGCGTGACAGTGAGTGAGAGAGAGGGTGCATGTGCTGTTTTATAAAGAGCTCCCTGCTATTTATATAGGGTGTCTCAAAATAGGTGTGCCAGACTTTAGGATGTGATTGTAGAGAATATAGATAATTCTAAGCATAACATTTGATATAGCAAAATAATCTCTATCTTACCTGTTAACCCTCCTCCCCCCTCCCCCCCCCCCATGAGGATTATGAAGCATTTTGACAGTATATTGTGGCTATCATTAGAGGATTATATACAGTTTAGGAAGGACCTCTAAGAATCTAAGGGGTCAAAACTAACTCAATTATGCTTCTGAATCCCACAGATCCTTCCTAAGCTAAATATAATAGTCTAATGATATCCAAAATATACAGCTCAAACACGTCATATTCCTTGAGGGGTTAAAGAGATAATTATTATATATGTATCCTCCAGTACCTCTGTAATGGAATTTCTGTGTGAATATCCTAGGTTCGAATCCTTGGGTATACCACATATATTCATTAGTTTCATTGATTGAACTAATTAGATTTATTTGTAAGTTAATTGGTGAGTTGGTGATAATATGAATGTTGAACGATATTCGAACATACTGATGTTCGAATATCGTTTACCAATTTATTTGTCCTAGCTGTAATTCTGGGTATATTGGATGTACTAGCCGTTCATTCAAGATGACGATATACGAACATATTGGCAACAGTTACAGGGCAGGTAGATTTTTACAAAAGATGGCATTTTCTGCCGTCCGTAATCACCCCCATGAGAATGATCATCGTTTCTCTGATAAGGATTTCAAAATATTAGCATAATTTAGGCATCATACAGACGCGCTCATTGGAGGAAAACTACTAAATCAAGAAGCTCAATCCAGAACTGAATGTTTCGAACAACTCATATATACTGTATATACTGTATATATACCGGTATAATATATATATATATATATATATATATATATATATATATATATATATAATATATATATATATATATATATATATATATATATATATATATAGACGTATATATAGGCTATATATATATATATATTTTTTTTTTTCTTTTTCCATGGTCTCAACAGGCTTCCTTTCCATCTGTCAATCACTTATTTAGGACGAAATTGTCGTAAAATAATGTGCAAGGCCCTCGGACCTGCCCCTCTCGTTAATTGCCCTTATGGTTCTGTGTTCCCCTTCAATTTAAGCTACTCCTCTTACCGCTCTAGTCTTGAGGCCTTAAGGGGGGTCACCGGCTTGTTTTATCTTTATCTCTTTCCCTGGCTTGTATCCATTAGGCCCCATTCAGCCATCTGTTTTAAGACGTTTATCCCCATCCAGGTGTTGATTTCTTCCTTTCGAGCGATAGCGAACCAGCATTGTATGGAGAAATCCGGCTTCGCCGGAGACATATTTCTATCGAAAATGTACAAATTTAGCCTGCTGTCAAAACAAAAATATATACAGTATATATTATATATATATGCTGGCTTTCTATCGCTCGCCAAGAAAATATTGACACCTGTATGGGGGTAAAAGTCTTAAATAGGCTGAATGGGGTGAATGGAATGGATACAAGCCAAAGAGAGAGGGAGAGAAAGAGAAAACAAGCGAGGTGAGCTCCCTTAAGCTCCCGGTGCCCCTTCCCTCCCCTCCTATAAACACCCTGAGCTTATCACCTCTCATCCTGTCTCTCAATGAAGACCCTCTCCTCTGATCCTCTAATATACTCCCCTCGTCACCTGCCTATATACCACTTCTCATTACTGCATTGTCTGTCTCATCACCTCTCTCTCTCTCTCTGTCTCTCTCTCTCTCTCTCTCTCTCTCTCTCTCTCTCTCTCTCTCTCTCTCCCCTCTGATCCTCTAATATACTCCCCTCGTCACCTACCTATATACCACTTCTCATTACTGCATTGTCTGTCTCATCACCTCTCCTTCACCCCCCCCCCTCTCTCTCTCTCTCTCTCTCTCTCTCTCTCTCTCTTATCTGATCCCCTCGTCACCTACCTATGGCACTTCTCATTACTGCACTTCCCTCTTCTTCATTTTCTATCCCATCACCTCTATTTAACCCCCCCCCACCCACTCTCTCTCTCTTTCTCTTTCTCTCAATATTTCTATCTCTCTCTCTCTCTATATATATATATATATAATGTATATATATATAGTGTAATATATATATATATATATATATATATATATATATCACGCTATATGTTAATGACCCAATTTCGTGATTGTATTGACTTCAAACGGTTCATATATACTGTAATGTTGTATTATCAAAGTTATTTGCCGGTAGCTAACTATGCACGGAGTTAGCTTTAGGAGCGATTTCCAGCAAACCTGTAAACTAGATAGATGACAGGAAGATATATATATATATATATATATATATATATATATATATATATATATACTGTATTATTATGCAATAATTTCCCTTCACAGTGCCATATACCGAACGACTATTGTGAGAATATGTGTTGTTTACAGAGATTAGGCGGATTCGAAGGCCCATTTCTAAAGATTATGACATTATCCAAGTTATTTCGTCCAATAAAGTCGCTGCGAAAGGAAATAATTTATTAAGAATACCAACCATATTATTTTGAATATAGGAAACTCTTTTCTCACTTACCTTTCCGAAGTTTCGACTGACCAGCAAAGCCACCAGTCTGTTTGGAGAGAAAAAGTATTAGGCAAATAAGAAAAATACTCAATCTGAATTCATATATCATGTTAAATTCTCATCAGTTTCTACAATGCGCTTTTACGTTTTATCCATTACGTTTAACTTTCATCATATTCTGGTTACCACTTTTACGATTTACTTTAGTTTATAATCTACCTCTACGACTCAAATGGTTAAATACGATCTCAATAAATCCTCTTAGTAACACAGGTCTTTCTTAAACTGCATAAGAGCATCTAACAATAACCAGAATCAAAGATAAAAAGGCATCATGGTGCTGAAAGGGGTTAAGTAGTAATAAGGTTATAACCATTTGAATATGTAAACCTTAAGGGGGGATGGGCGTATTAATGTGCTCATTTATATAATTATCTTGTTATATTTTTTTTAGTTTCCTCCCTAGACCTCCATCAAATATATACAAAAACACTCGAAGACCCTCCTTCAAGATAATTTTTTACATATATCGATAGAAAAAATGTCCAGGCCGAAGGCCGGTTCCTCTTGAATTATCAAATTAGTCAAACGGTTAACATTAACCAAACAATGTGTGAATATAATTGGTTTCCCTTGTCCAGACGAGTCATTTGAGACTAGTTTGACATCTCTATCATGGTATACAGTTTAAGGCAAAAATCAGTATTTCAGAACTCTTATGGAAATTAATTGAAAAGGGGCTGCCACAGGCACCAGCATGAAGATACAGATTGACTCTACCCTTTTAAATGTTCCAATTGGGTCTTAGTATGAATGTAGAAAGCATATGATTCTTTAGTCAAAAGTGCACGATTTCCGCCTTATCCGCTGTACTAATTCCCTTATGCTGGCGAGAAATCGGCTTGTTACCATCGTAATTACTCAGGTATTACAAGCTTTTTATGGCCAAATAGGTTGTTAACTACGGAAACCTGGCAATAATATTATGCAGAGACGTAGTAGTTTCTTATTTTTCCAAATGAGCTGCAAAGGGAGTAAAGCTTTCCACCAGGTTAAAACAAGAAAAGAAAAGAAAACATCGAGTATAACTACCCAATGTGCCGAAAAAAGCATATGAGCCAGAAGACCATACTGCATCTTAAATATTGAGAAAGCATATGAGCCAGAAGACCATACTGCATCTTAAATATTGAGAAAGAGCTCCAAAATGCCGGCAGTGGTTCAGTCTGTGTTCTAAAGGGTTATCGGTACCGTACCTCACAGAGCATCAGTCGTTCCCTTGGTCTTCTTTGTGGTCCTGTTTTCCCTTAAGCTGCCACAGTATCTCGCCACATTGTCAGCAGAGAGCAGACTACGGTACTTCAGCCATATTGGTGCCACTGATGTAGCTAGGCACTAGTTTCACTGTAACACTATCCACTATAGACAGTAACTTGAAAATATTATGCTGGCAATATTTTCAGCCTCTGGGATACATATCAAATTATGCAAAGAACAATGTTATTATAGGGTTTGTTAAGAAAGACGGCACCAATATGGATGCCAAACTACCAGGATGGCCCACTGCTCTGTCTATACGATCTCAACCCCCCCCCCCCCCCACTAGACCTCCTTGACGGAAGGCACTGAAGGGGGGATGGTTCACTTTTGGGTTTTTTTTTTGCATGTATTCATTATGTTTCTAGTTTCCTCCCTAGACCTCCATCACATTTAAAACAAAAACATCCATTATATCCCCCTTTTAGATTAATTTGTACATTTTTCGGTAGAAAAATGTCCCGGCCGAAGGCCGGTTCTTCCAACATTACAGGCTCACTATCGTTCGCCAGGGAAAAAATCGACACCTAAATAGCACGAAAGGTCTAAATATTGACGAAAAATGGGGCGAAAGGTCTTAAGATCGACTAACTAATGGGACAAACCTCTTAGCATCTGAAAACTAATGGGGCTAAACATGAGGGAGAAAGTGGTCCACAAAACCGGCCCATCCCCCCTTAAGACCTCGAGTTACCAGACAAGGACAGGGGTGTAAGGTGAATTAAAGACCCTTTGGCGAAATAGCTTCATTGACTTGTTGTTCCCAGGTTTGTTCGAATATACTCTGTCCATTATCGGTGGGTTGGAAATCAAGACTCCGATCTCTCATAACTCAAGAAGGACTAGAACAATCGAGCTAATATTTCTACCGTTTGGGAAGAGTCAGTCAGGGGATAGGTGTGGGAATTTACAGTTTATATTCTCAATCCCTTTTTGGTTTACAGAGGATAAAGGACATGATTATTGGCCTACCTATAATGAATGGACTATAGCCAATATTCTGTGTTATTGCTTGGATGGCTTCTATATCATCAATTTGTCTACATTGATTAGCACTTCCCTCTTATAAAGGAGTCTTGAAACGCCTTTGAATGTGGAATCTAAATAGAGTTGGCTTAGGTAATGAATCTTGAAACGCCTTTGAATGTGGAGTCTAAATTAATCTTGAGGCGCCTTTCGAATCTAAGTGGAGTTGGCTTAGGTAATGAATCTTGAAACGCCTTTGAATTTCGAATCTAAATGGAGTTGGCTTAGGTATTTCGCTCGGACTGCTCTCAATGGCGACCAGAGAGTCCTGTTCTGTTCTCCTCCTCTCTGACTCCTGAGTGGCCTGAGATACGCCACTGTCATCTTACACTGGCTGGGTCCCCTCAAACAACCCAACACACACACGTCCACCCTGGCGTTAACAGGAGAACACACAGGTAAATACAAGACACCACAAACACAAACACACACACACACACACACACACACATAAGCCAATGTAAGCACACACACAGACACATGCTCACACAATCAAACACATGCGCGCACACAAGCAATCACACACACACACACACACACACACACACACACACACACACACACACACACACACACACACACACACGTGCGCATGCGTCTGTACGTACACATTAAGAGAGACAATTTGTAATAATAATAATACGAAATAAATAAATAAATGTAAATACAAATAAAATTGAAATGAAATAGATAAGTAAATAAATAATAATATATTTGTATATTAATTAATTAATACTATTTTTATAGCGGTTACTCACTTTTGTAATTATGAACGAGTAACAATCATAAAATATGCATTACCGGTATGTGTTTGAAATTCCACAAATATAATAATCCAGTGTAGAAATTTGATAGCATAGGAGATGGCATAATAACAAGACACGATAATAAAAAGATGCATGTAGGTGTTTTAAATCCCATAAATATAATATGCCAGTATAGAAATGTGATAGTATAGGAGATGGCATAATTGTAGTGAGTGTGGCGATATAATAGACGTGGAGGTGGAATATTGCAGCAACTATATATAAATTTGATTGTATAGATGGTATAATAATTGTAGTGAGTGAGGCGAGATATTAGACGTGATGGTGGAGTACCGGTATTGCAGTAACTATATCACAAGGAGTCGTTCAGGTGTGAGAAACCAGTTAGCTGCCATCATCTCAGAGTGTCCTAATAACCCAACAGTCTAGCCATACCCTATACTCCTAAGTCCTGTCTGTCTGTCTGTCTGTCTCTCTCTCTCTCTCTCTCTCTCTCTCTCTCTCTCTCTCTCTCTCTCTCTCTTTCTCTCTCTCTCTCTCCCCCCAATGTGCAAGTTGTTGTCACGCTATCCTGTGAGCGTGGTGCATTATAATCTAAAGAAACTGCGCTGTCTGTATTGATTTAATGATTAACACAATAGGCCCATGTTGCATATGCCACGACATTAGGTATTTTGTGCCTAAATTTAATTTAATTATTGTATCAGAAATAATGAGTGTATTGATATGTATTATTGTGTGGCCGCATCCACTCTGTGACTCGGTAAGTAATGCTTATTTAGTCAAATACATTCTCTCTCTCTCTCTCTCTCTCTCTCTCTCTCTCTCTCTCTCTCTCTCACAAATCAAGAGGTTCAGATGATGAATGCTCCATTCCTCTTGGTACAGTATTAGTGCCTCTACTCTTCCTCATCCTAATTAGTAATATCGACGCTAAGGTAAAATATAACTCACACAGAGTTAAGTCTAGTAATAACCTCATTAGAATAAAAGAAAATCCGCAACCTATCATGAATTTAGTGTTCCAGTGGGCCAAAAACAATAGCATGCAATTTAATTAAGATAAATTACATACAGAGGAAATGAACAAATAATAGAAAGCACAACCTGCATAACACACCAATTCAACAATGTGCAAATGTGAAAGATCTTGGCGTAGTCGGATAACATGTCCTTCAAGGATCATAATCAAGCCAAGGCAGTAGCATCAAGGAAACTAGCAGGTTAGATACTGAACACTTTCAGGACACAAGAAGAACTGACAATATAAACCTCTGGTAATATTATCCCTGGAGTACTGTAGTGTAGGCTACTAACATCTCTACACAAATCTGGAGTAATATATGACCTAGAGAATATGCAAATATATAATCTTCACATCCCACATGAGCTCGGTAAAACGCTTTCACTCTTAACCTCTACTCACTGGAGGGAAGAAGAGTTAACTATTTGAAAATCTACACATGAACAATTATCTAAGGACTAGTGCCCAAATTTCACACCACGGTATCATGGAACTGGAATGACAGTGGGCGTAGAAAATGTATCATCCCACCCCTAATGTGTAGGGGAGCTATGGGTACACTGAGGGACTCCTGGTTGACAAATAGTCGCTTCAACAAAATGCCACAGGACGCAAGTAACCTGATAGATGTGCCAACGGAAATCTTAAAGAGAGCCTTGGACAACCATCTCAAAATGGTGCCTGATCAACCATGCTTTGTGAAGGGGAGAGTTGCTCTCTCGAGTAGTTTAGTTCATCAAGGACTGGCAGCAAACTTGTACAGGCAAATTACTAAATAATGGCCATAATTTCATCAACATTTGTCATAAGTTATTAAGACTTTCAATGCAATGAGACATATACGTATATAACATTATTCTGGTTACCTTTAGGCGCCTTTTCTTTAGTTTACAATCTACCTTTAACCCGGGAGCTGCGGGGAGACTCTTAAGAGTTCCCCCGGCGCACTGCGGGGAGACTCTTAAGAGTCAGAGAAAATAAAAATCAACTTTTGACATCGAAAAAAAAATATTTTTTTATATTTTTTTTTTTTATTTTTTTTTTTTTTTTTTGGCCCCTGGCCCATGCAAAATCTCAGTCCTCTACCTCCCCTCCTTCCCCACTTTCCTCCTCTCCTTCAGTTATCACCTATTTTCCCTGTTATTCCCTTATTCTGAGGTATATTTTCGTGCTAACATTAGAAATCCGATTGGAGGGTGTGGTCATCACTGATAGCAAGCGAGTGCAAGAGAGAGAGAGAGTATCGATCGACTGTGTCTCAGTGGCCTTGGGGGAAATTGGCGGGAAAGCAGATTGCCTCACCCATACATTATACAACTCGCGGGCTATATCTCCGATTTTGACCATCCAAACGCTGTTTTCACTCGTTTTATTGTTGTTTCAGGTTAATACCTTTATAATCAACCCATAATAGGCGCATATGGATAAGTATTAATGCTATTAATGGCACAATGAATATTTTAGTTTCCAATTACCCCCATGCGCACTTCAGAGGTTAAGACTCAAAGGGGTAAATACTGTCCCAATAAACTATCTGAACAACGGGACATTCTTAACTCTCAAATGGCGGGTCCTGTAATATTATGCCATGGGTGATTCTGTAGCACGTGGCAGGCCTCATAATATTACATGCTGTGTTTCCCCACTAACATATGCTACCAGGGTGATGTGATGTACCGAGATTTCACCAGTTACCAGATGCCACCAGGCTAACCCACCTATGGTAGATAAAACGTGAAAATAGCCCGCTAATGGGGCATGGACAGTTCAAAACAACCCGACTTTCGAGGGTTAAACTGCATAAGATCGTATAATGTTACTTTAGTTAGAATACAAGCTAATAGAGATATAATCATATTGAAGGGGTTAAGATATCTTTCACAATGGCAAATAAGCAAATAAGCAGACAGAATGAAGCCGACGACTATCATAATCTCCCCAGCAACAGGTTATCTATCTATCTATCTATATGCTCAGGCCCAATCCCCATTTTGGGGGTAGCCGACTCAAGACAGAGCAAGAACAGGGAAAACACAAAAACAACATAAAACAAAAAATAAACACAGATAAAAAACACAAACTCACACATATCCAGGTCACCCAGGAGAAGACCCAGAGACCAGGGTTACCAAGGTCGCTCCAGCACTCCCCCGGCCCCTGACCACCCGGAGAGGTTCCGATCTCGGCAGGCAGACATGCAGCGGAGCCAAAGCCACAAGCCCTCCCACCACACTTCCAGGCAAACCCTTCATATTAATCGTCCCCCCGGGCCAGGCGCCTGATGGACTATTATCTAGTCGAACTTGCGCCCGACCCCTTACTCCAAATGACCACGTGTTCACTCAACTATTCACAAGCATTCTCCATTCACTCCTGTCCACCACCACTTCCCCTGCCTGATCTATAGTCATTCCTCTATCATCCAAAGCCTTTCTTACACAGTCTCTCTATCTCAATGGGGGTCTTCCTGCCCTTCTATTTCCCCTTGTACCTGACTCACATATTCTCTTTGTAAGCCTTTCATCTCCCATTCGTTCAACATGACCATACCAGCTCAGCACCCTTCTGTCCACTCTGGCTGACAAATGTTCCTGCTGCCCCACTCTCCTACGTATCTCTTCATTCCTCAATCTGTCTCTACGAGTAACTCCACACATACTCCTCAAGCAGCTCATCTCCATCACATCCAGCCCTCTTTTCTCCTTTTTCTTCAGAGCTCATGTCTCAGCCCCATACATCACTGTTGGCAACAGGTTATACTAAGCTAAAATGAAGGCGGGATTATTTTAAAGACGGGTAAATTTCATCCCTTCATTCTCCACAATATTTTCCTTTTAACCTTTCATAGTCCACCACAAGTGCTTATTGGGGTTCGATTACCTATTAAGACAATAATAAGGTTAATTCTCTTCTCCACGTACATAATCATGCATCTCTTTAATCTTGTTTCTGTCCAAGCTATAAAGCATCCTAATTTGAAGTTTGTTTAAGCTTGATGGAGGTTAGGGAACAAACTAAAAATACAATAAAAAGATTCATAAATAAAAACAAATAAATACGCCTACCACCACTTAAGCTGCAGCATAATATTTGGGTGAGCTACTGTTGTCCTGGTGACAGGTCCACCACCTATCTTATCACGCCACACTTGTCTCTTATCGCTCGCAGACGTTTGTTTATTTCCAACAGGTTCAGCCTCCTCGTGTTTAGTCAGCCTGCACTCTTGATTAGATCCATAGGGCCTGTGTTATTTTTAACCCTTGTCTATCGGGGCCCGACTTAAGTCCGTATAGACAAATTTGGACTATGTGGCGGGGCCCGACTTAAGTCTGTGTGCAATTTTGGCGCAATATTGGCTCTGAGAGAGAGACGAGCGACGGGAGGAGCCTGGGTTACCTCATGACCGCTCGCCACGGCCGCCGTGGACCGACTGAGATGTACTCCACTTACATCCACCCTCACTCCCTCGCTACATACGTAATTATATAAAGAAATTACCGTATTTTAGCGATTTTGCCCTTCGGTTGCACGATCGTTGCAAGACAACCAGTGATTGTAGAAGAATGGTTCGGGTGTCATTGGAAAGCTCAATTTATGCCCTTGCAGGGATACATACTTGTATTACGCTCTGGGTCTTGTTTAAGCATGAAAAAAAGCACGGAAACAACCCCATTTATGGTAAAAAACCCACGCTGGGCGGCACAGTGAAATATACTTCACCACCCACTCTTTGAGCGTTAAGGGGGCAAGGGTTAATTTATTAGTTGGTGTAATGTATTATTTATTATTATTTCAGTTTCCTCTCTAGACCTCAAATCTTAGAAAAACATCCCCGAGATCCCCCTTCAGGATAAATGTGTACATTTTTCGCTAGAAAAATGTACCGACCGAAGGCCGATTCTTCTAAATGACAGGATCACTATTGCTCACCAGGAAAATCGACACCTAAATGGCACAAAAGATCTTAATTTTGACAAAGAAATTGATTGAAAGGTCTTAAAATCGTCAACGTTTTAAAATCTGAAAACTAATGGGGCTAAACATGAGGGAGAAAGGAGGCCAGAAAAAGAAACTATCCCCCCTTATATACAGATTTCAGTATCTTCATTAATTCAGGGCTTCCTTCAAAACTACATCGAGGGCCCCTGAAGCTCTGGGTTTCATTGTTTGTGTTTGATATATCTTTACATTATTACAGCAATTGCCTGATACGGATACTATGTTCTGTATTATTAGTTTAATTATTAAAATTATTTTTGTAACAATATGGAGGCCTACTGCTACCATACCAGTAGTAATATTGTTATTGCTACGTTACTGCTAGCTATTGTTACAATTATTTGTATCACTTGTCCCAGAATAATTATGTTTCTTATTAATGGGGGACAGAGGGCGGGTGTTAATTAAATATGAGGTAAAGTTTGATCAACTCGATTTAAATATCAAATTATATCACTTTGATTTTTCTGGCCCCTCTTTTCCCTCATGTTTAACACCATCAGTTTTTAGATCTTAAGACATGTGCCCCATTAGTTTGTCGATTTTAAGATTGTTTGACCCATTTCTTTGATAATATTTAGACTTTTCGTGCCATGTAAGTGTCAATATTTTCCTGACGAGCGATAGCGAGCCTGTTATTTAAGATAGATCGGCCTTTGGCTGGGAAATGTCTCTATCGAAAAATTTACAAATTTACCTTTGGGTGTTATTTTAAGCTTGATGTAGGTCTAGGGAGGAAACTAAAAAACATATTAAAGAATTATTAAATATGCAAATAAATACGCCCATCACCCCTTAAGAAAGTTAACGTAACTAATTTAGTAGAAATTATGATACTTTAAACAAATATAACAATAGAGCAGAAAGGAGTGACAAATGAAGTAAAATACTACGAGACTATAAAACAAAAAACGGAAAATGTAAGGAAGTCGAAATAAGAAAAACTAACATAAGAGAGACTTTGTGTAATATTGGAGTATGTGAATAGTTATGGAGAGCGAAAACATAAAATACACAATTGGATGTATAAAAAACACTGTCGACTTAAAAAACGGGAAGAGAATGAACTGAAAACAAAAATGGAAAAAGGCGAAGTAATTGTAGTCTGGCAGGTTTAAAATTTAAGTTCTATACGAATAAAACTACCTAATAAATTCTACCTTCAATCTAGTTTCAGATTCCAATGCGAAAAAGCTTTAAAATAGTACGAGAGAGAGAAACAAACTTGCTCATCGAAAATTGCCGGAAAATTCAAATACCGAGGAATGTCAAATTAACAAGAAAAGCCAAGAGAAAATCAAACGAGAGGGTTGACTGAAATTAAAGTCAGGGAAAAGGGACTAAAGGGAAAATAGGAAAGAGGAGGGGGACAGAAAAATAAAATAATCAGGCTAGGGAAAGGGAAGAAAGCAACGAGTAAAATAGGAGAAAGGACGACTAAGAAAAAAGGAAAGTGTGGCGAGAAGAAAGAAGGTAGGGGGGGGGGGGGGGGAGTTGTGCCGAGGCTGGAAACTTGGGGGTGGGGGGGTATCTGGGTGGGAGGAGGGGTACAGCGGGATTGGGAAGAGGCTGGGAGGGGGAGGGGTGGGGGGTATCTGGGTGGGAGGAGGGGTACAGATGGGACCCCGAGATCCAATAAGACTCCCCATCCCTTTTTCTCAGCCAAATAGGATTGAATTCCGAATTGGTCCAAGATTTCATTAACTGACAATAGGATTTCAGGATAAGATTGGCGGCCCTTTCCCACCCACCTCAACTTTCTTCCCACCTCCTGTGTCAACCGGAATGGAGGGTGGTGGAATGGTAAAGGGTTTGTTTTATGTTCGGGGTTGTTGGTGTTGTTGTGTTAGCGTTTGTGTGTGTGTGTGTGTGTGTGTTTGTATTTATTTGTGTGTAACTGTGTATGTACTGTATTAAAATTTTGTGGAATGGTATAGGGGTTTGTTTATGTGTGGGGGTTGTTGTTGTTGTTGTTGTTATGTATGCGTTTGTTTATGTGTTATTTGTGTGTGTGTGCTAATTATGTGGCATGGTAAAGGGGTTTGTTTGTGTAGGGGTTATGTTGTTGTTATGTGTGCATTTGTTTGTGCGTGTATGTGTTTTTTTGTCTTCTATATTCCAACTACTCCCTCTCGGGGATAGGCTGAGAGCCTGTACATTCAACCGTTCTACATTGAACGGAGAAGCCCGTGAGGTCTCGTTCCAGTCTAGGGGGTGAGACATGTGAAGCACTTTTTAGCTGCAACCGGCCCCTGCCATCTTGCCTTCGCAGGATGCATGGGGCTTAGTTGCTCACTCACGGCTTGAAGCAGCCCCATTTCTGAAGCTGCCTTGCTCCAGTGCTTCACTGTCTCTCCTCCTAGACTCGGATCCTCATTCTCAGAACGCCACTTATTGAGCAATGAACTCACTAGGCATTGCACCCCTGTAGCATATTTTGAATATGGGAATATTCATACAGTGCTATTTAATCAGTGTATCTGTAGTTGTGTGTTTGTACAGTATGTGGAATGGTAGAATGTTTTGTTTGAGTGGGGGGTTGTTGTTATGTGTGAGCTTGTTTGTGTGTTTATGTGTCTGTGTGTATGTAGGTGTGTGTGTGTACAGTAGGTGGAATGGTAAAGGAGTTTGGTTGTAGGGGTTGCTTGTTGTATGTGTGTTACAGTGTGTGTTTATTTATGTGTGTTTATTTGTTTTTCGCATTTATTTGTAGGTGTCTGTGTTATGTAGGTGGAATAGTAAAGGGGTTTGTTTCTGTGGGGGATTGTTGTTGTTATGTGTGCGTTTGTCTGTGTGCACTATGTGTGTTTCTTTGTGTGGATGCTGTGGGGAAAAATTATTGTCTAAATATGTCAGTGCTTGCCTGATACGTGTGGTATTTTAGGTTGTAGCTACGTCTCGTAAATCGCATACTTGTAGGGTGTAAATATATATATCTGTATCTATGTCTACTAAGTTGTTAATGATTTTATATAACATCTGTTGTCTGTGTATTTGTCTTCTTGTTGCAAGTGTGTCTAGTCTAATGTCTTGTTGAGCAAAGTGACAGATGTAGTGTGTCTGTAATCAAGAAGATCGAGGTGCCTGATTTTGGTTCAAATTATAAAAATTTCCCGGTTATGTTTCTGCTTTCGCTTTAATCCTATTTGAAAGGCTAATTATTCGGATTACCCATATATTTTGCAAATTCGGGCACGACATCCAGGTAAGAAACACATCAACATATGCTCCTACACTCAATTAGTTCTAATTATGGTTAAGTAAAATGAAACACTAATGTGTGAAATATAACTTACACAGTGTAGTGCAGATGCCGCTTGGAGATCATCATAACGACAGCTCACCAAGTCTTCAAACCATGCTCATAACTAACACATCACACCCTCAAGCATCACTCACTGGTTTCACAACATCACTATTTTCCTGCCCATGTGGACTACACTGTATTAAACGCAAACAGGTACATTTTCTGGCATTATGTCCTGGCAATGTCACACCTTCGCAATATCAGAAGAACGGTATAGAGGGGAAATCAGGGAAAGAGGAAATGGTATACCGGTATATTATCCGCGATTAGCACTAGTATGGCACAACACACTACCGGTACTTCACTAATTGTTATTATTACACAGATTCCCTCACATTAACTCACACACACAGGAGAGCGTGTTATACCGTAATATTTACACAAGGGTAGGATATTACTGTCAAACTGGAATGTATTATTACATTCCCTTTAGTTTTCACAATATCAATGTTTGTAATTTTCTTCTCGGGATATTTGAGACAGTCTTCCCTCTTAGCCTCACACAGAAAACGCGATCCCAGGTGCCAGTGGGATATGTCCGTCAACAACACTGGTTCATATCCCTCTTATATTCCCCCAATGGTTACACGCAACAAATTTTCTCACTCCCGCCGATAAAAAACGACCGTTCGTTCACAGAGCACAAGATTCAACTAACGTCTTTTCCTACTCTCTCTCTCTCTCACACACACACAAGGAGCTTATCATTCCTCGAGGGTGTTTTGCCATTCACCACCACGGACTATTATCCTGGTTCCGATTATGTTCAACCAGATCTTCAAAACACGATCGTCTCACTCCCCAGCTTGCCTCCATATGTATACGTATAGCCAACCATGTAGCGGTATATTGATAACTATGCGTTATTAATACCGTGTTAAATAGCCTAGTTGGCATTCGCGTACCCTGCACCTCTCCCCCTCCCCTTCCCCTCTACCCCTGTAGCCCCCCCCCCCCCAGTTAAACAAGGTAGCGTTGTTAGAGCGGACAGCCCTCGTTCACCCCCTCACTCTCACTATAGTCTCCTTTATACAGCCTACTTCGGGTAAGTTTGTATTTAACCCTCTCTGTACCGGCGACACCCTTTTGATTATATCCTGGCTTCTACTAATCGATTTTATTCAGTTTAGGAAGGATCTCTAGCAATTAAATGGCTTCGAACTGTCTCAGTCAGCCCCTAAACATTGCTAATTAACATAAATACAATACTAATATAGGTTTATGTGGGATGGAAAGTATGATAAATTGAGATTTATGTATTTTTATCATAATACAACCATATTTTACCTGTTAATTCTGCTAAATATCGATGTCCACAGCTCCAACTTCTTCGCAGCCAGAAATTTGCAAGTGGTCAAATGTTCATAGACTGCGCAACATTTCTAATTACTTCGTTCATCAATGTGTACGTTAATTAGATGGCCCCATACCCTCTTACTAGGTTTGTAATCCATGACTGAGTAGTAGCAGCTTAAGTTGTGAATTAATTGAATTTATATTTCTTATTCAAATAAGACTTTATAGGCTACCAACTCTTCAGGATAATTAAGCCAGTATATTACAGGAAGAAAGTCAAGACTGGAGCCTCTTTTCGAGAACACATGACAGGTTTGGTGAAGGTATTGAGGGATTAGTCTTTACATCGGCACCTCTTATTTATTTCTCGAAGAGTGTGGAGAGGGAGAAGGGATGTTGGAGATGAAGGAAGCTGTTGGAGTGGCTTTGTTGTGTGTGTTATTAGTCTGTGTACTATACGTCATCCCTTCGAATGTACAGTATATGCTTATTGTGCGCCATATATATTGTACAGTTGTGGTCATGAATACTGGAACACCTCGTAATGATATAAACAGGACAGTAAACACGACCAATTATATTCCAGTAATTTGATTATAGTGGCTTAAGGGGATCGTCACAATATTTCACCAGTGTATCAAAATTGTGTTTTAAGAAAACGTGCATATAATTCTGTCCGCGAGTGTACATTACAAAGACACACACACACGCACCCACACACACACACATTCACACACACACACACAACTATAAACATAATTAATAGAGCTGCAGCAACTTAGGACGAATCTGAAAGACGTTTTTATCAGATAAGCGAGACAGTTCGATAGCAAATGATTACACACGAGATCAATATATAATACCTGGGTTTGCACAGTCACAGCCAAAGGTATCGTTACTCCTCCACAACTTTAACCCTTTGTAAAATTATGACGCATTTTGACAGTTTATTCTGGCTGCCAGTAGGCGATTTTAAACAGCTTAGGAAAGATCTCTCGGAATTGTAATGGTCAACACTATCTCAATTAATCCTCTGACTTCCATATACATTTCCTAATCGGAATAAAAACATCTAATAATATCCAGAACACAGACAAGTAATGCGTCCTCCGATTTCCTAATGGTTAACTCCTGTCTTGATAACTAAACACAAGGCAGTCAAATTTGATATCCCTCTATGAACCCTCTCAGTATAACACAATATTTTATTTTTAGCTTAGTTATTATTCCACGATTTTATTACACTAAGAAAGGCTCTGTCAAAGATATAATTTAGATTCATTGCACCCCTCTCATTGTCAGAGGTCCTTCCTAAGCTGCATACAAACTTCGGTCAATATAAAGACCTTGTAATTAAATTGCTAAACAATTGTTTCGATCGTTTTTTTCTAGTTTAGAGTTGTGTAAGGGTGTTTTGATATGTGATAATACTAGGAAATGCATATTTACCCATTAAACAACAATCTAAACACACGCCCCTTTACTCGCGAAAAATAACTATTTGGCCATAACCGTTTGCCGTGGGATACAAAATATGTTAAAGGGGGGGGGGGAAGCCCCCCCCCCTGGATTTATTGAAATCCTCATATATTTAAACAGTAGGGGGCAAAACACAAATTTGCCCCAACGCGAGACGCCGAGACTACACTCGCGGCGGATGTAAACAAAGCCACCCGTCTCTTGCAAGGGATTTTATTTTTTTCAGGATCAGTAATACATTTTTACGGGTATTTAGACACATATATGAATGATATACATATTATAGGAAACCTATAGGCCACGATAAAATCGATGTATGAATTTAATTACAAGATCTTTATATTGTCCCAAACTTCTAGTGGTTGCCAGAATACAAGGAAAAGAGACAGAGATACTGAAAGTTTCCTTTGTTGTACACTCTAGGACATAAATCATGGTATTTAATTTTCGAAGATATCCTCAACTGAATCGAGTCTTCTCATTATTTATTTACATACAGTCTGTTTCTTTACAACTGACGGTAGATTGCAAAGTTGGGTCTTTTCAGGAAAAGACCCAATAAGTATTGCCGCTTCACTTTCCAAAGAACTAGCATCATGTAGTGAATGGCTAGTGGACAATAGACTACCTCTTCACCTGGGCAAGACGGAAGCCATCTTATGTGGAACAAAACGCAAACTGAAAGACATTGTGGGCTTCTCGGTCAACTGTAATGATATTCCTATAACAACAGTGTCACAAGTTAAATATCTCGGACTGAAACTGGACGCGAGTTTGTCAGGTGAAACAATTTTGGAATCTATCCTGAGTAAGTGTAGAGCACGTATAAAATACCTGTATAGACAGGTGGGATGCTTGCCCGCGGCGACCAAAAAGACCCTCTGCCAAGCGCTTGTTCAATGTCATTTTGACTATTCTGTGTCATCCTGGTACTCTGCATCATCTAAATCAGCACAGCACAAACTTCAGGTCACTAAAAATAAAATGGTTAGGTTCATGCTGAACCTAGGACCCAGATCACATGTTGGCCAGGAACAACTTCAGTCACTAGGTATGCTCAATGTTTCTGACAGGGCCAAACAAATCAGGATAACTAATGCCTTCAAAATTTTCTATGACAGAGCTCCAGAGTATCTAAAGAATGATTTTGTTAAAGCAAATGAGAGGAGTGGACATAATACAAGAAACATGATGTTTAATTTTAAGGTCCCGAGAATCCAAGGACAGGGTAAGCAAACATTCTTCTTCACTGCCATCAAAGACTGGAACGACCTACCCCAGTCAGTCCGTGAAAAGAGAACACTGTATTCCTTCAGACATAGCCTGAAGGAACACGTGAACCGGACAGCTGCGAGAAGGGAGCACCAAGCTTATGTCTACTACTAAATACGACATAAGAGATAGACAAACCAAACTGAAATGATTACTGATTACGGATTACTGATATTTACTATAGGATGTAAGGTATCTTAAAATAACCCCTAGAAATACTTTTTCTAAAGTATCTATTTCTTTATCCTCTCCTTTTCCCCAGCTAACCTAATCCCACAAGGACCCCAATGGAAATACGCCTAACGGCCTTATTGGGCTATCCTTAGTTGGAATTATGCAAGGCTGGTACATGTCATATTTGTAACAAACTATGTGGTACCAACTCTGTAAATTGCTGACTGAATAAATATTATTATTATTATTATTATTATTATCAAGATTTCTCAGTTTTTTGAAGATTTTGTAGTGGAATATCGGGCAAATTATATACGTTTGGTCTTAATATGATGCAGAGACAAAGTAGTTGCTTATTTTTCCGTTAGGTATCGATAAATCAGTTGCTATGGGATTCAATTTACCGCCCGCTGAAAATAAACAGAGTATAGTATTTACATTTCGGAAGTTCGTTTGGCAGTTCGAGGGTTTATATTGGGCCAGAGTTATGTCTTGAAGTGTACGTGCTATGTGCGCCTTCTGATCTGTTGTTAGCAATGATATACACAAACACTCTCACAGTCTTACGCTTCAACCAGGGCTTTTACCATAGAGTACATAATTATGACCTAGAGACGAAAGAAGACGCCACAAATCTGTAAATAGGGATCCGCGCGTTCGAGAGATGGCAACACGATCACAAAGGACAATGGGAGGGGAGGGTCCCCACAAAGACATTATATTGACTATCCTTGGTCCCATTAATTCGTAATAATCCCTACCTTGTACTAATAACGCTATTAATAATCAATTGAACGTTATCCATTGACTCTGCAGACATGACATAGTTAAATAGACATAAGTAGAGGCTACTGTAAAGGCCAGTCATCGTGTAATTGTCGTCATTATTAGGAGGTACACAAGCAAAACTCCTTCAACACCCGCCATTGTCGATGTGAGATTCGGGAGTTGCCAACGTCAATGGTGGGACAAAATATCCCTTGATGTCATAAGTATAAATGTCCAGTTTTAGTGCTACTTTACAAATTAACATCTACATAACATGTAACATAATAATATATATTCAAAATGACATTTTAATGTTGTTGTGTTGCTTGAAGGTATACAGCTTGCATCATATACGAGTATGTTTTATAGTGTATAATAAATTAATAAATCAGAGTAACAGTCACTGTATATGTATACTTAATGTTTTAATCTTGCTTATATATATCTAATTTATAATGAATAATTTAAAAGTGTTTTTACCAACATTAATTACCTCTTAACCCTCTCACGTTCTTGACGCAATTTTGAGCTTATTAGGGATACTTTAAAGCCTTTGTTACCATCAGGGGTATTTAGAAACCTTTAGTTTAGTTACTTTAACCTCTGCAGTTGTCTTTGAGTTAGCTGTGGGCAGAAAACTAATTTTAGAGAGGTAATTATAAGAGTGAGAGAACTCTATTTCTTATTGCTAATCTGGCAACCTCTGCGTTATATGGTCGTGAGAGGGTTAAATACGTTCCCTCTTTAATCTATTGCTCCCTCGTTTTGCGGATATTCCCTTAACTTTGGTAACACTGCAGCAAGCCAGCTGGCAGGCGCGCGCGGCGCACAGACTATCTATAATAAGGGCAAGCCACTGAGGTGCTTTGGTTGTTATACCATACAACAGTGCTGCCACCAAATCCCTAAGACGCGCGGCAAAATAACCGTGTGACGTCACGCTTTCGTCTCTAGGTCATATGTACTCTTTGGCTTTCACCCTACCAACGTGCAACCAATCACCCTGATGAGCAATGTTTGTGGAAGCATAATTTAATCTAATGTGAGGAATATTGAAGGGCAGACTTGGGCGCACGTGAGGAATGTGATGTACGTTTTCATAATTGACCACTCGGTTCCTTAAGCTTTATTCAACGTGGAACACCAAATGCCACCTACATGCCTAAGGCGCATTTTTCGGTGGAAATTATAGCTGACGATGCTAAGTTTGGGTCCGCCCATGGTCCAACTTCGTGTTGACTTTGTGTTGACAACAAGAGAACATTTTTGGCTTTCGACATTTTCAGTCGAAAACGTGAAAGTAGTAACTCACCCTAGCGGACAATGTTGACTTTAGAGATTGGCAAAACAAAACAAAATAAATAAATTATATAAACAAAATACTACTGATAACACGATCCCAACGTCCCTTGAATTTGTTTCTCTGTCACTCTTTAGGCTTTGGGGGAGACATTCGTCACAGGTAACCTGCCTTTTGTCTCCTTCATACATATAGAAAACAAGAAATTACGATGGCTAATGTCAAGCATCATATTATCTTATATACAAGGTCTTGAAAATGAAAATGTATTAATGTGATATGCGATTTCGTATGTACACCAATGTATATAAAATGTTAACATTGACGTCATACGAAGGCAATAAGGTTTTGGAGTAAGGTTGGCTTGGGTCAATATTGTTTTTACTTCATTTCAGCAGAATACAGGTATTCATATCTGCAAGTCCAAACGTTTCTGGACCTGATTCAACACTGGGGCTTTGTAACTCCACCGAAAACGCAGCTCTATTAGCATTTGTCCACAGACACAGATCCTACACCCACTTTGAACTGTCGAGCAGTACTGCCGGATCTCCGAAATTAACTTATAACCACAAAAATCAGTGAGAAGATTCATTAAAGTTCTGGATTGATTTGAAACCATAAAGCTATGAATTATGTCCTTGAATGTACAGTTGGCCACACAAGTTCTATTCCTCTCCATGTGGTGGTGCTGTTGATGTAGCCTACTGTGATTTTATGAAGGCCTTCGATAAGGTTCCGCATTGACGTCTGTTGAAGAAACTCAGGGGCTACAACATCAGAGGTAACTTTCTGGAATGGATCACGGCATTTCTCAGCAGAAGGAAACAACGGGTTATTGTCAATGGTGAGGAATCGGAGTGGAGAGAAGTGATTAGTGGAGTCCCACAAGGATCTGTACTAGGGCCATTGTTGTTCGTAATATATATTAATGACTTACCGGACTCAGCATTGAACAGCGAGATATTTTTATATGCGGACGATACCAAAGTGTTTAAGAAGATTAGTGAAAGAGAAGACTGTCAAAGACTACAGGAGGACCTTGCCAGAATGAATGATTGGTCAGAAAAGTGGTTATTGAAATTCCATCCAGGGAAGTGTAATTATATGAGAATTGGAAAATCAAATGTAGAAAAGCTTAGGTATAATATGAATGAGGAATTAAATAATGTGGAGATTGAAAAGGACCTGGGAATCCTGATAGACAGCGAGTTGAAGTTCAAAGATCATATGGCAGACAAGATAAATAAGAGTAACAGGATAGTGGGAATAATCAGGAGAACCTTCACAGCATTGGATGAGACTATTTTCAAGGCACTATTTGTGGCACTCGTCCGTCCACGCCTCGAATATGCAAAACAGGCATGGTGCCCATTCAGGAAGCAAGACATCGAGGCAGTGGAGGCGGTGCAGAGAAGAACTACCAAGTTAGTGCCAACCTTGAGGGACTTGCCATACCCGGAACGACTTAAGAAGTTAGACCTTCCAACTATAGTTTACAGAAGATCAAGAGGGGCAAGAGGGATGTATGATGAGGCAGTATGCGAGGGACTCCTGATTGGGTTAACAGACTCAGTAACAAGAGGACACAACTACAGGCTCTACAAACAACGGCCAAGACTGGATGTTAGAAAGTACTCGTTCTGTCATCGGATTGTAGACAAGTGGAACAATCTCCCCGAGTCGGTTGTGAATGGTAGGACAGTGATGGATTTTGAAAAGAAATTAGACGAAGCCTGGAAGCATCAGAAATAGAAAGTTAATTATTCGGAACCAATAAGCTACCAGTACAGGCAATATAATAATGCCCACCCGACCATACGACCCAGAGACAGTAGTGATCCAGAGCTGGAGACACAGGCTTGATAGCCTCTTCCAGGAGTCGTCTGTGAGTATGTTCTTATACATGGCAATATAATGTGCATGATTGAATGATGAGTGTTATTTGTTGTGCAGTTGTTAATGTGTATGACTAGTCAATTAATAATTAACAGAAACCACACTCGCAATTTTTTCATGTTATTGTACTTTCATACATAACATCACAACGAAGAACATATCTTATGTGGGCCACTGTACATACGTGAGCTTGAATTTTAATCTTTGAACCTTAAAACACAAGTTCTGAGCCATCTGCGCTACACACAAGCATTGTATTGTCTCGTTTGCGTCGATACTGTTTCAAATTGGCGTGTTACCATTTGACTGTGCAAGACAAACACAAATTACGCTGGCTGTAAATCGTAGCCTTTAGAATTTTTGTAATGTCGTGGGAAAAATATTTTTTAATTGCCTAACCTTTTGGAGGGCTATGCTAGTGTGTTGATCAACCCCTGGCAACCAACAGTTATTGTCGTTATCGAGTACTTGAAACCCCACCACTTTTTGACGGATAACAACAACAGATGGCGTTAGTGTCTAGTAGGCCTTAGGGCAAGCTCTAGGGCATTTACACTATAGAGTTTGGTTCCTGACCACTTATTGCCTCCTGGTACACGAAATAGACACTTGCATTTTCGGTCCTTAGCAGACAAGGGCAATCGGGTTTGCCATTGTTATAATTGACTTTCTATTGCAAAATAATTTATATTGAGGTTGGAGTAGAAATAAGGGTTATGTATTCAATGGTATACAATTATTATGTGGTATTTATTATGAGATAGTTGCTAATTTTACCCGGAATGCCTGAATATGTTAAAAACCGAACTAGTGATCAGCTTGCAAAACAACACGAAACAGCTACTGCATTTGTGAAAGACAAATCAGTGTTTTTGGTGTTCTAAATCAATCAGTAATCTTCCATTCTTCCACTGGCATGGTCTGAAAGCATTGTTGCTGTGACATATGCAATATTGATTGATAATTTCAAGTAAATCAGCTGGTAAATAGTCTATTTTCACTGGCTCCGGACACAAATCAACTCGTTCCCTAGTCGTTTCGCTATCATAGCACGATTTATTCTTTATATAACTTTAATAAGCAAGCCATAACCAACCATATCATAGCCTACGCTATTTTATATTGGGATAGGCCTATGCTTATCCTCTTATTCCGACAGTAATAGTAGAACATCATGAAAGAAAGGTACGGTGATGTAATTTCCCTGAATACCGATTTTCGTTTATATTCCGCAGGGAAATTGAAGAACCTAATCAATCTAGTTTGGGATAAGGTAGGATAGCTTTCCTCTCTGAGGATGTATGGATCAATTTTATTTGTAGTCGTTGCCTTCGTCCAGTGGAAGAATGAAATATATATTAATTGAAAAACAGGACGAAGTAAAGTATATTGAGTATGTTGTTTTTATTTTTCCATGATATGTACATACAGCTAAGGCCATATGGTGAGCGTGCATTATTGCATGGAATAATTATTTTAGTTGGTGACGTGAGCTCAATGGTTTTAATCATATAATATGTTCTTTTACAGTATAATATATATATATATAGTTCGTTCATGTCAGAGAACATTACTTATGTACATTGATTTAACAGGATAGATTACAAGTTACATAATGTAGGTCTTGCCATTACGTCAAATTTGTGATTACTATACAGTACATACAGTACTGTGGAGTGCACTAATGAAAGAGAAGTGCGATCCCGTAGAGTTTTTCACTATTAGTTGTGGATAGCAACAACAGATGGCGTTATTTTGTGGTGGCATCTGGCAACCTTTAGGAGTACGATTTTATTAGTACATTAGATAGCAGGTTTCCTATCTCCTAGTATATAATCTCTGGTGTTGATTGAACACCTCGATTTTTTTTTTACACGGTTTTCCACAAATTGCCTGCGGTAACACAAACTCCAGTGTAATTCAAAACGGTGTATGGTATGGACCTAGTGCTGTCCAGTGTGTATCTCCCATAGTTTCATAACCCCTTAACAACAATGGCTTGTGTCATAAGGTATGCAGTGGTTTCAAGGGGATATTTATATCTATTTGAATATTTATTTATTTATCTATCTATTAATTTACTTATATTTATAGTGTCCTCCCGAGACCTCCATGAAGCTGCCAAAAAATACTCCCAGACCACTCTTCCAGATACATCTGAGCATTTTTGGTAGAAAAATGGGAAAAACTAAATAAGATGGTCACCAGAGTATAACTAAATAAGTTGGTCACCAATTATTTTGCAATATTTGAACACACATATGGACTTTATATGCTCTAAACATAATATGAAAATGTGTTTTAAGCCTCGGCAAAACCTAATAAAAATATATGGTACTAAAATGGAATTTTGTCGAAACATGGTTGTCATTCCCTTCCTATAGACGACACCGATTCGTACACACGCTATTTTCACCTGTCTCCCGAGGTCTGTCTACCAGCTTTTTAGTCCACTCCACCTGCCCATCTCTGTCGATAGGTTGGGTTGTTTGGTTAGGTTAATATACTAGGTTTCAGAAACAAGATTCGTAGTTGCGGTAGTATTTACGGTATCTGGACACTTCGACCGAATTCATATTCGAGCGGAGGCGCATTTAGGTTAGGTTAGGTAAGTTAAGTTAAGTTAAGTTAAGTTAAGTTAAGTTAAGTTAAGTTAAGTTATGTTAAGTTAAGTTAAGTTAGGTTAGGTTAGGTTAGGTTAGGTTAGGTTAGGTTAGGTTAGGTTAGGTTAGGTTAGGTTAGGTTAGGTTAGGTTAGGTTAGGTTAGTTAGGTTAGGTTAAGTTAACTTAGGTTAGGTTAGGTTAGGTAGGTTAGGTTAGGTAGGTTAGGTTAGGTTAGGTTAGGTTAGGTTAGGTTAGGTTAGGTTAGGTTAGGTTAGGTTAGGTTAGGTTAGGTTAGGTTAGGTTAGGTTAGGTTAGGTTAGGTTAGTTCTCACATTCGTATTTACGATACCGGTAGGCTACTAAATGGGCGCCGGCCCAACCGCCATGTTGTATCCCACGTAGGCCTACTAGGTACTACGGACACATTGTAGGCGTTAGGTGTGGATTAGGTTTGTATCCAATGTACTAGGTCTATGTTACTGGATATTTATGATTTAAACAAGTGCTACGTTTTCGATAAATCTGGTTATATGGCTTTGCAATTAGGGAAATCATGAGCCGATTTCCGACATGTTGTTAGTCTTTTTCGATTCTCAAAATACGATCAAAGTTTTGCCAAAAATTGGCTCGGGTTTTGAGAATCGAAAAAGACTAACTAAATGTCGGAAATCGGCTCATGATTTCCCTAATTGCAAAGCCATATAACCAGATTTATCGAAAACGTAGCACTTATGTAAATCATAAATATCCAGTAACATAGACCTAGTACATTGGATACAAGCCTAATCCAGACCTAACGCCTACAATGTGTCCGTAGTAGGCTACCTAGTAGGCCTACGTGGGATACAACATGGCGGTTGGGCCGGCGACCATTTAGTAGCCTACCGGTATTCGACCGTATCGGTGTCTGTAAATACGAATGCGAGTCACTTCAAGCGAATTCCTGATCGAGCGGATGCACAATCTAACCTAATTAACCTAACCTAACCTAACCTAACCTAAATGCGCCTCCGCTCGAATTTGAATTCGCTCGAAGTGTCCAGATACCGTAAATACTACCGCAACTACGAATCTTGTTTCTGAGACCTAGTATATTAACCTAACCAAACAACCCAACAGAGATGGGCCCAAAAAAATGAGACTGAAAAAAATGAGAGCTGGTGGACAGACCTCGGGAGACGGGTGAAAATAGCGTGTATACAAATCGGTGCCGTCTATAGGAAGGTATTGACAACCATGTTACGAAAAAATTCCATTTTAGTGCCATATATTTTTATTAGGTTTTGCCGAGGCTTAAAACACATTTTCATATTATGTTTAGAGCATATAAAATCCATATTTGTTTTAAAATATTGCAAAATAATTGGTGACCAACTTATTTAGTTATACTGAAAAATGCTCTGGCCGAAGATCAGTTCCTCCTAAATTGTAGGCTTGTTATCGCTCGCCAAGAAAAATTGATGATAAGGATGGTGTTAGTGGGCGTACCCTCCGTTTTGTTTACATAAGTCGCACGCTCCTATTATTGTAACAAAATAATTTACCTCTCTCTGTCCTGCTTACACCTACAAGAGTTGGACCACCTACGAAGAAGGGGTCCTCCCATCCGGCCGCATTTCCCCATCCCGAAGCCCTGAAGAAGCTTGTCAGTGCCCCGCCGTATTCCCAAACCCTATAAGTCGGGAGACAACCCCAGAACTCTGTCCGGCGCCACAACGATTATGCCTGCTGATACAGAGTGTGTTGGAGGAACCCGCAGACATAGCAGAAGGCGCAATTGCATTAATTCCCGCCACAGAGGAGGAAGTGAGAGAGAGGGTGACTGAGGAAGATGTGGAGGAGGTGAAGACAATGAGGACAGCGAAGACGAGTGGGAGACCCCTCGGAGTGTGAAAGGAGCAACGCCAGGCTGCAACTCCCCGGAGTGTTGAGGGAGCCTTGCATCAGTGACAGTGCAACCCCGAGAAGTGAAGTAGCAAAGCCCAGCTGATCGACATACGTGAGTACCCCCCTGTTGCCCATTGTAATAGTGCCCGTCACGTGGGAGGACAAAATTAACCATTACGGCATAACCGTGATATAACCCTTAGTCCCAGTGAAAACCTCATAGTCGTGAATAAAGTATTAACACTTTCCCTTTGTCTCTGAGTACCTGAGTAGCCCCATTAACAGAGAGGTGTGCACGGTGACGCGTGCAGCCCAAAGATTTAAAGGGACCGATTGGTCCCTTTAAATCTTTGGGCTGCACGCGTCACCGTGCACACCTCTCTGTTTGGGTCCCATGAAGGTATTTCTGCCTAGAGAGATAGTAGCTCAATGCTTCCCCTTTTGACCGTTTTGACGTAATTATGCCCGGAACATCACTAGACCAAGGCTAAAGTACAGATTCAAACGTCCTTTAAATTTGGCTGGCTCTGTCACTCTTTCAACTTTGGGGGAGACAACTGTTACAGGCAGCTTTGCATTTTGTCTCCTTCATTCAAACAGGAATATATATATACCGGTACCGTATATGTATATATATGTGTGTGTGTGTATATCTCTCTCTCTCTCTCTCTCTCTCTCTCTCTCTCTCTCTCTCTCTCTATCTATCTATATATAGTGTATGCTACAGAAGTGTGGAATATATACTGTATATGGTCTTTCTAAATTATTCATATTCTCAAAATTACCTCCTACGTCAATCATATCCTTCAATGCTTGCATCCTAGCTACACACACACACACACATACACAAAAACTCACACCCACATACAAAATCACACACACACACACACACACCTCGTAGTTTCCAATCCTCTTACGTCTCTGCTTCACGACCGTCTCATCAACAATTCATCTTTTATGCATTTCTTCCAACCGATTTCACATCTCTTTTATAATGTTAGTCACCCGATGAGTTTATTGTTAGTTTCCACCCTGAAGCTTTGAGACATACTACCAACATCTTTTAGTTCTTATATTTGAGAGTATGTTTTATTTCGTTTCCTGCCTAGAAATATTCACGTTAACCCTTTCAGACCGATGACGATAACTTTCATCATATGCTGGTTACCCTTAGACAATCTTTTAATCAGCCTTTAGGACCCAAAGTAGTAAAAACGAGCTCAATGAAACCTATGAATAACATAGGGCCTTCTTAAACTGCATATAATGGTCAAATTGTAGCCAGAATCAAATGTACAAAGGCGTCGTCGTGATGAAGGGGTTATATAAAAACATTTCACGTCTTTTATGTCCTCGTCCCAGTTAGTTAAACTGTGTACAGTCGAGGAGAAAAATACTGGGACATCTCTTGACGATGATAACAAGGCAGTGAGCTTATGGGGAGATTTCCACTTGAGGGATTTTTTTGTTTACCCCTTTCTCCATCTTGTTTAGCCCAGTATTTGTTATAACGTAAGACGTTTGCCCCATTAATTTGGCGATATTGAAACCTTTCGCCCAATTTCTGTCCATTTTAAGACCTTTTGTGCCATTTAGGTGTCGATTTTTTTGTCGAATTTAGAACGAAGGAAACGGCCTTCGGCTGGGACAGTTTAGCTCGAAATTTAGCTCGAAAGGGGGTGTTGGGGGTATTCTTTTATGCTTTATGGAAGTCTAGGGAACAAACTAAAAATCTCACTTTAACCCTTTCACGACACAATTACGCATGTATTTTCTGCTTTCTGGCCACCATTTGGCGATGCTATTCATATTAGAAAGGGTATGTGGAAGTCAGAGGGTTAATTATGATTCTTTCCCTTTTTAATTCCCACAAATCCTTCCTAAGCTGCATTAAATCATATAATGACAGCCAGAATAGACTGTCAAAATGCGTCATAATATTGAAAGGGTTAACTCCCGAATCCCTGTATTCTGATCTTTGTCGCTCAAACAGTTTATCAAAATAGTTCGCAAAATTGTGCCTCCCAAAATGCCCAGAATTTCCTTTAGAGGGTAAAGTTCACACATTATTTTATTTATATATTATTATTTAGTTTCCTCCCTAGACCTCCATCAAGCTTGAAAAAACATCCACAAGATCGTCTTTCTAGATAATTGTTTAAATTTATCGGTAGTGAAATATGTCCCGGCCGAAGGTCGATTCCTCCAAAACAACAGGCTCGCTATCGCTCGCCAGGATAAATATAGACACATAAATGGCACGAAAGGTCTTAAAATCGACAAACTAATGGGGGGAACGTCTTAAATATCGAAACTAATGGGGCTAAACATGACTGTACTGAATCGTGTTTTAAGATCATAGCCTTTAGTAGTGCACATATTAATTCAAAATACAGTGACCAAACTCTGAAGAATTTTGGATATCATAGATTAGAATGATATCCAGTATTCTATATGTATTTGTTCTTATGTGCATGAAGGAGCCAACAGGAAAAGCTGCCTGTAAAAAGTGACTCATCAAAAGTTGAAAGAGTGAGTCAAATTTTTTTTTTTGGGGGAGTCTTATTGGAAAGAAAAGTAGTGTACTTGTTTAGTGTAGTGAAGAAGGAGGAGGAGGAGGAAGTGCGCGTGAGAGCTAGCTGGGTTACCCTCTGTGTAGGTGAGACATCAACAGAAACGGTGAGGGAACCTAGACAAATGAAACAGGAGTTCCAGTAACTCCTTACCACGTGCCTTGGGTAGTGCCCTGCTCGATTTGTGTCTACAATCTCAAGAAGGTAAATTCGATAAATGGATACTAATCGCGGTCATATAATTCACTTTTTTATTGTCTTGGTGGTGTAATTATTATAATATACTATTGTTCTACTATAAACTGTTACTGTCTAGTAGTATTAAAGCCGGACCATCTAGTAGGGACCGCAAGGTCTGAGTATCTGTGTAACTCTGTGTAACTCTCTCTCTCTCGTAGAATGACTTACTCGACTTCACAAATGTTTGTTAAGGACAATTTCTTTCGATTATAGGTTCACACGGTATATATAAATTATTCAGTATGTTATCCATAATTATATAAGTTAATACTTATGTGCAATATATTAACATTTGTTAGCATTCTATTAGCATTGGAGCTACTGGTAACATGACACTATAATCCTGAAAGCGAAATCCAAAAATAAATTAGTTATTGTCAATTTTTCGATGGTCAATATATGGTACTTTTCAATAGTACATTAACTGCATTCATACTGATTATTGTCGGCCCAAACATCAGATTACACTTATATATCACTAAGCTCAAAACCTAACCTAATCTTCTCTAACTTTACTGGGAGATTAGGAGAATCTTTAGGAAAGATCATGCTACTTAAAGTGTGTTGTTGTTTGTGTATAATTTGGGTGTTCTGGAGGCACAGTTAACTAGAAGATAGTTTTATATTGATCATCATGGCGGAGTTGGAACTAAAGGGTATAACTAACCTAGGCAAAATGACGAAGTGGATAGCATGTGGGCTGTACTATGATTTAACTTTAGATTAGATCCCGAAACATGGAACAAACAAGCACTCTGGTAACTCTGTATTTTGACAGCGGTGGGTTTCCCAGGTGTGACAGGTAAGCTATTGTTGCCGCTCACTTTACTGGACACAGATGAGTGATAACTATACTCTTATTTAATTTCAGCTGACGGTAAATTGAATCTCTTAGCAACTGATATCTCCATAACTAACAGGAAAATAAGAAACTACTATATGTCTCTGTTTTATATTAGTCCCAGGTTTTCATAATTTACAATAAATTTCACTACAAATCCTGCATAATAGCAGAGTAATCAAGCTGAAGACATATCATTTTACCGACAACTGGAAAAAAACTGAGCATAGGGTGATCTATAGGTCTCTTTTTGTTTCTTTCTTTATTCTGCTCACCACCTGGCGGGTGCAGTTGGCTCTCGTTCGGTTGTCTCGGCTGCTTCGGCTCTGACTGTGGGGGGATTCTGACAACTTCTGGCAACTTGGGCTGCTGAATAGGCTTTTTAAAGTACTGGGATGGAGATACTGATCTTGTAAAGTGTGAGATCGGCCTTGTAAAGTACCGTCTCTATGGGCTTTCTAAAGTCCCAGGTTGGTGGCCTTGTAATTTCTAGAAAAGTATCTTTAGTGGGCTTGTAAAGTCTTCAGTTTGGTCTTGTAAAGTACTGAGTCGATCTTCTAATGTATCAATGACCTAATACTCGGTATTTGGTGGATTTCTTGCCCTTCCTGCTTGGCTTAGACTCATGGACCAGAAGGTTGCTCTCACCTGAGTGTAGAAGGGGGAGTTATGTCCTTTTGATCTTGGACTCGCTGGCCCAGATATGCAGAGCTGGGCAGGTGTCAGGTGAGATCAAGATGGTGTGATAGTGTCAAGGGGCGGATCGGGGGCGGAGCTAAGCAGACGAGGTATGACAGAGCACGGGGCTACATTCTGGATCGTGAAAAATGGTCGGGGTAGACTCTCTTATTCTTCACAATGATGGATGCTATTGTGGTTGTACTTCTTGGAGATGCGGACTCTGGGGTGAGTGTAGGTGTCGTCGTAGGTGGATTTTCCTGGAGATGTGGGTATCACAATATTGTTTATAATTCTTCCCATTCCAGCCACTCTCTCACGCACACACACACACACACACACACGCACTAGTGTTTATTTTGTATATATTTTTATTTCCAAGTATATATTCTTTCACTGGGCTTCCTACACACTCAACCTACTCTCCTTTGTTACACTCTCTGGTAATATCGTAAATATAACACCATTAATACAGTGCAACTCTCCAACCCAAGAGTGAAATGTTATTCTCAGACTTTCTTCTATTCAACTACTGAGCTCTGGAACTCTCTCCCAGAATCAGTCTTTCCCTCTTCCTATGATTTAAATTGCTTCAAACTCCGTGTGTCCAGGCATTTTTAGCTCGAACGTCCCTTGATTTCGGCCCTGTCACTCTTTGAAATCAGGTGGAGGCACTCGCTGCAGGCAGTTATGCCTTTTGTCTCCCTCATTTACATAGAAAAACAAAAAAGTAATAAGCTGGTATGATAACTAGTAACACTCAAGTTATCTTGAGTGTTAAGAAGATATCCATGGGAAAATAATACACAATTATCTATTTGTTTTACATTAATTTATTTATATTTAATTATTGCCTCTTACCTTGCCGTAACTATAATATCTAATAGTATCCGGAACCTGGCTCCTATTTCAGTTTAATAAATATATACTGTTTAATGAATTGTGTTCCCAAAAACAAACGCAAAATAATATTCACTATCTGGCTGAATTGTATATAATATCCTGTCGCTAAACTAAATTACAGTCATATAAGCAATCCGTTTGTAATGCACCTATGTATCGTATTTGAATTATGTTCCATAAGTGAATGAAAGAAATATAATTCTGAGCTACAGGTGAGTGACAGATAAGGATGGAGTATTTGTTATTAAAGTTATTTTCAATAACCAGATAATTAATATTTATGCAAACTCTTACCTAACTTTGTGTAGTTATTACATGAATGCAAGGTTATTTTGTAAACAATATTTCAGATTTTTGTTTAGCATAATATTTCCCGAACAGCTTACTTTTTCAACGCATTTGTAGGATTATGTAACATATTTTATACCCTAAAATGATATTATATATTTGATATTATACAAGCCTGTTTCATATGCGCTTCATATATGTTTTACTAGAAAAACAAAAACGAAAATTCCTGTTTGGACAAATTTGTCTCCAAAAATATTTGTTCATATAACCGAGAGCAGGTAATCCCTCTGTGAAGAATATGTAACATCGCCTGCAGTGAAAGGTAATTGGTATTGAACATTTCTGACACGCTGATGAAATATTGTGAGCCATTCCTGTTAGGCAACCCTTTCAAGATACGATGACACATTTATCTTCTGCTTTCCGGCTATTATCAGACGGTATATTCAGACTAGGGAGGGTATATGGAAGTCGGAGGGTTAATTGAAACCGACTTTACCCTGTTCATTCTCACAGATCCTTCCTAAGCTACATAAACTCGTCTGGTGATAGCCAGAATGAACCTGCCAAAATGGGTCATAATCCCATTGCAGCGTCGTTAATGGACGAAATAGCTTGAGGAAAGATGATACTTTAAGACAATTGACTGCTAATTCGTATAAATTCTGCAAACTAGACTAATTCTCAAAGTCGTCTTTCGGTACCAGCCTGAAGAAAAAAAGTTGTTTAAGATTACAAGTGTAACTCTTCTCAGTAAAGGACGTGTACAATTCAGTAAGCAGTTCGAATCTAATACAATAAAGTCCCGCCATGACACCGCCCCATCATGTCATCACTTTGGCTGATTTTAGCATGGTGTTAACCGTGCCGTAGCAAGACTCAACTAAGTCCAACTGCAGCACCTGAACCTGCAGTATCTACAAACCACACCCGATTCAACAGTGCTACAGCAAGACAGTACCATACCAAGACTCTACTGTACATTAGGCAACTTGGACTTTAGAACAACAAAATCCTGCCACAGCACTGCCTCACAATGTAAACACTGTGGCCGACTCAGGCGTGGCACCAAACAGCGGCCAGGTAAGACTAGTGGAGTCCCGTGTGACACCTATCCGCGCCCTACCAACCTCGGCATTGCCTTACCAAAACAGTGCCAATAGCAAGGCTTTATTAATATAGTAATAGCTATTGGTCCAGAATTCTAACGCCATGTCCCATACCTGTCACTATCTCTCACGTCCATTCCTGTCATTATCTCCCATACCTGTCACTATCTCCAACGTCTAAACCTGTCCCTGTCTCCCATACCTGTCACTGTCTCATACGTCCACACCTGTCACTATCTCCCACGTCCAAACCTGTCACTGTCTCTCATACCTGTCACTGTCTCCCATACCTGTTACTGTCTCACATGTCCATACATGTCACTATCCCCCACGTCCATACATGTCACTGTCTCACACGTCCATACCTGTCAGTGTCTAACACGCTCATACCTGACACTATCCCCCACGTCCATACCTGTCACTATCCCCCACGTCCATACCTGTCACTATCTCCCACGTTCATACCTGTCACTATCTCCCACGTCCATACCTGTCACTATCTCTCACGTCCATACCTGTCACTATCTCCCACGTCCATACCTGTAACTATCTCCCATGCCCATACCTGTTACTATCTTCCACGCCCATACCTGTCACTATCTCCCACGTCCATACCTGTTACTATCTCCCACATCCATACCTGTCACTATCTCCCACGTCCATACCTGTTACTATCTCTCACGTCCATACCTGTCACTATCTCCCACGTCCATACCTGTTACTATCTCCCACGTCCATACCTGTCACTATCTCCCATGTCCATACCTGTTACTATCTCCCACGTCCATACCTGTCACTATCTCCCACGTCCATACCTGTCACTATCCCCCACGTCCATACCTGTCACTATCCCCCACGTCCATACCTGTCACTATCTCTCATACCTGTCACTATCTCCCATGCCCATACCTGGACATACCTAGACAAGCAGCCTAGAAGTGTCACTAGATCTGTTGTTGCTTGATTTCCTTTGTACCTGTCACTATCTCCAGCGTCCATACCTGTCACTATCTCCCACGCCCATACTTGTCACTATCTCCCACGCCCATACTTGTCACTATCTCCCACGCCCATACCTGTCACTATCTCCAGCGTCCATGCCTGTCACTATCTCCCACGCCCATACTTGTCACTATCTCCCACGCCCACACCTGTCACTATCTCCAGCGTCCATGCCTGTCACTATCTCCCACGCCCATACTTTTCACTATCTCCCACGCCCATACCTGTCACTATCTCCAGCGTCCATGCCTGTCACTATCTCTCACGCCCATACTTGTCACTATCTCCCACATCCATACCTGTCACTATCCCCCATGTCCATACCTGTCACTATCTCCCATGCCCATACCTGTCACTATCTCCAGCGTCCATACCTGTCACTATCTCCCACGCCCACACCTGTCACTATCTCCAGCGTCCATGCCTGTCACTCTGTCCCACGCCCATACTTGTCACTATCTCCCATGCCCATACCTGTCACTATCTCCAGCGTCCATGCCTGTCACTATCTCCCACGCCCACACCTGTCACTATCTCCCACGCCCACACCTGTCACTATCTCCAGCGTCCATGCCTGTCACTATCTCCCACGCTCATACTTGTCACTATCTCCCACACACTCTCTTCGTTTGTCAGGTCGTACATTCTTTTCCCGATATGAAATATTTGTATCATTGCTCTGCCCACGCTCTCTCCCGGCCCACCAGTCTCTTTTGTTAAGCACTGCATCCCCCCCCGCCCCCCTGCCCACACACACACCTCTCTCTCTCTTCTTCTCATACTGTATAATTATGTTCTCTTCTGTTCTGTTCTGTTCTCCTCTCTCTCTCTCTCTATATATATATATATATATATATTATGATCGTCAAACTAACTAACTATGGGTTGAAACAGGGGGTGGTGGGGTAATTCAAGTTCAATTATCGACTTAAGTAGAGCTAAGCATTAACTTAGTCTAAGAGTTTTACCCAGTTCAAACATAATCTTCTGCAAATTAACCGGTATTACAGTGTTATCTATAAAATGTAGGTCAGTGATCCTGATATTTGCCAACAGATCCTCAACAGTGAGTCAGTCAAGCCTAGGAGCCAGTCTATGCATGTGGTGAAAGTTGAATATGCTAAAATCTATTCATTGAAAGTATGCCAGAAATCTTTACCACAAACCTCTATAACTATAAAACGACTAGAGTAAACGGCTAATAATTTTTACCATGTAGGAAGAGTCAACCAGGACATGGGTGTAGTATATTGAACTGGCTGTGTACAACATTAAAGACAAACCATAATTAAAAACTACAAAGACACAGCTGCCCAATGCGTGTCTCATAAGGATTTTTAACAACTTGTCTTCCCAGTGTTCTTGTGGAGGATCAGAAAAGGTTTTATAGGAGACAATTCCACGTGTCAGGCCGGTGACAGTAATTGGACTGCGGCGGTGGAGGGGAGACGAACAACTAAGACACTGCAGCCACGAGAAAAGAAAAAGAGAAAAGAGTATATATATATATATATATATATATATATATATATATATATATATATATATATATATATATATATATATATGTGTTAACCCTTTTGAGATCCGATTACGCATTTTGTTTTTACTTTCTGTTTATTATTAGACGATTATATTCAGATTTGTAAGAGTATATGGAAGTTAAAGGGTTAATTGCGATTGTCTTTACCCATATGAATCCCACAGATCCTTCCTAAACTGTATGAAATCGTCTAAAGATAGCCAGCACGAACTATCAAAATGCGTCATCATCTTCAAAAGGTTAAGCAGATAAGTCAATATATAAGTGATAAAAACAAAACGTATATTTATATAAATATTAGTGTCTCGTTTGCGTTAGATATAGATTATAATGGTTGCGTAGCTATTAGTGCTCACGACTATACAAGTGACATTTATGATTTATCGAGGGTCAAGTGGGAGAAGAATTGGGTAAAGATTATTGAGCTGCATATATGGAATGATAGGTGCGAGAAAGGTAGGTACGGCAGGTGATACAAATAAGCGTTAAGTAGATGAAGTAAAGTGGATTAAAACTAAAGGACAAATTTATTAGTAACAGACAAAATCAATGTATTTCGGAAATGACCGGAGCGAGTTCAGTATGGAAATACAGGCCAGATATGTATTAACCTGAATTAGTTTACACACACACACACACACACATACACATACATATATTATCTATTATTAAGTGTTCGCGTATCTTCATCCATGTATTTCCACCCTTAACAATAGAACGCCCAGCTCTTCCATATTTCGCCTTCTGTCACACACACACACACACACACACACTACCGAGGATTAACCTCCCATTGTAGTAGGCTGTACCTGACCATACGGACCATATACGGACTTGAATTGCTGCACCCTCTTTACCCTTCAACTCTTTACCCTGACCATACCAAAACAGTTTCTGTATGTATGTATGTTTGTGTGCATACGTGAGCGTTTGTGTATACGGACATGTGCACACTTACTGTTCTTATGTTCCTATATATGTATGTATATGTATGTGCGCACGTACGTGTATATACGTATGTTCTGTATATGAGTAAGTAAATAAATGTGTATATGTACTGTATATCACTTACTCTCATGGTTATTTTATGATAATTTGTATTCTGCACATGCATCATTATTGTATTTATTATTGTATTTATTTATTTTGTTTGTAAACTGAGCTTACCATCTTCATATCTGTACATCTCATGTTCATCCACTAAATTGTAAAATGTGTATTTTCAGCTCATGAGGCTGCCATTCTTTAATAAACCGTTTATTATTATTATTATTATTATTATTATTATATATATATATATCACATAACTAATATCCGCTACTAGTGTAGGCTTCTATTATCGCGCAATGTTTCCTGTAATTGTTGTTTTCAACTTGTAAACATTTGTATATAAGAGATAATACCCTGATTCATTTCGGCGTTTTATACAAACTCAAATATTTTAACAGCAGACGAGCAACAATATATCAACGCTAGTTTGTTCAAGATTTCATTTCCGTGGAGGCTTGGGGTTGAATAAATAAATACACAACACATTTAGTAAATAACAGACAATGATACTCAGCACATCACCACCTATTTCTTCTGTACGGAGTATAGATAGTTTGGCTAAAAAAGCAACCAGATAAACAGATGGAGAAATAAACGTTAATTATCAGATAAGCATCCCAATTTATTCGTTCAAGAGAAGAAGTATTAAATAGTATCACAATGCTTGAAAACATTTAAGAGCCTTGTAATTACATACATATTAGACATTCCTATATTATACGCAAGTGACCCTAATTCACTCAGTCCTGGTGATATACAAAGGGCAATATTGTTGGTAAAACCTGCCGACACAGCACGCATCATTCTTCATATCGACAGTAATATTCTCCTATCGGTGGCCATTACAGCTCTCTTTAACTTTAACCTCAGCGTATACCAAATTTCATATCCTCTCGTCCACTCGCTTCCTCTTGCCTCGTCCCGCCTCTTGCCTCTTCTTTTAGTTAACTCTCTCTCTCTCTCTCTCTCTCTCTCTCTCTCTCTCTCTCTCTCTCTCTCTCTCCTTATAACGTATGCTTTTTGCCAGCCGTTCCAGGTCGCCCTTCCCCCACCCACCACCAGTCCACCACCACCATCACCATCATCATCATCATCTCCCATTCTTTATCTTCTTCACTATCGTCATTTCCCGTCTCCCACTCCATTTGCATGCCTCCCCCTCCTCTTCATCACTCTCTGTCATTTTCTTCCTTCCGTCTGCATTTGCATTTCTGTTCTCCCGAGCATTTCAAGTCTTATTCGTACACGTCCTCCTCGGCTCCCCCACCTTTCTTCGCTATTATTATATTGTTGCTGTAACTTTTCGTAACTTAATGGGGTAAGGGTTTATATATTGATTATTTTTCTTTAGATATTTATATTATTGTTCTTTAGTTTCCTCTCAAGACCTCCATCAAGCTTAACAAATTACATCCCCAAGATGCCTGTTCTAGATACATTTTTCGATAGAAAAAAATGTACCTCCTAAAATAAAGGCTCGCTTTCGCTCGCCAGGAAAAAATCGACACCTAAATGGGACTTTAGATCTTAATATTGACAAGGAAATGAGTCGAAAAGTCTTACAATCGCCAAACAAAAGGGCCTAACGTAGTAAAATCTGAAAACTAATGGGGCTACAGATGAGGGAGAGGGGAGCCAAAAAAAAAATCCTACCTTATCTGTAACTTTGCTGTAACTAATCGTCCCGTATTTCTTCCAATATTTGTCCGTGCTTTACATATCAGGTTATTATTTTTCGGGGGGGGGGGGGGGGGGCTGTATTTGTCCTCGCTTTAATATTTCCCTTTGTGTACCGGCGACGTCTTTTTAATTTTATTTCAGCTACATTTAGATTAATTTGTGCAGTTTACAAAGGATCTGTGGTAGTAAAAGGGTTATATGAGATAGGTCGAACCCTTTTAATTGCTGGAGTTTGTTTTATTAACTGAATAACATCATTCAATAGTAGCCAGAATAAAGCTAAAAGGACAGCACTGGTGCTGAAAGGGTTATTTCCCTTTGTCCTTCTCCCTCTTTTCCATGTACTTTTTCAGTATTTTCTTCAACCATTTTAGTAAAGCTCTACGCATTCCATCATGATAATCCGGCTACTTTATGATGCTTTTATTAAACTGGGACGGATTTTGTGTGAGTTGATCGGATATTATGAATAGATTGGACAACTTGTATTGCCTTAGGTACTTCTTAAGTTGTTAAATAATGTCTGATGATAGAGCCAGGATACATTGAAAACATAGTGTCTTAATTAGGAAAGGATTCAAATGTTCCCTCTGTCTATTAACATTCTGACATACATTTGACCTCTATCTAACAATACAGTATATTGTATCCTATACTGATATATGTTAGACTTTCTCTTAAGAAGATATATACATATTATTTATATATTTATGCATTTCCTATTTCTTGGGTGTCCTCTATAGACCTCCATCAAGCTTTAGAAAATACCCCCAAGACCTCCCTCCGACAAAACAAAATATGCCTCGGCCAAAGTCCGGTTCATCCTAAATTGCAGGCTCGTTATTGCTCGCCAGGAAGAAATCGACACCTCAATGCCATGACAGGTCTTAAAATCGCCAGACTAATGGGTAGAATGTCGTAATATCTCAAAGTTTATAGGTCTATGCATGAGGTGATTAAACCTTCCTACGTGACTGAGTTAAGTGTTTGAATCCAATCACTATTTTGCCTAATAAAGACGACGAGTAAACGCCCTTGTGACGCCGCCTTTGAAACTACAGTATATACTTTCCTCCATTGGCCTATTTCCTTCTGGCACCTCTTCTATTACTACAGTAGATTATAAACAATCAAATCAAATCAAATCAAATATTACAGATAAAACATTCTCGTCTATGGCAAAACAGTATACGGTTATTTTGTGTATTTCATTAATTCTGTATCTGTTAGTTCATTACGTATCTTATTTACTAAGATGACTGTGCCCCTCTTCCCGGTATTATTTTTGTGTTCATTCCCTTTTATCTATGTTGAGGCTCAATTCATTTTTTCCAATTATTTCACTCTCTCTCTCTCTCTCTCTCTCTCTCTCACACACACACACACACATACTATTCCACTCACCCTTCTTTTGTCTTTTTCTACTTCCTCCTTCTCCTTCCTCTCACTCCTTCATCCTTCCTTTCTCTTTCCCTTCTTCATCCTTGCTTGCCCTCTTCCCCTCCTTAATCCTTCCTTGCCCTCTTCCCCCATCCTTCCTTGCCCTTTCACTCACAAGAGGTAAAGCATTTCTTTTTCGATCGAGTGGTAAATCTATGGAATGGAATAACTAGTTATGTCATTGAGTGTAGTACTATCGAAACTTTGAAGATCCAACTAGATAAACATTTCGCTCTTAATCCTCGATTAACAACGTTTACAAACGAATAGCACCCCTCTTTAATGTGCTACTGTTACTTTTGTTCACATAGGTTAGGTAGTTTCAGTTACATGCAGCCTCGTAAGGATCAATAGATATATTGTTGCTTGTTTTCCTTTGTACTCCCTTTGTATACTCCCTCTTCCCCTCCTTTGCCCTCTTACTACCTTCCCCTCTGTCCACTCTGTCCCCAAAGCCCAAGAGGACAGGAAACGAGGACAAGGACGACAGAATCTATGGGATAAAAAATAAAAACGATAAATCCCCCCGTAACTCATAGCTTATCGGCCGGGCTTCAATATGTCTGGTGCGGTAATGTGGCGCGGGGTCAGCGGCGTCACAGATCATGAGGGGTAGAGACCCTATAGTATAACGGAAAGATTGGACAGCCGCCATCTTGTTGCCACTGTAACGCTCGGTTATGTCTATCTAGGTTGTATACAGATCGGCGATGAGATGTATTTGTCCATGCTTATTAGTAGTATATAATTTAAATATATACCAATCGAAATTTTGGATTGTAGCTAATAATTACAAGAACAATATTAGAGAACATACTAAGGATAAGCAAGTATTTTACCATTTTAGTTGGAAAGCAATTTCACTAACATTCAATCGATTGTCACTTATTGGGTATCACTCCTTCATTTACAATTTACAACACTCCGAGCCTCAGTATTGCCCCCTGCCTATTGCTTCATAACTTACAACATTCATTGCTTCATTGAATTGCTTTCTGTCAACTGTACCCATAACCTATAATACTCATAGTCACATTATTATTATTTACATGCTACACAAACTCGATGGTAATGCCTGGGAGGCGTGCATGATTGGATAACCTTGTTTTACCCTAATGTTCTGCTTGCTGGGCATCTAGGGTATATGAAGAGTTGCATATTGGGAATATAGCTATCACTACACTTGTATGCCGCACATCATAGCATTATTAAGTCTATAACATCATACCATATGTTGCACAGAACCCTTTATACCTTAACCCCGATCTGGCGACTTACCACTGCATATATTTCGCCACACTCCACTAAATGTCTATCTATCTATCTATTGCCTGACGCCGTGATCTCCGAAAGGGTGGCCGTGACTTATTAAAATTAATCTTTCGTGATTATCCGTACATTACTTAAATCATTTTATATATGCTTTACCAACACGGCTTTGCTGAAATAATGGCAAAATTAGCTGAAATAATGGCAACATAATGTGTAGGTGGCGATATATATTAAGCACCGTAAAATCCAATCATGACAGAAGTCCTGGCACCAAAATGGCACCCACAAAATTCGACCAATCAGAACACAGGTTGCAAAACTGGCTGTCCGACCTCTGTTATACTATAGGGTCTCTAGTGAGGGGAAGTGGACGCCATCTTGGAACACCCACTCGCACACAGTAACTCACACATACACTCACACACACGACATTCATCTATATCAACATACACACCTACTAACACATATCCACAACTCACCCAAGCGCACACACACCTACACCCACACTCACTCACTCTCTCTCTCTATCTATCTATCTATATATATCTCTCTCACACACACACACACACACACATATTCTCTCTCTCTCTCTCTCACACACACACACACACACACACACACTCACATCCACACTCCCCCCCCCCCCCCCCACACACACACACACAACACCCACACCCACAACACCCACACCAGCCAGCCAGCACGCTCCTTATTGGACGTTTGGGGTCGGGGGCTTTTATATTGGGCTTGACTC
>CM064497.1:17421384-17586353 GCA_032716605.1 Paralithodes platypus | reverse complement strand
ACATACATTTTTAGATAAGTTAGAAATGCTCGGGTTAATGAGTAATATAATTATATCAATGGATTAAATGCTGGCTTACAAACAAAGAGCAAAGAGTTGTTATTAATGGTATGTAATCCAATTAGGCGCCTGTTACCAGCGGTGTGCCCCAAGGATCGGTCCTTGGACGGTTTTTTGTTCATCTATACATAAATTATATTAAAGTACGTCTGAATAATTTTATATCTAAATTTGCTGACGCTACAAAAATATGGAACATAGTCTTAACCCGTGCTATACCGGCGACGTCTTTCTAATATTATTCTAGCTATATACAGACGATTTTGTGCAGCTTTAACAAGGATCTGTGGTAGTAATAAAGGGTTAAGTGAAGTAGTTCAAAGCCGGTTATTTGCTGGAGGCCCTTTTTAAACTGGATAGAATCATCATTATATAGTAGCCCCACAATAAAGTTAAAAGGGTGGCACCGGTACTGTACGGGTTAAGGGGAGGCAGACCGTTTTTCTGGACCCCCTTCTCCCTAATGTTTAGCCCCACTACTTTTGATATTATAAGACGTTGGGCTCATTAATAGGCGATTTTAACACCATTCGCCCCACTTCGTTGTAAATTTTGAGACCTTTCGTGCCATTTAGGTGTCGATTTATTCCTGACGAGCGAAGCGAGCCCGCAATTTTAAGAGGAACCAGCCTTCGGCTGGGACATTTTTCTACCGAAAAATGTACAAATTTATCTTGAAGGGGGGTCTAGGGGATGTTTTTCTAAGCTTGATGGAGGTCTAGGGAGGAAACTAAACAAATATATGAATAAATTAATTAATAGACCAAACAAACGGTCTGCCTCCCTTTAAGTGAGGAAGACAGAAATAGCCTACTCTCTCTCTCTCTCTCTCTCTCTGGTGGGTACTGGCGGTGGTGGCGGTGCGGTCAGTTCTGGTGGTGGTGGTGGGTGTCTCCGGGAAGAAAGGGAGAGGAATGGAGACGAAGGGAGACAGAGCGAGGGAGATATGAGACATATTCGTTGCCAGGAACAAATAACACCGTCGGCCCAATCCTCCCTTTCCTTTCTTTCTATTTTTGTCAGAGAGAGAGAGAGAGAGAGTGAGAGTGAGTGAGCGTAAGTGTGTGTAAGTGTGTGTATGTGTGTGTGTGAGAGAGAGAGAGAGAGAGAGAAAGAAAGAGAGATAGTGTGTGTGTGTGTGTGTGCTTTTGAGAGAAAAATGTTTGTGCTTAGGTGTGTGTCCCTATATTGCACTAAATATGAAAACTAATATATATTGATCACAAAAAGTGACAATTATGGCATATATACACATGCACTGAACAGTCTAATATAATAATTCGATCTTTGTAGCTCAGTAAATGTAGAGTTCCCTGGACAAGTTCCGTTCCTCTCTGATATGTTATTTAAAGGGTAGTGTCCTATTTAACAGTTCCATAAAAAGGCAAATTAACTACTGCATACCAAAGGAACTCTCCTAATTTAATAATACTATTTGTAGTCTCATGAATATAATCTTAGAAAGGAAGGGAACTAGTGCAGGGAACTGTACCGTAGCACAAACAATCCAGATCATAAACCTACATCAATAGAGGTATTCACAAAAATACGGGGTCCTTTTGATAGCTCATTACCCCCATGAGGAATATGACGAGTTTTGACAGATTATTAGGGCTATCATTAGACGATTTTATTCAGAGTAGGAAGTGTATAATAATGGAAGTCAGAGGGTTAATTGAGATAGTCTTTACCCTTTTAATGCCCTCAGGTCGGCCTTAAGCTGTATACAATCGTCTAATGAGAGACACAATATACAGTCAAAAGGTGTCAGAATCCTCAAAGGGCCAAGCAAGGAGACAATGTGTGTTTAATAGTTTCTTGGTGCAGCCAGATAAAGATGATAGTAAGGTATGTGAACGGAAATAGTTTGAACTAGAAGGCACTCTAGGGCACTCTAGAGAACGCATACCTCCGCCTACGCTGGCCGAGATATGCGCTCTACTGGCCTAAATGGAACAACCTTTTCCTTGGCGCATATCCTACCTGGCCATCAACTTTCGTGAACATCGGTGCATAATCTTTCGAGATACCTTGTTCTCAAACAGACAAACAAACAGACAGACAAACAAACGGAGGCAAAGACATATGATTCGAGAGGATGAACCCACTAATGATAAAATATATAACAAAGCAAAATAACAAGCTTAACAATAAATGCATTATAGAGTAGAATTCATGCGCAGGAGGATACTTGTAAGAATAGTTTAATGATTTATGAAATAGTAAACGACAGTGATAGTAAATAAGGCTGAACATTTGTAAGGATAAAGAGAGACAGAAATACCGGAGGGATATGATGAGAGAGAGAGAGAGAGAGTACAAAGGAGTACAAAGGAGTACAAAGGAAATCAAGCAACAACAGGTCTAGTGACCCTTCTAGGTTGCTTGTCCTCCAAAACACTGAGGATCAAGTGTCCAAACAGTGGTTTAGAGTGGGTAAGGGAACATTGGAAAGGGAACTACTGCCCTGCCACTAACGTGGCAGGACTAGGAAGTTAGTAGGGGACATATGGGTTAGTAACTGAGGGGAGGATAAAGTTATTCATTTACAAACGCAGTCAGTCGCGGGTTTGATGCGAGATATTTGTCTAGGCGGAATTTAAATGAATCAACGGTGCTGCAGTCTATAACGTCTCGGGGAAGCCCATTCCACAAGTTGACAACTCGATTGAAGAAGAAATTCTTAGATTCGTGCGAGTTAAAAGATTTACCAATAATTTTGCAACCGTTTCCCCGCGTGTAATTAGATTGGTCGATAGTGAAGTACTTACTACAGTTCATATTGTCGATGCCTTTGATGATTTTGAACACTTGAATAAGTCGCCTCTTAATCTAGCTGGGATAAAGGAAATAATTTTAATTCTCTAAGACGCTCTTCGTATGGTTTGTTCTTTAGGCTAGGTATCATTTTGGTAACTCTACGTTGAACTCGTTCTAGCTTGTTTATATCTTTTTGGTAATAAGGGCACCAGGATTGAACGCAGTATTCCAGAAGAGGGCGGACTAAGGAAGTGTAAAGGGTTAGGATAACTTCTTTGGATTTATGCTCAAATGACCTGCCTATAAAGCCAATTATTTTGTTTGCCTTCTTAACAACTTCTGAACATTGTTGACTCGGTTTTAGGTTACTCGATATTGTTACTCCCAGATCAGTTTCTCTGTTTACATTCTTAAGCTGAGTGCCATTCATCGAATAGTTTGCTTTCTCATTTAGGTATCCGACATGTAGTACTTTACATTTATCCGCATTGAAACTCATTTGCCAAATTTGGGCCCAACATGACAATTTATCTAAATTGTGTTGCATATCGTCAACTTGTTCTTTTGAGAGTACGCTATTTGCAATTTTTGTATCGTCAGCAAATTTTGAGATTGTGCAGGTGAGACCCTCATCTATGTCGTTGATGTAAATTAGAAAGATAATTGGTCCTAGATAAAGAGAGAGAGAGAGAGAGATAGAGAGAGAGAGAGAGAGAGAGAGAGAGAGACTTGGAAGATAAAAATGAGCAAAAAAACAAGCTGGGAAAAAAAAGAAAAATGAGAGTGGGTGGAATTCTGACAAGGGAAAGGAAAGGTAATGGGGAAGAAGAGAGAGAGAGAGAGAGAGAGAGAGAGAGAGAGAGAGAGAGAGAGAGAGAGAGAGAGAGAGAGAGAGAGAGAGAGAGAGAGAGAGAGAGAGAGAGAGAGAGAGAGAGAGAGAGAGAGAGAGAGAGAGAGAGAGAGAGAGAGAGAGAGAGAGAGAGAGAGAGGAGTAAAGAAGAAACATTATGATTGAGTAGCTGAGGAGTAATAAGGTAGACGAATAAGAAAATAAAAAAGGGTAATATAACTAGGTCAATTACGAGGAACATAAAGGAATGAAAAGATTATGTATAGTGCGACGAGAAATGGTGGGAAAGGAGACACAGATTTATCGTAGTGGGGGAAGAACGTACAAGAGAGATGCTCATTTATACTAAGGCATTGTGTCCCGGGAAAGATTAATGGAATCCTTTATCATCATGAAGATAATGCGAGTTAGTTTGTACATGTGTTATTATTTCCTGGAAAAGAATCTTGTTTTGCTGATTTACGTATTTAGAGTTACAGGTTTATATACATTTGCTGGCATCCTTTTGTGAATGTGTGTTTAGAGATGTCATACCACAGATCCTTCCTAAGCTGTGTAAGATCGCCTAATGATGACCAGAATATACGGTAAAATGTGTCATGATCCTCAAGGCATTAATATTACCCAATATGGAAAAGCAGTAATGCAGTGCTCTTTGGAAGTGCCAAAAAGTACTTTCTGATTTCCTTGAGGGGGGATGGGTGCTTAGTCTAGCCCCCCTTCTCCCGCGTGTTTACCTCCATTAGTGTGTCGATTTTAAGACCTTTTTGTGCCATTTAGGTGTCGATTTTTTTGCTGATAATCCATAAAGCTCCATCGTGGGTACAGCAAATAAAATTAAGTTATTTTGACGATCATAATTATTGTCTCCTCTTACCCATTCTGTAGCGGCGACGTCTTTTTAATTATTTTCTAGCTGTATTTAGACGGTTTTATGCAGGTTAAGAAGGACCTGTGGTAGTAAAAACGGTTAAGAGAGATGGTTCGAAGCCTGTTAATAGCTGGAGGCTCTTTTTAAGTTAAATAAAGTCTTCTAATAGTAGCCAGAATAACGTTAAAAGGATGGCACTGGTAATAATAGGGTAAGAAAGTAGCCTCAGAAAATAGTTAAGAATATAATTCCATGGGCTGAAAAGTCTAATGGCCAGAATTCGTTTGGGGTATGTCTATATTTTGTTGTTATTATTATCATTTTTAATGTATATATACTGTACTGTACTTATGGTTATTCTTTATCTTAAATTTTTGTATCGTACTCTTATCAAGATACCACTGAAGTGTATCTGGCTACGACTTTACAGCCTTTTGGTATAGTGAGTAAATACTAAAGAAAAAATATACAAATAAATATAATAAATAGCAGGTCCCATACCTTTCCTATTCTTAAGTAAGATATACAGAGGAACGACCATTACTTGCGTTATTGAATGTCCACAAACATTTCCATAATGTAAGCATGTTATTTTCAATTATTTACTTGTTTACTTAATCATTTACTTTTACAAAATGGTGTCCTACCTAGCTTATTTTAGTTTCTTTATATTTATCATATTCTACCTCTCTAAACTCCGCCAAGCTGCTCATCAATGCGGCCCTCTGCCACAGCCATCTCAAAGTCTAGGTCTCTTTACCCTTGTCCTCGGGTAGGATATGCATAGGCTACCTGAGAAGGAGAGCCAGCATTTCATCCATGGTGTGACTTGACTTGATTCCTGGCCCTTCTTTTCTGTTATTTATTCAGGTAATCTGGCACAGAAATCACTTGCTGAAGGTCCCATTCCTCCCGTCGATGAGAACACCAGTGGAGTAAAGCTTCCTTGATCCCTATTTACAATTCTTTCTTCAAAGCTTGTTTCTTCTCATTCATATTCGTTTCTCATATATGCCGCCTCGAGTCCTCATTCACGATATGTTTGTGCTCTTGGGTTGAAGATTCTAATGTTAAAAAAAAACATGTTGTCCCTTCGTCCAAGAACATCGAACATTTACGTTCACTCTAGCCTTATTAAAAGTATTTGCAGTGTTGTGGGCCAAGAGCTGTCCGTCGATGGGAAAGAGGTAAGGTTAAATTTTTACTTTATGGCAAACCTAGTCCAGTGCAATGATGTCTCATACTTCTTCATGCCGAATACAGATGAATCCTCCTCTCTTACAGCTCATACAGTGGTCCGAGACGTTTATTTCACCACACACACACATTTCAGAGGCAAGTTCGAAACTGGCCACCCATACCTCAAGGCTATTGCAATATTGAATTATTTTTCATTTAAGCTGAGGGTTATATCCTTGATTGATAATGAAGTGAGCCAATTTGAGAACTCTGTGTCTTGTGCCACATCAACTCTCATTTTCAGTTTTTCGCTACATTCGGTCTTAATATGTTCTAAGCTATGTTTCTGTCACTCTTCTCTATGATAGGAGTATATACCATTTCCTTGCGACCAGGTAAATACCCTTCCCTGGAGACCACCAAGCTAATAATACGTCAGGTCAAGAAACTAATATTCAATGACTCTTCCGGGCCCCCTCGGTAAGTCAGTCATGAAGGAGTACGAGGCCACGGAGAAGCTACACGACCCCAGAGGCAAGAGGTCAGCCCAGGTCATGTCTGTCTGCCTTGGGGTCAAGATTATGCATGACATTTGTTCGCGACCGTTTGAGGTCGAGGGGTTGCTCCTTGGGTCACTCAGTCCCCTTGTCGCACGTCTGTCTATAACCCTTTGAAGATTATGACGTATTTTGACAGTATATTCTGGCTATTATTAGATGTTATTATATATTTTAAGAAATATCTGGAAATTATAAGTACAAAGACTATCTCAATTAACTTGCTGACTTCCATATACCCTTCGTAATCTGAATATAATCGGCGAATAATAGCCACAAAACAGAAAAGAAATGAACCATCGTATCTTCTAAGGGATATTACCGTACGAAGTATATAAGATATACAGTCCCTCTATTCGTTTAAGTGAAAGGAAAGGGAAATAGTTTGTCTATTAGTTTGTCTTTTGACTAATTTTTCAGTTCCATGCATGCGGAACTGAAATATTTGTTTGTTTATGTGCATGTATTATTACCAACAAATGTACATGTTTACAATTTTACTTGTCTTACTATTATACTCTGGAGAGGAGAAAACCTTTGATTTGTACTGTTTCCTCTCATGTCTTGATAGAAATCATTTAGTTGATGTTGTTGTTAATTTGATAAGTATCTTTTCAAGTGTGCGTTTTCTTTTGAAGGCTTTGTTTATACAACTTACCTTCTATTTTGTCTTTGTTCATTGACATTTTTTTAAATTATTTGTGTAGGTATTCATCACCAAATGTATGTTGACTGTCTTAATTTGATATATTATATTGACGTTATTAATATTCACAATTTAATATGATGATAAAGTACTGACCATGGTTGATTTATTTGTCTGTTTATGGATATATCTTTTTACTTAGAAAATATTGTTAATTAACAAATTATAGTGTCAAATTTGTTGCTACGAAATTGCTTTGAGTTATTATGTTTTATGTGTTTATATTTATATTTAATTCAAAGAACATAGGGCCTATGTATTTATTTTTATTTTGCATGGTCTTTATCAAAATTTATAATATTAAATGTATCGTTCTGGATGGTGTAGACAAAGTATTTGTTTAAAAAACCTTCAGCTATAAATAATTAGTTTAGTATCATGCCAAAAATATACTGCACAAATAATAATTTTAGTGCTGAGATATGAGATCAGCTTTTCTACATGAAATCCTCTCATAATGTTTTTATCTCTATGACTAAGTAATTCCAGGTATCCAGGATTAGGAATATATATTTCACTGACCATGAATGATCCGGGTCCCTGTCATGTTCATATAAATAGACCACGGCAAATCTTTTGAAGGGAAAGTGTTCAAATAAACCAAATTAATTCCGATAATGATGATAATGATAATATTATTGAATAATTACGTAATATATACAATATATATATATATATATATATATATATATATATATATATATATATATATATATATACATAAAGTTTGAAGCAGTTTATGTCATAGGATAAAGGAAAGATTGATTGAGAGAGAGAGTTCTTGAGTTCACTTGTTGAGTAGCAGAAAGACTGAGAAAATTTGCCAAATCTTGGGTTGAAGACCTTGACAGAATAGGAGTGGGATTTTCTATGGCCTCGTCACGTTTGTTTTGGAGTGCTTGCATGCTGGGTTGATGTGAAAGACAAGTTAAATAGTGTAAGGTAGAGTCATCAGCATACGAGTGGTTTGGACTAAAGGTACAGTTGAGTAGATCATTAATGAATATTAGAAAGAGAATTGGAGACATGACAGAACCCTGAGGAACATCGGAGTTGATAGGTTGAGGAAGTGAGTGATGGCTGGGCACAACTGCAGCTATGGAGCAGTCTGAAAGGAAATTAGAGACAAAGGCACAGATAGAAGGATAGAAACCAAAGGAGGGTAGTTTGGAAATTTAGAGATTTGTGCCAGACTCTATCGAAGGCTTTCGATATGTCTAGCACAATAGAAAAAGTTTCACTGAAGTCCCGAATGGAGGATGATCATGAGTTAGTATGATAAGTAAGAAGATCAGCAATTTAGTTAAGAAAACTGTACTGGCAATCTGAAAGTAGATTATGGAAGATAAATGCTTAACAAATTTTGAGTTAAGAATTGGACGATAATTGGAGGGTTGGGAGTGGTCACCCTTCTTTGGGACAGGTTGACTAAGAGCAATATTCCAGCAAGAAGGAAAAACGTTAGAGGAAAGACAGCGACAAAAGAGTTTGCCTAGGCAGGGAGTCAGCACAGAACAGTTTTTGAGTACAACAGGAGGAAAACCATCAGGTCCGTACGCCTTCTTAGTATTAAGCCCAGAGACGGCAAAAAGTACATCCTTAGAAGAGATTATGATCTTAGGCATAAGTAAGTACAAAGGGGTGCAGAGGGAGGAATAGCACCAGAATCATCCAAGGTGGAGTATTTAGCAAAAGTGTGAGCGAAGAGTTCAGCTTTGTCAGAGGAAGAGGTGACTGTGGTACCGTCAGAGTGGAAAAGAGGAGGGAAAGATGAGGAAGTTAATTGTTAGAGAGGTTGTTGGAAAGTTAAGAGCATAATGTTGTTGAAAGAGGTTTTGGCGAGTCGAAGGACAGATTTGGCTTGATTCCGGGCAGAGACATACAGTATATAGTACGGGATTCTTGAGTTTGATGGCGACGGTACCGTTTGAATGCTTCCTCCTTATTGCGAACAGCAGTAGAACATATTGTTAAGTATATCTAACAAAATTGTATGTACGCAAGCTACTTAATACTTTTACTCTCAGCCAGGATTCGAACCACCGACAGTCAGAACGAAAATCCACGCTGTAATCAACTATGCCATGGCATTATAAAGCATATTAAACTTTTTCCATTTTATATTATGAATGATAATTCCTACTTAAACAAAGTGTTCCATTTCATACAAAAGTCGTATGATCCATATTCCAGCCATTTTGGAGTCTTCTTTCTCTACGGCCTTAGTGTATGGGAATGAACGTTTATGAACCATGTTAAATGCCGGATCACCTTGTTGGCACCATAGGGTCAATGTGGTCGGTGTATCTGTGTAACTTTTTATTTGTTTCTTCTTCTTTCTCTCTCTCTCTCTCTCTCTCTCTCTCTCTCTCTCTCTCTCTCTCTCTCTCTCTCTCTCTCTCTCTCTCTCTCTCTCTCTCTCTCTCTCTCTCTCTCTCTCTCTCTCTTTCTTTCTCTCTCTCTTTCCTTTCTCTCTCTCTTTCCTATCTCCCTCTGTGCCGCTATCAGGCAACAAATGGAGAGACGTGAGGGCTGATGGGTGTCGTTTGCCGGGGTGAATATCCCATTAGGTTTAAACTGTTCCATGATTAATGTGAGGGGAGGGGGGAGAGAAAAAGAAAGAGGGAGGAGAGAGTATTTGTAAGGAAGGGAATCGAAGGAAAGAGGGCGATAAAGGTAGAGTGAGAAGAGGAAATGGAAGGTAGGAAGGAAGGAGGGAGGGATAAAACGAAGAAGAAGGAAGGAGAGTATTTGTAAGGAAGGGAATCGAAGGAAAGAGGGCGATAAAGGTAGAGTGAGAAGAGGAAATGGAAGGTAGCAAGGAAGGAGGGAGGGATAAAACGTAGAAGAAGGAAGGAGAGGATTTGTAAGGAAGGGAATCGAAGGAAAGGGGGAGATAGAGTAGAGTGAGAGAATAAGAGGGAGGAGAGGATTTTGGAAGGAAGGGACACGAAGGAAAAGGGAGATAAAGGTACAGTGACAAAAGGAAAGAGAAGGAAGGAAGGAATGAAGGAGGGATAAAACATAGAGGGGGGGACGAAAGGGATTGGAAAGGAAAGGAGATAACATTTTAGTGAGCAAATGAGCTGAAGGTGGGAGGGAGAGAAAAGAAAGAGGGAGGGAAGGGAAATGTGAGGAAAGGTATTGAAAGAAAGAGGAAAGTAAAAGAGAGTTAGACAAAGATATAGAAGGAAGGATGGAGGGGGAGGGATACAACAGAGAAGCAGGGAGGAGAGGATTTGTGAGGGAAGTGATTGAAGGAAAGAAAGAGATCAAGGTTTAGTAGCAAAAGGAGCCGAAGGAAGGAGGGATAGACAAGATGGAGGGAGGGAACAAGGAAAGATATCGAAGGAAGGAGAGAGATGAATGTATACTGAGCAAAGGCAAGAGGGAGGAAAGGAATTTGTGACGAAAAGAAAAAAAGGACAAAAAAGGATAAAGGTTTAGTGAGAAAAGGATTAGATTGGTAGAAGGAGGGATTAAATAGAGTGAGGGAGAAAAACGAGTTGAGGAAGGAGGGAGGGACAAGAAAAGGAGGTCAATGAGTAGAGACGGCTGAATAACGGAGATAAAGGTTTAATGATGACAAACAAAGGCATTTGGGAGGAAGAAGGAGGATGGGAAGAAAAGAAGCAAAGAGGTTACGGAGATGGGTAGGGGGGGTTGCTCCCCAGACCTCTATCAAGCTTAAAAACACTCCCGAGACCCCCTATGAGATAAATGTGCACAATTTTGGCAGTAAAATGTTTGGAAGTCCGGTTTTTTCTTAAATTACACGAACGTTATTGTTCGCCAGGAAACAATCGACATATGAAATGAAACGACAGGTCTTAATATTGTCAAACCAATGGAGCGAAAGAATTTAAAATCGCCAAGCTAATGTGGCGAACATCTTAATATCTCTAGGTTAATGGTGCTGAACATGTGGGAAAAGGAGGTCCAGACAAAACAAAAACCTGCTCTTAATTGATCTACAGACGGCCATTCTGTACAGTAACCCCTATTCCACACACACACTCATTGCTTATCACATACTCCAGTCCCTACCTTCACACTTCATCACACACACCCCTTCACCATCCACCACATACGCTCTTCCCTTTACACCCACCACCTCAGCCAGATACTACATAACCCACATGCTCCCATCCCTACTTCCACACTTCACCACCTCCAACACACACCCTCACCCCTCTAACACCCACCCCTTAAACAACACACCACATCCTCCCGTTCCTACTTCCACACTTCACCACATACCCTCACCCCTCTAATACCAACCCCCTCAACTACGTACCACATCCCCCACATACTCCCGCCCCTACTTCCGCACTTCACCGACTCCACCAAACACCCTCACCTCTCTAACACCCACCACCTCAGCCACTCACCACATCCCCCACTTACTCCCGTCCTTCCACACTTCACCGCCTCCACCACATACCCTCACTCCTCTAACACCCACCCCACATACTCTCGTCCCTACTTTCACACTTCACACCAACACACCCTAAACCACACACCACATAACCCACATTTCCCCCGTAACAGAACAACCCGACCAAAAACGCCAGACGACATTAGCGGTTGTTCTTGCCGCTCCGTAAATCACCGAAGCAAGGAGAAGAGGAGGACCGCCGCCGCTATAACTCACACCCACCCACCCCACCACCGCTTCTTCTTCCCCGCTTCCAGGATTATTTACCTGTCACCCGTATATCTCCACGACCTCTATTTATGATATTTTTGTTTTGTTTTATATAGATGCTTTTTTTGTTTAATGGGGGCAATAGTGTGGATGTGTGTACGGGTGGGGTTAAGGGGAGGAAGTTGTATGTGGCAAGTATGGTAGTCTCTCCAGTCACTCCCACTCTCTCTCTCTCTCCTACAACCCCCCTCCCTCTCTCTCATAACCACACACCCTACTAAATATTATATTACTATCGGCATGTAAACTTCTCCACTTATTGTAATAAGAATTTGAACCATGTAACTCATCTTTGTAAAATATTTGTATTACTATAATTCCATTATAACTTCGGTAGTTGGTAATATTAGTCACATTATGTATGTGACTCTTGTATTCAGCTAACTATGACCTCAATAACCGTTGATGTAATGAAGAATGTGAAGTGTCCCTCATATGATTGTAATATATTTGTGGTACTATTATTGCATAATAATTAATGTAGTTCGAAATATTAGTCACATCTTGTATGTAATAATTGTATTCAGCTACCTATGATCTCAATAACCATTGATGTAAGAAAACATGAATAGCCTCCTCATATGATTGCACTAGTTTTGTAGTGCTATTATTTACCTGTCAATTAATAATTCAGTCATTTTTTTTTTTTTTTTTTTTTTTTTTTTTCATGAGCACGTATATACAGCATATGTGGCAATCAAATGAGGAAACTATAATAACACCAGACGACGATACTGTTGCTACAGTAGAATAATGCTCTTTGAGCAGTATGTATTGCCTTACCAGTGGTTGTCCCCTTATTATTATTATTATTTTATTATTATTATTGAAATACCACAGGAACGAAAATTCCTGGGAGCGAAACTTCCACCCCCAACGAGATCCCTCTCTTTCTACCACCTCCCTCCACATGTTACACGTCTCGTTAATCACAGTCTTCTAATATACAAATCACATTTCCTTACCCCCTGACATTCTTGAAATACCCACTAAGTATATTCAATTAGATACCAACCATGCAGACTATAATACGTTCGTTGTGTGTGGGTACGAGGCGATCTCAAGACACCCTAGCTCCCAGTGCACAACGAACCCGATCATGATTATGTCCGCCTGTATTAAATTATGTATTATGTTGATTTATACCATTGACCATTGCCTATTTTTGTAATAATTGTATTCAGCTAACTATGATCTCAATAATCATTGATGTAATGAAAATATGAATAGTCTCCTCATACGATTGCACTAGTTCTGTAGTGCTATTATTTACAACCTGTCAATTAATAATTCAGTCACTACAAGCTTGCTTGCTTGCTTGCTTTTTTTTTTTTTTTTGTTTTTTTTTCTTTTTTTTTTTTTTTTTCTTTTTTTTTTTTTTTAATGAAATACGTATATACAGACCATGTGACAATTAAATGAGGAAACTATAATAACGCATCTGAATAATGCCAACCTGACTTATAAACACAAATATGAATGTAACCAGACGACGATGCTGTTGTTTCAGTGGAATAATGGCTCTTTGAGCAGTATGTATCGCCTTACTAGTGGTTGTCCCCTCACAGGATGGGGGGCGCTGCTCAATAAACTCGCCCCTCGGGGCAAAATCAAAATCAAATCTCTCTCTCTCTCTTTCTCTAACTTTTGTATAAGATCTGTTCTAATTGAAACAAAATTCCCTCAGAAGTAATAAACAGCTCTCTTTCCACTTCGAGTATCTCCCCTGAATGGATCGCAAAGTCTTTGAGATACAAACTATTCTTTGTAACTCCTTGTAACTTTAATTTTCCTCTCTCACGCTCTCTCCCCCACCACTCCCAGCACCTCCGCCCCCCCCTCTCTCTACTAATCCTGGGTAATTTAGGAATTGGGTGTACAGTATGTTTCCTATGCCCTTGTTTCCGGTGAGGGGAATTTAACCTCGCTGTTATATGTAGCGTCCCTTACATATTCTGCTGTCCTTGGTTTAAAATGCATGTGTACATAATATATACTGTATATATATATATATATATATATATATATATATATATATATATATATATATATATATACCGGTATATATACTAACGGTTTGGGGTTCATAGTGATCTAGCCACCGATAAACATTATTTTTGAGCTTAGAAGGAATTTCCTAGACGGGGAAGAAAATTACTGTTGCTGCTGTACGCGGTACACATTCGACACTGAGGGAAATGTGAACTTCCCTTATGCCAATACCTTACGAGTTTGAATATGTTGTGGTTTCTATTAATATAACGGTGAAGCCGCCCGGATAGCAGAAAATAAAAAGCGAGAAAAATATCAAGCCATCGCCAGAATTCATCAGTTCGAGCCCCTGGCATTCGAAACTTCAGGAGTCTTCGGCCCTACCACCCTTAAGATGGTGAATGAAATAGGCCGTAAAATCAGAGAAGTTTCAGGAGAACCCCGGGAAACCCTCTGGCTCAAGCAAAGACTAGGGATGGCTATCCTCCGGGGCAATGCCACCAGCGTCATGAGCTCAGTTCGACAGGACTGGGTCATGCCACTGCGTGAGGCCCCGGCAGGAGTGGTGTATCCGTAGTCTTTCCACAGTAGGGTAAAACAAAACATAAACCTTATTTGTATGTAACATGTGTGATGCACATTAATAAAAGGGGATGTGTCGGATGGTTGAAAGCCACAGTTGCTCGCGCGTTTGGGGCTAGCAACACGTATTAATATATCCGTCTTTATTCATGACTTACGATTTTGAATGTGTTGTGGTTTTTATTTCCTATGACATTCGTAGTTGTAGGACAGCCCATGGTCAACTGTTCTCTACCATTTAAGGGAGGGGGGGGGGGGGGCGCTTTTTGGACCCGCTTCTCTCTAGTGTTTAGCCCCGTTAGTTTTATTAATAACAATACCTTTCTTGCCATTTAGCTGTTATTTTTTTCCTGGCAAGTGATGGCGAGCCTGGTGTTGTATACAAATCTAACCAATCATTGCAAAATCCTGAGTGTGAAATTTTAGGTATCCAGTAAATAATAATAATGATAAAACTAAGAATACCGCGAATATCGACCAAAAATGTCTATCATCATGTTTTATGGGGTTATATTTAAGGGAATGGGGCGATGGAGAGTTAATTATTGTTTGTTTGTTTGTTTTTTGTATGTATCTACTTATTATTTTCTTTGCAGGTGGCAATAATTAATAGCATACCAATACACTGGGAGTTTTACAAACATATATACTAGAATTATGAATGGAAGATTATCCAATAATAAATGACCCAATTAATGGTCAATATTCTCTTCCCTCCAATCACGCAGCATAAAATCTAAACGATGTGCAGATTATAAATTTTGAAGGTAAATACAGGGTAATATAATTTTGATAGAGCATGTGTTCTCTCTCTCTCTCTCTCTCTCTTTGCTATCCTTTCCTTCCAATGTCCCTTACTCTCGGGTTAGTTATCTCTACTAGAATTAAGTCCTGACCACCTCGCTGGGATTGTAAGGTCTGTATGTTCAGTGTATATATGTAAATTTATGTACAATCTCTCTCTCTCTCTCTCTCTCTCTCTCTAATCCCTGGTCACTAAATCATGCAGCTTTCTATTCTGGGGTCCCTTTGTTCCGTCCAACTCAATTTTCTTTTTCTTTGCTGGACTGCATTCAAATTTATCGCGTAATTTCTTGCTGCGTTGTAACACGATCTAAAGGGGAGATGAGCTATTTATTTGCTAATATATTTGTTTTTGTTTTTGTTATTATTTAGTTTTCTCCCTAGACCTCCATCAAGCTTAAACAAATGTCCCCTAGACCCCCTGCGAGATAAATGTGTACATTTTTCGGTAGAAACATGTCCTGGCCGAAGGCCTGTTTCTCCTACAATTCCAGGCTAGCTTTCGCTCGCCAGGAAAAAATTGACACCTAAATGGCACGAAAGGTCCTAATATTGACGAAGAAATGGGGTGAAAGGACCTTAAATCGCCAAACTAATCCATCAAAATTCTTAAAATCTGAAAACTAATGGGACTAAACACGAGGGAGAAAGGGGACCAGAAAACCGGCCCATCTCTCTTTAATTTATATTCCTCTCCATGTCCCTGTAACCCCTTGATGATCATGACTCGCTTTGACAGTGTATTCTGGCTATCATTAGACTATTTGATACAACTTAGGAATGATTTGTGGGAGTCATAGGGATGATTGGGTTAGTTGTGGGAGTCATAGGGATGATTGGGTTAGTTGTGACCCCTTTGGCTGCTAGAGGAGCCAAAACTAAATAAAATCGCCTAATGATAGCCACAATTAACTGTTATAATGAGTCATGATCCTCAAAAGGTTCAGTGTCTTCAGCAATGGATTATCTTTCAGTATCTAACTAACAAGCTGACTATCTTTTTATTCATCTATTTACCTACATACTCATCTTCAGCAATGGATTATCTTTCAGTATCTAACTAACAATCTGACTATCTTTTTATTCATCTATTTACCTACATACTCATCTTCAGCAATGGATTATCTTTCAGTATCTAACTAACGATCTGACTATCTTTTTATTCATCTATTTACCTACATACTCATCTTCAGCAATGGATTATCTTTCAGTATCTAACTAACAAGCTGACTATCTTTTTATTCATCTATTTACCTACATACTCATCTATTGACAGTAATAATAAGCACCCAGAGTACCCACAGTACATCATGTGTTATTTTATGTTATTGTTTGGGTTTCTGTTTTTGTATTATATTATATTTGTCTCTAGTTTGTTCCCTAGACCTCAATCAAGCTTAACAGAGACAAAAATGCAGGCTCACTATCGCTTGTCAAGAAAAAATCGACCTAAATGACACGACAAAGAAAAAGGGGCGAACGTTCTTAAAATCGCCAATCTACTGTGCCGAATGTCTTTATATCTCATAACTAATGAGCTCAAAATAAGGAAAAAGGGTGCTCCCCCCAAAAAAAAAGATACGGTTGGACAGTTGAGGTGGGTCGATATTTATATAGATTTACACAGATACACTGATCACACAGACCTTACGATCCAAGCGAGGTTGTCAGGGCTACTAGGGTGTGGAGTGGAAGGAGAGGGATAGAATAGTTGGGGTGTAAAGGGATGAGGTGTGATTGGAGGGGGAGATGTAGTTGAGATGTGGAGGGGTGCTGGGGTGTGGGGTGGAAGGAGGGGGAGAGGGTAGTTGGGGTGTGGAGGGGTGCTGGGGTGACGGGTGGGAGGAGGGGGAGAGGTGTGGAGGGGTGACGGGTGGAAGGAAGAGGAGAGGGTGGTGGGGGTGGGGAGGGGTGAAGGGTGGAAGGGGGGGGGGAGATGGTAGTTGGGGTTTGAAGAGGGGCTGGAGTGACGGGTGGAGGAGGGGGAGAGGGTAGTTGGGTGTGGAGGGCTGCTGGGGTCCTGGGGTGGAAGGAGTGGGAGAGGGTAGATGGGGTGTGGAGGGGTGACGGGTGGAAGGAAGGGGGAGAGGGTAGTTGGGGTGTTGAGGGCTGCTGTAGTGAGGGGTGGAAGGAGGGGGAGAGGGTAGTTGGGGTGTGGAGGGCTTCTGTAGTGTGGGATGGAAGGAGGGGGAGAGGGTAGTTGGGGTTTGGAGGGCTGCTGTAGTGTGGGATGGAAGGAGGGGGAGAGGGTTGTTAGGGTGTGGAGGGCTGCTGTAGTGAGGGGTGGAAGGAGGGGGAGAGGGTAGTTGGGGTGTGGAGGGCTGCTGTAGTGAGGGGTGGAAGGAGGGGGAGAGGGTAGTTGGGGTGTGGAGGGCTGGTGTAGTGTTGGATGGAAGGAGGAGGAGAGGGTTGTTAGGGTGTGGAGGGGTGACGGATGGAGGAGGGTGATAAGGTAGTTGGGTGTGAAGGGGTGCTGGGGTGTGGGGTGGAAGGAGGGGGAAAGGGCAGTTGGGGTGTGCAGGGGTTTTGTAGTGTGGGTTGGAAGGAGGGAGAGAGGGTAGTTGGGGTATGGAGGGCTGCTGGATTGAGGGGTGCTTGGGTGAGGGGTGGGGGTGGATAGCTGGGGGAGGGGGGGAGTGTTGGGGTCGGTAAATCAAGTGGTATCTGCACCCAGGCCCAGGGTAAATTTATATTCTATTATGAAGAGTGAGAAACCTTATATTTGTTTTATTTTGTATTTTTTGTATCTTTTTTTTCAGGGGCATGGAACGGAAGGTGAAGGGTTATTCGGAAAGAGAAATGTAGAGTGGGGGAAGGGGGGGGGGGGGGGGGAGCGGAACAGGACAACTATAAGGATAAGGATGACATGCGGAAAGAAAGAGGGGTGAAGAGCAGAAGAAGCGGGGGAGAGGGGGGGGGGGGGGGGGCAGATATATGGTATGAGTAAAGGGAAATACATGGCAATACAGAGGAATTCAAAGGACTTACAAACTTTGGGCCAGTTTGAATATCTACACTGCTATACAGTACTACTAACTATTAGGTAAAAACAAGGATAGTAAAGCAGAAGGTTCCTCCCCACCCACCACTCCCTCCAGCTTACACTGGCGTGGAAACGGCTGGAATAATTAGCAATGCAGTATGGAGAAACTAATATGGAATTTTGGATAGGTTAGGATGCAAATAGATTAATCATTAGTCTATGTAAATTCTCCATCGAAGATCTGAGAGAGAGAGAGAGAGAGAGAGAGAGAGAGAGAGAGAGAGAGAGAGAGAGAGAGAGAGAGAGAGAGAGAGAGAGAGAGAGGAAGGAATAATGTAAGATGATGGAATAGTGAGGACAATTTTTGACAACTGTGGTAAAAGTAAACCAGGAATGTTAAGGGGGTGGTAGTCGCTTTTTCTAGACCTCCTTCTCCCTCATGTTTACCATATTAGTTTTTGAGGTTCTAAGACGTTCGTTCCGTTAGTTTGGCGATTTTGAGACCTTTCGCTTCATTTCTTTGTCAATATTAAGACCTTTCGTGCCATTTAGGTGTCGATTTTTTCCTGGCGAGATATAGCGAGCCTCTAATTTTAAAAGGAACCGGCCTTCGGCCGGGAAATTTTTCTACCGAAAAATGTACAAATTTATCTTGAAAGGGGGTCTAGGGGGTGTTTTTCTAAGCTTGATGGAGGTCTAGCTAGGAAAGTAAAAACTAAATAAAATATATAAATATATAGACCAAAAACACAGCACTACCCCCTTAAGTAATGAAGAACGGGGAAGCAAACGTGAGGATTTACTTTATTTTTCAACTATGATTCAACCCCTTCAGCACCATGACACCTTTTTACCTGTGTTTTTGGCTATTATTTGAAGAATTGTATGCAGTTTAAGAAGGATCCTTGTTATTAAGAGGGTTCATGGAGATAATGTTTACCCTTATAAGTCGTAGAGGTAGATTATAAACTATAGCAAATCGTCTAATGGTTACCAGAATATGATGAAATTTACGAAAAGGTGGTGAAGGGGTTAAGGGAGGTTTTTAGTTTGCTCCCTTGACCTCCATCAGGCTAAATAAAATGCCCTCAAGACCACCCTTCGTGAAAAATTTGTAAATTTTCGGTAAAAACAAATTCCTGGCCGAAGGCCGGTTCCTTCTAAACTACAAGATCGCTATCGCTTGCCAAGAAGTAATCGACACCTAAATGGCAGGAGAGATAAAAAAAAAAAAAAATGGGTCGAAAGGATTTGAATTCGCCAAACTAATGGGGTGAACGTCATAAAATCTCAAAATTAATCGAGCTAAACATGAGGTAGAAGGGGGTCCAGAAAGTAAAAGTAAGTGGAAATCTCCCCTTTAAAGTTTAATAAAGAGGGTGAAAATAAGGAAGGATAGAGTGCGAAAGACGGGAGAGTAAACTATGATAAAAGGATAAACCACTAACTGGTGTCAAGCCGGAGTCACACGAGCCGTTTTTCGAGCAATTTTTACGGGCAATTATGGTCTGGCAGCTTAAAAAATTACACTTTATGAAAATTCAGCCGCCTAACATCCTCTACCTTCATGCTAGTTACCGATATCAGTGCAAAAAAGTCCCGAAATATAACGAGAAAAAACTTGCTCATGGAAAATTGACGGAAAAATCGATCGTGTGACAGTGGCTTCACACGAGGAGCACTTGTCCCAGCAATTTTCGATGAGCAAGTGTTTTCCCGTAATATGTTGAGGCTTTTTCGCGTTGGAATCGGAAACTATAGTATATTCGCTGCAAGTAGGCGATAAATCATGACCTCTAACCTCTGTAACTAGAAAACGACTAGAGTAATCGAGCTAATATTTCTACCGTTTGGGAAGAATCAGTCAAGGATTAGATGTAGAAATTTACAGCCAAATATTTGCTCTAGCCCTTTTTAAGTTACAGAGGAAAAAGGTCATGATTTCTCGCCCACATGCCACTTAAAATTTTCAGATGCCAGACTCCAATAATTGCTCGTAAAACATTGACGGAAAAGGTGTTCGTGTGGCTCTGCTATAATGGTGGAGGTGAGGCAGTGAAGGATGGGGGGGGGGTGGGGGCAAAATGATGATGATGATAAGATTATGCAAGGAAAGGGTGAGAGGCGAAGAAAAAAAATGAAAACAAAATATATATGAATAATAGAAGGGACGAAAGTTCTAAATATTGACAAGGAAATTAAGTGAACATCTTAAAAATCGCCTAACTAATGGCCCAGATATCTTAAGGTCTGAAAACTATTGATGCTAAAGACGAAGGAGAAGGGGGGGGGGGGGGGGGGCGCAGAAAACCCCCCCAAACAACATTAAGTATGGGATAAAGAATATGAACGCAAAGGAGGAAGGAAAAACACAAGTACAGGAATATACGAGGAAAACGGTATTATGCACGAGGTGAGACTGAAGGAAAGGCAGGGAAGATGCACAGAGATTTATGGGAACGCTAGTGAGTGATGAGGCGAGGTGAATATATGGCAAGGAATCGTAAGAGGGAGCTCAGACGGTAGTATGCACCATAATTTACTGGTTCGGCTCAGTGATTTAAGGAGGGGGTTGAGTTTGCTCTCTAAACCTCTTTCAAACTTAAAAAAAACACCCACAAAACCCCCCTTCGATATAAATTTGTACATTTTTCGGTAGAAAAATGTCCCAGCCGAAGGCCGAATACTATTCAAATACAGGCTCGCTATCGCTCGCCAGGAAAAAAATCGACACCTAAATGGCACGAAAGGTCTTAATATTGACAAAGGAATGGGGCAAAAGGTCTGACAATCGTCAAACTAATGAGGCGAATGTCTTGAAATTTCATAACTAATAGGGCTAAATATGAGGGAGGAGGAGGACTTGAAAAACCAAGTGCCTCCCTTTAAGAGGGAATGGATTATATGAACACAAGCACTAGTCTGCGAACACAAGCACTAGTCTGCGAACACAAGCACTAGTCTGCGAACACAAGCACTAGTCTGCGAACACAAGCACTAGTCTGCGAACACAAGCACTAGTCTGCGAACACAAGCACTAGTCTGCGAACACAAGCACTAGTCTGCGAACACAAGCACTAGTCTGCGAACACAAGCACTAGTCTGCGAACACAAGCACTAGTCTGCGAACACCCAACCCATGTTCTTCTTCACCCTTTGGAGATTATAACGCGTGTTGACAGTTTGTTCTGGCATCATTAGACGATTTTATACAGTTTAGGAAGGATCTGTGTGAATTACAATGGTAAAGACTATCTCAATTAACCTTCTGACTTCCATACACCCTTCCTAATCTGAATAAAATCGTCTAATAATAGCCAGAAAACGAAGAAGAAAAGCGACATCGTATCTTCTAAGGGTTGATGTCTTCTTTCTTGGTACCCTTCTTTATACTGTAGAAGCGAGGGTAATATAGTAGTAATATAGTAATATAGTAATACTGCATCCAGATAGTCTGCTGTATATCTATGCCTTATTGATGTTAATGAAGACAAAGTAATATTAGCTTAAATGGGAATGGTTGTTTTTTGTGGCCCCCCTTCTTCCTCATATTTAGCCCCATTAATTTTCATATTTTAAGACGTTCGATTACTTTGGCGATTTTGAGACCATTCACTCCATTTTTATGTCAATTATTATGTTCCCTCCACCAACCGATTTTACTCCTAAACTCAATTAATGAAATCAACAAATACATGTGGCAGTCCAGGGATTCGAACCTAGGATGCTCACACCGAAATTCAGAGCATTTATCCATTGCGCTACGAAGACAGTTAAAGAATGGTTGACTAGCCTACGATTTATTATGCAGTTTCGAATCCTGCATATCATTCTAAGCATCTACACACATTCCAACTGCGCTATCATAGGCTATGGATAGATGAATGGAAGGAAAAATTAATGGGGCCTTAACCCTAAGGAAGGCCTCTCTATAAACTACCTCTGAGCCTGAATGAATTATTATGTTCCCTCCACCAACCGACTTTACTCCTAAACTCAATTAATGAAATCAACAAATACATGTGGCAGTCCAGGAATTCGAACCTGGGATGCTCACACCGAAATTCAGTGCATTTATCCATTGCGCTACGAAGACCTTTCGTACAATTTCAGTGTCGATTTTTTCTGGCCTCCGGCCTCCGGGCGGGAAATTTTTTCTATCGAAATACTTACCAATTTTCCTTGAAGGGTGGTCTTTTATAGCAGCCTTTAATGGAGCATGACTACGGATAAAGGGATGATGTCTGCAGATGGATGGGCACTATAGTCTATTTTTTTCCAGCTGAGGGTAAATTGTCATGTTTCTATCTTTGTTACTCAGCTATAAGGTAGATTTGTAGCGAAATATGATGTTAATTATGAAAACTTTGCATTAATACGACACAGCCATAATACTTTGATATATTCCCATTAAATATCGATATATCAACTACTAAGGGATTCAATTTACCATCAGCTGGGAAAGACTAGAGTAATAACCATGAAAGTGAAATAAACATAACATTGGCGTCGGTATTAGATGGCAAAGATCTCTCGACAAAAATAATGACGTGATAAATGAGTTACGAGAGACCTTGTGTTGTGGTGTGGTGGGGCCTTAAGGGGGGTCACCGGCTTTTTTCTCTCCTTTTCTCTCTTTCTCTGGGTTGTATCCATTCGGCCTCATTAAGCCTACTGTTTTAAGACGTTTATCCCTATCCAGGTGTTGATTTCTTCCTGGCGAGCGATAGCGATCCATCATTATATGGAGAAATCCGGCTTCACCGGAGACATTTCTCTATCGAAAAATGTACAAATTAAGCCTGCTGTCAAAAACATTAAAAAATATGCTGGCTCGCTACCACTCGCCAGGAAAAAAATCGACACCTGGATGGGGATAAACGTCTTAAAACAGTAGCCTGAATGGGGCCGAATGGATACAGCCCAGAGAAAGAGAGAAAAAGAGATAAAACAAAGTAGGTGACCCCCCTCAATGATAACAATACTGTCGCTGGTAGGCTACAAATGATGCTAATGCTGCTGCTGGGGTTCATGATATATAATAGTGCTGGAATTGTGACGCAGGATAATGTTTAAACTTGGTATAATGTCTACGAGCATTGCATTATCTGCTGAATAGTATTATAACTAGAAATTGTGAGATTGTGAATATATTAGTTGCAACTGTCAGTGTGGTGAAATACAGGGATGCAGTTTCACAAAGACGTAACCTACATAGAGATACTTATATATATATACAGTATTATACAGTATATACAGTGTATATATACAGTATATACAGTGTACCTGTATATGCTATTGACCATTTATAGATATGTAATGAAAGGGAAGATTATTATGCAGCCTTAATTTCTGCTTTTGATAAATAAATTCAATATTTGATTTGTCCATGTGTACAGTATAATGATATATCGCCGTATCATACTTAAATACAGCTCAACAGCAGTTATTAGGCGGACAGCTGTGCAGCTTGGGTGGCAAGTTAAGCCAGTATCACACACGAACTTTTTCCATCAACCTTTGTCATCAACTTTACTCGGGCAAAATTTGAGATAAACTTTTCACATATTTACTTCAATCTAGTGGCAATTATTTACATCCAACGACGTAATTCATAGCAGTATTCTAGATATATCAGGCATTTGAGAGCCACATTCAAGTGCTTGTGGCATTATTCTAGCGATTTTTCACATATATTTACTAGTAGCAAGCGACAATCCAGTGACTTTTGAGCACGGATCTAGCGGTATATTGTGTTTTCATTTAGTAACCCTGACTGGAGTGTTATGCAGCAGTGGTGTTGTGATAGCGCTCCTTCATGGGACCGTGTGGCGGGATATAATGGCCCTGTTACTTTTATGGGGAGATGGGTCCTTTTTATTGGCTCATTTATGTATTTTGTTATTGTTTTATTAGTTTCCTCCATTTTTGTTTCTACGTGATTGAGGGAGGCAAAAGGCATAACTGCCTATAGCGAGTGCCTCCCCCATAGTTGAAAGAGTGACAGGGCCAAAATCAAGGGACGTTCGAGCCAAAATGCCTGGACACACTGAGTTTGAAGCAATTTAAGTCATAGGAAGAGGGAAAGACTGATTCTGGGAGAGAGTTCCAGAGCTCAGCTGTTGAGTAGAAGAAAGTTTGAGAGTAACGTTTCACCCCTTGGTTGGAGAGTTGCACAGAGTAGGGGTGGGATTGAGTTGCAAGACGGGTACCACGTGCCCTACGTAAAGGAGGTGGTATGCACTGGGATAGCTCTGAGGAACACTGATTATTATAGTAGCGATAGAATAGCGAGAGAGATGCAACATTGCGGCGGAGAGAGAGAGATTGCAGAGAGTTGGTGAGTGGACGGGAGTTAATGATACGAAAGGCCTTCCTTTCAATTTTGTCTAGGAGAGCGGTGTGAGAGGAACCTCCCCACACATGTGAACAATACTCAATACAAGGGTGCACTATGCCCCTGTACAGAGCAAGAAGCTGTGCAGGGGAAAAGAACCCCCTAAGGCGGTTGAGCACACCCAGCTTCTGGGAGGCTGCCTTAGCAAGACTGGTAATATGGTCCTTCCAAATGAGAGCAGAAGAAAAAGAGACACCAAGAATATTGAGAGAAGATGAAGGGTTGATTTTTGTATTGTTGAAGAATAAGGGATAGTCCGCTGGGAGATCCTGACGGGTAGATAGATGGAGAAATTGGGTTTTGGAAGCATTACAGTTAACAAGGTTTTCTCTGCCCCAATTGGAAATAGTATTTAGATCAGAATTTAAGAGTACTATGGCTTCATTACATTTGTCGTTGAGGGATTGCTGGCTGGGGCGTTCTGAAAAACTAATGGAGTAGTGCAAGGTTGAGTCGTCTGCGTATGAATGGATAGGAATTAAGGTACAGTTAAAGAGATCATTTATAAAAATTAGAAAGAGAATAGGAGATAGGACAGAGCCCTGAGGAACACCGGAGTTTATAGGGTGAGGAAGTGAACAATGGCCGTCCACAACCGCGGCTATGGAACGGCCGGAAAGGAAATTGGAGACAAAGGCACATATGGAGGGATAGAAACCGAAGGAGGGTAGTTTAGAAATTAAAGATTTATGCCAGACTCTATCGAAGGCTTTCGATATGTCTAGTGCAATAGAAAAAGTCTCACCGAAGTCCCGAAAGGAGGATGACCAAGAGTTAGTAAGATATGAAAGAAGATCACCAGTAGAGCGACCCTTAAGGAAGCCATACTGGCGATCTGAGAGCAGATTATGAGAAGAGAAATGCGTAAGAAATTTGGAAGCAAGAATAGTTTCAAAAACTTTAGAAAGACAAGAGATGAGAGCAATTGGACGATAGTTGGAGGGTTGAGAGCGGTCACCCTTCTTTGGGACAGGTTGAATGTGAGCAAACTTCCAGCATGAAGGGAAGACGTTAGAGGATAGACAGAGACGAAAGAGTTTGCCTAGGCAGGGAGTTAGCACCTAGTTAGACCTCCAGCAAGCATTAAACAATCACCCGCCCAAGACCCTCCTTCAAGATAAATTTGTGCATATTTAGATAAAAAAAATCCCAGCCTAAGGCCGGTCTCTCTTAAAATACAGGCTCTCTATTGCTCGCCAGGATAAAAATCGACACCAAAATGACACGAAAAGTCTTAATATTGACAACAAATAGGGTGAAAGGTCTTCACATCGCCAAACTAATGGGCCGAACATCTTATAGTCTGAATATAAATGGGGCTAAACATGAGGAAGAAGGGCGACCAGTAAAACTGCCCAGCTTTATGACGAGGCGGTGTTATGGAATGGTGCATGTATTATGGCGCTCTTTTATACCCTATACTGGCGCAGAGCTTGGTGGTAAATGAAAATATTATGCTGGTGGTGTACAGCCATAAGCCATATTAAGCGTACACTATACCCTGTTCCAAATAGGTAATCCAGATATAGTGAATTTCGGGTACAGGGCATTACAGTTACAAACATTATATGAATGGAGGATGCCTTTAGGCATGTGGACCTGTTTTGTATTGTCTTTGTTTTTCCTTCCTCTATTGTATCTTTAAAAAAAAATGTTCATGGTAACAAAACCATCTTATACAAGGATAGAAAGGTAAATTATTATCAGTATACCCAATGATATAATATACTTTTGGTGTGCCCTTTCTATCCCTTAAATATATGTACAATGTAAGCTGTACGACCAGGACAAATAACAATCATAATATCATGAGGCAAAGGTGTCATCGTATAGACTTGGTTATAAGCTTGTGCTGTGTAGAGGTGTGGGGTGTTTCGACCCTTTCGCAAATACTGAGATTCTGGGTTAAATTTTGGGTCGGTTGGAACGTGTCGCTGGTTGCATTTTGCATAATGTATGGTTCCGGTTCGTTGGCTTGGGATGGAACAAGCATAAATGCATGAATATAACGGTGTGACCCTCAAATGTAATAGTTTGGGTCTGGCTTGCCGGTGTGGAATGGAACAAGCAGAAATATATATATATATATAAATTATAACTGCGTGGCCCTCAAATAACGATCTTATGGTTCGTGTTCGGGGGTGTGGGATGGAACAAGCAAAGGAGTATATCATGTATAACGGCGTGGTTCTCCAATTTAATCGTGTGGGTCGGGTTCACCGGTGTGGAATGGAACAACAGAGACGTATATAATATAAATGCGTGGCCCTCAAGTTTTGATCTTATGGTTAGGGTTGACCGGTGTGGGATGGAACAAGCAGAGACTTATATAATATTACTGCGTGGCTTTCCCATTTCATCGTGTGGGTCGGGTTCGCTGGTGTGGGATGGAACAAGCAGAGACGTATATAGTATAACTGCGTGGCTTTCCAATTTAATCGTGTGGGTCGGGTTCGCTGGTGTGGGATGGACCAAGCAGAGACGTATATAGTATAACTGCGTGGCTTTCCAATTTAATCGTGTGGGTCGGGTTCTCTGGTGTGGGATGGAACAAGCAGATACGTACTGTATATAATATAACTGCATGGCCCTCCAATTTTGATCGTATGCGTGAAGGGTGGCGGGGGTAACGTGGAACAGGTTAGGAATATATATTGTGTATAGCCCGGGCCTGTCTCTGTCCCCTTTATAAATGTTAGTCATAGGGTCGTCTTGGGGGGCGGCCCGCTGACCAACTTACACCATTAACGTTAACTTGACTGATGGTGCTGGTGGTGGGAGGGACGAGCGAGGGGAGAGGGAGGAAGGGAAGGAAGAATAGGACACGTAAGGGAGAATAGAAGAATAAGGGAGCATGGAAAGGAGGAAGGGATAAGGGAGAATAGGAGGAAGAAGGGAGAATAGAAGAATAAGGGAGAATGGAAAACAGGAAGGGGAGGGGGAGAAGGGAGAATGGGAGGACACATATGTGAAATAAGGGAGGATAGAAGAATAAGGGAGAATGGAAAGGAGGAAGGGGAGGGGAGAATGGGAGGAAGAAGGGAGAATATTAAATAATTGGTAAGTGTATTTGATATAAAATATTATAATAATGAACCTTGCTAAAGAGACAATAATCATAATTATTCAATTGAGGAAGAATCTCTAGGTATCAAAGGGGTACAAGCTTTCTCAATTAACCCTCATACAAAAATCCTCATTAACTGCATAAAATATCTTAATGATAGCCCAAATAAACTGTCAAAGAGCGCCATAATCATCAAAGGGATAATAATGGCGGTATAGAAGGTGTGTGCCAGAGGGAAACATGTGTAAGACAGAAATAGTAGAACAAACAAAGTTGATCAATAAACGGAACAAACCCTATTTTTAACCCTTTGCATACCGGTGACGTCTCTTTCACTTTTTGGCTACTATTAGACGATTTTGTTAAGTTGATGGTAGACCTCTATCAATTGAAAAGCTACAAACTATTTGAATTTGCCATATTTACTACCACAGATCCTTCCTAAGCTGCATACAATCTTCTGAATATAGCAAGAATAAAATGTAAACAGTCACCCGGTTGATAAACAAGATAATAGTAATTGAATATCATGACAAGTAGAGTAGGAACAAATGAAAGGGGAGGTGTGTAGAAAATCAGTACTACTAAAACAAATATGTAATTTAATATATCGACATAAATACCTTTCGGTATTAGTCCTCATTGTCATGGACAAAATAATATATAATTATATGTTGTAACCATTGTATATAATATATGCACATTTGTTTATGACAATAAATGTTTTGAATTGAATTGAATTGAATTGATTACTATACAGTAGTTAACACGTACAAAACATAATAGAAGATGTAAGAGAGACATATATGCATACGTGTAAGTGAGATGAAGCGTAGAAAAGAAGAGTTGCAAAGGGGAAAGTAAATAAACAAATGATAAGTACTATTACATGCACAAAATAAGGACAAGAACAGTAAAACATAAGATAAGGAGTTCAGAAAAAGGGTTATACACAGACGAAGTATAAGCGCAGAAAAGGAGTAAAAGAAGCATTAAACACACAAGGGAGAGGGAAGAATGAGGAAGCGATTAAATTGAAGAGATATATACGGGGGGAATGGTTAAATTATTGGCCGATGTATTTATGTATCAATTATTTTTTTTTTGCTTCCTCCCTTGACCTCTGTCAAGCTTAGATAATAATCACAAAGTTCCCACTTCTAAATAAAGTTGTAAATGTTTCCTTTAAAACATTTCCCGGCAGAAAACTGGTTTCTCCTAAATTATAGGCTCGCCATCTCTCGCCAGGACAAAATCGACACCTAAATTAGACAAAAGGTTTTAGTATTGACAAAGAAATGGGTAAAAGGTCATAAAAGCTCAAAACTAATGGGTCGAACGTCTTGAAATCAGAAAACTAATGGGGCTAAATATGAAGGAGAAGGGAGTCCAGAAGAAGCAACTACTTCCCCCTTAAACTGAGGAGATATATAAGCGAAGCCGAGGAGCAGTATCCAGGTAACACAGGAATAGAGAGGAGACAGATTAAAAAGTCCTATATAGAAGAATAAACCAACAAGTGCAAGAGGAAAGAGGACAAGTGCAACCGAAGAAGAAGAAGGTAAAACAATATAAAGAAAGGTGTGCAAGCGAAAAAGAAGAAGAGCAAGAAGAAGGAAAAAGAAGAAAGAGGAGAATAGCAAGCGAAGAAGATGAACACGAGAAAGGGAAAAGAGGAAAATGAAGAAGCGCTAGCAAAGAAGTAAAAGGTAAACAACGATAAATAAAGGAATGCAAGCGAAGAAGAAGAAAAAGAGGAGAGAAGAGGAACAAAAGGAGAAAAAGGAAGGTAAAATAGGACAGAGCTGAAGTGCAAGCAAAGAAGAGGAACAAGAGGAAGGAAAAAGAAGAAAGAGGAGAAGTGCAAGCTAAGAAGAAGAACACGAGGAAAGAAGAAGAACAAGAGGTTAAAAAGGAAGGTAAAAAGGGAAAGAAAAGAAGTGCAAGCGAAGACGAGGAACAAGAATAAGAGTAAAGAAGACAGAGGAGAAGTGCAAGCAAAGAAGAGGAGCAAGAGGAAGGGAAAATAAGAAAGAGGAGAAGTGGAAGCAAAGAAGAGGAACACGAGGAATGTAAAAGAGGAAAGAGAAGAAGTGCTAGCAAAGATTAAGTGGAAGGTAAACAACGACAAATAAAGGAAAGAAGATGAACAAGAGGAGAAAGAGGAAGGTAAAAAAGGAAAGAGAAGAAGTGGAAGCGAATAAAAGGAGCAAGAGTAAGAGGAAGAGGCGAAGTGAAAGCGAAAAAGAGGAACACAAGGAAGGTAAAAGAAGAATGAGAAGAAGTGGAAGCAAAGAAGAGGAACAAGAGTAAGAGGAAGAATAAGAGGCGAAGTGCATGCGAAGAAAAGGACCACGAGGAAGGTAAAAGAGGAACGAGAAGAAGTGCCAGCAAAGAAGTGGAAGATAAACAACAATAAAGAAAGAAAATAAGATGAACAAGAAGATAAAGAGGAAGGTAAAAAAAGAAAGAGAAGAAGTTGAAGCAAAGAAGAGGAGCAACAGTAAGAGTAAAGAGAAGAAGTGGAAGCAAAAGAAGAGAAGCAAGAGAAAGAGGAAAAAGAAGAAATGGAAGCAAAGAAGAGGAACAAGAGTAAGAGGAAGAGGCAAGAGGACAATGATGGATGGTGAACCTGGCCACAAAGTTATCAGGCGAGCGGGTCACTACCACCCCATACTTTATCACACCACCACCAATACTCGCTCTTATACACTATTTTACACACGGAAATATTGAACAGGTTTATAGATATGTACCGTATATCTCTATCTATATCTATGTTTCTCACACACTATTACACACTCTCTCTCTCCCTACCTAGTAGTTAGTAGTTTATACGTGTAGATATCCAAATTAGAGATCTTATGCAGTTTAAGTAGGACCTATGGTAGGCCTACTAAGAGAATTTGTTTAGATTGTATTTACCCATTTTATACCTAGAGGTAGCTTTTATATTAGAGAAAATCGTCTAATCGTAAGCCGCATATTATGAACATTATGTAATGGTGGTGAAGGGATTTTAAATCAATGTTTTGAAGTGTTTTAAGTGTGGTCCATTTTTGTGATGTAATATGTTTTTCCTAGGCATAATTTGTGTTAGTCAAATTCAATCCCTTAGCAGCTTTTTTATCGATACCTACTGAAAAAATTTGAAACTACTATGTCTGTGCGTCTTATTTTCATAATCAACCGCATATTTCGCTACAACATTGTTGTAATAGATGAGTAAGTATGATGAGGATATGGCAATTTACCGTTAGCTGCAAATAAACTGTCTATAATTCTCCTTTTTCATTTGCTGGTATTCCACACATTTTCTTTGGCTTATCAATGGACATACCTTGTTTAACCCTTTCAGTTTACAAGGTCAAAACTTTGCATTAAATATGTTATCTCCCCCCATCTCCCTCCTTCTGTCTACCGGTCTTCCCTCAATCTCCCTCCATCTGTCTACCTGTCTTCCCTCCATTTCTCTCCGTCCGTCTACCCGTCTGTCCACATACAACATATTAATACAGAGGCGCGACCTTTCTACTTTTAGTACAGCTGTCTCCCCCCAGCAGGGAGGTGAAGGTCAGAGAGGGGAGCAGAGCGGTGCAGGGGAGACCGAAGAATTATAACCTTTTCAAGATGGAATGCGCGTTTCTTTTCTGTTTATTATTAGAAGATTTTATTCAGTTTAGGAGGAACACAGTATATGGATATCAGAGGGTTTATTGGGCTCGTCTTTACCTTTTTCATTTCCCCAGATCCTTCCTAAGCTATATAAAATCGTCTACTGATAGCCAGAATAAACTGCCAATAGACGTCATGATTCTCAAAGGGTTAAGGAGGATATCAGTACTTCTGGAATGATGAAAAAGTTATGGTTTGCGGGTGACAAAAAATTAGAGGAAGGGTCTTTTAGTTATCAAAGGGGTAAACACTGTCTCGATTAACCTTCTCCCTTTCAAAATTCCTTCCTAACTCCATAAAATAGTTTAATGATAGCCAAAATAAACTGTCAAAAGGCATCACAATCTATTATCGATGTCTATGGTTCCAACTTCCTTATAGCCTGAAACACTGAAGTGGTCAATTGCTTACACTCAGTTTATAAGACTGGATTGTCTCGTTGGGATTAACTGGTCTGTGTAACTATATAACTACTTTAAACTCTTTGATTCGTATTATTCATAAGTGTTAATTCTTTACTATATTGTCCAATCAAATCCTACTTAATATCCCTAAACCGTAACTATTATACACATCATCTATTGATGAAGCTTATTTATTTATTTATATATACTGTATATATATATATATATATATATATATATATATATATATATATATATATATATATATATTATTTGTTGTATCTTGTATATTATTATTATTATTATTATTATTATTTATTTGTATTTTTTTGTCAGACAGACTTTTGAGGATTCTTTGATTTCAGGTATGGAGTTCGTTGAAACTAAACAAAAACAATAGACTGAGTGCCATACAATTATATCATTACATTATGTATTTGTTTATATCTAATATATTCATTTATATGCAGACATTCATCTAATATCTAGATGATGATGCCTTAATTAATCTTTGGAATTTGCCAGCTACAGTATATAAAGGAAATACGAATATTGAATAAAATGTGTACCCTTTCACACTATATCATGTATCAAATAAAATTGCATGTTCTAGCCAAGTCGATTAAAGATACAATTATAACCATATAGGGGAGGTGTGGTGGAGTGGTCTTGCCACTGGCCTTGTAATTCAAAGGTCCTGGGTTCAAATCCCGATGTATCAATGGGAAGATATTATTGGGATGGAATTTGTGCTGTACCTGGTATCAGTGCATTACCACAAGCCCACCAAAACGTCAATAAAATACCCTCATTGTTCCCTGATTAAATAGCACTGTATGAATATTCCCATATTCAAAATATGCTATAGGGGTGCAATGCCTGGTGAGTTATCTGCTCAACAGGTGGCGTTGTGTGTGTGTAAGTGTGAGAGTCCGAGTATAGGAGGTGAGACAGTGAAGCACGGGAACGAGGTGGCTTCAGAGACGGGGTCGTTTCGGGCCATGAGTGAGCACCGTGCCTCATGTGAAGGCAAGATGGCAGGTGCTCGTTGTACTCTACGTGCTTCACATGTCTCACTCCCTAGACTGGAACAAGACCTCACGGGCTTCACTGTCCATTGTAAAGCGGTGAATGTTAAGGCTCTCAGCCTATGCCCGAGAAGAAGTAAGTTGGAATATATAAAAAAAAAAAAAAAAAAAAAAAAAAAAAAAAAATGAAAAAATAATTGAATTTTCGGTTATATTAATCTACATTACTTGATAACAAACCACACAAGCCGTTCAATACTCGAACAATTTGAAATATGTTAAACAAATAAAGTAAACACTACAGTACCGTAAACCTTGATTTCGCAAAGTATGGAATCTATTTCTTTAAGCAAAAATATTATTCAATATGCCACCCATATGCCGACTTGAGAAACAAAATGCTTTGAGTTTATAACATTCTTGAAAACGGACTACTGTTCATCCAAGAATGAAGAGGAACTATTAATACACACACACACACACACGCAAACACAACATTTTCATAGCAAAACTAAGCGATTTCCGATTTCCAAATGGGGAAGAAAAATCGGGAAGACCTAGCTAAAAGGAAAAGGAAGGAGAGACAAATTGACACGCCAACGACAGACTCCCCAACAAATTAGGCCACCCTTCATTCACTCCTCATTATACGATAACAAACGGACCACTAACTTGACAAAACGGTTCCCTGAAGACGAAGGGAAACTAAAAAAAAAAAAAAAAAAAAAAAAAAAAAAACAGATCAAGAGCAGGATGTCAAATGAGAGACTATTTACCCCTCGCACACAAACATTAGTCCCTTCATTTTAATATATCTATCTATCTACCTATCTATCCTTCTATATATCTATCTAGCTAGCTATTTTCTATCTATCTCTATCTATCTATCTATCTATCTATCTATCTATCTATCTATCTATCTATCTCTCTCTCTCTCCTCTCTCTCTATCTATCTCTCTCTCTCCTCTCTCTCTATCTATCTCTCTCTCTCTCCTCTCTCTCTATCTATCTCTCTCTCTCTCCTCTCTCTCTATCTATCTATCTCTCTCTCCTCTCTCTCTATCTATCTCTCTCTCTCTCCTCTCTCTCTATCTATCTATCTCTCTCTCCTCTCTCTCTCTCTCTCTCTCTCTCTCTCTCTCTCTCTCTCTCTCTCTCTCTGTCTGTCTGTCTGTCTGTCTGTCTGTCTGTCTGTCTGTCTGTCTGTCTGTCTGTCTGTCTGTCTGTCTGTCTGTCTGTCTGTCTGTCTGTCTAGCTATTTTCTATCAATCTATATATCAGTCTATCAGTTTATCTCTCTATCTATCTATCCATCTCTCTCTCTATATGTCTATCCATCTCTCTCTCTATACTGTATATCTATCCATATATCTATCTTTCTATCTCTCTATATATCTATCCATACATCCATCCATCCATCGTTAGTTGGTTAGTTGGTAGGAAGTGAGTGAGAGTTAGTTAGTTAAAGGTATGTTCTACCGTTCCTCTTACTCCCCAGGAAATGATCATATAGCCAACACAATGTAACTTTACGAAAATGTTCCTGTTCTCCTCACATTCAACCCAGTCCCCAAAACAACATAAGGGCTTGACACCAGATACAGGGAACTACAAGAAGAAAATTGATAGAAAACCTAGTCGTGGGGAACTAGTATAAATAAATGGTCTGTGGAATATGTTGAAAATGTACTAAACTAAGTCTGAACATTGGTTGCTTATACTGTATATTATGAATAATTTACCTTATGGAAGCTAGAAAGATATAAATTATGTCCTTGTAAAGCCTGATACAAGAATATACAAAAACATTTAAAAAATGCAACTGTTTTGAATGAAAATACATATTAGAATGTAATTTTGGATACAGTTAAAGTGAAGATGATGAAGTTCTTCGAGGTGTATAGATAAACAGAAAAAGATGAAGGGAAGATACATTTGTATAATAGTCTGATAAAATGCTAGAACATGATAGACAGTCTGGATACTCGGGAAAAAATATATAAAGTATAAATCTTAATTACTGAATATATATATATTATATATATATATATATATATATATATATATATATATATATATATATATATATATACTGTATATATTAGACGTACGTTAATAGGGTATGGCCGGGACCCTTATATCGAAAAACCTTCCAACCTCCCTTGCTGCCACTCCGTCTTCCCTCCATCCCTTATCACCACCTAGGGTTATTTTTATTATTTATTTATCTACTATTCATTATTATATATATTTTATTTTGGCCTAATTAATTATTTATTTATTAATTTATTATATAATATATATATATATATATATATATATATATATATATATATATATATATATAATTATATATATATATATATACCTGTATATATATAATATTATTTTTTTTATTTTTTATTTTTTGCTTTCTAGACATTTATCGATCTAAAGGAACAGCCCCAAGACCCTCCTTCGAGTTACATTTGTACATTTTTCAGTAGAACAATGTCCCAATCGAAGGCCGTTTCCTCCTATATTGCAGGCTCGCTATCCCTCGTTAATGAAAAATAGACACCTAAATGAACGAAAGGCCTTATGATCGCAAAACTAATGGGGGCAATCGTCTTAAAATTTCACAACTAATGGGGCTAATCATGAGGGAGAAGGGGGTCCTGAAAAGCCAAAACATAAACCTCCCCTTAATATGTCTTCGATATTGACCCTTTCTGTACGGTATACAATTTGTCCTTTATGTTCTGGCTACCATTAGACGATGGTATTCTACTTTGAAAGGATCTCTTGCACTGAGAGGGTCACATGAAATAGTTTATACCACCTTGAATCGTCGATACTTTTTTTGTTAAACAAAATGTCCGAATGCTCAAAACGATTAACTTAACGCATTCTGTACAAGCGACGTCCTTTTCATTATAACAATCTGGCAACTATTAGATGGTTTTATCCAGGTTAGGAAGGACATTTACTCATTAAAAGGCTACATACTCTCTCAATTAATCCCTCTGGCTACCATACATCCTTCCTAACCTTATTAAAATCGTCTAAATGTAGCTAAAATCAATTTAAAAATAATTTTACAGTAGACCAAAATAGATACCGTTCCCCCTTTAAGAAAATGTCTCTTGAGTTGAGGTGAACGAACAAAGTTGGGCTATAAAGGCTTTGTGCTATAGTCTATTCGCTGTAAGTAGGCGAGAAATCATGACTTCTATCCTCTGTAACTCCAAAATGGCTAGAGCAAATTGGCTGTAAATTTCCACATCTATTCCTTGACTGACTCTTCCCAAATGGTAGAAATATTAACTCAATTATTCCAGTCATTTTTGAGGTACAGAGGTTAGAGGTCATGATTTCTCGCCTACTTACAGCGAATAGACTATAGTGAGCTAAGACTCCTTTGTATACACTAGCGAGATAACCAAAGTTGTCACTATGGCAGAAGCGACACAACATTTGGCTGGGAATGGACGGTACGATATCTCATTAACCACCCCATTTTGTACCGGCGACGTCTTTTTAACTTTATTCTGGTTACTGTGAGACGATTTTATTCAGTTTAAAAAAAGGGCCCCCAGAAATCAACAGGCTTAGAACTATCTCACTTAACCATTTTTATCACCACAGATCGTTCTTTAACTGCATAAAATCGCCGGTACAGAAGCGGTTAAAATTCATGCACCGGTACCTCCATTTTTTTTTTTTTTTTATGCAAATAGGTCCACAACCGTCATCGTTGATATTCTTAACCCTTTGAAGATTGTGACGCATTTTGACAGTTTATTCTGGCTATACAAGTTTATACAGCTTCGGTAAGATGTGCGGGGACTAAAAGTCTAAGTACTATCTAAATTAACCCTCTGACTTATATGCACACTTCCTCATCTAGATAATTTTGTTTTAATAATACCAAGAATAATCTGTCAAAACGCGTCATAATATTCAAGGGGTTAATGTATAATATAAAATATAGTTAATAAAGTAGTTTCAACATACATATACAGGTATACTTACATAATTGAAAACATCAAAGGAATAAGATTTCTTACGAACTGGTTTTTATTTTATCTCCACATTGTACCTTTTAAGCGGAGATTATCACCCATCTTGCTATGCTATTATTTCTTTCAGCGTAACTACATTAACTATAAATTATCAGCTTGTATAAATTTATTTGGTCCTTTGCGAAATAGTGAATGCATTGGCCGGATTCACTTAGTCTTATCTCTTTCACGGAGGTACTTTTTGGCTTCTTAAACTTAATAGCTTGCATATTAATTTCTTTTGTTCTTTCTTATCTCTGGAATATACTTGCCATACGGTTTTCATAATTACCCTTATCTAGTATATTGGATATGGGAATCTCTCTCTCTCTCTCTCTCTCTCTCTCTCTCTCTCTCCTAAGATTAAGTCGTGGCCACCTAGCAGGGATCGTTAAATTTGTGTAGCCAGTGTATCTACATAAATGTATCTCTCTCTCTCTCTCTCTCCCCCTTCCTCCCCCTTCACTCCCTTCCCCTCCACCTCCCTCTCCCTACCCTTTCCCAGTGACGATAACAGTATCAAAAACTGCCTGGCCAAAGAAGGCTTGAGGGGAAAATAATAAAGTGTAGCTGGGTCTAAAGAGGGGGGCGGAGATAAGGCGCTGATAACGGCTCTCCCTCCCCTTAGGCTCTTATCACCTAGTGTCCCTGGGGTGGGCGGGGTCTGCTATCTGAAGGGGAGGGGGGGGGGGATAAAATAATATTGGTGTGGGCAAAATAAGGCTGGCTGAGTGGGATGTTCATCTTTATATTTATGTAATAATTTATGTTTATTATTTTTGTCTTTGTTTTTTGTTTTTACACGTTTGTTAATTAATTATTGTGTTTTGTTCTTTTTTCTTATTTTTCAAATGTTCCAGCTCTCCTTCTATTCACAGGCTCTCTATGGCCTTTGATTCAACCGTTCAACACGATTAAGTCTTGAGGTTTTATTCCAGACGACACAAGTTTTAGGTTCTGCGATCGACTCGCTGTAGGTTCGACTAAAACGACTCCTGGATATTTCTCAGTTTAGCCCAGTTAAGCTCTGCTTACCAAAACCTGCATCGCTACTGTCTCTCCATCTCGACTCATCACCTCGGACTTCACATTCTCATGCCACCTATTAGGGTTCTCAATTCTCAGGTACTGTACAGTCAAGAGCATCAATGGCATCACACCCATTGGAATCAGTATCGAACAGAGACGAGAGAATGCAATACTTTATTAATTGCCCACATGCTTCAAAACTTGGGTTTATGGGAGTAAGGTTTATTTATTTGGATATTTTACTATTATATATTATTGTTTTAGTTTCCTCCCTAGACTTCCACCAACCTTAAAAAGTATCCAATTAACCATCTGACTTCCATATACCCTTCATAATCTGAATACAATCGTCTGATAATAGCCAGAAAACAGAAAAGACACAAGTATCGGATCTTAAAAGTATTAAGACCGTATATCCACGACTGTTGCAAACATATGAAGCACATGCACTTGATGTATAGAAGTGCAAACAGAATGAACGATCTCTCGATTATGATATTAGTTTTGTATATTAACTCTTTCACTGTCATGACGTCCTTTACATGTACTCCTTCGTAACACTTGGCGATTTAATACAGCTTGGGAAGGTTCTTTAGCATTCCAAGGGATAATATGTGTCTCAATTATTCCTTTGAGTCCCACAGTCTTTTGCAGAGTCTTATTGATAATTATGATCTCTATAACTTGGAACTTGTATATATATTAAAACCAATTTTCTAAAAGCATAAGAATAAGTTTGCTTAGCACAAAGAGAGAGAGAGAGAGAGAGAGAGAGAGAGAGAGAGAGAGAGAGAGAGAGAGAGAGAGAGAGAGAGAGAGAGAGAGAGAAAAGTGTGTGTGTGTGTGTGTGTTTTATTAGGTTTATGTTTTAATTTTTATATTACTTGTCTGGTATATTTATAATCATGAAATCCTATTACTTAATAGAGAGAGAGAATAAATTTCCTATCACAATCAACCTTCACATCAGAGATCTCTTTTACCAGTATTCGATATGCACAACATAAACATGACCAACACTCATTTGGTACATTCTATGCATTAAACAGAACGGGGTGAAGGGAAGATCATAAAAGGAGTAGCAAAATTATATACTGAAATATTGCAAAATTATTGTTTCTCTCTCTCTCTCTCTCTCTCTCACACACACACACAGTTTCACACACACACACACACACTAGGTTCCGTCTCTGTAGGACTGGTGCCTAAGTGCCTGGCTTCCGTTCTGGCAATGGTTAATTAACCCCTTGAGGATTATGACACATTTTGATCATTTATTATGGCTATCATTAGATAGGTTAATGCAGTTTAGGAAGGACCTCTAGAAATCTGAGGGGTCAAAACCAACTCGATTATGCCTCTTACTCCCAACGGTCATTCCTAAGCTGAATAGGATAACCAAAATAGACTGTTATAATGCGTCATAATGCTCAAGGGGTTTAAATACCATACCAGAACACCAATGAGGCTCTTCGTCCTTATATTATGACTATAATTAGACTACTTCATTAAGCTTAGGAAGGGTCTGTAAGAGCCTAGGGGTTAACTGAGATGGCCGATACGCCTTTTATTCCTAGAGGTGTGTCCTAAGCTGAACAAAATCGCTTATTCCTCCCTAACCCTTACCAATATCTCCCTCATCCACATCTAACCCATCTTCTTTCCCCTCCCCACCTCTCCCTACCTCCCTAACCCTCCTTTGTACCTTACCACTATCTCCCTCCTCCACACCTAAGCCATCTTATATCCCCTTACCACCTCCCCCCCTACCCCTATACCTCCCTTATCCTAACCCCTATCTCCCTCCTCCACACATAAGCTATCTTCCTTCCCCTTACCACCTCCCCCCCTACCCCCCCTTACCACCTCCCCCCTACCCCTATCCCTCCCTTATCCCTACCCTTATCTCCCTCACCCACACCTAAGCCATCTGCTGCCACCTTACATTCTCCCCATTAACCTTCCCTTATCCCTACCCCTATCTCCCTCATCCACACCTAAGCCATATTCGTTCCCCTTACCATCTCCCCCTCTCCCTCCTTTATGTTTACCCCTATCCCATCACCCTCGCCTAACCCATCTTCTTTCCCCTTACCACCTCCTTCCCTACCCCTAGCCCTCCCTTGTACCATACCCCTCTCTCCCTCGTCCACACCTAAGCCATCTTCGGCCCCCTTACCGTCCCCCCTCCCCTCTCCGCCACCGTCCCCTTCGGCCGGCTCCTCGTCGCGGCATTACCAACTTCAGAAATTGGATTGCCAAGTAAAGTTGGAGAAATTCGGAGTATAATTTGATTGCTTCCTGAGAACTGGGTCGGCTTTGTGATTTACTAATACAGTGAGTGAGTCTGCACCTCAGATAAGTTCCCGAGAGCTGACCTTAGCATGGGTCTATTGATCAATAAAATTTGGCCAATGGTTGTTAACCCGTTCAGTACCGGTGTTTTGCTTTAAATTTATTCTGACTACTATTAGACGACTATATTTAGTTTATAAGGAGCCTCTAACAATAAACAGGCTTCGAACTATCTCACTTAACCCTTTATACTCTCACAGATCCTTTATAAGCTGCAAAAAATCGTCTAGATATAGCTAGAATAAAATAAAACTGACATCGCTGGTACACAAGAGGTATAAATCGGATGTGTATCACGGGAATATGATATGAAAAATATATTTGTATTCCCTCAAGTATATACTGTAAGTATGTAAGTATATAAGATGTGAAGCCGCAGTGATATCCAAACTATATTTCTTTTCTCATTGCGCTTCCAGCAATCATTGTTATGCTTATTATTACTTGGAGGACGAAAATGTTATCATTGGTACTTGTTTGTCTGCATGCATGCTTTTTAATTTGTAAGAAAGCGATAAATTTAATTTATTTTGTAATTTATTTCGCGACTTTCATTGAACATCATCATTAGGGAAACTAACATATGATCATAATTTAATAAACTGTCACCACTTATCTACACCGAAAAAAAAAAAATCTTGTTGTTTTTATAATCATAATATAATTGTGTTTTAACTTATTATGTGACTATTATAATTGTGTTTTAAATTATTGGGTGACGTTGGAGGACATTTTCGTGGTGGTTGCATTGAATACCAAGCCCCATGCCCTCACGGCGGAGGTATGTGTTCCTACTTAGTGTTATTGTTGTCCAAAGTCATCCACCATGCTAGAAGTAAAGTCATCCACCATGCTAGAAGTAAAGTCATCCACCATGCTAGAAGTAAAGTCATCCACCATGCTAGAAGTAAAGTCATCCACCATGCTAGAAGTAAAGTCATCCACCATGCTAGAAGTAAAGTCATCCACCATGCTAGAAGTAAAGTCATCCACCATGCTAGAAGTAAAGTCATCCACCATGCTAGAAGTAAAGTCATCCACCATGCTAGAAGTAAAGTCATCCACCATGCTAGAAGTAAAGTCATCCACCATGCTAGAAGTAAAGTCATCCACCATGCTAGAAGTAAAGTCATCCACCATGCTAGAAGTAAAGTCATCCACCATGCTAGAAGTAAAGTCATCCACCATGCTAGAAGTAAAGTCATCCACCATGCTAGAAGTAAAGTCATCCACCATGCTAGAAGTAAAGTCATCCACCATGCTAGAAGTAAAGTAACATTAAGGGGGGTCACCTGCTTTTTTTCTCTTTCTCTCCTTCTCTGGCTTGTATCCATTCGGCCCCATTCAGCCAACTGTTTTAAGACGTTTATTCCCATTCAGGTGTCGATTTCTTCCTGACGAGCGATAGCGAGCCAGCATTGTATGGAGAAATCCGGCTTCGCCGGAGACATTTTTCTATCGAAAAATGTACAAATTTAGCTTGCTGTCAAAACAAAAATATATATATGCTGGCTCGCTACCGCTCACCAGGAAAATATTGACACCGGGATGGGGGTAAACGTCTTAAAACAGTAGGCTGAATGGGGCCAAATGGATACAAGCCAGAGAACGAGAGAAAAGGAGATACAAAAAAGCGGGTCATCCCCCTTAAAGTGTAGGGTATACACTAAACTGTGCTTTTCTACGGGGCTAATCTTCATGGTATTGTCTTATGGAGCCTGATGGTTAGTGTTGCCAGTTTAGCTACTTTCCCACTAGATCTAGAGGTATTTACTTCAATCTAGCGGCAAATGTCTACATCTAGCGACATGAGTTCTAGCGATATTTCGGAGGTTATAATCTTTTTATGAGCAATTTTATAGAGCCAGTAGCATTATTCTAGCGATTTTCGGCATTTATTTTTATGAGCAATTTTATAGAGCCAGTAGCATTATTCTAGCATTTTTCGGCATTTATTTTTATGAGCAATTTTATAGAGCCAGTAGCATTATTCTAGCGATTTTCGGCATTTATTTACTATCTAGCGGCCTTAATTTGGTAACCCTGTAGGTGGTAGGGGACTGAACTTTCCAAACGCACGAGAGTTGCTGCATATTATCCAGAATAACGCAATGTTGACACCCAGCTCCTGAATACCAACAAAACCATTGCAGACAGGGCACTGGCTGTTCTTTCCAGGAATAGCCATTTTGAAACTGATTGCTATTATGTTTGAATTGTGTGATGCTTGGTTACAAACAAGGCGCCTATTGTATGAAGACTAGCAGATTTATAGTTAGCTTCTTTAAATTTGGTCAAGGGAGCAAACTCTACCCAACCAGTTGAATAGAAACTATTGAAACTGAAACTCATTTTCTTTGCCACTTGCGATGCCCAGGATAAGGTAAGGCTGTAGTTGTGTCGCCAGTCCCCGTGCCCATACGTTTAAGCCCTATTCACATGACGTATTAGCCGGAAAAAATACAAATTTGCCCTTTGATTCTAAAAAGAAAAGACAAGAATCTCCTCCGTTCCCCATAGCAACACCGACTTCCCACCATTTTTATCTAGTGTCCCTCTCCCCACAGCAGCACCACCCCCCTACACCTACACCCCCACCATCCCTACACCCCCACCAACCCTACACCCCAGCCACCCCTACACATTGCACCCCCACCACCCCAACACCTTACACCCCCACCATCCCTACAAACCCCACTACCCCAAAACCTCATACCCCCACCACCCCTACACATTACACCCCCACCATCCCGACACCCCCCACCTTTACCATCCCGTCCCCACAGAACCTCGTCATAAAAGTTTGGTTAACACTCCATTAGCTTCTGACGGGGAGGGGGGGGGGGGGGGGGGAGTGTTTGGAGGGTGTGGGGAGAAATAGCCACCGTGCTTCTCCTCCGCCTCCCCAGGCAAACTTCAGCAGACAGATATTGCTTAGCTCTTCTCCGCTCTGTCATCTGGGGAACTCAAACACAGAGCATGGAAACTAATATCACGGCTTTGTATAACCTGCAAGTGATATCGATAGTGCATACCTTCAGAAATGAAAGTTATTGGTATGTAGATAATTTGATGGTTACCACTTCAAAAGTTTTACGATTTTTTCCAATATTGCTATCAGTACACAATTGCATTAAGCTTAGAAAGGACTGGAAGGAATCAGAGGATCAATTGAGATATAATTAACGGCTTTGATGTTTAGAGATTCTTCTCAAACTGAAGGATATCGTCTGTTTTCACAAGAACAATGTTAAGATAATGCTCTCTTGCTGAATGAGCTAAGTTTTGGTTTTAATGAGGAAAGTTTACAATGGAAGCAGTGTTCCAGCGTCTGTTTCCTGAAGTGAATCTATCAACGGAAGGAGGTGAGGAGGGTACTGAGGGGAAGGGGCATTGAGGGAAAGGGTGCGTTGAGGGGAGGGGGCATTGAAGAGAAGGGAGCGTTGAAGGGAGGGGGTATTGAAGGGAAGGGGGCATTGAGGGGGAGGGGGGTTGATGGGAGGGGCCAATGAGAAGGGAGCGTTGAAGAGAGGATGCATTGAAGGAAAGGGGGGTTGAGGGGCGGTAAGGCGTGGGAGAAGGAGGTGTAAATGGGAGGGGGAGGCATTAAAGAGGAAGCGTTGAGGGAGGGGGAGAAGTGGAAGAGGGGGAGCGTTGAGGGGAAGGGGTGGCGGGGGAGAGGAAGCGTTGAAGGGAGGGGGAGGCGTAGGAGGAGAAGCGTTGAGTGGAGGGGTCGTGGGAGAAGCATCGTTGAGGGGAGGGGAGATGTGAAAGAGGTAGCGTTGAGGGGAGGGGGAGGCGTGGAAATGGGAGAGCGTTGAGGAAGAGGGGCGGAGCTTTAAAGGGAGGGGAAGACATGGGGTCTGGGGTCTGGGGGGTGAGGGTCAGGAATAGCCAGCTCGCCCCTCCAGCCCCATTACCCCTTGGCCGGCACCTCATCCCGCACGGATTCCTCGCCTTATTATGTGCTCGGCCGTAAAGGCTTTCTGGCTCCGGCCCTAGAGATCCTGTAGCGACGGAGGTCAGCCAACCTCCGTCATATTGGTGCCACTGGGGTCAAAAGCCTCTCTTTACTCCCATATACGTCCATACCTATAATAAACGTTCAGCTTTACTGGTACAGGATTTGTAGCTTGGACATACATGAAGCATCCTCCCGTTGTTTGATATTTTCAGCATCAATATGGCGTAAGAACATCAATAAAATACAAATAAATATCTATTTAAATAAAATAAAGTGAATTTCTGACCTCACACGGCACCACACCACCACCACCATGGTAACAGGCACGGAATGGACACGAACCCAACCACGGGAACAGGCACGGAATGATACCACCACCGTAAGAGGCATGAAATGACACCACCGCCACATAACCCCTTGAGGATTATGCTGAATTTTGACAATATATTCTGGCTATCATTAGGCGATATTGTATAACCTAGGAAGGGAATTTGGGCATCAAAGGGGTAAATTTCATCTCAATTAACCCTCTGACTTTCATATACCCTTCCTAAACTAAATAAAGTCATCTAATAATAGTCATAATAACCTGTCAAGATGCGTCATAATCCTCAAGGGGTTATGGAAGTACACGGAGGGAATGACACGACTACGAGGAAACAGATTGAAGTGAACGATTTAAGGGGAAGTATTTGTTTTATTAGGATCCCTTCTCCCTCCTGCTTAGCCCCATTAGTTATGAAATTTTACGACGCTCGCCCCATTAGTTATTGTATTATTGTATTAGGATGTATATTCGAAAGATCTCCCAATGAAGCCAATACTGTTATTTATTTATTTGTTGTTTCTTTTTTTAACAACTTCGGCGACTTGTTGGGTGGGTTGCAAATCGCTTGTTATAGTTACTCCAAGATCAGTTCCTTTACTTACGCTCACGAGTTGAATTCCATTAATCGATTAGTTTGCTCTTTCATTTTTTAACTACCAATGTGAAGCACTTTACATTTATCTATATTAAAATTAATCTGCCATGACTGAACCCAGTTTGATAGTCTAGACCATTCTGAATCTCTTGTATGTGTGATGGAGAATTTACTTAATTTGCATTTTTTTGTGTCGTCAGTGAATTTGGAGATTCTGCATTATAGTCCATCATCAATATCGTTTTAATAATTAAGAAATAGAATTGGACCGAGTACTGAGCCTTGTGGAGCCTCCATCCAAGGTTAAGAGATATCTCTTAACCTTGCCTCCATCCACTCTCTACCCACGATCGTAGGCTGTGTGTGAGAGTGTATGCGTGTGCATGTGTGTGTGTACTTGTGTGTGTATGTGCTTATAAATAATAATAATAATAATAATCGGTTTATTTCAAGCCGGCAGCCAATGGGGCTGAAAATACACAGACTTAACCTAGATCTTATCCTAATGGATCAACAGACTGATCCTGGCAGCTAACGAGAGCGCCTACATACTCCCAAGGGAGTAGGACGTGGGCAGGAGACTTTGTGGGTCCCCCGAGACGATCCGCCCAGATCATGCCTTCACGGCCAGGGAAAGTTTTTGAGAGAACTTCCCCTGCCGGCGCGTGGGATTGAACCCCCGACACCAGAGCTAGCGCTCCCAATACAGAGTACTAAGCGCGCTCGGCTACCGTGACCGTATGAATGTGTGTGTGTGTATGTATGTGCTTGTGTGAGTGTGTGTTTATGCTTGTGTGAGTATGTGTGTGTTTATGTGCTTGTGTGTGTCTCTGTACAATATGTATGTGCTTGTGTGTGTGTGTGTGTGTCAGGGGTTGGTGAGTGGGTATAGAGGACTGGTTGGGGACGATGGGGGGCTCGTAAACAGGGTAATATTGCCCCCCTGGACAGCCACTTCAACACGTCATAATATCTCGCTAATGCCGGTGGTGGTGCAGAGGTCGCGGGATGGGGGCAGATAAAGGCTCATTCTCTCTCTCTCTCTCTCTCTCTCTCTCTCTCTCTCGCTCTCTCTCTCTCTCTCGCTCTCTCTCTCTCTCTCTCTCTCTCTCTCTCTCTCTCTCTCATTATTTTTGGGGGGATGGGGTGGGGATTGTCGTTGGTTGGCTTCATTCTTACAACTTGTGAGGCAGCATCAAACGTGCAATTTTGTCGGTTTGTTTTTCGATTTTTGTCTAAGATGTTGCCGATTTTATATCACAAGTTTGCTTATTTTTTCCAGTTGCCTGATTTAAGTACAATTATCACCTTTGCCAGAGATGATCTTATTGCTAGTGTGAGTTAATCAGTCTGTGTACCTGACTCATTTTCCCCAACAATCACACACTATAATGGTAGTGGCCAGTAAAAACACCGGTAACATTGTTGAGTGATATCGGCTTTAAACTCGCGGAAGTGTGTATATAAATGATAATATTTACGAGAATAATTTCCAGTTTTTGTTTCTGGCTATAATTGTTTGCCATTAGATATTGTAATTAATTTGAAGGCATGATCTCATAATATGCATACAGACATACAATTATTTAACGCCCTTTTTCATTAAGTAGTATTGGCTCATATGGGGTTGCTTTTCAGCATTTAAAGTGTAGCACAGTAAAGTCCTGCCCTAACATCTATTCATCATGTCATCACTGTACCTGATATTGGCATGGTGCTAACATTGCCACAACAAGACTCAACAAAGTCATTCTGCAACAACTGCACCTGCAGTATCTGCAACCACACTAGTCTAAGTAGTTTTACAACAAAGCAGTACCATAACATGACTTACCTGCATAGGATAATCGTAGGTTCATACTTCCTTCATCCCCCTCTTAGTCGTCTCGTACGTCACTAAGTGGGATACGTGGTGCAAATTCTTCTTCCTGCACTAAATGTGAAGTCTTTCTATCCCCCAGGGGAGTGTGTCCCCTTAGGAGAGAGAGAGAGAGAGAGAGAGAGAGAGAGAGAGAGAGAGAGAGAGAGAGAGAGAGAGAGAGAGAGAGAGAGAGAGAGAGAGAGAGAGAGAGAGAGAGAGAGAGAGATCTAAGTCATCTACTCCAGCGGGCCAGGCAAGTAAATAAGGCCGAGAAAAAATGAGTAAACCTTAGAAAAATCCACTCTCCCATCTTCCCATCGTAAAACCCAACTCGCCTTTTTCCCTTTCGGTGTTTATTTTTTGTTTTTTTCCTCAACTTTTTTCTGGGCTCCATTTTTCACCCGCTGTTCCCCGTGCCGTTCGTCTCATGGTTACTCCTTGGTTTAATGTTTTACTTTAGTTTGGCCTTATTTTACTGGTTTTCTTTTCATGGTCTCGTTTGCTTTAGTTCGTCCTTATCTTACTGGTTTTCTTTATATTTTATCGTTGACTTTAGTTTGTCCATATTATACTAATTATCTTTATTTTATCGTTGACATTAGTTTGTCCTTATTTTACTGGTTTCTGTTTATTTTATCGTTAACTTTAGTTTGTCCTTATTTTACTGTGTTGTATTCAATTTGTCGTTATCCTTTTACTCTATATGTTCTCGTTTACTGTAGTTTATCCTTAATTTTACTGTTTTACTTACATTTGTCGTTTCTCTGTTACTCTATTTTATCGTTTACTTTAGTTTGTCCTTATTTTTCTGTTTGGTTTCATTTATCGTTTCTTTTTTACTCCTTATTCTATAATTTATTTTAGTTTGTGCTTATTTAACGTTTATCCTTTAATTTGACGTTTCTTTGTTACTCCTTATTATATCGTTTAATTGAGTTACTTCTTACTTTACTGATTTAAAAAATATAGTTACTCCTTATTTTACTCCCTATTTTATTGATGTTGCTCTGTATGCTCCCATTAGCTGTTACTCCTTATATTACCGTGTTTGCTCTATATTAGTTCCTGCATCTGTTACTTATTATTAGTGTTTTACTTAATTGTTTCATTCTGTTACTCCATATTTTACTCTTTTACTTTAAATATTTTCATCCTCTGTTACTCTTTATGTTACTGTTTTACTTTAATGTCCGTGCCTCTGTTACAGTATATTTCACTGTTACATTAAACAAAAACAAAAAAGTTAATTTTTGTTTTCTGTTTTCTACTTTACATTTTTTTTGCTTTCTCTGTTATTCTTTATATTACTATTTTACTTTAATTTTCCCTTCCTCTGTCACTCTTTGTTTACTTTGATATTGTTTTTCTCTATCACGCCATACTTTAATGTTTCACTAGTATTTTGTTTTCTGTTACTCCTTAATAATACAATCTTACTTTGATTTTTCCATTACTACTCTTATTATACTGTGATTTCTTTGTATACATACAGTATATACCGTACATATATACATACATATATACATATATACATACATACATACATATAATTATACATACATGCATACTTACATACTGTATTTTACTGTTTGTGTGTACATACATAAATACATACATACTGTATACATACTTTTAGTTTATCTCTTCCCAGGTTGTGATAAATGTCTCTCCTCATTCCTTTCCCTCTCTTGCTCTTAGTTTCATTATTTGTCCTCCTGTATTTCCTCCCCATATATAAGTACTTGGTCGAACACACTCTTCTAAGCACTCGATAGAACACACTCTTCTAAGTACTCGATTGAACACACTCTAATAAGCACTAGATAGAACACACTATAATAAGCACTCGATAGCACACACTCTACTAAGCGCTCGATTGAACACACTCTAATAAGCACGCTATTGAACACACTCTAATAAACACTCGATAGAACACACTCTAATAAGCACTCGATCGAACATACTCTTCTAAGCACTCGATTGAACACCCTCTTCTAAGCACTCGATTGAACACACTCTTTTAAGCACTCGATATAACACACTCTTCTAAGCACTCGATAGAACACAGTCTAATAAGCACTCGATTGAACACACTCATCTAAGCACTCGATCGAACACACTTCTAAGCACTCGATCAAACACACTCTAATAAGCACTCGATTGAACACTCTATACTAAGCACTCGATAGAACACACTCTTCTAAGTACTCGATCGAACACATTCTAATAAGCACTCGATTGAACACACTCTTCTAAGCTCTCGATCGAACTTCTAAGCACTCGATTGAACACACTCTTCTAAGCTCTCGATCGAACACACGCTTCTAAGCACTCGATCGAACACACTCTTCTAAGCACTCAATTGAACAAACTCTTCTAACCACTCGATTGAACAGACTCTTCTACTGTAAGCACTCGATTGAACACACTCTACTAAGCACTCGATAGAACACACTCTTCTAAGTAATCGATTGAACACACTAATATGCACTCGATAGAACACACTCTAATAAGCACTCGATTGACCACACTCTAATAAACACTCGATTGACCACACTCTAATAAACACTCGATTCAACACACTCTAATAAGCACTCGACAGAACACACTCTACTCAGCACTCGATTGAACACACTCTTCTCCTTCTCATATCCACCATGTTGATCATCTTTGCCACTTGATTCAATTGTTCATTGTGTTTACGGGAACAGGCCAGGTAGCATAATTGCCAATCTAATACCGTAATTTCAGCGGTCATAAACTTAACCCTTTGAAGATTATAACGCATTTTGACAGTTTATTCTGGCTATCATTATAGGATTTTACGGAATTTAGGGAGGATCTGTGTGGATTAAAGGACAAAAACTATCCCAGTTAACCCTCTGACTTCCATATACCTTCCTAATATGAATAAAATCGTCTAGTAATGGCCTTGTTATGCTTTCTCTCCCTTATTATCAATCTCCTTCCCGTCCTCCTTTCCTTTCTCAACCCCCCTCCCTTTCTGTTTTTTCTCTCCCATTATATTGTCTCCCTCTTTTATCTCCTTATCTTCCTCCTCTCCCTTCTTATCGTTTGTCTTCCCTCCTTCCCTCTTCTATCATTTCCTCCCTCATTTATTTATTTCCCATTGCCCCTCCTACCATCACCTTATCAACCTCCCTCCCTTCATACCAACCTGCTTCCTTACCTTCTTATCAACCTACTTCCCTCCTTTCATTCATTTCAACATCCTTCTCTCCCTCCCTCCCTGATTATCAACCTCCTTCCCCTCCTTCCATTCAAATATACCTTTTCCCTTCCCTTCTTATCAACCTCCTTCCCTTCATTAATATCAACCTCGTTCCTTCCCTCTCTCCCTTCTTATCAGCCTCCCTCCCTCCTTCATTTCAACCTCCTTCTCTTCCTCCCTCCTTTCCTCCTTCCCTTCCTCCCTTTTTATCAACCTTCCCTCCCTTCATTCTTATCAACCTCATTCCCTTCTTCTTAACCTCTTCCAATCCCTCCCTTCAAATCAACCTCCTTCCCTCCCTTCATTCTTATAAACCTCCTTCCCTCCCTCCTTTCTTACCAACCTCCTTCCCTCCCCCCTTTTCTTATCAGCCTCCCTCCCTTCATTCTTAACAACCTCTTCCCCTCCCTCGTTTCTTAACAACCTCCTTCCCTCCCCCCTTTTCTTATCAACCTCCCTCCTTCCTTTCTTATCAACTTCCCTCCCTCTTTCCCTTCATTCTAATAAACCTCCACCCCTCCCTCCCTTCTTAACAACCTCATTCTCTCCCCCCTCTCCTTAACAACCTCCTTCCCTCCCTTCTTTTCTTATCAACCTCCCTCCTTCCCTCCCTCCCTTCATTCTTATCAGCTTCCCTCCCTCCCTCCTTCCCTCTCTCTCTCTCCCATGTAGTCGCCAACTCCGATAAAGCGAATTTGGCGGGGTCCACAAACTTGGCGGCTCTCCACACCGCCACATCTATAAAGCTCTTTTTACGGTCTTTATACCTGCATTTAATATCCAGGGCCCCTACTGCAGAGAGAGAGAGAGAGAGAGAGAGAGAGAGAGAGAGAGAGAGAGAGAGAGAGTACAAAGAAGTACAAAGGAGTACAAAGGAAATCAAGCAACAACAGGTCTAGTGACCCTTCTAGGCTGCTTGTCCTCCAAAACACTGAGGATCAAGTGTCCAAACAGTGGTTTAGAGGGGGTAAGGGAACATTGGAAAGGGAACTACTGCCCTGGAACTAATGTCCGTGGCAGGATTAGGAAGTTAGTAGGGGACAGATGGGTTAGTAACTGAGGGGAGGATAAAATAAAGTTATTAATTTACAAACGCAGTCAGTCGCGGGTTTGATGCGAGATATTTGTCTAGGCGAAGTTTAAATGAATCAACGGTGCTGCAGTCTATAACATCTCGGGGAAGCCCATTCCGTAAGTTGACAACTCGATTGAAGAAGAATTTTTTAGCTTAGTGTGAGTTTAGAGAGAGAGAGAGAGAGAGAGAGAGAGAGAGAGAGAGAGAGAGAGAGAGAGAGGGAGAGGGAGAGAGAGAGAGAGAAGGAGGAGGGGGAGGGAGAGAGAGAGAGTTACCCCTTTCGATACAATTTTGTACATCTTTATGGTAGAACAGTATCCCGGCCGAAAGTCGGATGTGGCTAAACATGAGGGAGAAAGGGGTTCAGATTAAGCTCCCTAAATTAAAATCTTCCTTTGAGGTGATTCTAACAATATTGCTTGTCTCACCTTTCTTATAGTTATGCCATATGTCATGTCATAGCTTATCACATTTGGATACTGAGATAAAGTGTCTACAACTCAAAATTTCGCAAGACAAAAATTATTGGCACTATACCCTGTTCCAAATATGAAGGCCAAAACTCTTGGCCATAAACCTCCTTATTTAACTCACGAATTAATAGAGTAATCGATCTATTATTTCTACTATTTAGGAAGGGTCAGCCAGGGAATAAGTGTGGAAGTTTGCAACTCATTTTGTCAAGCCCTTTATTTAATTACAGATGTTAGGGTTCACGATTTCTGGCTTACCAACTCGAGAATTAAATTAAATCACTTCAACCTGAGTTGCAATGGGGGTACTGGTAAACAATTCTTGTTTGGTATCCTGGAATATGGATCTTACGACTTGTGTATGAATTGAAATACATTCTCCAAGTAGAATTTCCCTCCTCCTTAATATATATAGAAAACGGTCGCCGGTAGGACATAACCCATTCAGTGCCGGTGACGTCCTTTGCATTACATTCTGACAACTATTAGAAATTTTTTGTCCAGATTAGGAAGGATCTGTGGTAGCTAAAAGGATTAATTGAGATAGCATGTAGCCTTTCAATGGTCAGAGGTCCTTCCTAAGGTAAATAAAATCATCTATAATAGTTGTCAGAATGTATTGAAAAGAACGTCAACAGTACTGAAGAGATTAATTGGTTAATGCATCTGAAACGTTTCGTATGTGTGTTTCATATGTATGAATCTCGTTCATATCGGTGCTTCGGGGACGACTTGAGAGCCATAAGAGTGGCACTTTTTGGTTTTCCCTCGCCAAGTCCACTCTTTCGCGAATTTTGAAAATTCTCCCGGTCAGTCGTGTTATACCAAAACACTGTTTCTTGTTTTTTTTAGATGACGAATAACCGCCCTTAATTTGGCTCGGTCACTATTTCAACTTTGGGGGAGACACTTGTTACAGGCAAGTTTGCCTTTGTCTCCCTCATACACATATAGAAAAGAAAAGTCCGACTCTCCTTTGAATGGGGGTGGGTTGAAAGACGGCGACAGAAATTTTGACTGAACAAGCTAGGGTTGCAGGTATGTGCTTCTTATAGTGTATATATATATATATATATATATATATATATATATATATATATATATATATATATGAGGGCAATATATGCAAAGTAAATTAAGGCAAGACTAAAAGTAGTCAACACAGCGTTATGATATGACGCAGAAAAAAGTTAAAGTGATAACAGAACAAATGGGCAAGAGAAAGACCCCGAGCTGAAAAGATAACACATAAAAAAGAAGAAAAAAAAAAAAAAATAGTCGTGAAAACTGACGAGGTATAACAACAAAGATAAGGTTTAAGTGAATAGATAGAAATGAACCTCGAAGGAAGGCTAAACAAAAATACTTAGTCGTGAAAAGTGACGAGGTAACAAAAACAGTTGAGAAAAAAGAATAGATAGAGATCAACTTCGAAAGTAGGCTAAAAATACGACAAAAAGAATGACAGACTAAAACTTGGGACAGCAAAGTAGAGAGGGAAATGAGATAGGAGTATGAGGGAGAAGGGAGTTATATAGGATAGGAACAATGCAAATAAGCGTGGATAAGACAGTATCAGCATAAGGGAAATGTCACACGAGTGAATTTTCCGGAACTTTTCTATAAACAATTTTATTCTTGAAATATTGATGTGCCTTTTTATGTTGCTATCGGAAACTAGACTGAAGTTAGATTATGTTAGGTAGCTTAAAACTGATAACACTTTCCTTTTGAATCTGCCAGACGTGAATTGCTCCAAAATATTGCCGGAAAAAGCACTGGAGTGATACAGACATAATTGAGAGTAGGAGAGAAACGTGGGAGAGGAGAAGAAATTAGAAGAGGAGAGAAGAAGCAACACGAGCGGAAGAGAGAATATGATAGAAGAGAAAAAGAGGGGATATATATATACAGTATACTGTATAGAGAGGAAGAGAATGGGACCTAAAAGTGGGATGTTGTAAGACGATACATTAACAAGAGAACATTAATAGAAGAGAGAAAAAGTGAAACACTTGCAAACAGATGAGAAAGCTAAACGACAAGAGAGAATTATAGACAACTAAAGGGCAAGATATAATTTCAGAAGTTGTGGGAAAGAAAAGAAAGTTAAATAGAAAAAGGTGATAAAACAAGACTAGAAAGCATAATAGACAAGGAAAGAAGAAGATAATGATATAACAATAAAAGATGCGAGATATAGAAAGTAAGAGAATTGTAGCAGAGGTGGGGAAGAGAGGAAGAGGATAATAAATTAAGAATAGATAAGAAGAGGAGAGGTGAAGAGAAGAGGAAACCTGTAGAAGAGGAGAGAAATGAGAATGGGAGAAGCTTCGAACAGGAGAGAAAATAATAAGATAATAATAGAAGTGTAGAGAGGAGGAAAGAGAATGGAATAATAATAAAATAGTAAAAAAGATGATAATAGGAGAATTATAAACATGTGGGAAAGAAGATAAACCAGCATAGTAACGTGTGTTATAGACCTAGGATGTGTCTTTCATATGTATGTGCTTAGTTTATATCGGTTTAAAACAGACAACATGAGAGCCTGAAAGAATGACAGTTTTTATCTCTTTTATTTATATATATTAATTTATTTATTTATTTATTTCTGTCTTTATTAATGTTGATTTATTTATTTACTTATGTATTTGTTTATATATATATATATATATATATATATATATATATATATATATATATATACAGTATATACTGTATATATATATATATATATTTGTTTTTTATTTTTTGGAAATAGAACCCCTGTCTATCGTGATATCCAAGTCCGACTCTTAACTTCATGGGCCTGAAAGAAAACAACACACATTTTGGCTAAGTGAAGGTTACAGGTATGTCATCGATACATATAATTTATCAAGGGGCAGTTAATGCAAAATAACTTAGGCAGGACTAAAAGTATCCAGCCCGTAAGAGTCTCCTTCTGTGATTCGATGGTCTAGTTATACTACTTATTAGGAAAATAAAACAATAAATAAATAGAAGACTAATTATAGCTAACAAATCGATAAGGCATGAAGCAGAGAGCAGGAGAGATAAAGGAACAAATGAGCTGGGGACAAAACCGGAGCTGAAAAGATAAAACGAAAAAATGGACGCGAAAATTGGCGACGTAACAGAGGAAAGATAAGACGAGAAACATATAAAAATGGACCTCGAAGATAGATAGAGAAGACAAAAGAGGGAATGATTGAAGGCAGCTTATAATAGGACAGAGAAATAGAGGAAGCAGGGAAGGGAGAATGAGAGAGAAAGGAATAAATAGGATAGGATAAAGGAAAACGAAAGAGAAGAAGATAGTAGCAGAATAAGGAAGAGTAAGACACAAGAAGAGAGGCAAAGAAAAGCAATAACACATAAGAAAAGAGGGATAATTATGAGCTAAATATGAGTTAATGTGAGAGGGGAAATTAATGATAGGTGATACATCCTTTGAAGATTATGACGCATGTTAACAGTTTATTTCGGCTATCATTAGATGATTTTATACAGCTTAGGAAGGATCTGTGGGAGTTATATAGGTAAAAACTATCTAAATTAACTCTCTGACTTCCATATACCCTCCCTAATCTGAATAAAATCGTCTAATAATTGCCAGAAAACAGAACAGAAATGCGTAATTGGATCTGTAAAGGGTTAACAGAAGAGAGAAGAGTTTAATATAACAAGAGAAGTACGATAAATGTATAATAAATGATGAGAGAAGCAAAACAAAAAGGGAGAGGATAGTAGAAGAGGAGAGTATAGGATAATAAAACAAATAGAGGAGCAACAGAAAGAGATAGTAATGGAAGAGAAGAGAATAGGAGAATAACAAAAGAAATGAGGAGCAAGAGAGTAGAGAAGAGTACGAATAGAGAAGAATAATGGAAGAGGAGAGAATAGGAGAATAACATAAGCATAGGGAAGTAAGAACAAAGGAGAATACAAACAAGGGAGAGAAGTATGAACAGAGGAGAATAATATAATAGGAGAATAATATAACACGAGAGAAAAGAGAATGATAGAATAAGAGGAAAGAAGTAGGAGAAAGCCATGAGAGGAGAACAGTAAGAATAATAGGTGAATAATAGGAGAAATGAGAAGAGGAGAATAACATAAGAAGAGAGAAGTAATAGAAAAGGAGAGAAGTATGAGACAAGGAGAATACTATAATAGGAGAATGGCATGACAGTAGAGAAGTATGAACAGAGGAAAATAAAATAAAATGGGTGAAAGTAAGAGACAAAGAGATAAGTAATAAAATAAGAAAAGCGAATAGGAAAATAAAAGATAAGTAAGAACAGGGGGTAATAATAGGAGAGGAGAGTAAGTAAGAAACAAAGAGAAAAGTAATAGAATAAGAATAGATAATAGGAGAATAAGAGAAGAGAAGTAAGTACAGAGGAGAATAATAGAAAAGGAGAGAAGTATGAACAGACAGAATAAAAGAAAAGGGGTGGAAGTAGGAGACAAAGAGGGACGAAATTGAATGATAAAAGAGAATAGGAGAATAAGAGAAGAGAAGTGAGAACAGAGGACAATAATAGAAAAAGAGAGAAGTATGAACAGACATAATCAAAGAAAAGGGGTGGAAGTAGGAGACAAATAGAGAAGTAATACCATAAGAAAAGATACTAGGAGCATAAGAGAAGAGCAGTAAGAACAGAGGAGAATAATATAAAAGAAGAGATGAGAAGAGGAGAACACAAAAAAAGGGTTAAAGTAAGAGGCACAGAGAGACTTAATAGAATAACGAAAGAGAATAGGAGAATAAAAGAAGATAAATAAGAACAGAGGATAATAATAGGAGAGACAGAGGAAACTACAAGAAAAAGGTTGAAAGTAAGAGAGAAAGAAAGAGGTAATATAATAAGAAAAGAAAATAGGAGAAGAAGAGAATAGAAGCAAGAACAGAGGATAATAATAGGAGAAGAGAGAAGTATGAACAGAGGAGAATGAAATAAAAGGGGTGAAAATCAGAGACAAAGAGAGACGCAATCATACTAAGAAATGAGAATAGGAGAAGAAAAGTAAGAACACAGGGTAATAATAGGAGAGGAGAGAAAGTAAGAGACAAAGAGAGAAGTAATGAAATAACAAAAGATAATACGATAATAAGAGAAAAGAAATTAGGAGAATAAGAGAAGATAAATAAGAACAGAGGGTAATAATAGGAGAGGAGAGAATAGGAGCCCGGTCGGATTTACTTCCATTCGGAGTAATCAAGCGGGGGTTTATAGCGGCCTGGTCCGAGATGGTCCTTTTGGCAGCTCCGGGCCGAGAGATCCCTTACAGTACAGAGGGGGACAACTGGGCACGGTCACTCATCACATTTAACCCCTTCTGTACCGCCGACGTCTTTTTAACTTTATTCTGGCTAACATTACAGTTTTTAAAGGGTCCTCAACACTTAAAAGGCTTCGAACGATCTCACTTAACCCTTTTTACTACCACAGATTATTATTAAACTGCATGAAATCGTCTAAATATAGCTAGAATATAATTAAGAAGACGTCGCCGGTACAGAAGGAGTTAAGGGGAGATGGGTCATTTTTCTAGATCCCCTTCTCCCTCATGTTTAGTCCCATTAGTATTCAGATTTTAATATGTTTGCCTCATTAGTTGGTCGATTTTAAGACCTTTCGCCCCATTTCTTTGGCAATATTAAGACCTCGCGCTATTTAGGTGTAATTTTGTTCTCCTGGCGAACTATAGTGAACCTGTAATTTGGGAAGAATCAGCCTTCGGCCGGGAAATCTTTTTACCGAAAAATGTACAAATTAATCTAGAAGGGGGATCTAATGGGTGTTTTAAGTTTGATGGAGGTCTAGGAAGAAGTAAATATCTTTTTCCCAGATATACGAAAGATCACTTATAACTGTGTTATGTTACTAACCCATTTGTCCCCTATTAACTTCCTAATCCTGCCACGGACATTAGTTCCAGGGCAGTAGTTCCCTCTCCAATTTTCCCTTACCCACTCTGAACCACTGGTTGGACACTTGATCCTCAGTGTTTTCGAAGACAAGCAGCCTAGAGGGGTCACTAGACCTGTTGTTGCTTGATTTCTTTTGTACTCCTTTGCACTATCCTCCTTTCTTCCCAGTCTTGCTATTCTCACTCACACAAACTCTCTCTCTCTCTGGCTGGGAGTATATAAACATTTATTAGCACACGTGTATTTGTGATATATATATATATATATAAACCGATACAAATACTAACACGTGGATGCATAATATCATGTAACATCCGTATATAAGCAGAAGTATACAACCATAATTTAGTGTATCTTTCAAAAAAATCCACTGTACAAAGTCACACTAACTTCAATAATTATGAAACGCCCCTGTGAGTGGTGATAACACATATGCGTCATGGCGTGTGACAGGAGGATCATTTCGGGGAACTGGCTCACGTGTCTAAAATCCTGAGGTAGCCTAACATCCTTCAATAAAACGCTAATGCAACCAACCTTAAATGCCACCGCTGCTCCGTCCGTCCGTCCGTATTTCAGTGATAGTAGAAGCACTCGCGCACGCAAAGTATACGAACACAAAGCATAAAAACTAAACGCATCTTTCCACCCTCACGGCGAGAAAGGGAAGGAGAGAGGGAGAGTGTAGGGGCGACATCAGAAGCCGAAGGTCAATAATGCGTTAAGATTTAGTACTCAACCATCTTGCTGATTTCCATTTATCGGATTTAAACACCACACACCACAAACGTATATTTCTCTCATATACACAAAACGCCGAGGATAACATCAATATGGGCATCAATCGAGCAGTAATTAATATTTTAAAAGAGCGTGAATGACCGTGCTAATGTCAAGATCGTGCCGTGATACTACAAAGCAACCCCACCATGCCTACAGGAGCCAATATCAATACATATATCACGTGTTTTCGTGTTTTCACCCGTAGTGCACTATCATGTAGTCCTAAGCGTCACATTAGCCACAACCCCCAACCTTCCTTAAATTATAATTATAATTCAATAGAAGGGAAATACCTTGTCTGCAGCTTGATTACGGAGAGGGAATACACTTGTTAACGCAAAATCATAAGTATTTTTACCTGAATTGAATGTAATAATAATAATAATAATAGTTCTTAAAGCTAGCGCATGCTAAGCTAGCTAAGGATAGCTCAATAAGGCCGATTAGGCGTATTTCCATTGGGGTCCTGTACTACTACCCCATCCCTTTGCTCATGAGGGATGGTAACGACTCAGTGCTTGTGAAAAATCTTTAATGCGCCGAGCGTGGGCGCGAACCCGGGCCTTCTGGGTGGAAGTCCGAGACGCTAGTCACTACACCAAGCGAGCCGCTGTTTGTAAATATAATTGATAGGTATTAAGGCAAGCGCAGGTTATCATGCATCTGACAACTAGGCGTGGGGACGCACGTATCCTTATCTCTCCACATATCCCTTGGTTCCTCCCCACCCTCCTCCCTTCCCACTCTTCCCCCCTCCCAACTCCCCACTCTCATCCCTCTCACTCTTTCAGCCTTCTCTCTCTGATTCTCTCTATTTCTAACTATTTTATACATTTATTTAAGCGATTTCCAAGCCCCAGCAAAAATATTCACTTTCAACTGATACCATGTAGCCTACGCCAGATTGCCAGAGGGATCGGAGGGTGGGAGAAAGCCTTATTCTTTGGAATACTGTCCTTTCACTTTTCCTTATTCTTAGGGTTTCATTCTCTAATTTAGGATTAAGTCCTGCCTATCTCACTAGATCGAAATATCTGTATGGCCAGTGTATATAATGTAAATTTCATTTCACGATCTTCATTTCTCCGATTTCCACCCCCTTCGTTCCTTCTTTTCGTCCTCCTTCTCCCTTTCTTTCCTCTTCCTCCTCCCGCTCCTCTTATCTTCCTCCTCTTACGCCGCCTCCTCCGCAACGCAGTCACAAAAATGATACATAGATTGCGAAAACAAAAACATACGAGGAACATCTAAAAGAACTAAATTTGTTTAGCCTAACCAAACGCAGATAGAGAAGTGATCTAATAGAGGTTTTCAAGATTTTTAAGGGATTCTGCAACCTAAATATAAGTGATTATTTCACTATCAACCGATCAAACTTCACTAGAAACAATGGTTGTAAGATTATAGGAAAGCGATTTCATTCTATTGAAGCAAAACACTTCCCACGCCAGTGTTAGCTGGAGGGAGTGGTGGGTGGGGAAGAGCCTTCTGCTTTACTATCCTTATTTATTTTGTACCTAGTAGTTAGTAGCTTGGGAGGCTGAACCTCAGCTGAGCCCAGAAATCAAAATTTCATTTTTTTTTGTTCTTGTTCTATAATGCTTCTTTCAACATAGGAGAATAGCATAGGAGGGAACAAAAAAACATATCGCATCCATAACCCCCCGGGGCGGGGGTTCGCCCACGACCCCAAAAAACAATTTTTTTTGCCTTTAGCCACCAGATTTTTTTTGTCTTTTGTCTAAAGGGCTTCTGTAAGCAATAGAAATTATCATATGAGGGCATAAAGACCCATATGACATCCCTAGCACCCCCCTCTGGGGGCCCCAATATCATGGATTCTGGTAAAAATTGGTGTGAAATTATTTACTCAAGCTTGGTCCTGACGAAATTTTAGTTTAGTTTGTCATAAAACTCCATCTTCTATGAGCGCGCCGTCATAGAAAACGTTCTCTAAGGAGGCATAACTAATATATCTCCCCCAAAATGTTTTTTGTCTGCTGACAGGGACTACTTTTCAGGGACATTATAGATGTGAGGCCGGTCTGTACTAGTGGCGACATTAGTATACGACGTGTTCCCCATGTACTGTCCCTTCCTTTACTTGTATTCGTTGGTGAACCAGGACCGGCCACGGACTATGTGTTAGAATAATTCTCTGTACCCTCGCACCCGACAAAATTACAAAAACTTAAAAATGAACAATACAAATTATAATAACCGGCGTCTTTTCGATGATAACTGTAAATGTAAACTCTGTGTGAATGAATTTGATTTTGAACATCAAATATTTTTTAAAAGTTACATTACCAATACAAAATTTTTGTTTTTAAATTCTACTGTTAATGTAACATCTCCATGTAAAGTAAAGAATGTTATCTATTTAATAACCTGTGATAAATGTGGTATACAATATGTTGGAAAGACGGAGCAATGTTTAAGAGAAAGAGCCTACGGGCATAGATCAGGAATTAAGAACGGCATCGACTCCAAGATTCTTCTATATAAGCATTTTAACACAGATTGTACTAAATTTGATTGTAGATACAAAATTATAGAAATTGTTCAAAGTAATCAAAATGTTTTAGATAGAGAAAATTATTGGATTGGAAAATTAATGACCATCTATCCATTTGGACTTAACAATCAAATAAAAAATGTAGGCAACATTTTGTATAAAGATTTATTAAAAAACGATTTTAATAACCCATATTTTAACTTCCCTGTTTTAAACAGAAGATCTGGTAGACACGGTAATAGAAGACTAAATACATTTAATAAAAAGAAAAACAGGTCTGATATTAAAATTATTGTTAATAATTTATATTCATTATATCGAAATTTCGGAATTAAAAAATTAAAAGATGCATTGAAAGGCCTACAAAAGAAAAGTTTTGCTCCTTTTATAGAAAATATTCTAAACAATAAACATAATTTCACAAATAAATTTAAGAATATAGTCTTTGCTTTTATGGGATATATTAGAGCTAATTCTAAGAAATCCAAAGATAACCGTATTAAAGATAAAGTCATGTCCACTTTAAATTATTCCTCTAAAATTTTAGACAAAATTAATGTTAACAGTCTTATTAATTCAAAGAAAGTTAAGTCCATGTTACCAGATGGTTGTAAAGATTTCAAACCATTAATAGTGTATTCATATGAACGACCTGTTGGGTCTATTATTTGTAATTATAAAGTTTTAGGAAATCTTTCAGATAATGATATTTTCAATAATAATAAATGCGTGTGTTAAAGAGTCATGGATATGCCAGCTAGCAGACGTGATGCACTAGCAAAGTTCATTTATAGTCCGATATGTCACATATTAACAGGTGATGTAGAACTAGTTAAACATTTTGCAAACAACAAATTAGCGGAGCTATGTCGTAAAGGGTTTAAATTTAGAATAGGGAGTAATAAAGTAATATGGGACATAATTTTAAAAGATATTGTTTTTTCAGTCAATAAATTAAAAGATAAATTGTTAAAAATTGTGTGCTGCGATGCGAGAGAACTAGAAGCATGGTCTAAATTATTAATTAAGTTAATTAGAAATAAAATGTTCTCGCTTAAAAATGAATTTAATCTTTCAGATTTTATAGACTATAATTATAAGCTTAAAGCTGATTTAATTAATTTACATAAACATTTTGTAATCACTACAGTAGATAAAGCCAGCAATAATTATAGCTTCACATGTACGAAATTTTATCTTGAAAACAAGAAAAAAGAATTAGGCATTAAAGGTAACATATTACGTAAAAATATTTGCGGTAATTCTGTTTATGAAATTTAAAATAATCTGAATATTGATAACTTAATCGATGAACATACCAAGAAAAATATAACATTTGATATTAAACTTTCTGATAAGAACAAGTGCATTGCAAAATTATGCATGTTACCTAAATTTCATAAAAGACCTTATAAATATCGCTTTATTGCCGGAGCAAAATTTGCTACCACTAAAACTCTATCAGAACAAGTCGTAAATTGCTTAAAATACATTAAAAGTACTCATAAAAGATATTGTAATACCATCATGAGAAGAACTGGCATTAACTATTATTGGAGTGTTGACAATTCGTTAGAAGTTATTGATAAAATAAATACCATGCCGAAAGTTACCTCGGTACATAGCTTCGACTTTTCAACTTTGTATACCAATTTGCCTTTAGATTTAGTATATTCAGAGCTTTGCTTTATTATAGATTTGCACTTTGACAGGTTCGTTAGGAATGGTAATTATTTCATAAATGTTTATACATATTTTAATAATGCATCACTTAGCTCTACTCCCACTAGTTCTGTATATTTTGATAGAACTAAACATAAAGATGCCCTTAAATTCCTCCTTTTCAATACTTATGTTAGATTCGGGCCTTACATTTTCAAACAAATATTAGGAATTCCTATGGGTGGAAATGCTAGCCCTTTAATTGCAGACTTATTCTTGCTTGCTTTAGAATTTAAATATATAAAAGACTTAGTTGACAGTAGCAAGAAAAATAAAATCCCAGAAAAAATTAGCACTTGCTAAATTGTTAAGTAATAATAGTAGATATATTGATGATATTCTCGTTTGCAATTTGTTAAATTTTAATCAAGTTGCTAAACTTATTTACCCTAATTCTATTCCCCTCACACAATGTAACGTAAATTATAAAGTTGAAAATGTTCTTGATATAAATATAGAGATTGTTAATGAACAGTGCATACTTAAAGTATATCACAAAGTTGATGATTTTAATTTTAACGTAATAAACTTTCCTTTCCCTAGTAGTAATATCGATAGTAAAATAACTTATAATTGTTTTTATTCCCAGTTAATAAGATTTTGTCAAATCTGCACTAAAGTAGATGACTTTTGGGCTAGAGCTAGGTTACTATACAGACTCTTAGTGGACAGAGGTTTTGAGGCAAGTAAATTGTTCCATAAATTTAATCTTTTTAGGATCAATTATTGTGACTGTATTCTAAAATTTGACATCGATAATTTTAATCAAGCATTTTTAACTTGAAGTTTCTTGTATAACCTCTGCTTACTTTTTGTCTGTATTTATTGTTTTTTGTTTTTATTTATTGTTTATCTTTTTCTTTTTCTATTATTAATATTAATATTGATGATTTTTAAAATTTATTGTTCTTGTTAAAAGAGTACTCTTTGTTTAAATCTGTTGTTACTTCATATTTAGCAATTATTTGTCTTTATATTATATGTATTCATTGTCGATAGTATCAACTGCTTACTTTTGCGATTTCCTTAATTTATTTGTGCTATAAATGTAGGTTATTTGTAGGGTAGTTATTGATAGGGGTCACTTGAGGCATGCTATGCTTACAGGTACCTACCCGATAGCACTATCATTAGTGAGTGCTGTACTGTATTTTATATATTATTTTGTAATAGTATAGATATCTTATCAATATTTGTATTTTGTACTATTGTTAATGTCTTGTCATGTTGCAAATTTGATTTTAAATAATATTTTGACATTTAACATGTAGTTTCTTTATTCATGCAGAGCTTAGTAAAATTTGCCAGAACGTCCCGGACTTCCCAAACTTGACTACTTCCTTTAACGTGACGATAGTGCGTTGTTATATGTGTGATTAGTTTGCTTGGGAAATAGATTAACTTGCTCATGTAGTAATGTACACCCTATATGGTGGATTGTGTTCTTTTATTTAATAATTTTCATTTTAGTAAGCGTTGTTTCCACATAGCGATTTTGATAATTTAATTTGACTTTATATTGTCCTTGTCCCAATTTTGGTTTGTTTAGTTTGCAAGTTTTACATTTTAATCTAAGAATTTCAGTGGCCAGCGATCATATATTGGCATTTACGAGTGCATCTAAATTTTTTTGTATTGCTCAAATGCATTCCACTTCTAAACACTATAAATAGGGATATATAGGAATGCCTGTATGTTTAGATAATGGCTGTTTTGCCGAAAAAATATGAGTTTTGACCATTTCGGTGTCAAAACCAGCTGTACCCCAAAAATAATGATATAATATATTTTGTTCAGCACCTTCTATTATTCAATATGGGTAAACGAAAACGCTACGTTGTAGGGGATGCTTGTAGAATACGCCATGCAAAAATTGCGGGAAATTTGAACAATTTTCAGTGACTAGATGATTTTACAAATAGTGAAATGAAATTCTGTGCTCGCGCGCGCGCACCCACAAAGAGAGCTGATTTTTGTCAGCGAGTCTTAGTATTTCCATTGGTAATAAGATGGTATAATGCCAGAAACACAATCTCTTATACAGGCTGACTTGGGGGTCAAAGGTTCAGCCTCTTCTTAACAGCGTAGATGTCTAAACTGCCCCGTAAGGACCAATAGTTCTGTTGCAGTTTGCAAGTCCTTTGTATTCCTTTGTATTTCTACTTTCCGTTATAGACTACTATACTCTGTGTTAAGCCCCGTCCACACGCTCGAGCACTGCCCGTCGGGCACAAGGGAAATGTTCGATATGGGGCAAATTCAGCTGGCAAACCAGGGATATGCCCGTGCACGCAGTTGAGCGAAATCACCAGGCACTGTCCGGCAGTTTGCCGTCGGTCATTTGGTCATTTGGGCCCTCCAGGAAGGCCAAGTCGAACTGACAGGCAGTTTGCCGGGGGGAATGGGGATAAAGGGGCCCGTGGAAGGAGGGAAATAAATGTGTAGGTTGATCTTTAACCCATTCAATACCGGTAACATCCATTTTATTATATTCTGGCAATTATAATAAGTCTTTACATGGCTTAGGAAGGACGTCTATCCATTAAAAGGCTACAGACGATCTCAATTAATCCCTTTAGCTATCATATATCCTTTTAATCTTAATGCAATCGTCTAAATGTAGCTCAAAACAAATACAAAAATACTTCGCCGGTACAGAAGGGGTTAATAAATATATATCTATTTTATCCTTCTATTATACGGGTATCAATCAGGAAAATTTGGTGGAAGGTAAACAGGATGTAATGTGTGCAATCACTTATTAAATGTCACTGATGGTATGACTTTAATGTTAGCTTCAGAATAAAGTATGGGGAGCGTCCCCATTTATATTGATAAGTTATTATTAGCAATATTATGAATATTTTATTAAGATTATTCCTATAAGTATGACGAAATATATTTATCTTAAAAAAAAACGTTGGAATCGCAACGACGAGACGATTCCAAATATACCATAATCTTGAATAGTCAAAATCAGACCAAAATCATTGATTTTAGGATAATATCTGCGAGTTTAAAGATCACGCCAGGTCAGTGCAGTGTTGCCAGGAGGTGGATTGTTTTATATTTATACACTGCATTTTCGGCAGTTTCTGTATATTATGCTCGGTGTGTTGTATGCGAAATAATAAAGGGGTTTGTATGCTACTTTCTAGTATAATAACTTGGCTAAATTGTAACCACAACGTCAAGGATAAGTGCAAATAATACAAACTCTGGAAATTCTGGAACCTTCTTTAATACCTCGGGAGTGATGTCATTGCCAGCCAATCACGGGCACCGTATCATATCTGCTGTACAGGCCGGCGGCAAGGGTGAGTTACACAGAGTATAGCAATATAATTCACATTGTATAACTGTTATCTAATGGTATGCAATCGTAATTACACATATTTATGTAATACATAATAAGTTCTTGTTTTCTCAATAAGGTAGTTATAAGTTGGCCTTTCCCCCACCCTCCCCTCCTACGTTAGCCCCCACCACTTGTTTCCCCACCCTCCCCACCGTCATTTGCCCGTCTCTCTCCTCCCCCATCCCTTACCTCCTACCCACCTCTCATCAGTGTTAGCAGATAATTTATAAATACTATTTGTACTGCTACCTATTGGGTGTCCTGCTCGGAACTGTACATTATTAATTAAGGGGGGAAAGTTGGTTTTTCGAGTCCTCCTCCTCCCTCATGTTTAGCCCTATTAGTTATGAAATTTCAAGACATTCGCCTCATTAGTTTGGCGATTTTCCGACCTTTTGCCCCATTCCTTTGCCAATATTAAGACCTTTCGTGCCATTTAAGTGTCGATTTTTTTTCCTGGCGAGCGATAACGAGACTGTATTTGAAGAGGAATCGGCCTTCGGCCGGGACATTGTTCTACCGAAAAATTTACAAATTTATATTGAAGAGGGGTCTTGTGGGTGTTGTTTAATGTATGATAAAGGTTTAGAGAGCAAACTAAACTCCCTCCTTAAACCATTGAGCCGAACCAGTAAATTATGCTGCACAATACCGTCTGAACTCTCTTAAAGTGCAGCAATTTTTGGCTGTGAGATAGTGATAGTGGTGAGATAGAGATCGAATGGGCATGGAATAACCCATTGCAATACCTCTTACATTTTGGGTCAGCCGTTCAAACTGCCACACCAGATTATGTCTGTTATAATCTGGTGTGGCAGTGTGAAAGGGTCGCTCATAATGTGAAGTTATTCCATGTTGTTTTTCTCCGATGTAATTGATCGAACAAATTTGCGTCGAAATATGTCTGGTTCCGGGATGGTGTAACTCGACTATTAAACTTGGTTTCTTCTGTGGGTTTTTTTTTTTTTAATAAAACGAAAAAAAAAATAGAAAAAAATAGAATGAACTGGCACACAGACCACGTGAATATAGTGAACTGTTTAGAAAATGCTAAGTACCGACTTACTATTTGAAACATAATGTGCATATGTAACAAATGTATAAACAAATAAAAGTCATAAGTGCCCGTAAACGGAGAGAGAGAGAGAGAGAGAGAGAGAGAGAGAGAGAGAGAGAGAGAGAGAGAGAGAGAGAGAGAGAGAGAGACGGAATCGCGTTAAAAGGCCTGACATTTAATATACCAGGGCATTATGCAGCACTAACTCGGTATGTGTGCCTTGTAAATCCCAAATTTCACGACTCGCATGTGTGTCAGCTATTAAACCCCTCCAAGTGCACCATTTAGACGACGCGGCCCGACTGCAAGGAGCCGAAAGGTTATAAACTCCACAACTTCACCACCACTACAGTCTATCCAGGCATCCTAGAAGTGCACCAGTCATGAGATTCTCCTATGTGTAAAGACTGCAGTTGGCCGTAACAAACCTATGAAGGAACCTCAGCTATGATGAGGTGGCAGAATAAAAAGTAAATTATATACAGTATACAGTGTATGTCCTCTCACAGCAATGCAGATTCCAATGAGAAACATTTTATAGACATCTTTGCAGTAGAGTTCAATATTAATCAACCGGCCTCGCTAATCTAAATGCACTTAACGATGAAAAATGGAACATGTGATTCTTATAGTACTGAGAAATATCAAAGACAGTAAATGGAATAGAAACAGGTACAAGTTCTTTGAAACATAATATTGTTAGAACACTGTATGACATTTATAACTTTAATATCTAAAGTGTTTGAGTGCATTGCACATTTGTATATCAATAAAGCAAAATATTACTATTTATTGTGTGAGCAAAAGTATAGGAGAACAGAAATATTCACAGAACATCACTATGATTCTCAGAAAATCAATGAATCATGCTAATATCGGAAGCCAAAAGAATCTCGTAATAATGAAGATCTGTAATGTATTTTTAAATTAGGATTATATATTCATTGGGTATCAGAGTATTGCACAACAATATACCATATAATCTTATATTTATTATTCTGGGAAAACAATGTCTTGGATTCCAAGAACTCGTAAGCAGATGATTTTATAAATCACTAACTTATTGGACATATTCTCAACTCCTATAACCCTTTGCGTATCGGTGACTTCTTTTTCTTTTGATTTCAGCTACAATTAGACGATTTTATGAAGCTTAGGAAGGATATATGGTAGTTAAAAGGATTAATTGAGATAGTCTGTAGCTTTTGAATGGGTAAACGTCCTTCCTAAGCTGAATGATATCGTCTAATCTTTGCCAGAATATAATAAAAAGGATATCACCGGTACTGAATGTGATAACTTACTATACTGTAGCTCTAACCAGGGCAAATGTCTTACCATTGCAAAGTTCCAATGCTCCTGAAGGTGTAATTCTTAGGCCATGTTTGATTTATAGCTATGTATAAATTGCATAGACGTGCTTATGTCTGATATTTTATGTCTGATTTGTGTAATTAGTGACTAGCCTAGATATGGGCCATAATGACTGTCCGAAAGGTTGGCAGGGTTCATTATTATAATTTAATATACTTAACCCCTGCTGTACCCGCGACGATTTTGTGCAGCTTAAGGAGGATCTGTGGTAGTGAAACAGGTTACGTGATATAGTTCAAAGCCTGTTAATTGCTGGAGGCCCGTTTTAAACCTCGTATATTAATAGCCAGCATAACATGATAAGGACGGATCTGATACTGAATTGGTTAATGTTATTGTATATTGATCTGGGATGACTTCGTTGAGCAAATGTAAGTTTATTTATGGGATTGATGAAGATGTGTCTCATTTCAAGCCATACATCTATTGACTCAAATACAGTATCCGCTTCTGTGAACGCGTTTATTCTCAGATCAAAGCAGTTTCATCATTGATCTTGAAGTGTGTAGTGCTTGGAGTAATGCAGTGATACTATGTTCTTAAAACGTGCGAGTTGCATGTACCTTAGTCGCTACGGACTTTAACACTCTGAGTACAGGGACATCACTCTATATTTTTTTTCTTACTATCATTAGTGGATAGCATTCAGTTTAGGAAGTACCTGTTAGAATCAAGGAATTAATCTATATATGATTCACCTCTCGTTTCCAAAAAGTTCTTCACAAGCAGAATACAATCGCGTAATGGTAGCTGGAATACAATGGAAAACACGCCCATATTCAGACCGCTGCAGACTCACCAGAGGGGCGCTTATAGCCCAAGATGCAGTCCCAGCCCATTACAGATATATCGTGGCTCCTAACCCTTTCAGTACAATTGCGTTATTTTTATTTTTATTTGTATTTATATTTATATTTTTATTTTTGTATTTTATGTTTTTTGGTGTGTGTGGCTTTTTCCGGTTATCCTCAGAACATTTGATTACGCTTAGGACGTCCAGGTGCCCACATATTTTTGTTTCCTTTCCGTGATATTATTATATAGAAATATAATGTGCATGGTTGAATTACGAGTGTAGTCTCTTATGCAGAGGTTAACTCATCTAATTAGTCAACTGATAATTAAAAGGAAATCACACTTGCAATGCATTCAAACCATTTTACTTTCATACATAAGATCACGACGAGGAGCAACTTACGTGGGCAACTGTACTTGTGAGAGTCAAGTAGTTAAATGGGAAATTGCTTCGATACGTATATGCCATTAACAAGCTGAACAATATCATCGAAGTATAGCCAGAATAATAATATATACTGTATACTGCGCAATCGTAGTGCTTGGGTTATATCGCGCGATTCCCAGACCGAGGCAAAGGCGCTCATAACCAGAGATTCTCAGACCATTGCAGAGTTGTCGGGTGCTCCTAAACCGCGCGACACGCGAGCGACGCTTGTTTCCCCTAATACCCTCGCCCCCAGTAAACCCAGAGACCCAAGACCTTATGAATACCATCTGGACGGGGGCGGGGGGCGGGGGACGAGGGGGGAGGGGGCGGGAAGGGTGACGAGGCGAGGGGAGGGGAGGGGGGAGAAGGAGGTCTGGAGGAGGCAGGAGAGGCGGGAGAGGGAGAGACTGGGGGAGATGGGGAGAGGAGGCAGGAGAGACTAGAGGAGGGGTGACGAGGCGGGTGGGAGAGGGCGGGAAAGAAGGGGGGAGGAGTGACGAGGCGGGGGAAGCAGGCAAGAGAGAAGAGGGGAAGGGTGACGAGGCGGGGGGGGAAGGAGGCAGGAGATAATGGGGTAGGGGCGACGAGGCGGGGATGTGGAGGCAGGAAAAGAAAATGGGGGAAGGGGAGGAGGCAGGAGAAGAAAAGGGGGGAGGGGGAGGAGGCAGGAGAAGAGAAGTGGGAAGGGGTGAAGAGGGCTGGATAGGGTGGGTAAGGGGTGAAAAGAGAACATTGTGTAGGGAATAAGGGGAAAAGAAGGGACAGAATGAGGGATGAGTGAAGGGAGGCAGGAGCGAATAGGACACATGGGTGGGGGGGGGGGAGGGGTGCAGTGGAGATAAGCGGAAGCGGTTGTTGAAGAGGAGATAATGGGGTGAAGCGGGAGGACACACAGGAAAGTAGGTAGGCTGGTAGAGGAGATGTGTGGGGGGAAGCGGGGTAGAGGATGTGGGAGGAGTGGTTGATGATAGGAGAGGGGGAAGGGTGAATAGGGGCGTGTGAGGTGGAAGAAGAGGGGAGAGGTGAGGGATGGGAGTGTGAGGCATCAAGGGGACAACAAGAGGGATGAATGAGGAGGGGAAGGGGAGGAAGGGTGACGAGGGGATGTATGGGGATAGCTTAAGGGGAGATGGGCCGTTTTTCTAGTCCCCCTTCTTCCTCATGTTTAGCCCCATTAGTTATCAAATTATAAGACGTTCGGCCTATTAGTTTGGCGATTGTAAGACCTTTCCCCCATTTCGTTGTCAATATTAAGACTTTTCGTGTCATTTTGGTGTCTATTTTTTTCCTGGTAAGCGATAGCGAGCCTGTCATTTAGGAGAAATCGGCCTTCGGCTGGGACATTTTTCTATCGAAAAATGTACACATTTATCTTGAAGGAGAGTCTTGGGCGGGTGTTTTTTAAGCTTGATGGAGGTCTAGGGAGGAAACTAATAAAACAATAAAAATATACATAAATGAGCCCATCCCCCCTTAAAAAAAAAGAGTATAATGTGTAGAGTAATCAGAGGGAATGTGCGATGGGTTGGGGTATGTGTAGGGTCAAGTGGGGAGGATATAATATGTGGGGCGGAGTGGTAAAAAGATGTATGGTTGTAGTCGAAAGTGGATGTGTGGTTCGAGTGGGGAGAATAATCATGTGGGATGGGTTAATAAAGTGGGGTTAGGGTGGCCAGACCATATGGAGGTGGGGGTGGTAGGGGAGTAAAGGAGGGTTATAGGGTAGGGGAAAGTAGGACGAGGGGGTAAAGGGGAGAAAAGAAGGGGGGGGAAGGGGGTAATCGAAGGCTCTCTTTAGCAAATATTGGCACTCGTGAACCTCAGTTGGAAAGGAAGGGGAACAGGGAAATGGGTGGGGAGGGAAATTTATCAGCCACCTCACTATTAACCCCTTGAGGATTATGACGATTTTCGACAGCATAATCTGTCTATCATTAGGTATATTTTTATAGATTATGAAGAGTATATGAAAGCCAGAAGGGTGATTGTGCTAGTTTCTACCCTTTTAACCCCACAGATCCTTCCTAAGCTGTATAATATCGTCTAGTAGTAGCCAGAAGAAACTGCTATAATGAGTCATGATCCTCAAATGGTTATAATACGCCAAATTAACCCCTTCAGTACCGATGACGTCCTTTTCATCATACTCTGGCAACGATTAGACGATTTTATTCAGCTCAAGAAGGACGGTTACCAATTAAAAGGCTACTGACTATCTCAATTAATCCTTTCAGCCACCATGCATCCTTTCTAAACTTCATAAAATCGTCTAAATGTAACTGAAATCAAATAAAGAGACGTCGCCGGTACAGAATGGGTTAAGGTTAGTAGCTTTATCTATCTGTTCTCCAGTACCACATTCTAGATTCATTTTGTGTAGAAAGCTTATAAAGTTCGACGCGTGACACTATTATTCTTATAATGTGTTAGAATATATCATTGACCCTCAGTATCCATGCAAATCCTGCCATAAATGTAATCCTCTCAGGGTCATTATACAAGCGGTATGTTACCTCCGAAGTGAACCAGGTGAGGAACAAATTTTACCAGATAATCCAGTTCAAATTCACAAAACAAAATATTTAATTTTAAACAGGGTTAGATACATTAATTTGCGACGGACATAGTCCGACACCTGAATGGGGTAGAGCATCTTATTATCGTCAAACTAATGGGGTGAACTATCTTAAAATCTCCAAACTAATGGAACAACAGGGGGGATAAACAAAAATAAAAACAACCATGGAACATATAGAATTAATAGATTGGTTGGTTTAAAATGTATTGAATGCCAGCAACATGGCACCTACTATAAATATATGTGGGTGTGACTCTCCTCATAGACGCCTCCCTTGGCTTTACTAGGGGGCGACACCGGGTTAGTGCCACTGGATTCTGCTTTTATGGACACGATAAAGTCGCTTATCTTCCTGGCGAGAGCTGCGAGAGAGAGAGAGAAAGAGGAAGAAACAAAAGAGAAAGAGAGAGCGCGTGTGTGTGTGTGGTGTGTGTGAGTGACGGAGAGTGAGGGAGCAATATGATAAACAATGTAGTTTAAACAACTAAAAGAGAAAGACAGAGATAGTGTGTGTGTGTGTGTGTGTGCAATGGGAGATACAATTAAGGCAATAAGAAAGAATACAAATAGACATCGGAAGACCATTTTGTTGTCTGACCAATGACAAGGAAGGAAACAAAAAGGAAGACAAGGCAGATGAAACAAGAAGTGTGACCATAGAAGATTTGGTTGATTATTGATTAAAGGATGAGACAAGAAGTGATTGATTTGATTGCTTCTTGATTGAAGGGCTGTTTAGGGCAGGCACAATATACCCTGAATCAAGGTTAAGGGACTACATAAAATATTATATTCTCTGTACCCTGCCATGAATGTAAACACCCTATGAGGAGGAGCACTTTACCCCTGGGGGTATGGGGTCAGAATATGCCTCACGTGCCTCCTGCATATCGTACAAGGCGACTAAAGAGGTTGGGTCGGTTGGGCCTGCAACCCTCCACCCAGAGAAAATTGTTAGCAACAAAAAACGATCAATCAGCTTCGGACACTGACGAACACCGACCGGAGAAGGACTGCTTAAGGATTGCAACATAGAATGTAAGAGGCGTGAACGATGACAAAAGAGAGAGATGTTCACAAAAATGTTAGCAAATGCCAGGCTGGATGTATGCGGAATGACTGAAACCAAATGGAAGGGTACATGTGTGAAAGAATGAGAATGTGGAATAGGTGTGTGTGCTGGAGTGAATGAGAATGAAAGAGCGAAAGAAGGTGCATGTTTGTTTGTAAGTAACAAGTGGAAGGAGCGTGTAAGTGACTATAGTTCTGTGGGTGTAAGGATTGTGTGGGTAAGAATGAAAGTAGGAATACAAACGTGGGTGGTTGTGTGTGTGCTCCGACAGAGGATAAGCCTGAAAGAGAGGAAGAGGAGCTCTGGGTGAATGTTGAGGCGTGCCTGGATAAGTTTGGTATGAACGAAAGAATATTTATGATTGGGGATATGAATGAAAAGGTGGGTGATAGTAAAGTAGATGGGGTGGTGGGAGGGTGGGGTATACCATCAAAGGTATACTGTACAGTAGATGGGAATGGCAGTGCACTTGTGGACGTATGTGTGAGGGAGGAGGTTGTGGATAGCCAACACCTTCTTCCAACACAGAATGATACACGGGTACACATGGAAAGTGGAGTGGAGAATGGAGAGTGAAACAGTCTCTTTTCTGTTTTCCCTTCACCCACAGGTTTAGCATATTATTGTTTAGATCTTAAGACGTTCGTTCCATTAGTTTGGCGATTTTGAGACCTTTCGTCCCATTTCTTTGTCATTATTAAAACCTTTTGTGCCATTAAGGTGTCGATTTTTTCCTGGCGAGCGATAGCGAGACTGTAATTTTAGAAGGAATCGGCCTTCGGCGGGGACATTTTTCTACCGAAAAATTTACAAATTTATCTTGAAAGGAGGTCTAGGGTTTGTGTTTGTTTTAAGCTTGGTGGAGGTTTAGCGAGGAAACTAAAAAATATATTAATACATAAATACATAGACCAAATAACAAGCACAACCTTGTCTCACTACCCTCCCCTATCCTCCACCTCCTCTCCATCTGCAGCATTCCACCTCTCTTCCACCTCCTCCACCTCCTATCCTCCACCTCCTCTCCATCTGCAGCATTCCACCTCTCTTCCACCTCCTATCTTCCACCTCCTCTCCATCTACAGCATTCCACCTTTCTTCCACTTCCATTACTCCGGTATTCCTCTCTCCACTTAAGGGGCTAGTGGCTGTTTTTTTTGTTTTTTGGTCTATTAATTCAATTATTTTTGCATTTCTTAGTTTTCTCGCTAGACCTCCATCAAGCTTAGAAAAACACCCCCAAGACCCCCCTTCAAGATAAATATGTACATTTTTCGGTAGAAAAATGTCCTGACCGAAGGCCGGTTCCTCTTGAAATGTCAGGCTCGCTATCGCTCGCCAGGAAAAAATCAACTTCTAAATGGCACGAAAGGTCTTAACATTGACAACGAAATGGGGCGAAAGGTGTAAAAATCGCCAAACTAACGAAACGAACGTCTTAAAATCTCAAAACTAATATGCTAAACATGAGGGAGAAGGGGGTTCAGAAAAACGAGTACCTCCCCCTTAAACTGGTATCACACGAGCAATTTCCTCTCAATATTCATTCTCAACACTGGTCTGGCAACTTATATCAATTTTGTCAATACATTCCCTCACCTAAGTTAATCTAGTATCAGTCTAATTTTCGATTACATTGCAAAGGATCCCAGTAATGTTGCCGGAAACATGTTGACCGTAGAAAGTTGAGGATAACAACTCTGGTGTGATAGCCCCTTTACCCTGGCATGGTTCGTGAGCGCCAACTTGGGCTATATGGACGCAAAGTTCGTCTTCTTTCAGGCCATAGATGTTTCTTTCAGGCCATAGATGTTTCTTTCAGGCCATAGATGTTTCTTTCAGGCCATAGATGTTTCTTTCAGGCCATAGATGTTCTTTCAGGCCATAGATGTTTCTTTCAGGCCATAGATGTTTCTTTCAGGCCATAGATGTTTCTTTCAGGCCATAGATGTTTCTTTCAGGCCATAGATGTTTCTTTCAGGCCATAGATGTTTCTTTCAGGCCATAGATGTTTCTTTCAGGCCATAGATGTTTCTTTCAGGCCATAGATGTTTCTTTCAGGCCATAGATGTTTCTTTCAGGCCATAGATGTTTCTTTCAGGCCATAGATGTTTCTTTCAGGCCATAGATGTTTCTTTCAGGCCATAGATGTTTCTTTCAGGCCATAGATGTTTCTTTCAGGCCATAGATGTTTCTTTCAGGCCATAGATGTTTCTTTCAGGCCATAGATGTTTCTTTCAGGCCATAGATGTTTCTTTCAGGCCATAGATGTTTCTTCGCTATCGGTTCTTCCTCTTACTTTTCTTCTATACACCATTATTGGCATTCTCATTGCGTGGCTACCTCACCCTAGAGACCCTATAGTACAGTATATACATCTATAGGGCCTCTACCTCACCCTAGAGACCCTATAGTACAGTATATACATCTATAGGGCCTCTACCTCACCCTAGAGACCCTATAGTACAGTATATACATCTATAGGGCCTCTACCTCACTCTAACGAAACCCACTTTATCCCTTCATCCACTCCGCATTTATCACCCAGTCTCGCTCTTACAGTTCCATGACTTCCTTATTGCTGTGGCAGTCCAGCATCTATTTATCTATTGCCGGACCCCGTGATCCCTGAAGGGGTGGCCACGAACGAAACGCCCCCATGCACCTCTGTCCCCAGTCAGTCGACGCCCCTCCTCCCATCCAGCACTCCCTTCACTCATAAACTTCTTCACTTCATCCTTCCACCTCTCATTCGGTCTAAAACTCCCTCTCTATCCTTCCACCTCGCTCTCGTACACTCTCTTAGTCATTCCAGCATACTTAGGCCAAATACCATTCGGAAATCCTCACACCTCTTAACCTGGAAAGGCGCATTTATTTGCTGGTTTACTTATCTTTCTATTTATATATATGTTGTTTTAGTTTCCTCGTTAGATCTCCATAATCCTTTAAGAAAAACACCCCCTAGCCCCCCTTCAAGATAAATGTGTACATTTTTCGATGGAAAAATGTCCAGGCCGAAGACCGGTTTCTCTTAAAATTACAGGCTTGCTATCGCTCGCCAGGATTTTTTTTACACCTAAGTGGCACGAAAGGTCTTGATATTGATTTAAAAATGAGACGAAAGGTTTTAAAATCGGCAAACTAATGGGGCGAAGGACTTAATATCTGAACACTAATGGAGCTAAACATGAGGAAGAAGGCAGACCATAAAAAGAGACCCATCTCCCCTTAACATTGCTTCATTAATCCTGCCCCTCAAATACTAATAATAATCAGCAAACAGCCACGGTATTATCTCTCATTTCCTTCCCTCCCACTCCACACACTAAAACATTTGCACACATAGTCGAGTGAGCAAACTAAATAATACATAGGTCGAAAACGCAAATGCAATCAAAGCCCTCAGTAACCATTAATTAAACACAAATATCATAATAACTCCCAAGACGTCGAATGGAATAGTGTAAACCCTTTGAGTACCAGCGACGTGTGTGATATTATATTCTAGCTATATTTATACGATATTACGCAGTTTAGGAAGGATCTGTGATAGTTAAAAGGGTTGGTTGAGATACTTTGAAGCGTTATTATTGCTTGAGGTCCTTCCTAAGCTGATTAAAATTGGTTAATATTTGCCAAAATATGATGCAAAGGACGTCACTGGTACTGAATGGGTTAATACAGTGAAGTAACAACAGCATCGAAATGTCTCTCATAATAAGACAGTGGTAATGGCCTCCCAGACGAAGCTGATGTGGTAGAATTGGTCAAATATGATGGGCTAAGTGATGGAGATGATAGCACTGTCATTGTGTTACTTGGTTAGTCTTTTATTTAAAAAAAATATTATTTCTACGATATTTATTTTGAGTATTTTATTCCTCATTTAATCTGCGATATAATATGCAACAATATTGCAAAATGTTATAAAACACAGTTATATATAATACATAACTATTTTTAATGAGAGTGTGGTGTAATGCCCCTAATTTTAATTATGGAGTGTGGTTCAATATTTGCTTGCATCTTCATTTCTTTTTCCATTGCCTCACACTTAACAAATAAAAGTAAAAGTAAATAGATAAATAAATATCATATACCTAGTTCAGCTAAAATCAATAGTCCACTGAACACTATGACGGTATGTTTGTGTGAAACTAGAGAATAGGTCTTTATTTTAAATATCATTGAAAATCAGTGTAATTGCAGAGTAAGAATACAAAAACAGAAACAAAACATGGAATAATGAAAATATCTTGATTTAATCAACAAATTTTCATCAACAGCCAAATCAGTCTAATAAGTACAATACTCACATATCTAATGACACATATAGTTTGTTTAATGAAATGTATATCAGTTATAATATCTGTCTAAGAAAAACTACATTGAAAATGTATTCATTATGTTGATATCATGACAGGAGTATAAGAAATATTAATGACTGTTTACATTACATTATTTTCTATAAGATAAAATTATAGATCTGGAAACATCTGACAAGTAATTTTTCTCGCTGAAGGGTCCGAGTTCTGCCCAAGTTGAAAAAATCGTCAAGTGATAGCCATTATTTAAGTAAGAAATGTGACATCGTATGTAAATGGTTAACATAAGATAAGGTATAATCTTGTTCCGTCCTCTTGCCTCCCACCATTCGCCCACATTTCAGCTTCCCTTTAATAGCAGTGTAATTGGAAGAGCTGAGGACGATGGGTACGTTTATGTATAATATATTGCATGTATTTCGAATTCCTACTGGGTGCAATATTCCTACTCCATTAATATGATGCTTGCAATTTGCAGAGTATTTTTTCTTAGCTGATTTTTAACTTATCATTGTTATTTATTTCCAATTAGGTTTAATGTCGAAATTCCTCCAGACCTCAAACTGCCATGCGTCAGAGTGAGAATTGGTATCATCCAAGGCTGCTGACAAATATAATGTTGTGAATATAACTGTGTTGATGATATTACCACTCCATAATCTTTATCAGTAAATATCCACAGTATATAATTTATTATGAAGATGTACATTATGTGGATGAAGGCCGTGCTGGTTGGGAGGAGGGGCGGCGACTGACTGGAGACAGAGGTGCATGTGGGTGTTTCGTTCGTGGCCACCTCTTCGGGGATCACGGCGTCAGGCAATAGATAGATAAATATAATTTAGCAGCCGTTTAATTAAATATGTCTATAGTTTTGCCCACTAGGATGTCCTAATCAAAATCAGTAATTCGTCGACATCCTTGGTCATCAACTGAGTAATTATAAGTAGCTATTACTCTTCCTTGGATAGGGTGAAGGTTAGTCCTGTCCAGAGTAAGGTTTGGCATCCTTTACCCAACCTTAGCCGTTTCTGTCTGTCTGTTTTTCTGTACTACTTTTCCTACTTCGGGGGCGGGTGACTAGGAATCCTCCTTCTCTTGTAAAATTTCACCTACTGATTCTTTCATTTCTATTCATGGGCCTAGTTACCTTGCTTGACGAGGCCCAAACAATTCGGATTGCAACTACAATAATACAGTAGTTTCTACTACCTGTGTTGCGCGTTTAATGGGCTATTATACAAAGCCATGTATAATAATGGTTGTGAAGATACTGTGTTAAAAAATATACCGGAGAAGCGTTGGGTCGATGTCCCCAAGTCCAAATTTCTCATAAATGATCATCAAGGTTTCACCCTAGATTCTTTGACTCTCTCTCTCTCTCTCTCTCTCTCTCTCTCTCTCTCTCTCTCTCTCTCTCTCTCTCTCTCTCTCTCTCTCTCTCTCTCTCTCTCTCTCTCTCAATACCTCCAAACCATTAAAATTCTATTACCTGGATCGCTCAGTCCGACCCCGTGCGCATATTCATAGGTCTCGGTGGAGCCTCATATACAGTAGCCCCGGGGTCCGCCATATATACCTCGCTATCTGCATTGCTGATGGTGCCCTGTATATCATTGGCGAACTTTGCTGGCGATCGGGTTCATAACACGTACTGTATAATGTAGGAGTGCTGTTAGCCTCTCTCGCTCTCGCTCTCGCTCTCTCTCTCTCTCTCTCTTTCATTGTAAACATTTGATATTCATCTTATTGACCATTGTTCGTATCCTGGAGAGGGCACACACACACACACACACACACACACACACACACACACACACACACACACACACACACACACACACACACACACACACACACACACACACACACACACACACACACACACACACACACACACACACATATATCACACACACACACATATATATATATACTGTATATATATATATATATATATATATATATATATATATATATATATATATATATATATATATATATATATATATATATATATATATATATATATATATATATATATATATATATATATATATATATATATATATATATGTGCATTTATCATATTTTATATTTTAGTGTGTACTGTACGTGTTGAAATGTATCATATAAGATAAATGCACAGGCGGATTTGTTGGAAGGGCGTGAGTGTTGGCTAGTAATATTCATAAAGGAAAGGGGTTAGATAGGTTAGAGCTTGGCTAGGATGATATATTCAGAGAGGGGAAAAAGGCAAAACAGCTGTATATATCTGGAAAATTCACTAAGATACACTTACCACACAGAGGTTACAGTCCCACCGAAGAGGTAATGATTTAATGCTATACCCTGTTCCAAATTGGTAGACCAGAATTCGTGAACTCTAACCTCTATAACTCAAAAGGTGCTAGAGCAAATGGGCTATAAAATACACATATATTCCCTGGCTGACTCTTCCTAGATGGTAGATAATATTTGCTCTATTACTCAAGTCGTTTGTGAGTTATAGAGGTTAATGTTCAGGAGTTTTGGCCTACTTATTTGGAACAGGGAATAGTAGAACTAGCAAACCTAGAACGAAGAGAGAGAATAAACGAAAGTAAAGGGGAATGATCTCTCTGAATATATTCTCCTTCCTGCAAATTGTTGTATAAAAATTCAGTTAGTAGTTAACACCATTAGAAATGTTTTAATCGGCAGAAGAAATTATACCCTTTGAGGATTATGATGCGTTTTTTTCTGGCCATCATTAGACAATTTTTTGCAGCTAATAAAGGATCTGTAGGAATCAAAAGGGTAAAGAATTTAAACTAGCCCTCTCACTTCCATAAACCCTTCCTAATCTAAACAAAATCGTCTAATAATTGCCAGAAAAACTGTCGAGGCGCATAATAATCCTCAAGGGGTTAAGAAAATGTTAAGGTGAATAAATATGGCATGGCTTTACTTTTCCTCAAAGCTCTCACCGGGCAATAATGTTCAGTGTTGCCAGCTCGCATTATCAGAGAGAGAGAGAGAGACAGAGAGAGTGTGCATGTACTGTATATATTCATGGAACCTCACTAAACTGCCTATTAAAGGTTAAGTATGAACGACTTTAACTTAGGAGGTCAGGTTCAGGAAGTGTTATTGTGACAAAAATTCGTTTAGTGATAGTAAGACCTTTTTTGCCATTTAGTTGTCGATTTTTCTTGGCGAGCGAAAGCGAGTCTACAATTTAGGTGGAACAAACCTTCAGTTGGGATATGTTTCTACCGAAAAATTTATAAATGTTCTCGATGAAGCGTCTTGGGGGTATATTATGCTTAGGTTAATGGAGGTCTAGGGAGGAAACTAAATAATACATAGATAAATAAGTAAATACACAAATAAATAAATAAAGATATAAATGAACAAATAAATACAAGTCTCCCCTTAACGGTATGGATATGGAGCAATCAATCATGGAGGAGAGTGCATAGGAAGGAGGAAGACCGAGAGAGACCGCCCCCCCCCCCCCCCCCAAGTTGACCCGAATTGACCCCTCTGATGGTGATTTGATGGTGGTGTGAGGTCAGAGTCAACAGCTGGCCCATATCTAATAGTGAGGGCTCCAGCGCCAGAAATGTCAAGAATTGGTACGGGCACATTCAATAGTTCGCCGAGTACCTGGACGATCATTTATGAGAGATGTGGACTCGGAATCGTTGATCCGGCACTTCTCGGACGTGACAATAATAGTACTATACTTCATGCAAACTAACTTGGCAGAAAAGCCTCTTCCCCATTCCTTTCCTTCTAAAACTTCCATGCAAGTCAAATGAATCATTGGCTGGAGGGACTAATGTGTGGAGGGGCTAATGTGTATCGTTTAGATAAGGTATCTTCTTTTTGTCTTATTATTATTTTACAGTCAATTTTAACGATTAAGTATTGATGAAGAATGACAGCCGAACTCGGAAACGTGTTATGCAGTAAATGTATTATTAACATGGAACTCATAAAGTGAACAAGAATAAATTACTTAAATATATCAATATCATCCGTAAGTCAGTCACACGATTCATTCGTAATGTTTGCCACTAGGAGCTTTGAAGTTGCCGCAAGTTAACCTGGCAGAAATTTGAAACGTTGTACAAGTGGTAAGCTGTGTGGACTGTGCTATGGATATTTTGTGTTAACACACTATATCTTCGCAACCACTATATACATTGCTTTGTGTGATAGTTCATTTAACGCAAAATGGGTAGTAGAATTTACTGTGGTATCAAAATTGCAATACAAATATACATCTATGAATATTGAGGAGTATAAGACGAATTACGCACAATGAAAGTGTATTAACGTATTTCGATAATTTTCTGAAGTTTTCTACAGTATAATAAACTTGCAATGTGTAGATACATAATGCTCTGAAGACGATGGTGTCTTCAAAATAGTTGTAAGTTTCTTATTTTCTGATATACCGTACGTACAATATGGCCTACTCTGATAGTGCATGGCATGATAATTTTAGATGATATCACGCACTAGCAGAATAAGCTATAGTGTGAGTTTGATATGTCACAAAAAATAAACTTCCAATTATTTTGAGAACATGATCGTCTTCTGGACATATCATGCAAGTGTTTTCAACAGTAAACAAAACATTGGAAAGCAATCGAAAAACTACCTGTCAAGGAAGAATAACAATAGCACAGATGATGATCAAGGATGTAGACGAATTATTGACATTGACTATGACATCCTGAGGGGCAAAATTGCTGAAAATGCCTAATAAACGACTGCTAAGGGAGATACATATTTACTGAAACTTGGATATTAATATCAAGTATGAAGTGAAAATCAGCTAAGTAAAGATATTCTGCAAATAGCAAGCATCATATGAACGGAATATGAATATTGCATCCAGTAGGAATTCTAAAAACATGCAATATATTATACATAAACGTCCCCATCGTACTCGGCTCTTTCCAATTACACTGCTATTAAAGGGGAAGCTGAGATGTGGCCGAATAGCAGAGAACGGAACAAGATTTGACCATATCATTATATGTTAACCATTTACATAAACGTCACTTATATTACTTTCACACTGGTTATCAGTAGACGATTTTATGGCGACATCTGTGACCGCTGATGCCTCACTGGTGGATACTATTCAGCTACTTCGGTTTTCTGCTTTTTTGTGGCTTTCCGTCCCCTATGCTCCTTTGCAGTGTATGATGCCCCACAAGAGGTATGGCAGCATAGCTGTGGTAGGAATTCAGTTGCTAGCTTTGCTTCAATGTCCAGATGTAGGCCATCACCTTTCTCTTTACTCTGTTGAATGATGGTCTTCCTCACCAAAATTTCGCCATTTACTTGTGGACTTGCAAGGGGCGAACAGACAGTCCATGTTGTCTCTTCACTTCACAGATACTTCACAGGGCCTGAAACAAAAGATATAAACTTAATTAATTTGGGCCATATTATTGCAACATTCTCATACAACATTGACATGTGAAAGTCATTCATTCACACTAAAATAATTATTCAAGATGGATTTCATCAACAGTGTTGATGAATGGACACCAACAAGATTGCATATCTTTATGGTGTCCAACTGTCCATCTTGATTTATGGTTACCTAGGGACATACTTAGGTACTTTTTGACACTTCCATTGTATTCCTTATATATGAAAACCTAGGTGCAGACATCAAATTAATTCCTTTAACTTTATTTTATGAATGGAGAGATATTGGCGATTTACTGATTAGCACAATCGTATTGATGGCCATCTTTGATTTATGCAAATTGCAGAAGTTCCCCAAAGTTGCCACTCCGGCAAGAGGTGGATTTGGATTCATGAGGCCTCAATCTTTACGAATCCATCAACAAACTGTTAGTACCAAAAATGTCTGGGTTTATGAGCTTGGCCACTGAACTAAAAGGGGGCCAAAGCAAATGGCCTGTAGATATCCAAATCTATTCCCTGGCTGACTTCTCAAATGGTAGAATTAATAGCTCGATTACTGGAGTCCTTTTTGAGTTATGAGAAGTTGGGTTCAAGATTACCAATCTATCTATTAGAATAGGGTATATCTATTGCATGCCGTACACTTTTCACAGGATAGTGATTCTATAACTGCATTGGGGATAAAAGGTTTTCAGTTCTACCAATCGGCCAGAAAGCCTAGGGAACGACAAACACAACAACCAAATATAAATAGCGTGGAATCCCTATTAATATGTATATTTAACGAATCAGCGTACCAAGATTGATATATACAAAATTATCAGACACATACACAGAAACGCCCACTAATACACACACACACACACACACGCACGCGCGCGCAACAATATACACAGACACATACAGAGAGACACATACATTTACAAACACATATGCACACACGCAGGCAATGACTCACACACACTCGCACAAATAAAACATATGCACACACACACACACACACACACACACACACACACACACACACACTAGCACAGCAATAAACAAAAGGTCCTAGGTCAAAAGGTTGAAGGTCACAGTCCTCGTAAGCTTTCCCTGCCTCCTGCAACACTTACGAGGGTTCAACAGTCCACTCCACTAATTACTTCACTCCATTTACAAGGGGCAGGGAGGCTCGTGTTGGGGAACGTTATTTTAATGAAAGTGTGTGTGTATGTGTGTGTGTGTATGTGTGTGTGTGTGTGTGTGTGTGTGTGTGTTTATGTGTTTTGTTGCAGAACCACCTGATGTTATAATGTAAACAGTGATTTTGATTCTATGTCGACGTATAGTTATGAACATGTGCGATTGTGTGACTGTATGCTTGTGTGTGCGTATATGCGTGTATGCATGTGCCTGTACGTTTGTGTGTGAGTATATAATTATGTGTGTGTGTACGTGTGTGTCTGTACGCTTGTGTGCGCACATGTAGGTAGTAGGGGTAGGCAGCCCCGCCCAGGGAAGTACTACCGCCAAGGTTTCGGGAGACTCAGGGAATAGCCTGAATTCCATTTTCTCTCCCAGGCCTTGGTAGCTGGATACATATTTGTCTGCCTCACACATCAGGGGTATCAGGAAAACCCTCTTTATATAACATACACATCCAACTTCACGACATTGCCCCACATCGCTATCCTCTATCCATAAAACACTACTCTTCCCACTACATATCATATGTAACACCATACACCTACCTAATAAATATGGCAGTACAATTGTTAAGAGCAAACCTGGTGGTCCCTCGGATATCCACCCCCGGCAGGGTTGGGTCATTGACACAGGGCCCTCCCGGTCGTCATCATGCGACTGTGTCAAGAGCATTGCAACGTCCCAAAGCTGCTCGTCGGTGCAGCTTTTTCTTTAGCAATATAAGGGGACTTCACTCTAACATCAATTCTGTACACCAATTTCTTCAAGCAGAATCCCCTACTTTCCTTTTTTTGACAGAGACTCAAGTAACATCCACATCTGACACGCCTAGATTTAATTTTCCAGGTTATCAACTGCTCCAAAATTTCAGACCTAAAGGAGGTGTATGTTGCTTCGCAAAATCTGAAATTGCCCTGGAGGAGGTTACTAGTTTCAATTGTCCCTATTTTGATTATTCTATATACAAATTAATTTATGCTGGTAAATTTAAATACATATGTTGCATCTACCGTTCCCCAAATACTCCTCCAGAGCAAAGTCTTTTTGATTCTCTGTCCTCACAACTCAGTGTCCTCAACTTAAATGCTTCTTCTGAAATCACTGTGTTGGGTGATTTTAATGTCCATAATGTTGAATGGCTCACTCATTCAGCCAGGACTGATGATGCTGGTCTTGAATGTGAGCTATTTGCAGACTCATTTAATCTCACTCAACTAGTCAACCAACCCACCCGTGTACCAGATAATCCTAATCATAATTCCCACCTACTGGACTTATTTTTAACAACACATTCAGAAAATTATGATGTTACAGTGAGGTCCCCGCTTGGATCTTCTGATTACTGTCTGATACAGGCCACCTGTCTATCACCTACCACACCTTCCCACTCTGAAACTGTTTTGGTGACTAAATGGCATTACGATAGGGCAGACTGGGAGGGTCTTCAAGGTTTCTTTATTGATATTCCCTGGACCTCTTTCTTTTCTAATGATGCACACTCCACCTTGAGCCACATACAAGTTTTTGTAAAAATTGGAATGGAAACTTTTATTCCTCATCAAAACTCAAAAGTACAGTAAAAGATCTAATTCACCTAAATGGTTTAACCATAATTGTGCTAGAGTAACTGAACAAAAAACAATAGCCTACAATGCATACACAAGATCAAAAACACATGAAGCGCCTTTAATTACTTTAGAAACATCAGAAATCATGCCAAAACTGTATTAAACCTAACTAAATCAAACTTTCTCCACAAGCAGGCAAATAAACTTCTAAATAATCCAAATGATAAAAAAATATTTTGGTCTACTCATAACTCATTCAAATCCAACTTCACTACTGCTTCATCCATTCCACCATTAAAATCTCTGACTGCCAATCTTGTAAGTGACCCACGAGGTAAAGCTGACCTTCTTGCGGATATTTTCTCCACCAACTCAACCTTAGATGAAATAAATCAAGATGTCCCTGTACTTAATTTTGATTCGCCTGAAATTCCCTCACTTAAGATCCACACCAGACATGTCAAAACTATTTTGCAGAATCTCTCAGTAGATAAGGCTCCTGGTCCAGATGAAATTCCTCCAATAGTACTTAGGAATTGCTCCTTGGTGCTCGCTCCTGTATTGGCAAAATTTTTCCGTCTGTGTACTCATACCTCATGCTTCCCAGTACCCTGGAAAGAAGCAAACATCCATCCAGTTAGTAAAAAAGGTGCCTCTTCAGATCCATCAAACTACAGACCAATAGCTATAACTTCCACTCTTGGTAAAGTCTTTGACATTATATTAAATAATCACATAATTAAGCATCTTGAGAATAATAAATTAATCAGTGATAGGCAATATGGTTTTAGACGATGTCGATCAACTGCAGACATTCTTTGCCTTCTTACGCATCAAATCAACCAAGCTACAGACCAACATGGTGAAACACATACAATAGCACTGGATATATCAAAGGCATTTGATAGAGTCTGGCATCAATCCTTATTGTCGAAGATGTCACACTATGGCCTTGCATCATTAGTTCCACTAATTTCTTCTTATCTTCATAACAGAAAAATACGTGTAATGGTAGATGGCCTTTATTCTCAATTTCACTCAATAAATGCTGGTGTTCCCCAGGGATCAGTTTTGGCCCCAACTCTGTTCCTCATTCATATCAATGATCTCATATCTACCACTCATAATCCAATACATTCCTACGCAGATGACTCAACGCTCCACAATTCCTTCACATTTACCAATTCTTTCACCCAACCCGATCTTATAAATTCAAAAATAAACACTGCAATTTCTCTGAACCAGGACCTTTCTAGAATTAATGAATGGGGACAAAAGAATCTAGTTTCCTTTAATGCACAGAAAACCAAGTACATTCAATTTTCTAACCGACAGAATCTCACTGACTCCCATATATTTTTTAATGGTGTAAATATTCCCACTTCCCCTAGTATTGACATTCTCGGTGTAACATTAACTACTAACTTGAGCTGGACACATTATGTTAGAAGCATTGCTAAGAATGCCTCTAAAAAACTGGGACTCCTGTACAGAGTTCGAGAATTCTTCACTGACGAGCAGTTGGCCGTAATATATAAAAGTCATGTGCGTTCTCAGATGGATTACTGTTCACCTCTGTGGAGTGGAAGTGGAGTGGTTGCATTGAGGCAGTTGGACAAAATTCAAAATAAAGCTATTAGATTAATCAATAACCCTGCAATCACACAGGACCTTCCTACATTATCCATACGAAGAAACGTTGCATCCCTTGCATTATTCTACAGATATTTTCACAGCAATTGTTCCGAGGAACTTGCTTCAATTGTGCCGCCTCTCCACATCTTTCCCCGTAGAACTAGGGCAGCTGAGAGCACCCATGAATTTACACTTTCTCCTCCACAATGCAGAACTTCTGCTTATCAAAATTCATTTATCCCTAGAACTACTACTCTTTGGAATTCACTTCCCTCGAGTTGCTTTCCACAAACTTACAATCTACAAAAGTTTAAATCCAGTTGTTACAAACATTTTATGAATGGAGGATGCCTTTAGGCACATGGATCTTTTTGTTTTATCTGTGTTTTTCCTTCCTCCGTTCATTGTCTCTTTAAAAAAAAAAATAAAATAAAAAAAATAAAAATAAAAAACGTGTGTGTGTGTGTGTGTAAATGCCTGTATGCTTCTGTGCACGTCTCTGTGTATGTATATGCCTGTATGCTTGGGTGTGCGTATATGTGTGTATAATATATGTGCCTGTATGCTTGTGTATGAGTATATTTGTGTATGTAAGTGCCTGTATGTTTGTGTGTGAGTATATTTATGTGTGTGTGTGCGTGTATTGTTTATGTGTGCGTTTATATGTGCATGTACTGTATGTGCCTGTATGCATGTGTGAACATATCTGTGTGTATGTATATGCCTGTATGCTTTTGTGCTTGTATATTATGTATGTTTGTGGATGTGTATATGTGTATGTATGTGCCTGTGTGTGCGTATATGTGTGTGTGTGTATGTGCCTGTATTGTTTGTGTGTGAGTATAATGTGTGTGTGCTTATATGTCTGTGTTGCTTGTGTTTGTGTATATACAGTATTTGTATGTATGTGCCTATATGCTTGTGTGTGCGTATATGTGTTGTATGTGCCTGTATACTTGTGTGTGCGTCTATGTGTGTGTGTGTGTGTCTGTGTATGTGCCTGTATACTTGTGTGTGCGTCTATATGTGTGTGTGTGTGTGTGTGTGTGTGTGTGTGTGTGTGTCTGTATACTTATGTGTGCGTCTATATGTGTGTGTGTGTGTGTGTGTGTGTGTGTGTGTGTGTATGTGTGTGTATGTGCCTGTATAATAGTGCGTGCGTCTATGTGTGTATGTATGTGCCATGCATATATGTACCTACACACCCCATACAGTAATCTCCCTGGCGGTGGGTGACTTTTTAATACAGCGATGAAAGCACACGTCCAGTTCCATAAACTTTATCGGCTGGTGCAACTTTTTTCTATTTATGGAAATGACTTGCCGGCCGAGTGCACGTCAAAGCCGGAGCCCAACCAATATACAAAAACACATAGCATCCACCTACATACCCTAATACACACATATACATTCACACATACACATACACATACACTCACACGGACATTTACACCCAGACATTAACAAGGCACCCAATATACAAAAACACATAACATCCACCTACATACCCTAATACACACACATACATACACATATACGCAGACACATACACTCACACGGACATATACAGTACACACAGACATAAACAAGGCACCCAATATACAAAAACACATATCATACGCACACATACACTAATACATATACTTACAAACATATATAAACACACATAATCAATAATACCTACACTTACATATACAAACACACTATTACACACACATACATGCATACAGAGACACTCATACACACACATTATTTCGCCTCATTAACTCACTTACTAGTTCCCTACAATCTCTTGCTACTCGCCGCAATGCTGCTTCTCTTTCACTCTTCTATCGCTTTTACAACAATCAGTGTTCCTCAGAGCTCTGTCAGTGCGAGGCAACCGCCTTTCAACACAGTCCCACCCCTATTCTGTCCAACTCTTCAATCCACGAATTGGTAAATTTTCTCAGTCTTTCTTCTACTCAAATAGTGAACTCTAGAACTCTCTCCCTCAATCAATCTTCCCTTCATCCTATCACTTAAGCTGTTTTAAACTTCGTTTGTCCAGGCATTTTGACCACAACGTCCCTTGAATTTGGCTCTCTGTCATCCTTTTGACTCTCAGGGAGACACTCGTTACAGGCAACCTGCCTTTCGTGTCCTTCATACACGTGTCGATTTTTTCCTGGCGAGTGATAGCGAGCCTGTAATTTAGGATTACGGCCTTAGGCCTGCACATTTTTCTACCTAAAAAGGTAGACATTTATCTAGATGGGGAATCTCGGAGATTTTTGTTTTATTTTTGTTTTTAGCTTGATGGAGGTCTCGAGAGGAAAACAAAACTAATGATAATTAAATCAATCGACCAATTAATAAACCCTACCCCCCTATTCATTTGATCACTCCAGCTCCTCTTTTTTTATGTGTACAAGTGTAAAGTGTATTCAAGCTAAGCTGGCAGAAATTGGTAACACTGTTATTTTTACCTCCTATACTGCCATTTTAAACTGCTCCTGTGATGCTGCCTTCATTTAACCCTTTTATGATCCAAATACGCATTTCCTTTGTCTGGCTATTATTAGACGATTTTATTCAGACTGGGAAAGGTATATGGAAGTCAGAGGGTTAATTGAAATATTGTGTACCCTTATAATTTCCACAGTGCCTTCCTAAACTGCATATTATATCCCAATGAGAGCCAGTAAACTGCATATTATATCCCAATGAGAGCCAGTAAACTGTATATTATATCCCAATGAGAGCCAATAAACTGCATATTATATCCCAATGAGAGCCAGTAAACTGTATATTATATCCCAATGAGAGCCAGTAAACTGCATATTATATCCCAATGAGAGCCAGTAAACTGCATATTATATCCCAATGAGAGCCAGTAAACTGTATATTATATCCCAATGAGAGCCAATAAACTGCATATTATATCCCAATGAGAGCCAGTAAACTGCATATTATATCCCAATGAGAGCCAGTAAACTGTATATTATATCCCAATGAGTCAGTAAACTGTATATTATATCCCAATGAGAGCCAGTAAACTGTATATTATATCCCAATGAGAGCCAGTAAACTGTATATTATATCCCAATGAGAGCCAGTAAACTGTCATAATGCGTCATAATCTTCAAGGGGTTAAATATATGACATTTCCGTTATTATAGTGCTAAATGTGTTATTCTATGCGACATTGATCTCGGATATCATTCTTGATTAACCTTTACATGATTAACTTGCTTGTAACTGCAAACTGTAGAGGATGCAAGGAAAACATGGAAAATGTCTTAATTCAAGTGTTCAAAATCATCAAAGGCATCGACAATATGAACTGTAGTAAGTACTTCACTATCGACCAATCTAATTACACGCGGGGAAACGGTTGCAAAATTATTGGTAAATCTTTTAACTCGCACGAATCTAAGAATTTCTTCTTCAATCGAGTTGTCAACTTGTGGAATGGGCTTCCCCGAGACGTTATAGACTGCAGCACCGTTGATTCATTTAAATTCCGCCTAGACAAATATCTCGCATCAAACCCGCGACTGACTGCGTTTGTAAATGAATAACTTTATCCTCCCCTCAGTTACTAACCCATATGTCCCCTACTAACTTCCTAGTCCTGCCACGATAGTGGCAGGGCAGTAGATCCCTTTCCAATACTCCCTTACCCACTCTAAACCACTGTTTGGACACTTGATCCTCAGTGTTTTGGAGGACAAGCAGCCTAGAAGGGTCACTAGATCTGTTGTTTCTTGATTTCCTTTGTACTCCTTTGTACCTTCATGTTTAGCCCCATTATTTTATAGATTATCAGACGTTCACCCAATTGGTTTGTCGATTTTAAGACCTTTCACCCCATTTTGTTGTCAACATTAAGACTGTTCGTGCCATTTAGTTTTAGTTTTTTTCCTGGCGAGCGATAGCGAGCCTGTTATTTCGGAGGAACCGAAAATTCTCCAACCTAAGAGTGAACAAATATTCCCAATCTGTCTTCTATTCAACAGCTGAGCTCTGGAACTCTCTCTCTGAATCCATCTTCCCCTCAAACTATGACATAAATTGCTTCAAACTCTGTGTGTCCAGGTATTTTGGCTTGAACATTCCTTGATTTTGGCCATGTCACTCTTTCAACTCTGGGGAGGCACTCGTCACAGGCAGTTCTGCATCTTGTCTCCCTCATCCACATAGAAAACATATATATATATATATATATATATATATATATATATATATATATATATATATATATATATATATATATAAACAGTATATATATATATATATATATAGTTTGCTCCATAGACCTCTAATAGACCTCTAATAGGCTATAAATAACTTCCCCAAGACCTAACTTCGAAATATATGTGTATATTTTTCGGATGAAAATGGCTCCTAAAGGCTCGCTAATACAACTAATTAACACAAAAAGTCTTAATATTGATAACAAGTGGTGCGAAAGGCTTTAAAATAGCAAAAATGATGGGGCGAATGTTTTATAACATCAAACTAATTGGGCTAAGCATGAGAGAGAAGGGGGTCCAGAAACGAACAAACACCTCCTCTTAACATATATTATTATTATATTTTGTTGTCTCGCTCTTCCTCCCTTTCCTCTCAAGTTTTATGGGCCTTTCCGCCTCTCTACCTTCAGCCAATCCAATTCACAATAATAGGTTTGCAGTCAGTCTTCCCTCCCCCCCCCCCCTCTCTCTCTTACTTTGTTTATTTTTCACACCTACCTGTAGCAGCCTTTACTTTCTCTTGTATTCATTACAAATTTGATTATTTATTATTATGTATTGTATATATTTTTGTATTTGTTATTTGGTTTGTATTTTTCTATTTTATTTATTATGTTGTATGTATCTATTTATTGTTATTATTATTACTATATTTATTATTATTAATTAAATATAATAATAATAATAATAATAATAATAATAATAATAATAGGTTTGCAGTCATTCTCCCCCCTTCTCTCCCGTATACTTTGTTTCTTTGTCACACCTTGCAATCTTTCCTTCGTGTTTATTGTGCCTTTCTCTAAATATATGTTCATTTATTATAATCAATTTTAGTAATTTTGTATTTATCATTATTGATTTTGTATGTATTTATGTATTTATGATTGTTTACGATTCATTTATATACTTATCAATTCAGCGAAACAGAATGGTAGCGATCCCCTGCATAACGCGTGCACCACCACCAGCTTGTCTATCGTTTTGTCTGTCCTTCTGTTTGTCTGTCTATCCAATTTCTCCTAGGGTTATTTTATGTTGTAGATACCTACAAAATCATTATACTTGAACTCAGACGGTCCGTGCGGATGTCAGTCAAAAAAGGAAATTGATCTTATTCATAGGTTATGGTCAATCATAGGCCTATAGGTCAAAGGTAAATGTAAAGTTTTCAACTTTATACCTGCTCATTTATTTTTACCCATATTCACAAAGCTAGATGTTACATATATTACAAACACACTGACCAACTTTCAGCCAAATAGTCATAAGGTTAAGGTCAAAGGTCAAGGCCATACTGTAGGTCAAAATCTGATTTATTTATATTACTTCTAAACTAAAGTATAGATTTTCGCCAAACGTTGCAGATATGCCTATAATACGTATACAAAGGCCAGCAGGTACAACAATAAAATATTAATCAAAGGTCAAGGTCATAAATCAAGGTCAAATATTACGGTCAATATATTTACTTCTCTATGGTGTAACAAAATGTCACCAAATTCGCTGAATTGGTTGACATTGGTATAAGAATGATAATTTCATATTACAGTCGAGCCGTGGCATAGTCAGTAGAGCGTCGGCTGCTGATCAAAAGATTGGCAGATTGAGGCCGTACTGTCAAAATGATATTGGTAGATGTCAAGCGCGGGCAACTTGACCTAGCGTTTCGTGACAAACGCCTAATGATCGTGGCTACCCCTTCTCGGGAATTATGGCGTCAGGCAAAAAATAAATAAATATATAAATAAACATAATTAAATAATATATATACATATATATATATATATATATATATAAATATACAGTACAGTATATATATATATATATATATATATATATATATATATATATATATATACAGTACAGTATATATATATATATATATATATATCCCTCTGTTAGTTCCAATTTCCCAACGAAAGATATTTCATTTCATTTTCTCCCAACATATTTACCGCCTTCTTTCCTTCCTTCCTTCATTTACTTCCTAATTTCCAGGTACACATACATAACTGTTCACAATTTCCCAAGCATAGATTTTTGTTGCACTCTCTCTCCAAACATTTGTATCTCCTACTTTTCTTCCGTCCCTCCTTTAATTCAAATTTTCCAACCAAAGATATCTTTTCCACTCTCTCCCAGACATTTTTACCACCAACTTCTCTTCCTTCCTTCCGTTACTTCCTCCTTTCCAGATATACATAGGCCTATACTGTATATTTCTTGTTCACAATTTCCCAACTATAGGTATCTTCTTCCACTTTCTTCCAGACATTTTTACCACCTACTACTCTTCCTTCTCTCCTTTAATTTCAATTTCCCAACCAAGGATATATTTTCAATCTCTCCTATATACTTTGACTACCTACTGTTCGTCCTTCTTTCCAGAAATATATATATATATATATATATATATATATATATATATATGTATATACCGGTATATAATTTTTTGTTTTTTTGTTTTTTATAATTTCCAAACCATAGATATCTTTTCCACTCTCTCACATAGGCTACATTTGTTACCACCTACTACTCTTCCTTCCCTCGTTTAATTCCAATTTCTCAACCACATTGTCCACTCTCTCCCAGATACTTTTACTATCTACTACTTTTCCTTCCTTCCGTTAGTTCCTCCTTTCCAGAAACACATATTTTTTTTTGACAATTTCCCAACCATATATATTTTTTTCCACCTACTTCTCTTCCTTCCTTCCGTCAGTTCCTCCTTGCCAGTCTAACCTTTTCCATCCATCACTCACCCAGGGATCTAATTCACCATCGACAGTATGCAAATAACACCGGTATCGCTCGCCATAAATCCCCATGGACGTCGCCTTGCCTTTCCGACACGCGATCTTATCTTACGCAACCCACTTCTCACCACCCGTACGCTTTAGGACAACAATATTGAATCCTAGACCTTTTAAGGGAGCCTACCTCGTTTTTTTTTTCTCTCTCTCTCTCCTTCTCACTGGGTTGTATCCATTCGGCCTCATTCAGCCTACTGTTTTAAGATGTTTATCCCCATCCAGGTGTCGAGTTTGTTCCTGGCGAGCGGTAGCGAGCCAGCATTTAAAACAAACATATTTTTGACAGCAGGCTAAATTTGTAAATTTTTCGATAGAAAAATTTCTCCGGCAAAGCCGGATTTCTCCAGACAATGCTCTCTTGCTATCACTCGCCAGGAAGATTTCGACACCTGAATGGGGATAAACGTCTTAAGACAGTAGGCTGAATGGGGCCGAATTGAAGGAGAGAAAATGAGAGAAAAAAAAGCAGGTCGCAGCCAGTATTATCTTAAGCAACCCGCTTCACACCAACCGTACACTCTTGAACAGCAATCATAGAACTTATAAACAGTCTTAACAAAAGCAACTATCTGGTAAAATTCCCTATTTAAGGAACCCACTTTTCACCAGCCGTACACTCTTGAACAGCAAGCATGACGTATATTAAAACCTCACACTTATCAGCCCCTTCAGTACGATGACGCCTTTTTACCATTCATTCTGGCTAAAGGTAGACGATTTTACAAAGCTTGAAAAGGACCCATGTTATTCAGAGGGTTTATTGAGATTGTATATTTACCCCTTCTAGTTCTAGAGGTAGATTATAAGCTAGCGAAAATTGTCTATTGGTAACCAAAATAAGATGCACATTACGTCATCGCGCTAAAGGGGTTGTTTTTGTTGTTGTTGTTCCCCAAGCTGCCTGGCCGAACAGCCCCAAGGCCCCGAGCAAGGCAAAGGCCATAACCGTGCGCCCCCACAGAACCCTCACTGCCGACCACAATAAAGCCTGGGTGACCGAAGCCACTCCATGGCGGGGAGCTGAGGAGGGTGCGGAAACGCCCGGGAAACCAAAGCCCCACCCAGGGCCCTGTGCCCCTCAGCAATTATGAAGAGAAAGTTGAGGTTAAATGGTTCTCCATAATGTATATATCGGGTACATTTGCCTACTATTTTGTCCATGCAATTCATTTCTCAGCAGCCGTACATTCTAGCACAACTATTATAATGACGTAATGAATCCCAGAACTTATTTATTTTTTGGTTTATTAATTCATTTATTCTTTAGTTTCCTCACAAGACCTCCATCAAATTTAGACAAACACTCCCCAGAACCTCCTTCAAGATTTATGTGTAGGCCTACATTTTTCGGTAGAAAAATGTCCCAGCCGAAGGCCGGTTTCTCTTAAAATTACAGGCTCACTATCGCTCGCCAGGAAAAAATTGACACCTAAATGGCACGAAATGTCTTTAAATTAACTACGAAATGGGGTGAAAGGTGCTAACATTGCCAAACTAAAGGACCGAACATCTTAAAATATAATGGGGCTAAACACGAGGGGTCCAGAAAACCGGCCTATCTTCCCTTAAGGGGGGGGGGGGGGGGGGGGTTTTGTCCCATTAGTTTTGTCCCATTAGTTTTGTCCCATTAGTTTTGTCCCATTAGTTTTGTCCCATTAGTTTTGTCCCATTAGTGTTGATATTTTAAAATATTCACCCATTACTTTGGCGATTTTGCTTAGATTAGGAAAGGTGTATGGATGTCAGAGGGATAATTGAGACAATCTTAACCCTTTGTATGCCCACAGGTCCTTCCTAAGCAGTATAGCATCGTCTAGTGATCGTCTAGTCATCGTCTAGTGATAGCCAGAATAAACTGTCAAAACGCGTCATGATCCTCAAGGGGGTTAAAGAAGATTCTGTGTTGCCATGTCATGTACAGTCGATAACCAAATGAAGCGTGAATCTCTGACCCTTAATTAACCCATTCAGTACCGGTGACATCGTTTTCATTATTTCCGGCAACTATTAGACGGTTGCATTCAGCTTAGGAAGGATGTCTACCCGTTAAAAGATTACAGACTCCTTCAATTAATCCTTATAGCTACCATATATCCTTCCTAAGCTTAAAAAATCGTCTAAATGCACCTGAAATAAAGGCAAAAAGTCGTCACAGGTACTGTAAGGGTTAATGCAAAGTTCCAAAAACAGACGGGTTCGATACAGATTCGAATCGAACGGGTGATTGATTGTCATGGCTCGTGACTGCACACTCAGACACAATTAATATCGTGGTAATACTTTTCGGGGGCTGGTACTATCCAGATTGAGGTTTGGCATCCGCTACCCAACCTTAGCCGTTTGTGTCTGTCTCTTTAAATGTCTTATTTTTCAGTCTGGGGGCAGGGGGCTAGGAATCATCCTCCCCTTGTAAAATTCTCCTACTCATCGAGACAAAGAAACGGGCGAGGGAGCACGAAAGTGGTCCCGGACCCTGAGAATTGAAACCCTTGAATGTTATTTCTGTTCGGGCTCTATTTCGAGTCGGCCACCACCAGCAATGGAGTATGTGCTTGAGTTTATACATAGGCCTACATACATACATACATAGGCCTACATACATACATTCAGTTTTCGAAGCTATCCCCCAACAGAATCGAATCTTCTCATTAATGTGTTTTACCTAGTATTTTCATATCGGAGTTTCATTTTGCAGTTCGGGAGTTCATATTGGGCCAGGATTTGTGGTTTGCAACTGTACGTACTGTACATTCTCAGACATATATAATAGCCTTACATTTTCGAAGCTATCTTTGACTGAATCCATGTTTTGTTTATTCTTTAACTAACCTATCCACTTCGAGGATTCACATAAGGGGATATTTGTATTTGTTGTTATATTTATCTATTCAATAATTATATATTCATCTATTTATGTATTTATGATAGTTTTAAGGTTTCTTCCATAGACCTTCATCAAGCTCAAGAAGATAGCCCCCAAACTCCCTTCGAAATATATGTGTGCATGCCTGGCCAAAGGCCGTTTCCTCCTAAGGCAGTCTTGCTATCGCTCGTCAGGAAGAAATCGATACCTAGATGTTGCCAAAGGTCTTATTAAAATCGCCAAACTAATTGGCCGAATGTCTTAATATAACAAAACTAATTGGAATAAACCTGAGAGAGAAGGGGGTTCACCCCCCCCCTCCCCCCTATCCCCCCTTCCTTCCCTTAAACTGTGCGAGAAGTTAGAAAGAGCCATGATTTGTGTACTAGGAAAACGAAAATATGAAAACATGGGTTGCAGATAATGAACTCGCTCCCGGGGTTGCCCCCCCCCCACTCCCACCCCAACCTGGCCCCCTCCTGACTCAAAAATTTAGTGAGGACGACAGGTGGATGAGGGAAGTATGATTTATGGGGAGGGGAACCAGGCCAATATATACTTCTCTTTGGAACCACCACCATTACCACCACCACCCCAACTAGCCTGCACTCCTCTCTCTCTCTCTCTCTCTCTCTCTCTGTGGTGGTTGGTGAGGAGAGAGCCTACAGCTTTGCTATATACTTACCTTCCACTGAGTTGCAAATGTTGTTAGAATTTAGTCCGGACTGCCTAGTAGGGGCCGCAAGGTCTGTGCATTCCGTGTATATGTATCTCTCTCTCTCTTTATCTCTCTCTCTCTTTCTCTCTCTCTCTGTATCTGACATCAAAGCAGTATTTTATGTCTATTTATCTATCTATCTATCTATCTATATAACTCTCTTTCTGACTTATTGTATCACTTATGGTCATTGTATTTCAGACCGCAATGCTAAGTCTATGTGGTCTGTGTATCATGTAAGTCTATGTAACACACACACACACACACACACACACACACACACACACACACACATTCACTCACTCTCTCTCTCTCTCTCTCTCTCTCGTGTGAAATTATTATGATGGATGCCTCACAGAACTGGAGCCCAACCTTCTGCCTCCCTCCTCCCTCATATATTTCTTTACCCGTTTCTGTCGTGTATGGTCGGTATGGTAATTTCTGTTTGAAGCTAACCCAGAGAGGCTTTCACCAACATGAATAAAGAATCAAGTTAGGCATGTTCAATTTGGGGCTTCTGTTTTCTTCTCGTCTTTATTACAACTGACGCCTTTCTGTTTATTCTTCGGCTCTGTCGTGTATGATTGTGGGTATTTTTTATCATCACACTTATTTTTGTCTATGCATAGTAGGTAGGTATAAAATTTAGTTGGTATGTATTATAGTATATATTCAATCTAAAGAAACAATTAATTATGGGGCCTATGCCATGACGGCGCGTAGCTGTAGTCACCCTCCGACTCCACTCACCTGGGAATCTGTTCGCACTAGGTCCCAGACTGCGACTTGGTCCATTCCAAGAACCTTCCGACATGATTGCTCAACTTTCCTGAGCCAAGAGTCACGTGGTCATCCTTTAGGTCTCCTTCACTCAGGGTTGTCACCCACCTACAGTAAATCACCCCATGATCAGGGTCAACTACGGAGAGATTAGCTACGTCAACGCTTATGGGGAGATTAGCTACGTCAACGCTTATGGGGAGATTAGCTACGTCAACGCTTATGGGGAGATTAGCTACGTCAACGCTTATGGGGAGATTAGCTACGTCAACGCTTATGGGGAGATTAGCTACGTCAACGCTTATGGGGAGATTAGCTACGTCAACGCCTATGGGCAGATTTGTATATATTTGTTAATTATTTGTTAATTTTCTTTAGTCTCTCCAAAGGCCTCCATCAAGCTTAATAAATATCCCCAAGACCAATTTGTACATTTTTCGGTTCCTCTTAGATTACAGGCTGGCTTTCGCTTGCCAGGAAATAATCGACACCTAAATGGTACAAGAGGTTTTTAAATCGCCAAACTAATCAAGTAAACGTCTTAAAATCTCAAACCTACTGAAGCTAAACATGGGGGAGAAGGGGGTCCAGATATAAACCAAAACCTCCCTTTAGCCGAGAAGCTGACACACATCCTATCTGCCCACCAAATGTCGTGAAAATCGGTTAATAACTATGTGAGATACCTTGTTTACAGTCAGACAAACAGACAGATAGACATACATACAAACAGATGGATAAACGGGGGCGAAAACATAACCTCCGCCCTACTTCGTTGGCGGAGTTAATTAACATAACCTTCTATTAGGCCCTTTTATATTCTGATAGGATCGACATTCTGTATATCTTATCCAAATACTGTACTTTAAGGGGGGATGGGCCGGTTTTCTGGACCACTTTCTCCCTCATGTTTAGCCCCATTAGTTTTCAGATGTTAAGATGTTTGCCCCATTAGTTTGTCGATTATAAGACCTTTCGCCCCATTTCTTCGTCAATATTTAGACCTTTCGTGCTATTTAGGTGTCAGTGTTTTCCCTGGCGAACGATAGTGAGCCTGTAATGTTTGAACAACCGGCCTTCGGCCGGGAAATTTTCTACCGAAAAATGTACAAATTAATCTAGAAGGGTGATCTAATGGAGTTTTTTTTTTATAATTTGATGGAGGTCAAGGGAGGAAACTAGAAAAATAATGAATACATGCAAAAATCGCCCAAAAAGTGAACCATTAAGTAACAAGCAAACAAACCCCCCACGTGTATAAAACAAGCCAAAGCTAAACAAAATATAATTGTTAATACATCAAGTAGCAAGCAAACAAACCCCCCACACCAGTAGAAACAATGCAAAGCTAGACAAACAACATTTCTAAATACATCAAGCAAACAAAACTCCCACACTAATAGAAACAAGGCAAAGTTAGACAAACACCATTTCTAAATACATCAAGCAGCAAGCAAACAAAACTCCCACACCCGTAAAAACAAGGTAATGAGAAACAATCCCCCTGATCCTGCAATTCCCAGGACGCAGGAGGCGGCAGGACCCGGAGCCCCAACAAGGCCCTGCGATTGTGTTCCTCCGAGCAGTGTTACCAATTGACCTACTCTTCCGCTAGATCTGGAGGTATTTACTTCGTTCTAGCAGCAATTTGTTTACATCTAGTGAACTGAACTCTAGCGATATTCTGGGGATTGTGGCATTATTTTAGTGATTTTCTGTATATATTTGTTATCTTTCGAACTTCTAGCGATTTTTGAGAGCGGACCTAGCGGTATTTTGTGTCCTGATTTGGTAACACTTGCTCCGAGGAAGACATATTACACTTTCCAGGAGGCTCTACGGCCGGGCGGGGCTGCCTTGCTGGGCTTACTCTTCACGCTTCTCTATAGGGAGATATACACACACTTCCTTACAGTAAACTCAAAAGGTTGCTGGAGAATGAATCCTGTAGTAAGAGAGAGCGGTATCTTTCTTTTTGGTGCCGTAATTAGTAATCAACAGGATTTACTTGATTTGTTATCATATTATATCTACAGTAGATCCAAAGACCATGGTTGTTTAACATTTTCGAGTGTCAGCTATGAATACGGGCATTTATAAATATAGAGAGAGACTAAATAACGAGAGAGTCTCTAATGCAGTGATTAGCCTCCTGCAGTATCATATAAGGGACTCTAGATTTTGCTCAGCGCAGGTCTTGGAATATTTGCAACACCGCTGGAAGCTGTGACTGATTCTCCTAAGCAAGGAGTTGTGATATTTTATTGAAATATACTGTAGATCCTTTCCTAGCTGACCCAAGACCTGAACTGGGTGAACTTCCACTCGGGGGCCTTCAGGGCTATAGTTCTCCTTTGTGGGGACATTGAAAATGTATTAATACTTTCAGTACACTCGGATGACATGGTCTCTATCCCACTCATTCTTGAACTTCACTTATTGCTAATTATGGAAGATCCTTGGAAGCAAATTAATTAATATTATTTTCTATACATTAACTACAGAACTATATATACAATTTTAAGAAGAGCAAGTTTTATCCAATAATCAATCCAGATAATTATAATTACAAAAAGAAATACATTGGGGGTCCACGAATTTCTATGAGTGGGCTAGAGACTATGGTATCCGAGTGTACCATTATAATTAAATTAACCAAACTTGTACGTATGTATGATATTTATAGCACTGCATTCTCTCTTTTTTGGGGTTCAATGTTAACTTCAATGAGTGTATACTTATAATGGATCGTAAGTGTACAGTTGGCCTCATAAGTTTAGCTCTTCTCCGTGATCTTATAAGTAGAAATATAAAGAGCATGATTGAATTATGAGAGTAGTTTCTTATGCAGCGGTTAACTCATCCGATTAGTCAACTGATAATTAAAAGAAACCACACTCGAAATTCATTAATACTTATTTTGTTTTCATACATAAGAGCACGACGAGGAACATAACTTATGTGGCCAACTGTACCTGCCACATTACTCATTTTGGTTTGTGTCTGGTCCTATTAAGGGGATACTGCTGCTGTTTTAGCCTATTAATTCATTCATTCATATATTTTTTAGTTTCTTCACTAGACATCCCTCAAACTTAGAAAAACATCCCCTAGACCCCCCTTCAAGATAAATTTGTAAATTTCTCGGTAGAAAAATGTCCCAGCCGAAGACTGGTTCCTCATATAATTTCAAAAATCGACACCTAAATGGCACGACAGGTCTTAGAATTTACAAGGAAATGGGATGAAAGGTCTTAAAATCGCCAAACTAATGGGCCTAACGTCTAAAAATGTGAAAACTAATGGGGCTAAACATGAAGATGAAGGGGGACCAGAAAAACGACCCATCTTCCTTTAATAGTACTTTACTGATCATTCCGTTCGTACAATAAACCGCTTGAGGATTTTAACGCATTATGATACTTTATTCTGTTATCATTAGACGCTTTTATGCATATTATAGGAAGGGTATGTGGATGTCAGGGGGTTGCGTGGGCCAGTCGTCCCCCCCCCCCCCAAAGAAATCATGTTCTCTAGTCCTTCAACCCCCCCCCCCCCACCCCCAACAACAACAACTCCTCCTCCAAGTGTGACCAGCACCCACAGTCTCAAGCAGTGTGACTCTAGCTTACGGTGAATATATTGCAGTGTGACTCTAGCTTACGGTGAATATATTGCAGTGTGACTCTAGCTTACGGTGAATATATTGCAGTGTGACTCTAGCTTACGGTGAATATATTGCAGTGTGACTCTAGCTTACGGTGAATATATTGCAGTGTGACTCTAGCTTACGGTGAATATATTGCAGTGTGACTCTAGCTTACGGTGAATATATTGCAGTGTGACTCTAGCTTACGGTGAATATATTGCTCTCTATCGTTCTTTCAACTTGGGGGGGGGGGGACACTTGCTACAGGAACCTTTACCTATTTTGTGTCTCATATTCATACATACTAAAAAACATAAAAAATAAAACAAAAATAGCATAAAATACACTGGAAAGGTCGATTTTTTTCCTGGCGAGCGGCCTGGATCTTTTTCTACCGAAAAATTTACACATTCATATTGAAGGAGGTCTTGGAGTCTAGTTTTTTTTATATCCCTTGACAGAGGCCTAGGGAGCAAACCGAAAAAAATAACCCTTAACTCTTTGTCTTCGGTCGGTGGTAGCTATATATTAGGTGTAAAAAGGCTACCTGAAATTATCTGGAAGTGGTAATGTTTTATTATTTTATTATTATTATTATTTTTTGTTTTTAAAGTTTGCTCCCATGTCCTCTATCAAGCTTCAAAATACACCCCATAGGCATAGACCCACCCTTCGAGATAAATTTGTAAATTGTTTGGAACTATTGATCTTTTAAAATGTAATGTATTTTGATTGTATTTACCCCTTGAATACCATTGATCTTAAAGGGAATTGTAGTTAATTGCATGTCCCCTTTGAATACTTACTGATCTTTTAAAGCGTAATGTAAGCAAGGATGTGGTGCTTTCCCTATGGATGCCCGCGGCCGGATGTGGTATTCTCCCTATAGATGCCCGGGACTGGAATGTATTGAGGCCGGAGAGACGGTGGACGGCCGGATTAAGGTGGAATAAATAGAGGGGCCGGAGGTGACGTCACAGGTTAGGGGGAGGGGGAGGGGGGAGGGGAGGGGGGAGAGAGGGTAGCAACTTGATACCAGGAAGCAGCATATTTTTTTCTTTTTCTTTTTAATTCAATTATTTATGTATTTACTTTTTGTTTGTGTTTCCTCCATGGACTTCCACCAACATTTAAAAATACCGCCCTTCGAGATAAATGTGTGCGATTTGTATATGCCAATTACTGGTTTAAATAGAGCTCGGGTAACCGCTTCAGTAGGTTATAACGTGGTTTGCCATTTGGCTTCACAAGGGGTTAACACTATCTGATCTGATGTACAGTGGGTTATTATATTTTGTTTAATTATATATAAAGATTGTGCTTGTTATTGCTATTTTCGAGCAATGTATTTTAGTTTGCCCCTTAGGCTAACAAACATGCTTTCCAAGACTCTTCAAACTTAAAAATGCCCACCTAGACCCAGTGGCTGAAGGCCGAAAGCCGATTTTTTCTAAGTTACAAGCTCGCTGTCGCTCGCCCCCCAAAAATGTACACCTGGATGGGGTAAAGCGTCCTTCAGTTTCTATCCCTCCATCTGTGCCTTTGTCTCTAATGTCCTTTCCGGCCGATCCATAGCTGCAGTTGTGAACGGTCATTGCTCACTTCCTCATCCTATCAACTCCAGTGTTCCTCAGGGCTCTGTCTTATCTCCCATTCTTTTTTCTAATTTTCAAAAAAAATCTTCTCGACTGTACCTCCAGTCCCATCCATTCATACGCAGACTCTACCTTACACTACTCAATTAGTTTTCCTGAACGCCCCAGCCAGTAATCCCTCAATGACGAACGTAATGAAGCCATGCAACACTTATCTTTTGATCTAACTACTATTTCCAATTGGGGAAGAGAAACCCTTGTTACCTTTAATGCTTCCAAAACCCAATTTCTTCATGTTACTACCCATTCGGAACTTCAAGAGGACTATCCATTACACTTCAACAATACAAAATTCAATCCTTCATCTTCTCTCAATATTCTCGGTGTCTCCTTTTCTTCTGCTCTCACTTAAAACAGGTATATGGAAGTCAGAGGGTTAAATTAGATAGTCTTTACCCTTATATTTCCCACATATCCTTCCTAAATTGCATAAAATCGTCTAATGATAGCCTGAATATACTGTCAAAATGCGTCATTATTGTCAAAGGATTAAATGTACAACTTTAATATAACCCTAAACCCTTACCTAACATTTCTTAGATATTTTTCAAATATCCCAAATGTGCTAATAACTAAGCTAACTATAGCTAAGTTAGGTAAGGTTTAAAGTTATTTGAATATATATATATATATATATATATATATATATATATATATATATATATATATATATATATACTGTATATAATATATATATATATATATATATATATATATATATATATATATATATATATATATACAGTATATACTGTATATATATATAGATTCTCTTTCATTCTCTCACACACACAATGCCCCTACTTCGCCCCACTTCTCCTTCACATGACCTAAACCCCCCACTCAACCCTTACTCCCCCCCCCCTCCCCACTCAATCTTGCAACCCCCCTCTCTCTCATCTATCCCAGACCTACCACCCCACATTTTTACCGCCCCCCTCCTCCCCCTCCCTCCTTCACCACTGACTGTCAAGGGTGTCATTTTCCAGCCAGACACGAGCTTTATAATTAAACTTTTAATTGCGAGTCAACTTAGGATGGTCCAGGGGAGAAGTTAGGGGGGCAGCCTTGACGCCTAACTTCCGGCCAATGACTCAGTTCGGTTAGTTGGAGGACCTCTCTCTTTCTTCTACGCCCCCAACTACTTCCCACACTTCAATTGTTATATATTTTTATTTGTTGTTCTGTGTGAGTAGGGGAGACAAAAGGCAGAACTGCCTGTAGCAAGTGCCTCCCCCAGAGTTGAAAGAGTGACCTGGCCAAAATCAAGGGACGTTCGAGCCAAAATGCCTGGACACACGGAGTTTGAAGCAATCTAAGTCAAAGGAAGAGGGAAAGACTGATTCTGGGAGAGAGTTCCAGAGCTCAGCTGTTGAATAGAAGAAGGATTAGGAGTATTGTTTCGCTCCTGAGTTGGAGAGTTGCACAGACTAGGGGTGGGATTGTTTTGCAAGATGGGTACTACGTACCCTACGTAGAGGAGGTGGTATACAGTGAGACAGTACAGATGAACACTGATTATTGTAGTAGCGATAGAATAGCTAGAGAGATGCAACATTGCGGCGAAGAAAGAGAGGTTGCAGAGAGTTATTGATATATATATATATTAATTATATATATATATATATATATATATATATATATATATATATATATATATATGCTGTATGCATGGACATTCTTCCTGGCTGTCGGTGGTTCGAGTTCGGCTGGGAATATATAATAAGTATGTATGTATGTACGTACCGAGGCCTACAGAAAAGAATAAAAGAACATGAAACCGATATGCAGAAATTTAGGTTAAGCAACGCCATGGTCATTCATAGACATACCGGACATAGAATGATATATAATGAAGCTAAATTGATAAAATGTGAAACAAATACTGTTACACGTAGATGCTTTGAGTCAGCTCATATCGTAATGAATGATACCATGAACTTAAATAAAGGTTCCTTTTCACTAGCCAAACCACTTGCCTTAACGAGTCGAGAACCAGACTAAACTATTTGAACATTTCATGCTGTTGTTTTTGTTGTGTTGTTTCCTTATGGTAAGGGATATATGTTGTTGACTGTCCTCCCCTACTGTATGTTATTCCTGAAGAAGCCTTACTGGCGAAACGTTGAATAAACTGGGTCCCTGCTCTGCATTTGTGTCTTAATGCCCACATCTGTTGCAGCCAATGCTTTTTCTTCACCACATGTATGTACATAATATTTTTGACTAGGAAATAGAGTAAAATACACTGTTGTTTGGATTATAATTTGATAGAATTTATTTTCTATAAGAGGTTGTTGTTGTTGTTGTTATTGTTCCCCAAGCTGCCTGGCCGAACAGCCCCAAGGCCCCGAGCAAGGCCAAGGCCATAACCGAGCGCCCCCACAGAACCCTCCCTGCCTACCACAATAAAGCCTGGGTGACCGAAGCCACTCCATGGCGGGGAGCGGAGGAGGGTGCGGAAACGCCCGGTTCCTAGTACTAGTAGCAAGGGTATTTACATCAATAACTTGTACAGAAATACAATACAAGTAAGAACGACATAAGATGGCATAGAGCAGAAACAAGGAGAGCAGGAGATAGAATAGATAACATTGTATGAACCTGCGTACACTTAAGGGAGAAGTGCAGTAGCTTGCATGGTTATTATACAAAAACGGACAGAAACCCAAGTTTAACAAAATAAGGGGGAAGAGAGATGGAATGTGTATGAATACACATACTTACTAGCGATAATATAAGAAATCTTCGAGGGTTGTAGGATGAAAAATGAGATATTTCCAAAGTTCATGATATGAGTTGTATAACGACTCCGGGGGTTGCAAGGAGTGATAGTGGGGCAATATTTGATGTAGTAAGTGTGTGGAACGTCTAAAAGACTGATATATACCAGTTACTCATACAAATATATTTTCTTTGAAGGCCCTTGACAAAAAACGATTTGTGTAAGGGGTAACTTTGTTCTAGGTAGAAACTATGTATTCGCATTTCCGCACACGTACACTATCAAATATATGTTAGATTATCAAGAATGTTCCCCTGTGTGTTGGGGCTTGTTTTGAACGGTACACAAAGCATAAATAAGGAAGGAGAACTTCATGCCTTACCTTCTATGACCGCAAACATTCAACCCTAATAAAACTACTACTTGCCGAAATACAAGTGATTGTACATTCATAGGCTATGCATGTTAATGAATGTATCAATTGTTATCATAGAATGTATGAAATGTGCTAGGAGAAATATATACATTGACATTTAATACAGCTATTCATGTGCATAAATAATAAATAAATACAAGCACTTATGGACCAAATGTACACTAAGATGAAATTGTGCTACCCCTGCTTCAATTTATCGCATCAAAATGCAAACATCCATACACTATTACAGTGAGTGTTTAATACGGAAGAGCTCCCTGGAGTCCTCCCTACTGAACACTACTATTACCCTAATAGTGACATCATAATACCGCAATCCCTTGAGGATTATGAAGCATTTTGCCAATTAATTCTGGCTATCATTATACGATTTTCTTCAGAGTAGGAATGGTATATGGAAGACAGAGGGTTGTTTGGGCCAGTCTTTACCTTTTCAACTTCCATATGTCTTTCCTAAGATAATACAATTGCCTAAAGATAGCCACAATACACTTCAAAGCCGCGCCATGATATTTATGGAGTTAATAGCATTAAGAAAAACATAGGGGCGTTCACAAATTTGTGTGAGTGGGCTAGATACTATGGTATTCAAGGGTACCAGTCAGATGTGTGCCTAAACCAATACCCAAGGACAGAACACCAAGGATTAGGATCGCCAGTATTGATTGTTCTTTGCATTACGGTCTTGATGGTGTAATGGTTAGTGTGTACGTTCTGTATGTGGTATCCCAGGTTTGAATCCCGGGCGTATCATATGCCTCCATTAACTTCATTTGAGGGTGTTTGGTTTTGGGAGTTAAATTAATTTATTAAGATTATACAGTTGGCAAAACGTGAACCCAGTTAGTGTTTTTCCATATCCTTTTATGTATACAGGACGCGTTTCTTCTTTTTAGCTTGGCTATCATTAGACAAATTTAATTTAGCTTAGCCGGCAATTTTGAAGTTCACAGGATTATTTGAGATAGTTGTTTTTATCCCTTTGACCCCTATAGATCCTTCCTATGCTACACAAAGTCGTTTACTAATCACCAGATTAGAATGAAGAAACGCATCCTCGTATCATGAAGGGGATAATCACAATCCACTGTTTCAAAAGAGTGTACCAGCTACTTGTGGAGGTGGTTATACAGTCGTCGGAATAAGATATTTACCACCTCATCATTTTTAAGATACAAATAAAACTTGTATCATCAAATATCGAATAAACTTTCTTTTGCATATTTTTACAAAGTGATGGGTGAATTAATGTTTCACTATTATTTCTAAACTGTTCCCAGCAATATGTAATACTTAAATAATGAAACTCACAGGGTGGTAAGGAACGTATTCCGATGACTGTACTTCTGGCCTGATATTGGCAAAACAGGCCAAGGAGTCATTATCCAAAATCCCATAGCATTTACATAGCATTTTGATCACTGCTCATTATGACTCCAGCTCATGATTCTACAGTTCCAGTGTTGCCAATTTACCTAATTTTCAGCTAAACCTAGAGGTATTTTCTTCGATCTAGCGGTACATTTTTATATCTAGCGATTTTAAGCCTATAGTCACTATCTAGCGGACTTGATGAAAAAGGGTATCAAATTGAAGATTTTACTCAAATGAGCAACAGTCTCAATAACTTTTTTGCATCAATATTTACTGAGGAAGACATTAACTTTGTTCCTCATATTCTGGCAGTTCAAATTAACAACTGCAATGCGCTATGCAACATTGAAATTACAAACACAGACATCTCCGATGCCATATCAAAACTAAAATAAAGTAAATCCTCTGGACCCGACAAATTTTCACCAAAAGTCATTAAAGGAGTAAATGATGAAATCTCAAAACCAAAACCACTAATCATTCTCTTTAAACATATCAATACAAAACAATAAAGTCCCCAAAGTATGAAAATATGTTAATGTAACGCCCAATTTTAGAAAATTAAACAGAGCACTGCCTTGCAACAGTTATTGCAATAAGCCTCAATTATATGCAAGCTGCTCGAAACAATAGTCCAAAATAAAACAGTATGCCATTATGATATTAAAAACCTTATAAAAGACTCGCAACATTAGTTAGTTAGAATAGGATTTCAGAGGCTATCAACCCTTCTGAATTATTATGCCATCCCACTGTAAGTTAAGAATAGCGTCAGGACTGAAGCCTCTTTTCGAGAACTCCAGTCCCTTGAGAATCAAAGGTATACAGGCGTCACGATGCTGAGGGGGTTAATGTTTCGAATCAATCCCGAGCTTAATCAAAATTGTTCTTGAATTGTTGTATCTAATATTTATATTTTGGATGTTCGTGTTTGTTGCTCAATGGATAATATTGAGCCAGGATTTATATCTTAGAGTGTACAGTCAAGAGTGTAAATGTCTACGTCTATATGAACCAGCATTAGGGACTGGAGGTATCGAAAAGGGGCTCCAGTCCTGACACTATTCTTGACTTGCAATGTGCTGGCTTTATTATCCAGAAGGGTTAATAGCCTCTGAAGTCCTATTTTATCTAATTAGAACCAGCATAGGACTTAAATGAGAAAAGACAATGCTCTATTATTACCCAGATGCTCATTATAGGTTCAAAGAAGCGAATTGGTGTAACGTATATACTGTTTACGCTCACACTGTACACTGTTTACGCTCACACTGTACACTGTTTACGCTCACACTGTACACTGTTTACGCTCACACTGTACACTGTTTACGCTCACACTGTACACTGTTTACGCTCACACTGTACACTGTTTACGCTCACACTGTACACTGTTTACGCTCACACTGTACACTGTTTACGCTCACACTGTACAAGTAAACCTTTTCTCCCAATTAAACTTTCTGCCTACACCGACCAAAGCAATCTAAAATCCGGACTCTAATGGAAAAGAAGGTTGCTGTCCCAAAGGCCTTGACAACGAGATAACAGGGGCCCTAAAAATTCTGCAGTTCTCCCTCGGCTAATCTTCTCCCGGCAATTACTTTAAGTCGTAAGGTGGAACTCCGATTCAATGGGGAAAAAAACTCGATAACTAGGAGGAGCTGGAGGAGGAGGAGGAGGAGGTGGAGGAGGAGTAGGAGGAGGAGCTGAAGGAGGAGGAGGAGGACCCGGCGAAGTTGCTGAAGAGAAGGAAAAAGTTTTGTTTGAAACCAAGATAACAGGAGTGGGCAGGATTAGAAGGAGCAGAATGAAAAATTAAAGGAAAATAATTGAAGGAGAGAAGGTGAAAGGATGGGAGAGACTGCTCGGACGATTTACTCGGATTTACATAGATTTATACAGATAGACTGACCACACAGACCTTACGTACCAAGTGAGGAATGATGAAAGAGATCGGTTAGAAAATTTACATAGGTTTTCGTAAGATTACCTACCAAGTGTGGTGATTAAAACTTTAGGGGGTTAGTGCTTTTTTTGTTTTTGTTCTTGTTTTTGTCTATATATAGATTCTGTAATTATGTTTGGGTTTCCTCGCTAGACCTCCATCAAGCAAAAAAAAATAAAAACAAAAAATAAAATAAACTCCTGTCAAGATAAATGTGTACATTTTTTGGTAGAAAACTGTTCCAGCCGAAGGCCGGTTCCTTCTAAAATTAATCTCACTATCGCTCGCCATTAAAAACATGACACTTAAATCTCACAAAAGGTCTCAATATTGACACAGAAATGAGGAGAAAGGTTTAAAATTCGCCAAACTAACGGAACGAACTTCTGAAAATCTAAAAACTATTATGCTAAACATGAGGGAGAAGGGTTCCAAAAAAAGACTAACTCCCCCTTAATTCTGGAAGGAAAGGATGGATAGGAATATTGATAAGGAAGGGCTTGGTAAGAATGATCAATTACAGGAAAATAATGTGAAGAAAGACAAATGAAGGAGAGAAGGCGAGAGGAGGGAAGGGACTGATAAGAAGGAGAGATAGGAATATGGACTATAAAAGTGAATGGTGCAGTCGCGCTAATAAGTGATGTCTCGAGCACTATGTACGTTTTGATCAATAATTGGTATCAGAAATATCTAAGCTTCATTTCTGCATATCGAGTGAAATATACTAACATGTTCCTACACTTACCCACCCTATTCAACATCTGACAGACATTAATACAGCAAAGAGCAAGCCAAACGTAATAACAGCTGGAACATGACTTAATAGCGCTACCGTACAGTACAATGCACTCAACTACACAAGTTAGGGCCTAACTTTTCGAAGCTATCCCAAATAGAATCAAATCTTCTCATTAAGGGGGTAGTACTCTCTTTTTCTGGACCCTCTTCTCCCTCATATTTAGTATAATTAGTTTTGACATTTTAAGACGTTCGTTCTGTTAGTTTGGCGATTTTTAAACTTTTCGCCTCATTTTGTAATCAATATTAGGACCTTTCGTGCCCTTTACGTGTCGATATTTTCCTGGCGAGCGACAGCGAGCCTCAAATTTTAGAAGGAACGAAGGCCGGTATTGAAAGGGGGATCTAGGGGGTGTTTTTCTAAGCTTGATGGAGGTCTAACGAGGAAACTCAAAAATAAATAAATAAATAAATAAATATATAGACCTAAAAGCAAGCACTACCCCCTTAATGTGTTAACCTAATATTTCAATCTCGGAGGTTCATTTTGAAGTTCGAGAGTTCACATTGGGCCCGGATTTATGTCTCTGAGTGTACGAATGAATGAATTAAGGAAGAGAGTGAGAGGAAAGAAAATAGGGGGGCGAGGGAAGGGAATGATTGAGAGGAGAAACGGATATCTTTGTGACTCAAGCAATTATCACACATTTTCGCTACTGTATCATATATGTGCCTCAAAATATAGAAACAAGAGTAAATAAATACATAAAAGTCCATAATTTCCTGACCCCAACTGTGCGTATAGTGTAATCGATCCTTTGCCTCTCCTGATACCCGAGAGTCTAGTTTATACAGCTTTTATGTGAGCTACCCCTTTAGTTAATTAATCCTATCCCTCTTTCACATACACACACGCAATACATTCATACATTCATGCTTACATACATACATGCTTACGTACGTACTAGCATGCTCACATGAAGGCAGACATGGGAGATCGGAGTCTACTCAAAAGTTCATTTCGATTTAAATTAAGATGATTGAAAGTAAAGTCTAGCTTTAATAGCGAAGAACCAATTTCAATATGTACTGAACACAATAATTTGCTTTATTATATTTCGCTCAGATGTTTTAGAACTTTGCTCCAAAGGATCACAGATCGAATAGATTGTACCCTTATCAATAAAGCTCACAGCTGTATTTACCCTGGCTACACCAACACGCTAATAACATATTCCCATTGTCACCACCATCTTGTAGCATGCACAATTTCCGGCTATAATGGAAATCCCAGACGGAATTACGGATACAATTTCATGTCACAATATCAATCAGTAGTGTAAAATAAAAACACGCTAAATATATCGGCCCAATGTCAAATTGATTGAGAGAGTGAGAGTGAGAACGGAGAAATGGATAGGCGACGAGCAGGGAGGTTTTAGGAAGGTGTAGATCAGATTTTTACCCTGAATTGTGTTGTGGAGAAGTATCTGGAGAAGAAACAAAAGGTGTATGTTGCCTTTAAGGACTTGGAGAAGGCCTATGACAGAGTGGATAGAGAAGGTTTGTGGAAAGTACTTAGAATATACGGAGTAGAGGGCAAGTTGCTGAAAGCAGTGAAGAGCATGTATGAGGGTGCAAAGGCGGCAGTACGTGTGGAGAGTGAGCAGAGCGAGTTCTTTGACCTGAATGTTGGTTTGAAACAGGGGTGTGTGATGTCCCCGTGGTTGTTTACTGTATATATGGATGGAGTCATGAAAGAAATACTATCAAGAGCAGTGGATGTTGGTGTATCGCTGAAAAGGGAGGGAATTGAGTAGAAGCTACCTATACTGCTGTTTGAGGATGATACAGTTCTGATGAGTGATAATGAATGGGAGTTGCACGGTCTGGTAAATGAGTTTGGAACAGTGTGCGAAAAACAGAATTTGAAGGTAAATACGGGGAAGAGCAAGGTTATGGTCTTCGAAAGGGGTGAAGTCACAGAGTGTGAGGTGAAGCTGAACGGTCAGGCTATGGATATCGTCAACTCTTTTAAGTATCTGGGCAGTGTGTTGAGAAAAGATGGGACTATGGATGAAGAGGTGCGGGAGAGGGTACAACAGGGGAAGAGGGTTGTAGGAACGCTAAAAGCAGTAACAAGAAATAGGATGGTCAGTATGGAAGTGAAGAACTCCTTGCATGACAGTGTGGTAATCCCGACACTGACTTACGGAAGCGAAGCATGGACGTTGGTTGAGAGACTCATACCAAGAGTGAGAGCAGTGGAAATGAATGACTTAAGGAGTGCGTGCGGAGTTACATGGAGGGATAGACAGACTAATGAGGAAGTAAGAAGGAGGTGTGGTGTGGAGGTAGATGTGCTGGAAAGTGTGAAAAGGAACAACTTGAGATGGTTCGGCCATATGGAACGTATGGAAAGCAAGAGAATGACTAAGAGGGTGTACGAGAGCGAGGTGGAGGAACAGAGGGGGAGAGGTAGACCGAATATGAGGTGGAAGGATGGAGTGAGGAACTACATGAACGAAGGCGGTGCTGGTTGGGGGGAGGAGCGTCGACTAACTGGGGACAGAGGTGCATGGGGGCGGTTCGTTCGTGTCCACCCCTTCGGGGATCACGGCGTCAGGCAATAGATAGATAGATAGAATGTCAAATCGGCAGCTAGGAGACCTCGGACAAACCTACTGTTTATACACTCAACGACATTAATCCGGACCCAATATAAACTCTCCAACTGCAAAAATTAACCTCAGAAATGTTAATAATAAGTAAACAAGTTAATGAGAAAATTCGATTCTGTTCGGGATACCTTCGAAAACTTAGGCCCTAACTTGTATTGTACCTTTTAACTTTATTCTGGCTACTATTAGATGATTTTATTCAGCTAAAAAAGGGTTTCCGGCAATTAACAGGCTTCGAACTATCTCATTTAACCCATTTTAGTACCAAAGATAATTCGTAAGCTGCTCAAAATTGTCTAAATATGTTTAGAATAAAATTAGTAAGACGTCGCCGGTACAGAAGGGGTTAACCTACTTTCACGGCAATCTTCGCTGAACCTATTTGCCTTACCTAACCTAACATAACCAAACTTAATATACTCTTTGTGTCCGACTTTTTATTAAAATATACCGTAGATACACTGCTACTCAGGAAAATAAGTTTTCGAGGCTATCCCAAACGTGTTTTTTTTTTTTTATACTCTAATTATTTTGTGTACCTAGTATATGCATTTTGTGAGTTCATTTAAATGATTTGAACATTCAGAAAGGGCCTTGTGTTTCGTCCTAGAGGGTAACATTTACACAGAGAGTCGAGTTGATTCGATTCACATCTTTTCTGTTCGAGACATGCATTCGCCGAAAATCATTATTATTCTTCAGTTGCCCTGTGCCATTTGCAAGAGACCGGTGTTCTCGAAAAAGCGCTCCAGTCCTGACATTATTATTAACTTACAGTGTGCTGGCTAAAAAAATCCAGTAGGGTTGATAGCCTCTGAAGTCCTATTCTAACTAACTAATTAAGTGTCATTTGTTGTGTGAACAGCAGAAGGTGGAAGATATAATACATTATTTTCGATGATCCTGGGCTTGGTAAGGGACTGGTGTTCTTGAAAAGGGGCTCAGTGCTGACGCTATTCTTAACTTACAGTGTATGATAATGATAGTGATCCAGAAGGGTTGATAGCTTCTGAAACCCCTTCAACTAATTACTTGGACACACACAGGCGATTATAAATAGGCGACGTCGGGAAAGACTTGTGGCTAATAACGAAACCACATCTTAAATATCAATTTTGCCAAACATAGAACACTTGGGCAGGTTTATGATGCTGAATAACTGTTCAGACTTATATGTGTGTTTAATATTGTGGGAACGAGGAATGCGTTGTTAGCTGTGAAGTTAAGACAACCCTACAGAAATACAAAAGGTGGAAATATTTTGAGTATCCGTGGTGATCATCGTAGCGTGATTTCAGTGTTGTGAAAGGAAGTCGCTGCTGGCTTGATTTATTCAGGTAAGATTATTCAAGTAATTGAAATCAAAGTAACTTGCAATTTATTGAAAGTAGCTATTGCATTTTATAATGGGTAAACCTGACTTTTAGCACCAACAGCGATTTTAGTCAGTATTTTTGGTTGTGTGTGTTTTTGTCCTTCAGATAGTGTTGCATTACAATGATTTGTAGCAGAAATTAGTATTTACCAATTTTCCAACTATCTAAGAATACAGCCCCCACTAGTGGGGAGGGCTATGAAGATCAAGGAAAATGTGGGATTAAAGACAATAAAATAACAAAAATAAGCTATATATGACATTAACAGTTTGCTGCGAGATACAAGAGTCCATGAGGGGGGGGGGCCCCTCCACCCGACCATCTCCCCCCCCCCCCAGGATTTATTGAAATTCTCATATTTTGTCAGTAGGGGACAACAAACTAATGTTGGTACTTGTTTATTTGAGACCACACATTTGTTCTCAAAATATTAAAATATTAAAATATTAAATTGCTTCAACCCCTGGTAAACCAATAAAAAAGACTGTACTGTACAAATGTTGTCAATAGTCTCTTATAGACGGCACACAGTCTAGACGAACAACTGATGATGGGGAGTGGCAGTGCCGTACATAGGGAGAGTATTTTTTTTTCTTATATATCTCCCTTATAATACATTTCTGCTCTTAATGATATATATATATACAGTAGCAATGATGTATAATTATGCTCTACCGGATCTAATAGGCATAAACAGATATATGAGGCAACTGTTGGTGCTAAAAATCAGTAATACCTTTTAATTAACATTAAGGTATTGTTCAAGCAACCTTTCGTGGCGATTCACACGCTCTGAGTCACGACCTTTAAGTTTGCTTCTAATTTAACTGCTTTTGAGTCGAATCCCCATCACCCCCTTAGTACTTATTGGTATTATCATATATATTCCAAGCAGGGGACAAATAATAACTAATATCGGAATATAACAGTCAAATTAGACACGTAAAGGTTGTGACCACGAGCCTGCAAGTATCGCCACGATAGGTTGCTTGAATTGTACCAAAAATACATTTATTTCCTGAGCAAGGCAAGCCCAGAAAAATTAAATCAATAAGATATAGGGTAGCATTCAAGGAGACTACTGCAGGTCTCTTCTTCTTACCTCTGACCGGGTATAGGCTATCCTAGTGTTTACTAGCCTATACCCCTTTGAAATGATATTAGACTAACCTAACAACCTTACCTAACCTATCCTAGTATTATAGGTGGGGGCTGCTGCCCCCACACCCCCGCTTTGACTTAGATTTTTGGTGTATTTGTCTGTGAAGTGGGTATTTTTCAATTTGTTGATAACTAAAATCCTCCATGCGGATTATATGGAGAAAAATATGGCGAATCTATTGGTGCCTATTTTCCCTAATAAATTGTTTCTCATAACGTCGCACTAGTGTCCTTGAATATTATCAGATATAGACACCATTATTGACAGGTACTACTTCTGCTGCAGTTTATCCGTATTTCAATATGATTAGCTTGGGTGTGTGGGAGCCAAAGGAAAAAATATTGATTCCCCAACCCTCCAACTTTGTTAGAGGGCCTTCCAAAACTTATTACAACTGTTTAATATTAACCAGAATAAAGTTAAAGGGCGTTATTATATTTTGAAAGAGTTGACAAACGTGAACACAATCACACCCTAAAATTACATGCATACAGTAGTGACACAAGGGCTCCAAAGAGTGAGAGGAAGGCAAACCTCTGGGTTATGTGAGGCCAAGAGTGAGTGGCTGGCCAAGAGTGGGAGGCAGACCTAGAGTGGGAGGTAGGCCAAGAGTGGGAGGCAGGCCAAGAGTGGGAGGCAGGCCAGGAGTGAGAGGCTGGCCAAGAGTGAGAGGCTGGCCAAGAGCGAGAGGCTGGCCAAGAGCGAGAGGCTGGCCAAGAGTGAGAGGCTGGCCATGAGTGGGAAGCAGGCCACGAGTGGGAAGCAGGCCACGAGTGGGAAACAGGCCACGAGTGGGAACAGGCCATGAGTGGGAACAGGCCAAGACTGGGAAGCAGGCCAAGAGTGGGAAGCAGTCCACAGGTGGGGAACAGGCCACGGGTGGGAAGCAGGCCAAGAGTGGGAGGCAGGCATACAGAGAGTGGGAGGCTGACCAAGAGTTGGAAAAAGGCCACGAGTGTGAAGCAGGCCACGAATGGGAAGCAGGTCAACAGTGGGAAGCAGGCCAAGAGTGGGAGGCTGGCAAAGAGTGGGAGGCAGGCCAAGAGTGGGAGGCAGGCCGAGAGTGGGAAACAGGCCACGAGTGGGAACAGGCCACGAGTGGGAACAGGCCAAGACTGGGAAGCAGGCCAAGAGTGGGAAGCAGACCAAGAGTGGGAAGCAGGCCAAGAGTGGGAAGCAGGCCACGAGTGGGAAGCAGTCCACAGGTGGGGAACAGGCCACGGGTGGGAAGCAGGCCAAGAGTGGGAGGCAGGCATACAGAGAGTGGGAGGCTGACCAAGAGTTGGAAAAAGGCCACGAGTGTGAAGCAGGCCACGAATGGGAAGCAGGTCAACAGTGGGAAGCAGGCCAAGAGTGGGAGGCTGGCAAAGAGTGGGAGGCAGGCCGAGAGTGGGAGGCAGGCCGAGAGTGGGAGGCAGGTCGAGAGTGGGAGGCAGGCCAAGAGTGAGAGGCAGGCCGAGAGTGGGAGGCAGGCCGAGAGTGGGAGGCAGGCCAAAAGTGGGAGGCTGGCAAAGAGTGGGAGGCAGGCCAAGAGTGGGAAGCAGGCCGAGAGTGGGAGGCTGGCAAAGAGTGGGAGGCAGGCCGAGAGTGGGAGGCAAGCCGAGAGTGGGAGGCAAGCCGAGAGTGGGAGGCAAGCTGAGAGTGGGAGGCAGGCCAAAAGTGGGAGGCTGGCAAAGAGTGGGAGGCAGGCCAAGAGTGGGAGGCTGACCAAGAGTGGGAAACAAGCAAATACAGAAATCCAAAGAATATTTAATGAGTGAGAGGCAGTCAAAGAGTGAGAGGAATCCACAGAGTGAGATCTAAAGAGTGAGATCTAAAGAATAAGAGGAAGCCAGAAACTGAGAGGAATCAAAAGAGTGAGATATAAATAGTGAGAGACAGACGAAAGAGTGTGAGGAAAGCAAAGAGAGAAATCCCAAAAGTGCGAGGAAGGCAAGTCTCTGGGTTATGTGAGGTTCGGTGCTTCCCGCTTCCCTAATTGACCATTGCAGGAGGCGCTAGTGGGCGTCCAGAGAGCCGAGGGAACTGCCTATTTATGCACTCTAATTGGTCGTTAGGGGGAGGGTGTGTCTGGCAAGGAGGCTCAGCTTTCTCGGCCACGCCCCGACACAAAGATATATATATATATATATATATATATATATATATATATATATACAGTATATATATACAGTATATATATATAGAAAGAGAGAGAGAGAGAGATTGTTTATCTATTAAATCTCCTGTTGGCCTAAGTATTCGTAGCTATCGCGATTGGAATCGAATCTTCTTTCTTGCTATTACCTTGTATATGCATTTCACAGCTTCAATCAACATTCTCTGTACCGGTGACGTCTTTTAATTTCATTCTTACTTTTTTTCAGACGATTGTGTGCAGTTTAAGAAGGCTCTGAGGTAGTAAACAGGGTTAAATGAGATCATTCGAAGATTGTTCATCGGTGGAGCCCCTCTATAAACTGAATACAATCGTCTAATAGTAGCCAGAATAAAGTTAAAAGAACGGCACCGGTACACAAAGGATTAAGCAGTTAGAGGATTCAGAAAGGACCATGAATGATGTCCTAGAGTGTACAGTTGCGGTCATTAATAAGATGTCCAGCTTCAAACTGATTACAAAACTATCCGAAGTGCATACATCTGGTAAAGACAGCAGCTTCGACAATGTATGTATCAGCTTTAAGGGGATAGGGGATATTTGTTAATTTATGTGTTTATTTGTTATTGCTTTAGTTTCCTCCCTAGACCTCCATCAAACTCAGTAAATTATCCTCAAGATCCTCCTTAGCGATACATTTGTATATTTTTCGGTAGAAAAATGTTTTGGCCAAAGGCCAATTCCTCCTAAACTACAGGCTCGCTATCACTCCCAGGAAAAATAGATACCTAAATGGCACGAAAGGTCTTGATAATGATAAAGAAATGAGACGAAAGCTCTTAAGATTGATAAACTAATGGGGCGAACGTCATAACATCTCAAAACTATTGGGGCTAAACATGCGGGAGAAAGGGGTTAATCTAAAGCAACTACCTCCCCCTTAATGACCGGGACTGTATATTGTACAAGTAGTTGGTAAGCTTTTATATTATAAATGTGTGGCAGTGAACAGGGCAGAAGAGAAAAACTTTATTAATTATATCCCTTTCAAGATCCGATTAAACGCATTTTGTTTCCATTTTCTGGCTATTAGTAGCAAATGTTATTCGTATTAGGAAGGCAATCCACACAGAACCCTCCTTAGCTGTATAAAATCGTCTAATGAAAGCCAGATTAAACTATCAAAATGCGTCATAATCTTCCAAGGGGTAAAGGGATCGTTTCAAAATATTTAACCAGTGTGTCTGAATTATTCGAAAGGTTAGCTTAACCTAACCTAGCCTAACCTCACCTAACCTAACTTAGCCTAATCTAACCTAACCTAGCCTCACCTAACCTACCCAAGTCTACCCTGGATTAATATTGTCTAACCTTTTCCAACAGATACCATATCGAATCCGGTGATACCGTAAGGAACTTGGAGCTGGACTACCTTCGCCAGGGGGTGTTGAAGGTAAGAGGCTCGTCTATTTTACATTACATCATATATATATATATATATATATATATATATATATATATATATATATATATATATATATATATATATATATGTTAGTAAAGCCAGGTAATACATTTTTTTTAATACATACGAGGTTGAAAGAAATGGCAATTTCTGCGTTGGAAATTTTATTATTCAAAGTTTCCAGGTCTCTAATGAGTTTTCGCTGGGTGGCAGGAAGTATATGAATGAGATGAGCAAAGTTCATGGTGGTACAGGGTTACATAAATGTACATGATGATACAGGATATACGATGCGTTTCACTGGACAACCAGCATTATCAAGTAAGGGTAGAATGATATAAAAGGTAAACAAGAAGGGTATATATAGAGGGTGGAGGATCAGAGGAGGCGAAAATCTGGGGGCAAAAAGTCTCCTCCACCCTCTATATATACCCTTCCTGTTTACCTTTTATATCATTCTACCCTTACTTGATAATGCTGGTTGTCCAGTGAAACGCGTCGTATATCCTGTATCATGTACATTTATGTAACCCTGTACCACCATGAATTTTGCTCATCTCATTCATCTACTTCCTGCCACCCAGCGAAAACTCTTCAGAGACCTGGAAACTTTGAATAATAAAATTTCCAACGCAGAAATTGCCATTTCTTTCAACCTCGTATGTATTAAAGAATATATATATATATATATATATATATATATATATATATATATATATATATACATATATATACATATATATACACGTATGTAGTCTATTCACTATAAGTTGGCCAGAAATCTTCATCCTTAACCTGTACGTACAGGTATAACTCCAAAAGATCAAGAACAAATGTGCTGTATATTATCACGCCTATTTCCCGGCTGACGCTTCCGAAGTGGTAGAAATATTAGCTCGATTACTCTAGTCGTTTTTTTAGATATAGAAGTTAGTAGTAGATGTTTGGTATATTTATAATCAATGGACTATTGTGAATTATTACACATAGGAAAAACTGAAATGTTATTTGTGTGAATAAGGAAGGAAGTAGGGGGGGGGGGGTAAGGGAGATCAATTGTGACTATTAGTAGGATTGTGTGCTTAGCTGGCATGAGTGTGAGGAGGGATGTAGGGGTGCAGAGTTGTTTGTGTTTGGGGGCATGGGACGGGGAAGATTGTGTGTATGGAGGGGTAGATGTGTTGAGAAAGATTGTGTATGTGTGGGGGGGGGGGGGGGTTGAGATTCAGAAGGAGGGAGGGGAGCAGGATTGTTTGTGTTTGGGGGTAAGGGACGAGGAAGGTTGTGTGTATGGATGGGTAAATGTGTTGAAGGTGTGTGTGTGTGTGTGTGTGTGTGTGTCTGTGTGTGTGTATAAAACCTACTGATGATCCGAGTTTTGGGGCTTCCTAGACATCCACCAATCAACTGCGCTGGGCACAGGTTTTAACTACCCAATTCCTGGTTGAACAAAACAATAGGAAACCAATTAGTCTTCGATTTGATTTTCGTTTTGCAAGGGCGGGCTGCACTTTTTAAATATATACTCTGGCTCCATCTTCCATTTTGCAAGGGCTGGCCGAATATATATTTTATTACTGCTTGTTTTAAATATTTACCCTCCCTCTATGTGCCCTGTGTAGCTTCGGAATGTTTTATGTTTATTTTCATCCATGTTTCATCTCTTTGATTATCTATGGAAAGTTTTCAATCTACTTGGTGTTGATGTCGAATCTTATGTTAAATATTATTATGTACACTCGGATGCCATAGTCTCTAGCCCACTTATAGGAATTCGTGGACCTCCTATGTTATGCTTTATGCAATTATAACTATCTGGATTTATTTTTGGATACAACTTGATTTTCAATAGATAGTATATTTAGTTTGTAGTTGATATATAGACATTTACATTCATAAATTCGTTTCTATAGATATACTGTACTTCCATAATTAGATATTGGTGAGGTGCATGTCTATTTATGAGTGGGCTAGAGACTATTGCATCCCAGTGTACCTTTGTCTGGGGTACCATATTTAGTATATTACCGTAGACAGTGACATTACCTCTTACACTGTCATGTGCGGTTGTCTTTGCGTATTCGTTCATTCTACTTTAGGCTGTTATTTTCTTTTGTTTATTCATTATTGATTAATAATAGTTTATTCAATTATACATAATCATCATGCACAACTTGAAAACAGCGCATGGCAATATCCTATAGCGGTTAGCGTGATTCCTTCCTCATACTTCACAAATTATAATAATTATGGATAAAATTAATGAAATGTGATATAATTCTTATCAATGGTAAAATATCTTGATGCATTAAATGTCCTGATTGAAAACTGTGTTAATTCCTCCATATAAATGTATATATATATATATATATATATATATATGGATCTTCTGATCACTGTCTGATACAGGCCACCTGTCTATCACCTACCACACCTTCCCACTCTGAACCTGTTTTGGTGACTAAATGGCATTACGATAGGGCAGACTGGGAGGGTCTTCAAGGTTTCTTTATTGATATTCCCTGGACCTCTTTCTTTTCTAGTGATGCACACTCCAACTTGAGCCACATACAAGATTTTGTAAAAATTGGAATGGAAACTTTTATTCCTCATCAAAAGTACAGTAAAAGATCTAATTCACCTAAATGGTTTGACCATAATTGTGCTAGAGTAACTGAACAAAAAGCAATAGCCTACAATGCATACACAAGGTCAAAAACACATGAAGCCTTTAATTACTTTAGAAACATCAGAAATCATGCCAAAACTGTATTAAACCTAACTAAATCAAACTTTCTCCACAAGCAGGCAAATAAACTTCTAAATAATCCAAATGATAACAAAATATTTTGGTCTACTCTTAACTCATTTAAATCCAACTTCACTACTGCTTCATCCATTCCACCATTAAAATCTCCGACTGGCAATCTTGTAAGTGACCCACGAGGTAAAGCTAACCTTCTTGCGGATATTTTCTCCACCAACTCAACCTTAGATGAAATAAATCAAGATGTCCCTGTACTTAATTTTAATTCGCCTGAAATTCCCTCACTTAAGATCCACACCAGACATGTCAAAACTATTTTGCAGAATCTCTCAGTAGATAAGGCTCCTGGTCCAGATGAAATTCCTCCAATAGTACTTAAGAATTGCTCCTTGGTGCTCGCTCCTGTATTGGCAACATTTTTCCGTCTGTGTACTCATACCTCATGCTTCCCAGTACCCTGGAAAGAAGCAAACATCCATCCAGTTCCTAAAAAAGGTGCCTCTTCAGATCCATCAAAGTAAAGACCAATAGCTATAACTTCCACTCTTGGTAAAGTCTTTGAAATTATATTAAATAATCACATAATTAAGCATCTTGAGAATAATAAATTAATCAGTGATAGGCAATATGGTTTTAGACGATGTCGATCAACTGCAGACATGCTTTGCCTTCTTACACATCAAATCAACCAAGCTACAGACCAACATGGTGAAACACATACAATAGCACTGGATATATCAAAGGCATTTGATAGAGTCTGGCATCAATCCTTATTGTCGAAGATGTCACACTATGGCCTTGCATCATTAGTTCCACTAATTTCTTCTTATCTTCATAGCAGAAAAATACGTGTAATGGTAGATGGCCTTTATTCTCAATTTCACTCAATAAATGCTGGTGTTCCCCAGGGATCAGTTTTGGCCCCAATTCTGTTCCTCATTCATTAACAGGGATCTGCCTTGCTTAGGCCAATCGGCTTTCTGCAGACTCCCATTTTCTTATGTTCTTATGTTCTTATATCAATGATCTCATATCTACCACTCATAATCCAATACATTCCTACGCAGATGACTCAACACTCCACAGTTCCTTCACATTTACCAATTCTTTCACCCAACCCGATCTTATAAATTCAAAAATAAAAACTGCAATTTCTCTGAACCAGGACCTTTCTAGAATTAATGGATGGGGACAAAAGAATCTAGTTTCCTTTAATGCACAGAAAACCAAGTACATTCAATTTTCTAACCGACAGAATCTCACTGACTCCCATATATTTTTTAATGATGTAAATATTCCCACTTCCCCTAGTATTGACATTCTCGGTGTAACATTAACTACTAACTTGAGCTGGACACATTATGTTAGAAGCATTGCTAAGAATGCCTCTAAAAAACTGGGACTCCTGTACAGAGTTCGAGAATTCTTCACTGACGAGCAGTTGGCCGTGATATATAAAAGTCATGTGCGTTCTCAGATGGATTACTGTTCACCTCTGTGGGGTGGAAGTGGAGTGGTTGCATTGAGGCAGTTGGACAAAATTCAAAATAAAGCTATTAGATTAATCAATAACCCTGCAATCACACAGGACCTTCCTACATTATCCATACGAAGAAACGTTGCATCCCTTGCATTATTCTACAGATATTTTCACAGTAATTGTTCCGAGGAACTTGCTTCAATTGTGCCACCTCTCCACATCTTTCCCCGTAGAACTAGGGCAGCTGAGAGCGCCCATGAATTTACACTTTCTCCTCCACATTGCAGAACTTCTGCTTATCAAAATTCATTTATCCCCAGAGCTACTACTCTTTGGAATTCACTTCCCTCGAATTGCTTTCCACAAACTTACAATCTACAAATGTTTAAATCCAGTTGTTACAAACATTTTATGAATGGAGGATGCCTTTAGGCACATGGACCTTTTTGTTTTATCTGTGTTTTTCCTTCCTCCGTTCATTGTCTCTTTAAAAAAAAAAAAAAAAAAAAAAAATATATATATATGTTTCTAGTCTCTCAGTGGGAATCTAACCATCGACCATCAGGACGATAGCCGACGCTTTAATCAATTACACCACGGCAGTCTAATTGATTAAAGCGTCGGCTATCGTCCTGATGGTCGATGGTTCGATCCCCACTGAGAGACTAGAAACATTTAGTGGCTCACGTGTATTTGTGATATATTCTCAATATATATATATATATATGTTTCTAATCTCTCAGTGGGGTTCGAACCGCCGACCGTCAGGACGATAGCCAGCGCTTTAATCAACTACACCACGGCAGTAAGTTGATTAAAGCGCTGGCTATCGTCCTGACGGTCGGCGGTTGGAACCCCACTGAGAGATTAGAAACATTTAGTGGCTTACGTGTATTTGTGATATATACTTAATATATATATATACTGTATATATATATATATATATATATATATATATATATATATATATATACTGTATATAAAATAAGTTTTTTTACATTCTGGCTGAATGCATTATCAAATGTACTTGAGAGTGGTGTTCAAACAGAAATCCCTACAGGAGCCTCGAATTCAATTAAAATACATTGTGAAAACAATTACTTACTTTAATTCATATCTAACAACATTTTACAGGAATCTCTGTTGACAACTATTTTAATACTATATACATTTTAACAAATCCATTTTAATCCATTGGGTGTCGTTAGAGGACAAGACCTAAGGCAGCAAGCTACGAATTAGCGTAATACTTTTAGTAATTGCATGCAATAGCGATCTAAAAAAGGAAGAAATAACAAATAATAACACACATTCTTAAAGAAATACATTATATGCTAGAGCACAGTACATGAACAATATCCAAATTACTCGTAGAAGCAAATGATATCGGTAATTATAAATGCTTGCATTACCATTAAGACAATGCCAATATAAATTATGGCAACACTAATGAGAATGTTGATAACAAATACAATAACATAAAACCACAGACAAATAAAAAAACAAGTTAAACAAGGAAGAATAGTGGTTGTTAGAGCACCCATGGGAACAATGATTGTGTTTGTATGTGTGCATGAAGGATACAAAAACATCGGAGTTGTCTGTGCCACTGTTTCCTGATGATACAGTGCTGATGAGTCATAATGAGTGGGAGTTACAGGTTTGGGTATACATTTTTTATGCTGTGTGTGAGAAACGGAAGCTGAAGGTCAATGTGGTAGAGATTAAGGTTATGGGCTTTGAGAAGAATGCAGTCACAGAGTGTAAAGTGAGTTTGAATGGAAAATGTCGGCCCATATTTAACCCTTTCTAGATTATAACACATATTGACAGTTTATTCTATCTATCATTAGACAATTGTTTACAGTTTAGGAAGGATCTGTGTGAGTTATAAAGGTAAACACTATCTCAATTAACCCTCTGACTTCTATGCACCCTTCCATAATCTGAACATCATCCTCTACTAATAAGAGTGTACAAGGGAGGAGGGTTGTAGGAATGCCTAAAAGGCGTGGCACGGAATAGTGATGAGTATGGAAGTAAAGAATTAACTCCATGAAACATACTTACATACATAAAGCACACACACATGAATAATACATAGATGCCTCACTCCATGATAGTATGGTAATCTCGATATTGACGCACAGGAGTGAAGCATAGGTATTATTGAAAAGAAAAATCAAGAGTGAGAATGTTGGGTATGAATTATTTGAGAGGTGCTTGTGGAGTCACCAAAGAGATAGAGGAATGAGGAAGTACGGACATTATGTGGTGTGGATGTGGTGGAGAACGTAAAGAGGATTTCCTTGAGCTGGTTGGGTTATGTGGAGCGTATCACCAAAATAGTGTATTAAAGTGAGGTGGCAAGGCATCGAGGGAGAGCAGACCGAGAGTGAGGTCGTGGGATTAAGAAGAGGTATGTGAGTAACATTGCTGACACCGGCTGACAGATACATAACATAATATTATAGAGGATCATGAAGGTGATTCATTAATGGCCATCCCCTTGGGGATCAAAGAGTCTGACAATAGATTGATAGGCAGATATATTACTAGTTATGTATGTATGTATATTCTCAGGCACATACCCCATAACAGGGGTTGTCCGACTCGAGACATAGCCCACACAGAAACATCATATAAAGTTCCAATTATTAGGGTCTGGGACCACTTTCGCGTTCCCTCGCCCTCTACTCAGTCTAGCCTAGTTGGTGAATTTCACTAATCATGATAATAATAATAATAATATTAATAATGTTATCCCAGATTCTACAATAACATGCCGCATTTCAACCATTGGCGCCGTCCCTGCAGTGACAGCCAACTTTACCAGAATATCAATTCAGACACTACCAGCGTCTCTACCTTTTATCACACCCCTACCAGACGCCCTGCTATTCGTTTTGCCCCTTCCAAACACCCTGAAGAATATCAAAGGGAAGTACTACCAGAATGCCACAGTTTCCCATACTTGCCACCACCGAAGAAAATGAGAAGTAGTCTCTCCTTCCAACTGGGCCGGGAGACTGAAGTCACCTATACCTGCCTCTTCTGCCATTAATCTTTTAACTGACCCTTCAGTGACAGAAGGTCTCAAGTTCAACCCCATCATTAGGGTACCTGTGGCTCCTCTTCCCTGAAAGCCTGACCCCAGCAAAAAGCACCAGAACAGGCTGGAGGCGAGGATGCAATGAGTCTTAGGTAGCTTCTCAGCTCCAGCGCTATCTCAGTTTGTAAGATTATCGCTACCTCAGGATAATCTTGGTTCTTCTCTACCTCATGAAGACCACTATGAGTCGCTACCTCAGGGTTGTCAAGATTCGCTAGCTCAGGTATCTCGACCAATGTCTCTACCTCAGAATACTGGAACATTATCTTTACCTTGGACCAATTCTATTCTGTATATATACAATTGCACTATCTAGCATATTAATGAAACATGGAGTGAAATTCAAGCTGTTTGCGGATGACACCCAATTCTATCTGGCACTAAGTGACGTGGTGAATGTTGAGGAGAAGATTAGTGGTGTACTAAAAGACATTGGGAAGCGGATGGAGTCAAAGCAACTGAAATTAAATGAAAATAAAACTGAATGCCTATTAGTAGGCAGACGGGTGAACCTTGAGAGACTGGGCGTGCAAAGCCTCAATATCAATGATAGTGTGATTACTGTGAGTAGTGTGGTGAAGGATTTGGGAGTCTTGGTTGATAGTGAACTGTCATTTAAAAACCAGATTAATCAAACAGTGCGAATCTCTGCCTATCATCTGAGGAATATTGCTTTTGTGAGAAAATATCTGGATATTAATACAACCAAAATGTTGATCCACAATCATGTAATTAGTAAATTAGACTATTGTAATTCTCTATATTATCGACTACCAAATTACTTGCTACGAAAACTACAACTTATAATGAATAGAGCAGCAAGATTAATAAAGAGTTTACCATTCCGTGCGAGTATAACGCCGGCATTAATTGACCTGCATTGGCTGCCGGTGAAAGCGAGGATCATATTCAAACTGTGTGTTATAGTGTATCAAGCTTTGAACTATGGAAAGCCGGAATATGTGCGAGACTTATTGGAAGACTTCAATGTTGGCACTGATATGATGCTGAGACATGGCAACGTGCTGCAACAATTGAATGAGCCACGGTGCAATCATGAATTTGGATTTAGGGCCTTCCAAAAGAGTGCACCGAGACTTTATAATAATCTACCAGTTAATGTGAAAAGGTGTGCGAACATAAAGGCCTTTAAAAAGTCACTAAAAACACATTTGTTCAGGGAGTGTTATGACTTAGAAGATGGCACTGTGAGACAAGACTACAAGTGCTAGATGGTTTAAAGGGCAGCTGCGACGAGCGTCACATCTAGTGACGGAGCGCGGCTGAGAAACTCCACACCAAGTAACAAGTAACAAGTAACCTCAGGTTACTGCAGCAGTATCGCTCCCTAAGGATACTGGACCATTGTTGCTACCTAAGAAAACCGCATACTCGCTATTCTAGGTGTGCATTAATACGCCTGTCAAAGTGGCTCCTTCGCCAAGACCACTGCCAGCCAAGCAGAAGTAGTCAGAGAACCAGGTGCCCTGATGACAACCCCAGAGGACTTCAGAAAAGCAGATATACGATAGAAGAAGAAGAAACTACAGTCAGACCCTGCCCAAGACTTCAGGAGCAAAACTATCCTTCCGAAATAGAGGAGCAGAGTACATCGAAGCTAATTGATTCTTTTAAGTTTCTGAGATCCCTTCTAAACTATTAAATTCGGCAATACACACTTTATCTCTTGCGATAGAATTATAAGACTATCTAGGTTTTGTATATACAGACCTCTCAGTCTATAATAGTCAACATATAGAAATACTTATATAACGTCAAGACACTAAGAAACACCACACAAACACTGAGATCTAAATTCTGCTCCCTCTCCCTTCTATTTACTAGTTCTGCTTCTTTTAGGCTTAACCAAATATATATATACAGTATATACTGTATATATATAATATATATATATATATATATATACAGTATTACAGTATATATATACTGTATATATATATATATATATATATATATATATATATATATATATATATATATATATATATATTATCCACTTATAAACTCTAAGTACAATAGTATGTTCAGTATAAGTTATGTTTGATTCAGTCACAATTGTAAATATACATATAACTTTATACATCTTGACTGTGTACATTGTCCTAGCTTTAGTCCCTCAGTTAATGTAAGATACATATTGCGCTCCTAAAAGATTCTAGATCCATGGCCTTTTTGAATAATAATAATTATTATTAATATTATTATTATTATTATGATTATTATTATAATAGTTTTTATTAGTAGTAGTATTAGTAATATTATAATAATCTTAATAAAGATAATGATGCTAATAATAATTATAAACATAGGAATAAAGGTCAAAACTTAATACTCTAAACAAAAAGCCACCTAAAATATTGCGGGCGACTCTCTAAAAGTGGGTAATTATTATCGCGTCCGGAGCAATATTGTTACCCATTACTTAGTCACTCGTAAAAATATCTTAATTACATTACCGGAAAACACGAGCAGCCTCAGGTCCGGAGAGAGAGGTGGAGAGGGGGAAAGAGGGAGAGGGAGACAAAGAGAGAGACAAAGAGAGAAAGAGAGAGAGAGAGAGAGAGAGAGAGAGAGAGTGAGAGGGAGGAAGGGCGAAAGAGAGAGAGGAAAAGAGCTGTATAAAATCGTCTAAGTAGGTAAAATAAACTGTCAAAACGCGGCATGATCCTCAAGGGGTTAAGAATTACACTGTTTATTCACACAAAGCTCAAAGATAAGCATTGTGTACCTAAATATGGAAAAATTAACCCTTTTCATAACGAGGTATGTCCTTTTCATTATATTCTAACTAGATTTAAACGATTTTATGCCGTTTAGTATGAATCTTTGGTACCTAAAGGTGGAATGGAGTTAAGTGTGTAGCCTATTAATTGATTGAGGCCAATCCTATTCTGAATATAATCGCCAAATAATAGCCAGAATATAATGAAAAGCACGTAACCCGTACACATGATACTCGAATTACGTTTGTAGGCGTTGACCCCAAAAGACCTGTAGTTGTCTGAATACAAATGTGCCCGAGGGGAAGACGTGGAGGAGCTGGGTAGAATCGAGGAATGTGATTATATTGACATTGTAAAGCGGAATTGGGAGACTGAGAAAACGGATAGTTAGCCAAGTGTATAGGGAAGGTTTTGTACTCAGGAGTTGTGGAATATATACGAAGATAGAGACAAAATGCATAGAAGACGGGGAAGTGTGGGAGATAATTTGACATGCAGAAAGGAAAAATATACCAATAAGACAGAAACGTTTTGGAATTGAAACGAACAAAGAGACAGGAGGTATAGTAGAAGACGAGAAAGTGTGGGAGAAAATTGGGCAGGTAGAAAGAAGAAATATACCCACATGATCGAAAACATTATACAATTATACCAAAGACACAAAAGGTCTTGGCTCACCATTGGCTGCTGGCTTCAAACGCCATGGTACCATATTGATAATGGAACAAGTAGCAAATGATGAATGACGTAACGCAATGGTAACAAATTAATGAAGGTACATTGTAGCAAGTGATAAATAATGTAAGTCAAGGGTACCAAATTGATGATGAAACAAGTAACAATTATTGTGTAACGTACAATTTGTCCTAAGAGTTAGAATTATAAGTGGGAGGTCCAAACCTAACCTTAGTTCCAGCAACGCTGGAATTTTACAAGTCTCACCACACGCCCGCGATACCTGTTCATGCATATAGGACTAAACTAGTTTAAAGAAGAAATATATATTATTATATATATAATACATATTGGAGGACAAAAATAAATAAGATCTGATTAAGATTCCCGAACTTGAAACTAGGAAGGGGTGTTGGAACAAAGGAAATGTGGAGGAAATAGTGATATACTGGAAATACAACTGGGAAAAAAAATCAAAGTGAATGAACGAAATTTAATGGATTGAATGAAGAGTATATATTTAATAGAATGGAAATTGATGAATTGAATGAAGATGAATAAAATGAATGAATTAAATTGAAGAGGAATTACTTGAATGAATGAACATTAATGGGTTGAATGAAGATGAATTAAAGGAATGATTGAAACCCAATGGATTGAATGAAGATAAATTAAATGAATGAATGCTAATTAATGATTTTTTTTAATGGAAAATGAAATTAATGAAACTGGAAAGATGAAGATGACATCGAGAGATAATTCCATTGAAAGCCGGAATCGAATCACGAAACCAATGAAACTAGAGGGAATAGCAAATAGAAACCAGATGAAGATAGAAGAAGAAACTAAGGTGGAGAAACTTAAGAAAAATAAAAAGGGAATGGAAAGCGGAAACGCAAAGCATGGAGAGAGAGAGAGAGAGAGAGAGAGAGAGAGAGAGAGAGAGAGAGAGAGAGAGAGAGAGAGAGAGAGAGAGAGAGAGAGAGACGTTAGGAGAGGGGAAATTGGGAGATTTTTTTTGGAAAGGTGGGGGGAGAGGGCTATTTACACCCTCGTATTTCTCGGTAATTATATGAACAAACGAGGCTACCAAGAATATAAGGATTTACTCTGTACTTATTTACATTTGGCATAAACATCCCATTTAGCAGGCGGGCTGGAAACTAATGGTTCTGTTTATATGGATGTATATTATGATGTTCTTTATTTAATTGTGTTCGATAATATTAATTATATTTTTCGTATACAATAAAATATATAATGTATTTATTTATATATATACTCAGGCACATACCCCATAGCTGGGGTTGCCTGACTCGAACAGAAATAAATAAATAAACACAAAATAAACTCACACACATCTAGGTCGCCCATGAGAAGACCCAGAGACCAAGAATTACGAGGGGCCTCCAGCAACCCCTAGTCCAAGACCTCCCGGAGAGGTTCTGGTTGCAGCAGGCAAACACACAGTGGAACACACCCTAGTGCCTGCCCATATTACTTCCAGGCAGGGCCCTTTATATATACGCAAGCTCACCAGGCCCGGTGCCTGACTGACAATCATCTAGTGACTAGTCCAACTAGTGACCGACCCCCACTCCCTACGACCGTGTTATCACTCATCTATTCACAAGCATTATCCAATCATTCATATTCATCACTACTTCTCTTGCCTGTTCTACAATCATCTCTCTATCTTCCAACGCTTTTTTCGCACCATCTCTCCATCTCTTCCGAGTTCTTCTTCTAATTTTATTTCCCCTTGTTTCTGACTCGTATATTCTCTTTGTAAGCATTTCATCTCCCATTAGTTCAACATGTCCATACCATCATAGCACCCTTCCTACAGTACGTATGTAAAGTTTTGCTGATAAAAACAGTTTATTTGAGCCAGCTGTTTCTCAATCGCTTTATATCGCAATTTGGGTTGACAAATTAATATTGAAGAGGTATAATAAGTTTGTGAATCGAATTATTTATTTTCATATAGATTTCCTTCCCTTATCCTAATTCAATTTAGTGTGATATTACTATATTTGTTTCCTTTTCTCTGTTAGAAACTCCTAAAGGAAAAGTCAATATGTTGTGGTTAGCTCTCTTTCTTACAGTTGTGGTCAAAAATTTGTAGTCATTATTTAGATGCGAATTTGGTGCAGCCACAAGCCATAACATGTATACATCCTCTTGACACTGTAGCGAGCCCAACTAAATAATACAGACCTATGGAATACCCCAAATAATTCAGAGTTAGGCTTCATTGGTGTGAGGGGGGATTGGTTTATTGGTTTTTGGTTGATTTACATATATATTTATTATTTGTTTTTAGTTTCTTCCCTAGACCTCCACGTGTACATTATTCGGCATAAAAATTTCCCGGCCGAAGGCCGGTTCCTCCTAAATTACAGGCTCGCTATCACTCGCCAGGGAAAAATCGACACCTAAATGGGACGACAGGTCATGATATTGACAGGAAATGGGGCAAAAGGTTATATAATCGCTAAACTAGTGGACCGAACGTCCAAAACTAATGGGGCTTAATGACCAGACGTCTTTCTTAAGCTGAACACTATCGCCTAATATTTTCCAGAGTATAATGAAAAGGACGTCACCGGTACTGTATGGGTTAATAATTTGTTTATTAATCACAATATACTAAATTTAGGTAAAGTATGTGTAACTATTTATAAATCGTTCACATATACAGCAGTAGCAACGCATAAAAATCTCGAATTAGCAGAATTGGGTATGTCGCTTTTTTTTGTATTCGATTTGATTTTTTTGTTTTTTTTTAATGCTGAAACTGACTTACTTAATTAATATTTGTTATTGTTAATGTTGTACCTCCTATGCCGAATACATCTCTCTCTCTCTCTCTCTCTCTCTCTCTCTCTCTCTCTCTCTCTCTCTCTCTCTCTCTCTCTCTCTCTCTCTCTCTCTCTCTCTCTCCATAAATCACGGTGGTCCCTAAAATCACGATAAAATATAAACCGGAGATAAAAACGGCGAGATCGGATTCACATTATTTAACTCATTTTCGACCCCAAACAATTGCTGGGGCTCGGAATGTGATTGTCTGTATTTGGCTGACGACAATTATACTCCATTTCACAATATAATTACCGGCTACAAAAAAAAAAAAAAAAAAAAAAAAAATTAACTAAAAACCGATGTGGAACTGAATGGCCGAATAATTACGATCGACAATGAAAACCAAAAATTATACCCGGGTGAATGGCAGGCAGGGAAGCTATGTCGGGAACGTTTGTAGGGAGATTTCCAGCCTTTTCCAATAGCTTCCTACATTTTGCTTACCGGCTTCTCTTGTGACACCCTTTTGTTCCACTTTTCTGTATTTAGGATTCTGCTATCGCCACTCGATGTAAGTCCTGACGTCTTCCCGTGCTTCGTAAAGTGTGTATGCTGAGTGTGTTATTGTAAATTTATGTAATTCATGTTTGTTATATAATCTGAAGGTTAAAGTTTGCAAAATAAGTCATGAGCCGTTAAAACCATATCCTTGAAAACCTTAGAAGACCGTATTAATGTACTGTCAACAGAATAATTGCAAATTCCTGTAGTGTTTTAACAGGGTGTGTACGCTGCCCAATGTTTTGAAATCTCGCTGTAGCGCAGTAATGTCTGTCAGAGTTATGATACAAATCCCAACAATGAAATTGATTTAGAAGAATCCATCACAAGAAAATAAAAATTATAAAGGAGTTTGGATAATGTTCGATGCATTTTTTAACATATGGTATTTGGTGCTGTTTTAGAAACCTCAAATTGGAACATGACTATTTTTGCCAACTTAACAATTGCATATTCATAATTATTGACAATTTAACCAACACACCTAAACTTCGTTAGATGCATAAATCGCCCCCCGAAACGTTTTTGTGAGGCTACATCCAGGCCAGGCCAGGATTCAATTACGGGTCCTTACGCTTACGAGGCAAACACTCTCACCACTAGACCAAGAGAAGTACTTCGTTTAGAGACGACAATCGCCAGGGACATGCCATATTTTCGTCACTTGCTGGCTCAACCACGGCAAGGAGGCAGTGCAGAAATCATACCATCTGCAGCACTAAACCCCCCAACAACCGGGGTCACTGTGTCATCATCCCTGAGAATGTCTAAGATCTCTACCATTAGCAATTGTTGTAGCCAACCAGTTAAGACAAGTTAGTACGCCATGGGGAATCACTTTGCCTATATTTACAGCACCCCAACTAAGCCTCTCAAGTGTCCCACCGCTGCCACCATTTTAGATATTTCAAATTGGCACATGACTGTTTTTGCCAACCTTACAATTATATTTACATAACTATTTACAATTTAACCAAAACAACTTAAGTTTGCGTGACGCTTGCACCAGGCTAGTCCCGGATTTGAACCTGGGTCCCCATGCTTTCAAGGCCAACACTCTTGCCACTAGACCAAGAGAAGTACTCTGCTTTTGCTGGTAGCTCAACAATTTTTTTGCATCGTATTTCCGTTTAGGCACCTTGCCATAACTGCTGGTATTACACTGTGATATATAAATAAGGCCCCATTATATATATATATATACACGTTGATCACTGGACATTATCTAACCATGTCTTAAATAAGCATATGCAGTGGTGTCTATACCAAGGAAGGGGCCTGAATTCTCCTGACATATCGCTCCTCATCTACGCAGCACAATAACGAACATAATTTGATAAACTGGTGTAGCAAAATGGAGGACTGTAACTGTGGATTTGGGCGGAGTAGGAGTGTGATGAATGGTGGGCTTTCACAGTAACGAATGGTGGGGACTTGAGAGCAAAGTAAATTACATATACGGAGCGGGAAATTAAAGTCACGGGTCTGTATTGTTAAGTCTCTCTAACGAGGAACTCGCTTCCTGCTCTCGATTTGTTCTCCTTTTTTTTATCGGGAAGATTTACTTTTTATCAGGATTTTTTTTTTTTTTTTTTATCAGGAAAAATTTATAAATTAATCAGGAAAAATCGATCATATTTATTAGGAAAATTTGAGGAAAGATGTCTGTTTGTATTTCATTTTATGTTTAGTGATGAAGTCAACCAAATTAATATGTATTTGAGTTTAAATGCCCGGTCACAAGGTTTCCCATTATTTATAGTCTGTTTTTCCAGCTGACGATAAATTGCTGTGTCCTTGTCTTGATTACTCAGTTTATTTCGATTTGTTTTAGCTAAATATATCGTTAAGTATGAAAACTTGGCCGATTAGGCTGCGACTTAGTAATTTCATATTTGTCCATTACGCATCGATAAATCAGTTGGTAGGGAATTTAATATACCGTGAGCTGATAACAAACCAAAGATAATTTTCAAGAAGACATTCGCGGCGTTATTTCGGATTATTATCAGCACAAACTTCCAGAGTACACTTATAATTTATATCAACATAATACACACATGTTTTGGGAAAATATTGTACATATAATTATTTATTATTTTTGATTTATATATATATATATATATACAGTATATATATTTTTTTTTTACTTGTATTCCTAGTTTTATGTAACTTAACAACCCCACCTAACATTCTATATACCGGTACAATATATACTAGGATAATAGAAGAAGCATTAGGGTAGGTTAAGTTAGGTCTTTTGGGTTATTCATAAAGTTAAAGATTAAATCAACAAATTATAGTACAAGGAAAACAAAACAAAAAGAAACGCGTCTTCGTATCCTGAAAGAGTTAAATCCTCGTAGATAGACACACTATAGTTACTGTACCTCGGAGATCGTAGTATATTATCAAGATGTTTAAATACGCCATACTGTAACCCCTTGAGGATTATGACTCATATTGACAGTTTATTTTGGCTATTGATAGACGAATTTATTCAGATTAGAAATGGTATCAGCAAGTCAGAGGATAAATTTATATTCTTCACAATTCTTGAGTAGGCTGGTTGTTATCTTTCTCTTTTGCGAGTAATTATGTTTCAATTATGTCTTAGTGTTAAGGCCTCGTCATACAGAACTCGAACGTCGGGTGACCTACTCCGAACACGATGACTTGCATATTTGAGGCGAATTCAACCGATATTGTCCCGATGTTGGTAGAAGAAGAACATCCCCAGACAATGCCCCGAACAAGAGTCGAATATAACCCGATACTCCCGAACGACTTACGACAAAGACCCGACCATGATTCGAATATAAATTGATGCATGCCAGAGCATGACCCGACGATAACCCGAATGTGCGCCGAATCAGCCAACCAAGTGCGAATGAGATACGACGATCAGCCGACCCGATACGAAAGAAGTTATGAGGAACACCAGCCGCATCGGGCCGACCATCAGAAAACGTTAACACGATGCTAGACGAATGTGGGACGGCGACCTGTACCTGCCCTATATAATAGTGGGTGTGGTCGCACACATGGCAGTCGCACATCAGTCATCACCACGGCAACATGGGCCTCACGGAACTCGAGCCATCCACTGAGGTTATGGAGGAGGAGTTGGAGATGGCCATTATGTTTCAGGAGCTTGTTGTAACCAACATAAACCACCAACTACTCATCGCCACCCTCCTGAAGAAGGAGCGTCAGCGCCGTGTACGACCCAGGAAACCCAGAAGCTGCAGCGTCAAGCCTTGGGTCACCCAGAGAGCCACATACGGACACTACCACCAACTGCTAAATGAGCTAATGGAGACGGACAGGACCACCTACAAGTATTATCTGCGTATGGACGAGGACCTATTCAATGCCATAGTACGCCATCTTACACCCCGGATCAAGAAGGAGACCACCAATTGGAAGAAGCCCCTGGAGCCAGGTTTGAGATTGGCCATGACACTACGATTTTTGGCAACAGGGGAGGCATACAAGAGCATGTCGTTAAATTTTCGTGTTGGTGCAAACACAATTTCCCTGGCAGTACGGGAGACATGCGAGGCTATAATCCAGGAGTATATGGAAGAGGTTATTGTGTGCCCATCAACACCCGAAGGCTGGAAAGAGGTTGCCAAGGGTTTCAAAGAGAGGTGGAACTTCCGGCACACCATAGAGGCAATTGATGGCAAGCACATAGCCATACAACCTCCAGGAAACTGCGGCTCCCTGTACTACAACTATAAACACTATCACTCCATTGTTCTCCTGGCAGTGGTTGATCACCTGGGCAAGTTCATGTACGTGGACGTGGGAGCGAACGGTTCCGCATCTGATGGTGGCATCTTCCAGGTGACCGACATCCGGCAGGCCCTGGAGGACGGGGCAGCAGGCTTGCCGGAAGCAGAGCCATTTCCCGGGGAGGACCATCCAGTGCCCTACTTCCTCGTTGGGGATGACGCATTCCCCATGAGGGAGTGGTTACAGAAGCCCTACCCTCACCGAGGTCTCGAGAATACCAAGAGGAACTACAACTATAGACTGTCCCGGGCCAGGAGGCAGGTGGAGAATGCGTTCGGTATGCTGGCAAACCGCTTCAGGTGTCTCCTCACAACCATGAACATTCAGCCCACCACCGTGGAGAAGGTAGTCATCACGTCCTGTATACTCCACAATCTCCTCATAGACAAATGCCAAGGACAACAAGGAGAAGCATCTCAGCGTTAGGAGAACATGGAACAAGGTGACTGGAGCAGGGACCCCTTGGATGGACTACAACCATTGCCGCGGCAGAGGGGACCAGCCACTGCCAAACTTCACCGGGACTACTTGGCAGAATACTACAGCCGGCCAGAACAGCGCCTGCCCTGGCAGGTACCTCAAAACTGAACAGGTAAGTTACCATTCCAATTATTCCCCATAAATCCATGCCCAACCTAATTCATATGCCAGACCTATTAGACTTTCATTATTACCAAATTATATCCCGGTCACATTTCTAGTTCATTTGCAACTATCATAAATAAGATGTCAATTATTATTATTCTGAATATTATAGTTTCCTAGCATCTCTAGTATATCTCGTATAATAATGAGTTATCCTTATCATTACAAAACGCCAAGCTTATTAATTTAGCCCCTCAATATTGTATTATGAGTTCAGTCTACATAAATTAATCTCTTGTATAATGAGATATCATTAGTTTTTGAAAACGTCAAGTTAAATTCATGTATCCACTCTATATTGTATTAGGTATTACATTTAACATAACCTCTTGTTTTATTTAGAATAATAATAATGTCCTCCATTCATGTTCCCCATATTATTATTCATTGTATTGTCTAAATTTTGTTAGTACACATTGTATTGTGTAAAAAGGAACATTACAACCAACATATACACGTAATCATTATTAGTCACTGTATTGTATAAAAAGGAAAAGTACAACCAACATATACACATAATAATTGTATTCAACATACAAACAACTTACAAATTATCTTTGTATGTAGGCCTATATACACATATTATTGCCACCATATTACATACTACCTACCATAATAGTTTGTACATATCAATATCACGAGTCCATGGTTTCCACCAGCTTGCCCCCACAAAACTATGACTATTAGGTTAAACCTAGTAAAAATAAGTAGCAACATATTATACACACAGCCAACCCCAGCACTGACTAATAAGTAGCAACATATTATACACACAGCCAACCCCAGCACTGACTAATAAGTAGCAACATATTATACACACAGCCAACCCCACCACTGACTAATAAGTAGCAACATATTATACACACAGCCAACCCCAGCACTGACTAATAAGTAGCAACATATTATACACACAGCCAACCCCACCACTGACTAATAAGTAGCAACATATTATACACACAGCCAACCCCAGCACTGACTAATAAGTAGCAAGATTATACACACAGCCAACCCCAGCACTGACTAATAAGTAGCAACATATTATACACACAGCCAACCCCAGCACTGACTAATAAGTAGCAACATATTATACACACAGCCAACCCCAGCACTGACTAATAAGTAGCAACATATTATACACACAGCCAACCCCCCACTGACTAATAAGTAGCAACCTATTATACACACAGCTAACCCCAGCACTGACTAATCATGTGGTTTCTATAGTGACCCCAACAAGAATACCAACATATTTTTATATAAATGATGAGTAATAAGAGCAAGTTATTATACCCAGATACATTCTATTTTAATAACAATGATGAGTAATAAGAGCAAGTTATTAGCCATAATTGCTATAGATTTGCCAACAAACTAATAGGAATATAGAGTAATATGAATGATGGGCAAGAGCAAGTTACACAAAATTAATATTGACACCTTTATGAGCAAGTAACACCCCAAGGTTATCTATACCGACTCACAATCAAATAGGAATATAAAGTAATATGAAATGATGGGCAAGAGCAAGTTACACCACATTAATATTGAGACCTTATGTTACACCACAATGTTATCTATACTGACCAACAATCAATTAGGAATATTAGTAATATGGGTGGGTGGGTTGAGCTTATTTAAGCAAAATCATCAATGATGCTACTCACAAACCCGGGTGAAATGTCAACCATCCTTGGGGTTTGGAGCCTGTTCATCTCCACTGGATTGGCTTCAGGTCGTCCAGCGAAGGGTTGGTGGGACTTCCATCCTTGTGGCGTGGCAGGGGCTGCGATATTCTTTCCACCGTGGTAGTAGGAAGGGCCTGGAGCTTGCAGGTTCTCGTAGTAGACGTTCTGCTGGGTGTGGTGAGGGGTGGGCTGGGAAGACCCATGGCGTTGATGTGGTAGGGGCTCTCCGTCCAGATTACCCACCCGTGGAAGGGGGGCTGTCCCACGGCTGTCCCGCATGGCATGTGTGAAGCGCATTACTTCCATCTGGTAGTGGTCGAGAAGTGAAGGTTCTAATTGAGAGAGGTGGTCCTGGCCATAGTGATGGAACAGTTTAAGGGAATGCTGGGCTGGGGTCGCGGCCTTCTTCGTCGCATCCCACCTGTTGTAGAGCTCGTTCAGGTACTTCTCCCCTTGTCGTAGCTGTTGGCAAAAATATTTAGCATTAATTCAGTAAGAAGGTATAAAAATCAGGTGACAAATGTATTGGGGAGCATATGAATATTAAAATGTTTAACATTCATTCATAAAGACGAAATAAATTCAAGTTACGAATGTATTGGGGACCATATGAATATTATTGTATCATTTAATAATGAAGAAGACATCAATTTAAGTCACGAATGTATTGGGGACCCTATGAATATTGAGACGTGCATGAAAGGGAATGTATGCAAACATGAATAATAGTGATGTCTTTTTCCATCTCCAGTTCTGATAACATATACGTGTCGGTATGAAAACACAGAAAAGTCACATACAAATTTTACTGATGATAAGCATTCGATGGTTAAATAATACTAAAATTTACCTTGTCGTACAGGTCGCTCTCCATGGCATCACCCGTAGGCGCTTTGGTGCGACGACGGCCCGTGGATGTCGAGGGAGTCAATTCCTGGGTGGTGCTAGGGACACTGGGATCCTGCGACGTCTCCTGCGACGTCTCCTCCGCCATCGGGTCGTCGGCCAGCTCCTCCGCAGCCGTAGGAGCGATGTGGGTAACAACAGAGTTTTTCTTTTTGTACTTCTGTGAAATATATGGGGGAGTTAGTTTATCAGAATAATGGTGAGAATTATTATTGAAATGCAATTTCTACAAAAGATATTGAGTCATAATAGTGGGAAAAGAGTTATTATAGGTCCTCATATTCTCCGATTTGCTACAATGTTCTATAAATGTTTAATAAAAATGTAATAACGATTTCAATTTTGTTAATGCTGAGGTGAAAATTTATCAACTAACATGTGAAAGTATGATATCAAATATTGAGGCATAATGTGGTGGAAACAGTGGTTATAGTTACATTAGATATGTTGATTATTTTCAAATATAAATACACTGTTCTTGACAATTGGAATACTTCATGCAGCGTGACCACTCCATATAAATTAACACAAAATTATGTATAAACTATGTAATGTTGTATGGGAACTTGTATGTTATGATTATTATAAATAAACAAACATAAGTTGAAAAATAATACTCGACCTATTACTGTCCTTTCCCATGTTTTATTATTGTGTATCAGATATTTATAAGTTGTTGTAATATAACGTACCTTGCTCTTCCTGGTGGGAAGCTTCACGATGTGAGGCTGTAAAAATGAGAAGTCTCGACTATACAGGTCTCCCTCTCGGTAAGGTCATGTGCCCCAGAACCTGAGGGCAGCTCCTTCAGTTTGACATACCTGGTCCGCATTCCCTCCATCCATTTGCCTAGAGCCTCAACTGGAAAATAAACCTATATTATAAGCACTGTTTACAAAAATAATATAAGAAATGTACTATCAAGTACATGTGGTGTGGGAAGTGGTGGTGGACAGGAGTGAATGGAGAATGCTTGTGAATAGTTGAGTGAACACGTGGTCATTTGGAGTAAGGGGTCGGGCGCAAGTTCGACTAGATAATAGTCCATCAGGCGCCTGGCCCGGGGGGACGATTAATATGAAGGGTGTGCCTGGAAGTGTGGTGGGAGGGCTTGTGGCTCTGGCTCCGCTGCATGTCTGCCTGCCGAGATCGGAACCTCTCCGGGTGGTCAGGGGCCGGGGGAGTGCTGGAGCGACCTTGGTAACCCTGGTCTCTGGGTCTTCTCCTGGGTGACCTGGATGTGTGTGAGTTTGTGTTTTTTATCTGTGTTTATTTTTTGTTTTATGTTGTTTTTGTGTTTTCCCTGTTCTTGCTCTGTCTTGAATCGGCTACCCCCAAAATGGGGATTGGGCCTGAGCATATAGATAGATAGATAGATAGACTATCAAACATGCCGAGTAATTATATATATAAATGGAAGCTGTCTATTCACACTTTTGACATCACAGGTAAGCACACAGTAAATAACAAGATTTGGCATTAAACAACCAACACTGTAGACGGCACTTTATAAACATTGTACAGTAAATAACAAGATTTGGCATTAAACAATCAACACTGTAGACGGCACTTTGTAACACTGGACAGCAATAATATGTGTTGCATATGGCCACTTTAATTGTACGCAACAACTGCACTCAACCCACCTGTAACACGGAGTTCCGCGGCCTTGTTGGTCATAGCCCGATCCCGGATGTCCCTGTCTCGATGGGCCCGGAGTTTCTTGTTATAGAAGAAGTCATTCTCCCGGTACCACTCGACAACAGCGACTTCATCCTTCGCAGGCAGGGTGGCGTATGTCCGCTTTCTTTTGGAGTTATCTTTCATGGCAGGCGGCGTTGGTTTCTTGATCTTGGAGGGGCCTGGCTCTGGTGACAGCGTGGGTGGCGTTCCTGACGAAGGGTTGGGATCGGCGGTATGATCCTCATCCATGCTGTGGGATGGCGTCTCTCCTAATTCAGGGAAACTGTGGACCAGCTCATGCCGTTGCCGTTTTGTGACCAGGGGAAGTGACTCCATCTGGGTGAGGTCCTGTGACTCTGGAAGGGTTTGTCCTGATTGGAATTCAGTGTCTTCGTCACTCCCTTCAGAGCTTGATGAAGTTTGTATCACCAGATCCTCCCTTTCAGCTGCCGGCGGGTCCTGGGAGGCGAAGAGGTCCACGGAAGGCTCTGCTGCTTCCTTGCCCTTCCTGGTAGGCTTGCGACATGGTAGCTTGTCGCCCTTGCCCATGTTGGTGGTTGCTGTGTTGGGTGGAGAGGGAGAACTTGTCGGGACAACTTGTGTGGAGGGAGTGAGACCGATGTAGGCTCCGGCAGCTATATATGGGGCCCGTGCGCGTGGCTGCCAGCGTACGATTCGGCTCTCATTCTTCTGTGTCATGTGCAGTCGCGCCTCGCTCCTCTCTTTATTTGCTGTGCCGTGTTCACATCTCGGCGTGCTCGGGATTGCCCACGTGGTCCCACGTGTACCACCCGACACGGACTCGATGATTCTGCTGTTGTTCGGGGGATATTCGAGTTGTGATCCTATCTTATTCGTGTCATTCGACCTGTGTTCTTGCCAATATCTTCAACAGACCCGATTGGTCTTGCCTTATTCGTCTTTTTATCTGGGGAATGTCGTATTTCATTTGAGTAATTCGTCTATCATTAGGCTGATATTCGGTTTAATGTCTCCCTATATTCATACGATTCGGGTTATTATCGGCTTTTGTTCGGCTCATATTTGGATAGATCGTGTTAACTTCGCAAATGAAAATTACAACCGAACATCGGCCGAAACAAAAGAACGTAACACGAATGTAAGCCGACCATATTCCGAACGAGAGCCGACCAATTTTTAACGGTTTTTACACCCGAATATCGGCTAGAAGTTAACGCATGCACTAACTTCTGGCCGAACCACAGAATATTCGTCTGTACCCATGAACATCCCCAGAACTTCACCAGAATCAACAAAATCATTGGCCGAATTGACCCGAATCAACCCAAACTTTCTGAAATTTGATTTTTTTTTGCAAGTCATCCTGTTCGGGAATAGGTCGCCCGACGTTCGAGTTCTGTATGACCTGGCCTTTAGTTGTTTTGTGTTTTGGGATGAGTCCTCTCTCTCTCCCTCGGTTATATTTTATTTTGTGTTTCCGTTCATTTCTTTTTAGTTTTTTTTCCTTATGTTGCCTTTTATCTCCGTTTGTCTGGGTTTTAGTTTGGATTTCACCTTCGGCGGCAATGACTTTAATTTGATATTGCGCTGCCACGTAGAATTCTTTTTCATTCATTCATTCATTTATTCATTCATGATATGTGCATTATTTCATCTTCACTTACACCCATGACTCTCAAACACCTTAATTACTACCGTATCTCGACATACCACAATTATTGCAGGCGAAAAAGTTCAGTTCCAATCGCTTTGTATCTGAATAAATTACTAACGATTGATATGAATTATCTATAGGTGTGTTTGTGTATGTGTTTTGGAAGGGGAGAGAGCGGAAGGAAGAGGGGGAGAGGGATGGTGTGTGTGTGTGTGGGGGGGGGGGGGGGGGGGCATCTTCCATACCTTTCCCTAACCATTTGATAATACGATAACGCTTCTTACATAGTATTCTGGTAAACCAAACACGATGTTATTCAACATAGGAAGGATCTTTATTGATTGTATGGGGTACAAACTCTGTCAGTTAATTATTCAACTCTCACATAACCTTCATATCCTTTAGGTAAAAACGTAAAATGTTAGCTAAACTAATATAGAGAAAAACGTCATAATATTGAAAGGGTTAAATATCATTCGTAGAATTGAATATTTTCGGTTACCCTCAATTTTCGTGTCTTCCTTACTACGACCAGCTCATTATTTGTGGCCACTAATGTTATTAACTTTTCTCGTTTTGACTATTTTTCGCAATGCTATCGGAAATTAGACTGAAGATAGATTAATTTAGGTGACAAATGCTTATTAAAACAAATAGCACATAAGCTGCCAAACCAGTGTTGACGATAAAACTAAAACTGCTTGTGTGCTGCCGCCATTAGTGCCTCCATAAATATATCACCATCAATCTTGTACACCATCATCACCATCAGTAGGCGAGTTAGGCCCCTGTATGATAAAAAGCCTCTTCAAAAACTGTATAATATTATCAGTCAAAAGCTATACCCTGTTCATTATAGATAGGCCAGAAATCGTGACCTCTATCATCTGTAACTCATTAAAAGACTAGAGCAATTGGTCTGTAAATTTCTACACCTATTCCCAAGCTGACGCTTCCCAAATGGTAGAAAAATGAATTCGATTGCTCTAGTCCTTTATGGGTTACAGGGGTTAGGAGTCAACATATCTAGCCTACCAAGAATAAATGGACCATCACGTCCCAGGAAACTTATGGATCTGGTGTGATAATGGTGACTGGTAGGTAGATAGTCCCCTGTATCTCCATAATTACACCACATACCACAATTACGTATATATTCCCCAGCAGTCTTGTATCACCACTGCTGTCACCACACATTGCTAAACAGCGTCCCTCGAACAATAAGGGAAGGTGTACAGTAGGGTAGTAATTGAGAGAGTGAGAGCGAGAACGGAGAAATGGATAGGTGACGAGCAGGGCGGTTTTAGGAAGGGAAGAGGATGTGTAGATCAGATTTTTACCCTGAATTGCGTTATGGAGAAATACCTATGACAGAGTGGATAGAGAAGGTATGTGGAAAGTACTTAGAATATACGGAGTAGATGGCAAGTTGCTGAAAGCAGTGAAGAGAATTATGAGGGTGCAAAGGCGGCAGTACATGTGGAGAATGAGCAGAGCGAGTTCTTTGACCTGCATGTTGGGTTGAAACAGGGGTGTGTGATGTCTCTGTGGTTGTTTACTGTATATATGGATGGAGTCATGAAAGAGATACAGGGAAGAGCAGTGGATGTTGGTGTATCGCTGATAAGGGAGGAAAATGAGTAGAAGCTGCCTGTACTGCTGTTTGCTGATGATACAGTTCTGATGAGCGATAATGAATGGGAGTTGCAGGGTCTGGTAAATGTGTTTGGAACAGTGTGCGAAAAACGGAATCTGAAGGTAAATGCGGGGAAGAGCAAGGTTATGGTCTTCGAGAGGGGTGAAGCCACAGAGTGTGAGCTGAAGTTGAACGGTCACGCTATGGAGATTGTCAGCTCATTTAAGTCACTGGGCAGTGTGTTGAGTAAAGATGGGACTATGGATGAAGAAGTGCGAGAGAGGGTACAACAGGGGAAGAGGGTTGTAGGAACGTTCAAAGCAGTAACAAGAAATAGAGTGGTCAGTATGGAAGTGAAGAAGTCCTTGCATGACAGTGTGGTAATCCCGACACTGACTTACGGAAGCGAAGCAAGGACGTTCGAGAAGAGACTCAGACCAAGAGTGAGAGCGGTGGAAATGAGTTACTTGAGAAGTGCGTGCGGAGTTACATGGAGGGATAGACAGACGAATGAGGAAGTAAGAAGGAGGTGTGGTGTGGAGGTAGATGTGCTGGAAAGTGTGAAAAGGAACAACTTGAGATTGTTCAGCCATATGGAACGTATGGAAAGCGAGAGAATGACTAAGAGGTTGTACGAGAGCGAGGTGGAAGGACAGAGAGGGAGATCTAGACCGAACGAGAGGTAGAAGGATGGAGTGAGGAAGTATATGGATGAAGGCGGTGCTGCTTGGGAGGAGGGGCGTCGACTGACTGGGGACCGAGGTGCATGGGGGCGGTTCGTTCGTGGCCGTCCCTTCGGGGATCACGGCGTCAAGCAATAGATAGATAGATAGATAGATAGATAGACAACAACATTCACTCCCCCTAACACCCACACCCACCACAACAACAACATCCTCGTTCCAAACACCCATCACCACCACAACAACTTCCACTCCCCCAACACCCACCACAACAACAACAACATTCATCCCCCCTAACACCCACCACAACAACAACATCCTCGTCCCAAACACCCATCAAAACGACAACAACTTCCACTCCACCACCACCACCACAACAACAACATTCACTCTCTCTAACACCCATCACAACAACAACATCCTCGTCCCAAACACCCATCACCACCACAACAACATCCACTCCCCCAACACCCACCACAACAACAACAACATTCACTCCCCCTAACACCCACACCCACTACAACAACAAAAACATCCTCGTCCCAAACACCCATCACCACCACAACAACTTCCGCTCCCCCAACACCCATCACAACAACAACAACATTCACTCCCCCTAACACCCACCACAACAACATCCTCGTCCCAAACACCCATCACCACCACAACAACATCCACTCCCCCAACACCCACCATAACAACAACATTCACTCCCCCTAACACCCACACCCACCACAACAACATCCTCGTCCCAAACACCCATCACCACCACAACAACTTCCACTCCACCAACCACCCACCACAACAACAACAACACCCTCTCCCCACCACCACAACAACAACATCCTCGTCCCAAACACCCATCACCACCACAACAACTTCCACTCCATCACCACCACCACAAAAACAACATCCTCACCCCAACAATCACCACCACTACCACAACAATAACATCCACACCCCCAACACCCACCACAAGAACAACAACAACGCCCCCAACACCCATCACCAAGGCAACATAATCCACAACAACATGCTTAGCCCAACACCCACCACCACCACTACAAAAACAACATCCACAACAATATGCACGTCCCCACCACCCACCATCACCACCACCATAACACAAAATATCGACACCCCCAACACCATCCACAATAACATCCTCACTCCCAACAACCATCACCACCACCAGACAAATAACATCCACGTCCCCAACACCCATCACCACCACAACAACAACAACATCCACAACAACAACAACATCCTCACCCCCACCACCCACTATCACCACCACCACAAGAACACTATCCACGCCCCCAACACCCACCACCAGAACTTCAACAATACACTCATTTGGCGGCAGGGCCAGGCTAAAAACAACAAGCGCCCCCCCCACGAAGATTAATAGTGGCCACCCCCCTTTGTTCACCAGGAAACATTAGATAAATTAATTGGTCAGATGAATGTTCTTCTTGCTGACCTCCTCCCCGACCTGATTTATCGTTGTGGGGTCGAGAGGGGGTTGGGAAATAATGGTCGAAGTGGTCACATTCTGAAACTGACACACTCTTAAGCGACCACACTCTTAAACGGCCACACTCTTAAGCGGTCACACTCTTAAACGACCACACTCGTAAACGGCCACACTCTTAAGCGGCCACACTCTTAAGCGACCACACTCTTAAGCGACCACACTCTTAAACGGCCACACTCTTAAGCGGCCACACTCTTAAGCGACCACACTCTGAAACGGCCACACTCTTAATTAAACAGCCACTCTCTTAAACGGCCACCCTCTTAAGCGACCACACTCTTAATCCTTTGTGGGCGGAATGTTTTTGGAGATCGTGCAATCCCTTGCATGATCGAATTTGGTCACTTGCCCTATACAAAATTAAATGGCCACACTCTTAAACGGCCGCACTCTTAAACGGCCGCACTCTTAAACCGTCACACTTTTAAACGGCGACACTCTCAAATGGCCACACTTTTAAACGGCCACAATCTTAAATGGCCACACTTCTAAATGACCAAAGTCATGGAAGGCCACAACCAAAATTACTACCTAACCCAACTTAATCAAGCCTAACATTTCAAAACCTAACCTACACTAGCCTAACTAGCCAAGCTTAAGCTAACCTAACCTAACTTAACCTAATCTACCCTATGAGCGATTTGGATTGTGGCCGTTTTGGTTGTGGCCGTTTAGGAGTGTGGCCGGTTTAACCCGCTCTCGGGACTAACAGTAGGACCTCGTGGTGGTGGAGTTGTCCTCGATTCGGGTTTATATTATGTTGTTATTAACACATTCAGTATCGGTGGCATTTTATCTATTTTATTTCAGCCAGATTTAGACAATTTTATGAAGCTTATGAAGGATATATGGTAGCTAAAAGGAATAATTGATGTGGTGTGTAGCCTTTCAATTGGTAGATATCCTTCCTAAGCTAAATAAAATCGTCTAATAGTGGTCAGAATATAATGAAAAGAACGTCACCGGTACTGCATGGGTTAATTCTATTGTATGCAACCTTGGAGCATATGGTATAGTCACATTCAATTAATAGCCGACAACCTAGATCAAGAAGTATGTAAATTGAAGATTAAGCTTATTTCATGCAACCATAATGGAGCAACTGGAATAGTCGCATTCAATAATTCGACGACAACCTAGATGAATAACTGTTCTTTGAATATAAAACCTTTCTATTGATTTACTTCTTATTAATTTATGATTATTTTTTGTTCACCCTTCAGTACAAGCCCCAACACCTTGGGTAATAAATTACTGTAGATGATGAGGATTTGTGGCTGTAAGTGTGTGTTGTGACGTTAACAACTCCGTTAGAACCGCATGGCTTGTCCTACAGTGACTCTCTAGGATCGCCAGGGCAGTGGATGTGGCTACAGTTGATGTATTATTGTGTGCTTTATTTCATATGAAAGCTCGTGTCATGGGCAGTCCAGAAAGGCTCTTTGTTTTCGCCCATGTCAAGGCTTTATATATTTAATTGCAAAGTATATGTTTTATCATTAAGTAGTAATGATAGGAATTGAGAGAGAGAGAGAGAGAGAGTAGAACAGAGTGAGAGGAGGCGCGTAGTGTGTTGCTATACTCGATGACGTCATAGCTGGCTGGCCTCATGGGGATTCGTTGAGGGAGTTTTTTACCATGCTTTGTGACGTCATGTTTGGCTGGCTTCTGTAGTATTGGTTGGAGGACTTGTTACCGTTTTTTCCCACGCGGCTCGAGCTAGTGCGAGTATATATACAGCCCTCTCGCCACTTTCTCCCTCAGATCTGGTTTCTAGAACGCATCCCTCTTACCCTTTGATACCTGTCCCCCGCACTGTACCTGAGAATCTTTTCCTCTGCCTATCTCTCTCATTTTCCTTATCTTTCACCACCTTTTATTAATGGTATACCCCCTCTGGTTAACTCTGCAAAATCAGCTTCATGCTGGCCAGTTGTATTGTGCGTTAAGGTCTGATATAACCCATGTTTTGTTAAGATAAGTTGATCACGAAGCATTGGTTGGCATTCATATTGTTTAGTACCGCTTCCTATAATTATTAGTGTTCTGCTGGATTAGATAATGCTAGACTAGGAGTCTGATATTATAAGGTATTGTTTCCTATGAGTGCTGGCTTTAGTTAAAAGCTGCACGACATACCTGAGAACTGGAGTTGATTGAGTAATAATAATAATACTAATAATAATAATATTTATTCAGTTAGCAATTTACAGAGTTGGTACCACATAGTATGTTACAAATATGACATGTACCAGCCTTGCATAATTCCAACTAAGGATAGCCCAATAAGGCCGTTAGGCGTATTTCCATTGGGGTCCTTGTGGGATTAGGTTAGCTGGGGAAAAAGGGGAGGATAAAGAAATAGATACTTTAGAGAAAGTATTTCTAGAGGGCTATTTTAAGATACCTTACATCCTATAGTAAATATCAGTAATCCGTAATCAGTAATCATTTCAGTTTGGTTTGTCTATCTCTTATGTCGCATTTAGTAGTAGACATAAGCTTGGTGCTCCCTTCTCGCAGCTGTCCGGTTCAGGTGTTCCTTCAGGCTACGTCTGAAAGAATACAGTGTTCTCTTTTCACGGACTGACTGGGGTAGGTCGTTCCAGTCTTTGATGGCGGTGAAGAAGAATGTTTGCTTACCCTGTCCTTGGATTCTCGGGATCTTAAAATTAAACATCCTGTTTCTTGTATTATGTCCACTCCTCTCATTTGCTTTAACAAAATCATTCTTTAGATACTCTGGAGCTCTGTCATAGAAAATTTTGAAGGCATTAGTGAGCCTGATTTGTTTGGCCCTGTCAGAGACATTGAGCATACCTAGTGACTGAAGTTGTTCCTGGCCAACATGTGATCTGGGTCCTAGGTTCAGCATGAACCTAACCATTTTATTTTTAGTGACCTGAAGTTTGTGCTGTGCTGATTTAGATGATGCAGAGTACCAGGATGACACAGAATAGTCAAAATTACATTGAACAAGCGCTTGGCAGAGGGTCTTTTTGGTCGCCGCGGGCAAGCATCCCACCTGTCTATACAGGTATTTTATATGTGCTCTACACTTACTCAGGATAGATTCCAAAATTGTTTCACCTGACAAACTCGCGTCCAGTTTTAGTCCGAGATATTTAACTTGTGACACTGTTGTTATAGGAATATCATTACAGTTGACCGAGAAGCCCACAATGTCTTTCAGTTTGCGTTTTGTTCCACATTAGATGGCTTCCGTCTTGCCCAGGTGAAGAGATAGTCTATTGTCCACTAGCCATTCACTACATGATTCTAGTTCTTTGGAAAGTGAAGCAGCAATACTTATTGGGTCTTTTCCTGAAACCAGAAGCACGCTGTCGTCTGCATACAGTAATAATTTACATGAGACGCTCAGTTCCATGTCGTTCACATAACAGAGAAAGAGTAAGGGACCAAGGATGCCTCCCTGCGGGACCCCACAGTTAATTGGCATAGGATCAGATATATTATCATCAATTTTGACTCTTTGGGTTCTACCACTAAGATAAGATTTAAACCAGTTCACAGACCCTATGCCCATTGCTTGTAGTTTATTACATAGGATATCATGGTCTACTGTGTCAAACGCTTTTTGTAGATCAAGAAGGACCATACCGGTGTAGTTACCTTTAGAAATTTCTTTACGAATGTGATCCGTTAAGTGGATGAGACAGGAGTCTGTCGAGTACATGCATCTGAAACCTGATTGAAACTTATAGAATAGATCATTTTGTTTGAGGTAGTGTTCAATTTGGGTGTATACCGCTCTTTCAAGGATTTTAGATACAAAACATAATATGCTAACTGGTCTGTAGTTACCAACTTCTAGTTTATTTCCTTTCTTGAATAGAGGGGTTACAATAGCTTCCTTCAGTTCAGCAGGTACAGTGTTGGTGTTAATTGACAAGTTGATGATGTGGGTTAGGGGGTCTGCTATACCAATGGCTCCATCTCGTAGAAATTTGTCAGGAATTTTGTCTGGTCCTGTGCTTTTATGTACATTTAGGTTAGACAGCTCGTCAAAAGTGTATTTTGGTGTAACATTTTGCAATCCAAATGTGTTCGGGTGTATGTCTTTATCTCTGTAGAAATTTCGAAAGGTGGCCGTTGTTGTCGTGTATTTATTGAGAGGTTGAGGTAGGTTCTGTGCAAGTGTGTTTGCTATGGAGGTGAAGAAGGAGTTGAAGTAGGTTGAAATTTGTCGTTTATCGTGGCAAACCTGATCATTAATGGTGAGAGCAATATTAGTGTTAGACGAATCCCTTGTCTTGTTGCTGTAGCCTGTTGTTTTTAGGTGCCTCCATAGTTTCTTTGGGTTATTCTGATATTCCTCTGCCTTATTGTGAAAATAATTAGTTTTCGCTGATTTTATTTTCCTACTTAGTTTATTCCTGGCCCTGTTGAACTCATGTTTCAGACCTTGATCCTGTCTATGTTTCGCTAGCCTTTTTAACAGATTGTCCCTGTGTTCCAGATGGTGTAGTATGTCATTGTTGATCCATGGGTCTGACCTTGCTTTAATTCGTATGTCTTTCAGAGGAGCTATTTCGTCTAGAATGTTTGTGATGATGGTTCTGAAGCCAACCCGTGCGTCATTAACGTTTGTACTTCCAAACACTGGAGACCAGTCTGTATCCCATAAAATGTCCAGAAATGTTTCTTTATTGTAGTTTCTGAGTGACCTTGTTTTGATAACCTTGTGATTCTCTAGGGTAATTTTTGTGGTTTTTCGTGTGCAATATGTGACGAAGTGATCACTTATCCCAGTCTGTATAACCCCTGATTGGGATATTTTGTCCTCTCTGTTACAGTTTATGTGGTCTATTATTGTGGCAGTGTTCTCAGAGATACGTGTGGGGTTGTGATGAGTTGTTTGTGATTGTGCATTGTCAGTATATGCCTATATTCTCGTACAAGCCTATCATTTCGTTGTTTGTAACACAGGTTAAAATCCCCTAGTATAATGGATTCATTCCGAGGGTCTAGCGATGACAAAGTTCGTTCAAATTTGGTCAAGAATTGTGTGTCGTTTGGTGGCCTATAGCATACCCCAATTGTGATGGGTCTTGTCCTCGGCAGGTGTAGATCGATCCACAGAGCTTCGTGATTTTCTACATGGAGGTCGGTCCTAGTTGTGTGTGAGGTTGTTTTTTACATACAGACATACTCCTCCCCCATGCCTATTGCGATCATTCCTAACCTCATTGAAACCTTGAATGTTTATTTCACCATCGTTTATACTTGAATCCAGCCAGGTTTCTGTGATTGCAATTATTGAAGCTTTGGCCTTATTAGCTAACAAGTTAATTTCTGACAATTTATGGTACATTGATCTGGCGTTAATGTGGATAAGATGGAGCCCTTTGTTGGTGAACACTCTGTATTCATCTTTGATTTTGAATGTGTCCTGGCTGGATTCTGAGTTGTTAATACTAATTGGTTCATTTACATTAATATTCGGTAATGAATGCAAGGCACATATGTTGCATAGGAATTCCCGTTCTTAACTGTTGGTCTTCTTAGAGATGCACTTCATGTGAGCTACAGTTTTACACTTAACACAGTTTAGGATCCTTTGTTTTCTTGTTATGAGTGATTCACATATTTCACAAATGATTTTGACCTTTAATAGCTACTTCCCTACATTTATCGCATTCCACTTCTTTTCTGCTAGTAACGTAAGTACATCGATCGTGTACTGTTTCATTACATCTACTACATTGTGACGTTGTACTCCTTTTGTTGAATCCAATATCGCACACTATACATATTTTCCTGTTACTGTTCATCGTACGTCTGGCGGTGTGGTGATCAGCTGTGCGCCTTGAGCGGCTGATGGTGTGTGAGCGCGTGAGATGGGGACAGGTTGTGGCTCCCCCTTGCCCCCCTCCCACCCCTACCTGTATTTGTTGTTTGATGTCCTTGTTCTTGGCCGTTGTTGCTGCTTTATTGTTGATGTTGTTGCGACTGATCCCTTCTTTTTTAGCTGTTCTGGATGCATGTTGAGCTACCTGGGTCGCCGATAGTGTTGGGTTGTAGTAGGTTTGGTTGAATTGTTGTGCAGCGGCGTCGTGTTGTGGGGGGGGGGGGGGGAGTAAATTCTAGTCTGTGTGCCATTGAGAGTAGAGCATGCACGAATGAGGGCTTTTTGCCTATACCATTCTGCACTTTTCTAAGCTCGTTGTTTGTCTTTGAGGTACGTCAGGAGAACGCTTATTACTTCGGTATTAAGGTTTCTCAAGAGAGCTACCCTTCCCTATAACGTAATAATTGACGCACAGACTTGAGATTTGCAATAGGCTATGCGGCATGCCATGCGCACCAGTATCTCGTATCATTGACTCTAGCTAGACTTTATCAGTCATAGTAGACATTAAGTATATTAACCCAATTACTCTTATTATGCATACCCATTTATGATTACACAAGCATTTCGCAGCCTAGTTTGATGTATTGAGACACAAACGACTTAGGCTCTTTTTGTTGATAGGAATACTGCATTGTTGTGGCGATCATTATTATTGTTGTAGTGTTTAGGATATTCTTGGCTCCGACGGCATTATATATTCTGCCTTTTTGTGTGCATAGCCTGCACGAGCATTGTTCCGCTGCCTGCCTTTTTGGGTTCCATTTCCGATACGAGCATCTTTATAGCATCTAACATTTAAAGAAGATTCCTTGTTGGTGTTGAAGGACTTTAGTGCACTTTCTTTCATGCAGGAGTGCCTGACATTTATTGATTAAAGTAACGTAAGCTGTAACTTCTCTTACCACCTTACTTTGCATACCATAACCAAGTACCTTCGGTTATAGGTAGTAATAGGCTGTTTTCACATAACATTAAGCCTAGAGTAGACGCACATTTATTGAGAGTTTAATAACCTATTATTGCATATAGAACTCTGTAGAGTATTTGTGTTCTTTGTTCACTGGGAATATACATCAGAGGTTGGATCTAGCGCTTTCCGTTGTAGCATTTATGCCATTACTAGTCCAATGAATAAGAGCCCTGATATATTTAAACCTCAGTCGTAACAAATGGCGACCTTACCTAGGATTTGGTGAACCTACATTTATTAGCAGGGAACATTTGTTGTTTTGGGGAATATTTTGCGGGGATCAGCAAGATTTTTTTTTTTTGCAACATAGTATAGCCCTTGAGTATTTCCGAGAATTTTTGTGTGTATATTGAGGTATAAGAGTTTGGGGTGCTTCTTTTCTGAATATTGAGGTGGGAAATTTTTGTGAGCATCATGTCTTATACCGGATCAGAGGAGAATGGAGACACAGTACGTAATGTCGAAACTGAGGAACAGCAGTATGATGAAAGGGTTAATCAGGTGAACTGTGAGGAGGATGCTAGGATATTTTTGCAATGGCCTGTTACTGCCGAGCGGTTGGAGCGTATGAATCGGTACGGTCTTCAATGCCTGGCCACAGCTATCGGTCATGCGGGTACTAGCAGCATGACCAGGGATAACTTGATAACGTGTGTACTGGGCAGGGTGACTGGTGAGCGAGATGGGTTGAGTGCTCAGAGCCCTTCGGCCATGCTTCCCCTACACTCGACTCCCAACCATCCCAGTAGTTTGCCGACCCCAAGTACGCTTCCACAGTTGGGTGGTGACTGGCAGGGTGGGTTGCCCCTGGGGGGACCACCGGTAATTTCAAACCGTAACCGTGCTCCTGATCAGTCTGTCTCGCACTTATTGAAACTGGTTCCGGTGTTTGATGAGAGTGGGGTAACAGAATTTTTCGCACGCTTTGAGAAGAAGTGCCAGGAACACCAGTGGCCAGAGAATAAATGGGCAGCACTTGTATCCTCTAGATTAAGAGGCAAGGGTCTTAAAGCCTACGATGCGTTACCTTTGGAGTCATGTATTGTGTATGAGGATCTCAAGGAGGCTGTCCTGAGGGCTTACGAACTGCAACCAGAAACGTACCGTTTGAAGTTCCGGGGTGTAACTAAGGGAAGAGATAGCACCTTTCTGGAACACGCCCGGGACTTGTCCGATGCTATGGGGAACTGGCTCCGATCTGAGAAGGTAACAACGTTTGATGGAGTTAAGCAGTTGATGATGTTGGAGCAGTTCTTTAAGAGCACGGGCGGTGATCTAACTTTGAACTTAAAGGAGAAAAACCCAAGAACTCTAGTCGAAGCAGCAGAAATGGCTGATCGACGGCTGTCGTTGATTCGGGGTTGCGGGTCCTCACAGAAGTACGATGTAAGTGCTAATGACCGTTATCCTCCCCCTCCCCATAGCAATGACACATTTAAACAGAAGAGCCATGAAACTAAAACTGAATCCAAACCTTACACCACATCGTATGTGAAAAGTCAGGGCCTTTTACATCACAGTATAAGCCGAAACCGAAATGTATGTGTTTTAGTTGCCACCAGGAGGGTCATAAGGCAATTGAGTGCCCTAGTCGACCTCCTCCGGCAGCCGTGTCTTTTGCTCACGGCATTGGAGTGTTCAAGAGGACATCGGAGTTTGTTAGAGGCATTTCTTCCGAGGTAAATACACTGCCAGTGCAGAAGGATCCGGAAGGCTTATTCCCTGTCCGTGATGCCTTTAGTGACCACAGGGGACTCGGTTGTGTGGAGTGGGGGGGTAGAAGACATGAGGTGAGAATTTTGCGTGACACTGGGGCATCGCAAACACTGTTGAGAAATTTCACTGGTAAACCTGTCAATACGGCGCGGGTGGTTGTGGTTCAGGGAGTTAATGCGACAAGGTCATACCCGCTTGTAAGAATGAAGATGGAAGTTGAAGGTGTGACTCGGGACCTGGATGTAGGAATTGTGGAGAAGTTACCTGTTGGGGGCGTCGACCTCCTTCTCGGCAACGACTTTGCGGGACCTACTTCTTAGGCTCCACCCTTAGTCGTTGCCGAGAAGCCGGCCGACATGAGTAGGGAGGAGCAGGAGTGGGTTGAGAAGTGTCCGGTGCAGCCTATGGCGTATGTTGTCACCGGAGATCCTGCATCCAGGGAGTCACATTCTGGTCAACAATCTTTAGATCAGCGGAGGAAGGGTACCGAGAAGGGGTTGAAAGTTGATGCGGTTGAGAGTTTAGTATCAACGGACCTTCTCGGGGACTCATTATTAGGACCACATTTCGAGTCTGGAGAAGACCCAGTAACTGTTCCTGAAAAGGCAGAGGATGGGCTTAAAAAGACGAAAGAGTTGAAGGAGGACAGTGATGCACAGTCGGGAGATGTAGCAACAAGGTACCCTGACGCGTACCCTGTGAGAAATGGGTCGGCGAAGACGGTGGTCCGAAACTTGCTAGTGTATTTTTCCCGGTATGGTTACCCGCAGGGGATTCAGTCAGTCCAGGGACCCAACTTCACTTCTAGCCTCTTTGTTCAAGCAATGCCGCAGCATGGGATTGTTGGGGTTGTGTCATCTGCGTATCATCCGGAGAGCCAGGGTGTGTTAGAGCGATGGCACTCAGCCTTAAAATCTGTGCTTCGTTGTTGTTGCTTTGAGAGTGGGAAGGATTGGGATCTTGGCCTGCCATGTGTTTTGTTTGCTGTGCGGGAGGTACCTGGGGAAGGTTTGGGATTCAGCCCTGATGAGCTCGTCTTTGGACACCGTGTCAGAGAGGCCCTCCATATGGTTGAAGAAGTATGGGAGGGCGCAGAAAAACCTTGTTCTATGCTCAAGTGTGTCCTCGACAGTCGAGAACGGATGTTGCGCAGTCTGGAGTTGGCTGGCCGTAATTTGACTAGCTCTCAGGCCCTCAGGAAGGACAGGTACGACCTCAAGGTTGAACTCAGGGAGTTGCACGTGGGTCAGGAGGTGTTGATTCTACTGCCCCTTGTAGGTCACCCCTTATCCGCGAAGTACGCTGGTCCTTATAGGGTGGTTGAGGAGCTATCAGACCTGGATTACTTGGTAGCCACTCCAGACAGACGGAAGTGCAATCAGTTATGTCATGTTAATCCCATGAAGGAGTATGGGAGGCACCCCCCTGAGCCTCTCACTGTGCCTGTGATGACGTTTAGCAGTCAAGGTGGAGAAGGAGAACGGGACAGTCAAGCTCAGGTGGGGGATACCTGGAAGGATAAGAAATTCAAATGGGCGCCTGAGTGTGAGAAGGCGTTTGGAGTAGTGAAACACCTGTTGTGCACTCACCCAATCCTCAGGGCCCCTGACTTTAGCCTACCTTTCCAACTAGCAACGGATGCTAGTGGTGTGGGGGCTGGTGCCGTCCTTGTGAAAAAGGACGATGATGGGCTGGAGCATCCTGTTAGTATCTGCTCGGAAAAGTTCAATTCAGCCCAGGGGAGCTGCTCTGTTGTCGAGAGGGAGCTGCTGGCAAGTGTACTTGCTCTGAGGCATTTCGAGGTCTATGTTCCAGCCTATGGTCTGGTCATTGTAGTTTACCCAGATCATCACCCTCTCAAGTTCTTGGACCAGTTTCACAATCGGAATATGAGGCTGACCAGGTGGTCACTAAGGTTACTGGTATATAACCTGGACATACGCCATATTTCCGGTTGTGACAACGTGGTTGCAGATGGTCGTTCAAGGGTATATGATCCTGGGTAGATAAACACACGGGTAGCCTCCTGCTTTAGTTTGAATAGTATTTTGCACTTGGTGCTTGTTGGCTCGCGGTTGTAGCCCAGCGTATTGGGTCGTAAAGCAGGAGTTGAGCGTTTGGTATAGAAGAAAAAAAAACTAGGCTTGCCCCTATAGTGCAGCCGAAATAAACAAATTAGAAACATAAAAATCAAATAAAAAAACTCTTTCTTTGATAGTTGAATTTTTTCAGTATGTTATAGCAGAAATTCTGAGTTGCACTCCTCTCAGAATGCTGGGCTAGAGAAGCTCGCTCTTGAGGAGCATAACTACATATAATTTAACCTATTGTGTTGGGGAGGGTTATAATTTTGTAAAATGTTTTGTTGAGAACTGTGCCAGATATTTTACTGCCGCTGGGTGATGGGAAGTAGAGATGGGTTCTAACAATCAGATTTTTGTGAGCCTTGGGCCTCTGAGAAAAATCTTGGGGGGGTTGTGACGTTAACCACTCTGTTAGAACCGCATGCTTGTCCTACAGTGACTCGCTAGGATCGCCAGGGCATTGGATGTGGCTACAGTTGATGTATTATTGTGTGCTTTATTTCATATGAAAGCTCGTGTCATGGGCAGTCCAGAAAGGCTCTTTGTTTTCGCCCATGTCAAGGCTTTATATATTTAATTGCAAAGTATATGTTTTATCATTAAGTAGTAATGATAGGAATTGAGAGAGAGAGAGAGAGAGTAGAACAGAGTGAGAGGAGGCACGTAGTGTTTTGCTATACTCGATGACGTCATAGCTGGCTGGCCTCGTGGGGATTCGTTGAGGGAGTTTTTTACCATGCTTTGTGACATCATGTTTGGCTGGCTTCTGTAGTATTGGTTGGAGGACTTGTTACCGCTTTTTTCCCACGCGGCTCGAGCTAGTGCGAGTATATATATAGCCCTCTCGCCACTTTCTCCCTCAGATCTGGTTTCTAGAACGCATCCCTCTTACCCTTTGATACCTGTCCCCCGCACTGCACCTGAGAATCTTTTCCTCTGCCAATCTCTCTCATTTTCCATATCTTTCACCACCTTTTATTAATATTATACCCCCTCTGGTTAACTCTGCAAAATCAGCTTCATGCTGGCCAGTTGTATTGTGCGTTAAGGTCTGATATAACCCATGTATGTTAGTTGTTAAGATAAGTTGATCACGAAGCATTGGTTGGCATTCATATTGTTTAGTACCGCTTCCTATAATTATTAGTGTTCTGCTGGATTAGATAATGCTAGACTAGGAGTCTGATATTATAAGGTATTGTTTCCTATGAGTGCTGGCTTTAGTTAAAAGCTGCACGACATACCTGAGAACTGGAGTTCATTGAGTAAATTCTAGTCTGTGTGCCATTGAGAGTGGAGCATGCACGAATGAGGGCTTTTTGCCTATACCATTCTGCGCTGTTCTAAGCTCGTTTGTCTTTGAGGTACGCCAGGAGAACGCTTAATACTTCGGTATTAAGGTTTCTCAAGAGAGCTACCCTTCCCTATAACGTAATATTTGACGCACAGACTTGAGATTTGCACTAGGCTATGCGGCATGCCATGCGCACCAGTATCTCGTATCATTGACTCTAGCTAGACTTTATTATTCATAGTAGACATTAAGTATATTAACCCAATTACTCTTATTATGCATACCCATTTATGATTACACAAGCATTTCGCAGCCTAGTTTGATGTATTGAGACACAAACGACTTAGGCTCTTTTTGTTGATAAGAATACTGCATTGTTGTGGCGATCATTATTATTGTTGTAGTGTTTAGAATATTCTTGGCTCCGACAGCATTATATATTCTGCCTTTTTGTGTGCATAGCCTGCACGAGCATTGTTCCGCTGCCTGCCTTTTTAGGTTCCATTTCCGATACGAGCATCTTTATAGCATCTAACATTTAAAGAAGATTCCTTGTTGGTGTTGAAGGACTTTAGTGCACTTTCTTTCATGCAGGAGTGCCTGACATTTATTGATTAAAGTAACGTAAGCTGTAACTCCTCTTACCACCTTACTTTGCATACCATAACCAAGCACCTTCGGTTATAGGTAGTAATAGGCTGTTTTCACATAACATTAAGCCTAGAGTAGACGCACATTTATTGAGAGTTTAACCCTCTCCGACATATGACGTGATTTTGAGCCTATTGGGGATACTTTAAAGTCTTTGTTACCATCAGGGGTATTTAGAAACCTTTAGTTTAGTTACTTCAACCTCTGCAGTTGTCTTTGAGTTAGCTGTGGGCAGAACACTAATTTTGGAGAGGTAATTATAAGAGTGAGAGAACTCTATTTCTTATTGCTAATCTGGCAACCTCTGCGTCATATGTGCGTGAAAGGGTTAATAACCTATTATTGCATATAGAACTCTGTAGAGTATTTGTGTTCTTTGTTCACTGGGAATATACATCAGAGGTTGGATCTAGCGCTTTCCATTGTAGCATTTATGCCATTACTAGTCCAATGAATAAGAGCCCTGATATATTTAAACCTCAGTAACAGTGTATACGTGTGTGTGTGTGTGTGTATGTGCAAACGTAAATAATAGATGTGTGCCAGTGTTGTGTGAGTGTGTGTATGTGTAAGCGTAAACAATGGATGTTGTCAGTATTGAGTGTAAGTGTGTATGTGTGTGTGTGTGCGCCAACGTGATCAATGGATGTGTGCGTCAGGATTGCGTTTATCATGCTCGACCTCAGTCGTGCCCAGTCACTATTTAACCCATTGGCTGCGGGAGACGTTCCGGAACGCCATGGTAATTTATAGCAATTTTCAGTCTGTTAAAGCCTGTGGAGACGAGTGCAATTGAGCGGGAGCATGGCAGGTCCCCCATCCTCTCTCCAGCCAGGCAGCTGAGTCACTGAGGAGTATGAGCCATACTCTCGCTAGACATACAGCGCTGCCAAAGACAAATGTAGCGCTGACATTAGCGATAATCGCTCAGTATTAGCGAATGTCTATGGTAGCTCTGCAGGTGAAGCCCACGCGCTACGAAGCTCGTTCTGGTGTCATTTTAAAGCTATTTTCTTCTAGCTTTTGACTGAATACATTTAATTTCATTCAGACACTTCCTCTATCATTCAGGAGTGCCTGAATGAGCCCTAATGTAGCGGAAGTATGCCTGCAGCGTAAGTGCTAAGATATATTTTTTGTTACTGGATCTCTATCTCCTTCATGGTTAGCCCCATTTAGTTTTGATATTGTAAGCTCTTTGTCCCATTAGTCTGGTGCTTATAAGACCTTTTGCCTAATTTATTTGTCAATTTTAAGACCTTTCCTGCCCTCTAGGTGTCGATTTTTTTTCCTGGCAAGTGATTGCCAGCCTGGTGCTACCATTTATTTTATTTTCAGAACTGGGTTGCATGATATACACGCGAGTAGATCCGTAGTGACATACGTAGTAGTACAGTCTCAAACAAAAGTGTGTGGACCTATGGTTTTCCTGTGTGGAAGACATTCCTATGAATAATTGCCTGTTGTTATTGCTGATGCTGGGGTTGGGGAAAATGTTCGAATTTATCTTGATAGGGGGTTCTTGAGGGTATTTTCTATTTGTTTATTATAGAAATCTAAGGAGCAAAAAACAAACAAAAAACTTATTGAGTAGCCAAATAAGTTTTAGTCAAGATATGTTGTGTAATTACTTAGCTATGAAGCCAATAACACGGTACACTTAAATATTTCCAATAAAGAAAGTAAATTTACCTAACTTTAGAGCACTAAATTATTGAAATTCATAACGAGAGAGACTACCACAGGACACGTCTTTCTGAAAAATCACTTTGAATGGCATCTAGGGAAATGAGACCTGCCCCTAGTCTAAAGGTCCGACAACGCATGTATTTTCTGTTTTTAGCTATTATCAGACGATTGTATTCAGAGTAGGAAGGGTATACGGAAGTCAGAGAGTAATTGATATTGTCTTTATTCTTATAATGCCCACAGCTCCTTCCTAAACTGTATATAATAGTCTAATGATAGCCAGAATATACTGTTAAAATGAGTCCTAATCTGCAAAGGGTTAAATACGCATGCAAAATATTCTTAGAACAATGCTTTACTATTTCCTTGTCAATGTAAATCCAATTTATAAAACCAACATACAGCACAGCACACAGATTCACACTTAACATGCATTTATATACACACACAAAGGATTAACGCACTCACACATACACTATCTATCTATCGCCAGACTACATAATCACGGATGGCGTGGCCACAAATGCCGACGCTCATCTTCCTATCCAACATCACTTTCACGCATATACCTCTCAACTCAATCCTTCCACCTCTTTCTCGATCTTCCTCTCCCGCTCTCTCCTTCCACCTCATTTTCGTACACTCTCTTAGTCATGCTTCGCTTCCCATACGTTCCACATGGCCAAACCACATCAAGGTGTTCCTTTTCACACTTTCCAGCACATCCACATCCACACCACACCACACCACTCTCGTCCTTCCTCTTTCGTCTGTCTATCCCTCCATGTAATCCACACACACTTCTCAAGTAACTCATGCATACAAGGATAAAATAATTGTACATGTTTAAAACAGAGTTAGTCAAAATAATCAATGTTGTGATATTACCAATATCCACGAGAATCAGTCACATATGATATATACCAGGTGCGATGGGCCTCATATAAATTGCCCCCCCCCCCCTCCCCTCTCCCTGCCCCCTAACTCCCACTCACCCATCCTAATTCCCAATCACCCACCCATATTCAACCCCCTCTTACTGCTTCCATTCCCTCCATGCTAACCGGAGGCAAATCGGTATTTTTGTGTCTCTCCCAGGGCGTCCTCAAACTCACTCTCACTCTCTCTCTCTCTCTCTTATTTCCCCGTTTTCCCGAGAACCACAAAAACACCATTTCAATCTCGGGCCTTTCATCTCCACCTTTCATTGCCCTGGGCCCGCTTGCAGATTCCCGATGTCTGGTTGGGTTCATACGCTCGCCTTAAGGGAAGAGTTGTTTTTATTTGTTAATGTATTTATTTAGTCACTTATCTTTTTTAGTTTCTTCTCTAGATTTTCATCAAGATTAGAAAATTACACCCAAGAACCACCTTCGACCAAAATGTGTACATGTTGTGGTAGAATAATGTCCTGGCCGAAGGTCTGTTCCTCCTAAACTACAGGATCGCTATCGCTCGCCAGGAAAAAATCGACAACTAACTGGCACAAAAGGTCTAAACATCGCCAAACTAATGGGGCTAAGCATGAGGGAGAATGAGATCCAGAAAAAAACAAATCCCCTTAACACACGTCCTACTCGCCAGGACGATCGCGGTGGCTTACTCTATTCTTGCCTAACTTAAAGCCTTTGAAGATTATGACGCATGTTGACCGTTTGTTCTGGCTATCATTAGACGATCTTATACAGCGTAGGTGAAGTTAGGTTAGCTTTCGTCAAAATAGGCAATCTTAGGTGAAGTTAGGTTAGCTTTCGTCAAATAAGGTAATGTTAGGTGAAGTTAGGTTGCCTTACGTTCACCCTTTCAAAACAAGAGGACGCCTTTCTACCTTTGTATCTGGTTATTAGTAAACGATTTAATTCAGCTTAGGAACACACTGGGGTAGTCAGGGGGATGATTGAGACTATTTTACCCCTTTGATTCCTAGCAGGCTTTTCAAAACCGAATATAATCGTCTAGAGTAACCATAATAAACGGATAAAATTAGTCACAATACTGTATTTAAGGGGCCAAGTTTGTCTAGACATATTTCCACGATCGACCTGGTAATCAAAAGTCAACAAAGTAGTACTCCTCACATGGTTTTGTATTTCAACCAAAGTAGCGGGATTGTCTGAACCGGTCCAGACTTGGGGAGGATGTGGCCCGCCTCCCTCGTCCACAATACATCCCTCATTTACAATTCACCTCCTTTCACCTTCCTCAAACTCTTTACTTTTAGCTTCTTTTGTATCTCTGC
>CM064497.1:17361384-17416384 GCA_032716605.1 Paralithodes platypus | reverse complement strand
ATCGGTCAACTCTCACTCTGATAGACCAGCTCATCACCATACCTCCTCTGGTTTTACTACTTAGTCCATCTCCTCTTTCTTCCTTCTCTTCTCCCTCATTCTGCTATTTTTCTACTCCTCCTTCCTCTTCTCTTATTTCTGCTTCCATTTCCCCTTCTTCTTCGCCTCCTCCTCCTTCTTCTACTACTTCACAACCTGGGAACTTGGGCGGAGAGACACCCGGGAACAGAGTTTGGAGAGTAAGTGAAGGTACAGTTGGTCAAGGATGAAAGTATACAGTTTTTCGTCTGCTATAGCCACACATGGTTTGTCATGTTGGAAGCCATGACAGCCTTTCCACTAGCCCAAACCGGCGCTCGCCTCCGTTTCATTGCCCTTTGGATCACATATAATCCAGTCTTGGGGATGAAAGTGAAATATCAATATTTACCTACTTATTAATTAACAAATATTATTAGATTCCTCTTTCTACTCATTATTTATTATGAATGTTATAATGTTAAGTGTGTATCGTAATATCTTTTATAGCCACTCCATATTCGTCTACTTTAGATACACAAAAATCTAATTCCTAAACGTGGACGTAAGGAAGCCTGTGTGTTCAATAGGGTAATGACCCAACAATTGTACTCATCTTGCGAGCGCCATTGCTTTATGAGTCAGTCCTCGAAGCATAATGAGGCTTTACTTGTGATTTTTATTTATTTATTTATTTATTATTATTATGTTTGTTTATCAGCAGAACATCTGCAAACCAACTGCAACATTGATATCACCATACCCTACATTATTAGCCACATATTACCACGTGTGAAAATGGACCTGTATTCCACTGAAATATCGTATATAGGTAGACGTTTTGATTTTCGTTTTCACTCTCGCATTTCTTGTATACTGTATCTATCAATAACATTAAGTGTTTAATATCTCCGAAGTGATATTCACGTCAAAGATTATAGAGCAATATATTCATATTTCCGTCTGACAACTAAGTCCAGGAACACGTTTTTAAACACCCTGTATAAGGTGGGCGGGCTCTGAGATATGGCTACCAGGGCTGCCAACATGACAAACTATGTGTGGCTATAGCAGACGAAAAAATGTATACTTTCATCCTTGACCAACTGTACGCGCTCCGAAATAGGCCCCGGTGAGTGAGTTGACTAAGTCTAAAATGTAAACATTTGATGATTTATTAGATAAGGTTATTCAATATAATTATGAATATTGCAAGGATCACCAATGAGTATTTGTTGCAGCTGATTCAAATGGCATGTTTGGTTATTAGGATAAATTACTTTTCTCCCTGAAATTGACACCTGCTGATGAAGTGGTCTCGGTAACGAACAACGCTGTGTAGAGAAGACCTACAGTAATACCTCAAACCTCATTGATGTTGCAAAGCAGTCGATCTTGTCAAGAGTTACATATAATATGAACAATTATTCACTGGTGGTTTGTCCAAGAAGATTTTGCCAGAACTGAGTAATATATGGTGATTGCAGTAACGGATTGCCAATGTTTATAATGCCTCTATAAATGATAAATTAGTTAATATAATGATGATTGTCTTGAAATTGGTATATTGCATTAAGTGTCCTGTCAGTGCTCCCTTAGTCTATCATTCCTCTTTTCTTAAGCCAGTGTCACACGAGCAATTTTTCCGGCAATTAGGGTCTGGCATCTTCTGAATTCAAGCTATATATTATTTCAGTCTCTTAAAATCATATTAATTCAGTCTAATAGTCGATTCTAATGAGAAAATACCAAAAAAATAGTACGAGGAAAAACTTGCTCACCGAAAATTGAAGGAATAAAGAGCTCGTGTGACATCACCTTTACTTCTTGGCTATCGCTTTGTCCGAGTTGGCTATACGGACTGAATGATGTGTGTAAGCAAAGCATACGATTGTCGCTAAATTTCCTCGTCCCACTCCCTAAAAATGTATATCACAAAGCGGCAGGACATTAAGTTAGAGCTTCCACCTGTGACAGTTGTTAAGCCGGTGTCACACGAGCGCTTCTTTCGTAAATTTTCGATGAACAAGTTTTGTCTCTTAGTATTTTGAGTCTCTTTCACATTTGAATTCGACACTAGACTGAAGGTAGATTATAATAGATAGTAAAACTCTGATAACAATTCAAATGTGAAGCTGCCAGACTACAATTTCGAGAAACATATTGACGGAAACATATCTCGCGTGACACCCCCTTTAGCTTCCTGGTTGATCTCGCTAGCTAGTTTGCCTGCGGATATTATCACCTCATTTTTGTGTGAGCGTGTGAGTAGAAATCCTGCTGTAAGAGAGAGCAGCCATCATAGACCCCTTGAGGATCATGACGCGTTTTCACAGCTTATTTTGGCTATCATTAGACGATTTTCTACAGCTTACGGAGGCTTTGTAGGAATTATAAGGGTCACGACTATCTACATTAACTCTCTGAGATCAATACACCCTTCCTAATCTGAATAAAATCGTCTAATAATAGCCAGAGAACAAAACAGAAAGGCGTGATCGTATCTGTAAGAGGTTAATACTGGACGTCTATATAGTACCATAATAATAAAAGAACCGAATGTTATTTTATTTGTGATTATGTAGAATTTAGCACCAAAGCACAACATATATATTCTGTGCCACAATTGCCTAGTAACTATGCTTGATTTGATTGAGTGATTGCAGTACAGTTTATTCAGGCGAATTAACTTACAATTATAATACATTTCGTACATTTAAATATAAGAATGCATTTATGATAAGCAATAAACTTACTAAAGTGTAAATAGAAAGTAATAACCCCAGATACCCCAATATGCCGGAGTTTGAGCGATTGCTATGCCTATAGGGTCCGTACGTACGAGGTAACCATATGGAACAGTCATCAGCCTGTGTTGTGCAATATCTCGACATGCTTCTGATTTGGACGTGATTAAAACAAAAAAGTGAGTCCTTTGACCGAGAGACATCAAAGGCGACCCATAATAGAGTTCGTGATTGAGTGAAGAATTAAATAATTATATCTCTGCAATGAATATTATATATGCCATTGCCGAGCCCTCAAATTCCTTCCACTCATGCATAATTATACACTTTTTATACTTATTTATATATATGTCTACCTGCCACTTTGTTTATATATATATATATATATATATATATATATATATGTTAGTAAAGCCAGGTAATAAATTTTCTTTAATACATACGAGGTTGAAAGAAATGGCAATTTCTGCGTTGGAAATTTTATTATTCAAAGTTTCCAGGTCTCTGATGAGTTTTCGCTGGGTGGCAGGAAGTAGATGAAGGAGATGAGCAAAATTCATGGTGGTACAGGGTTACATAAATGTACATGATGATACAGGATATACGACGCGTTTCACTGGACAACCAGCATTATCAAGTAAGGAAGGAATGAAATAAAAGGTAAACAGGAAGGGTATATATAGAGGGTGGAGGATCAGAGGAGGAGGAAAACAGGGGGCAAAAGTCTGCTATTGGTGGAAGCGTAAACTAGGAGAGAGAAGGGGTTAACCGCTCCACGCATGCGCACTGGATGCGGGATGGTGGTCAGTAGGTGGGGTCGAAGCTGATTGGCTGCGTGTCGAGGGGCGTGGCCTAAGTTGTGTGGCGCCTGCAGAAGACGAAGCTGAAGGAGGTAGCGCGGGGGGCTGCGTCAAGGGCACCGGGGGGCGAGGAGGGGTGTTAGGTCCTGTAGGGTAGTGCCTTTTGGCAGAAGGAAGGATCTGAAGGTCCAGAGTTTGGTTGTTGATGTTGGGATGTAAGGCTTGGATATATAAAGCTTCGAGTATAGGTAATCTCCTTGGGTCACTTTCTTTATCGAGTATGGTGGTGTGTTTCTCTAACTCGTTGCGTGTGAGGTGAGGGTGGTTAGGGGTGAGATAGTGGTCTTTGATGGCTCCAGCCTGAAGGTGAAGAGTCTGCGTCATACCAATATAGGAATGAGGTCCACAGTCCTCATAATTACAGGTATGTTGGTAAATGACGTGATCCTGTTTACCTTTTATTTCATTCCTTCCTTACTTGATAATGCTGGTTGTCCAGTGAAACGCGTCGTATATCCTGTATCATCATGTACATTTATGTAACCCTGTACCACCATGAATTTTGCTCATCTCCTTCATCTACTTCCTGCCACCCAGCGAAAACTCATCAGAGACCTGGAAACTTTGAATAATAAAATTTCCAACGCAGAAATTGCCATTTCTTTCAACCTCGTATGTATTAAAGAAAATATATATATATATATATATATATATATATATATATATAATACACGGTTTGTATGAATTAATGAATATATCAATGCAATTGACTTTTTATTTCAGATTCAATTATTCCAATTTACAGTTCTTTTTCATGTATTTTCACTTCAGTATGTTTCTATGAAATGTTTTCAATACTATTATTACTGGAGTAGTTATGGTGTAATTCGAAGAGTGATATGCTGTTATGTCTTTGCCTATTAACATGTTTTTGCGTGCGTATGATAATTAGATATAAATCATTTTTTAACATTTATTTTTATTACTTTACCTCATCAGTTTCAATGTAACTGAAGCATAATTGATGTTTACATTTTTTTTTAAGGTATTTATTTTTTATATTTAATTTTCGTCAGCTTATATTTCATATAGAAGACAGCATAATTAGTCTTCGTTTCAGTGCATCATGATTTATTGGTGTGCCGATTTAACAATTCAAAAAGTGCTCAAGTGTTTCAGCTATTAGTTTATTTTTATTAATTACAAAATACATATCATTGGTTGAATATATGATAATAATTTTATCTTACAATACAATTAATATTAGCCATGAGGATAGTGGAGAATTCCTGCGACAAGACAAACGTGTTTAATGGATCATTAGTCTTTACTATGAAATTATTATAAACTCATATACAATGTAGCTTGTTAATTATTCTGTGCAGTATATACTGTATATATATATATATATATATATATATATATATATAATCACAATGAGATCACAACTTTAGGTATTACACACTTTGTCCTATATACATAACGTATATTTATGTCAAACGGTTACTTGTAGAAAGGTTTAATACTATTCCACCAATTAATGTAATCGTCACATGGTCATTTTCCAGGCCGTAGTTAACCCCTTCAGTACAGCTGACTGACTTTTCATCATATTCTGGCAAGCATTAAGCGATTGTATTAAGCTTGGGACGGTCATGTACCAATTAAAAGGCTACAGACTATTTAAATTAATCCTTTTACCTACCACATATCGTTCTTAAGATTCATAAAACTTTGAATATATACAGGTATAATCGTCTGGTGCCTCTGACTCCCACAGATTCTTCCTAAGCTGAATCAAATCGTCTAATAATAAACTGGTGGAGCGTGTCATTATCATCAAGGGATAATTAACCCTTAGAAGATACTATGAGGCATTTGTTCTGGTTTCTGGCTATTATTAGACGATTTTATTTGTGTTATATAGGGTATATGGAAATCAGAAGGTTAATTGAGATAGCCTTTTCCATGTATTTCCGACAGATCCATATTAAACTGTATAAATTCGTCTAAAAATACCTTGAATAATCTGTCAAAATGCGTCACAATCTTGAAATGGTTAATAGTGGTCCTCTGTCGGGCCTCTTGTTAAGGGGATATAGGTCGCTTCTATGGTCCCCCCTCTCCCTCATGTTTAGCCCCATTGCTTTTTAGATTGTTTTGACGTTCGGCCCATTAGTTTGACGATTTCAAAACTTTTCGCCCCATTTCTTTGTCAATACTAAGACCAAATTATGCTAAGGTATTGTAGTATGCGTGTACTATCCTTCGCCACACCCGGTAAAAAAAAAAGGAGGCTATATGGTAGTCGGAGGGTTAATGGAGATAGTCTCTGTCCATATAATTCCCACATATCCTTTCTAAACTAGATATAATCGTCTATTGATAGCCATAATTAGCTGTCAAAATTTTTCAAAATCTTTAAATTGTTGACGTGAAATGTTACTCTGTTTTATTTACGGGTTATTTTTTTGGTCATTCTTTTTCATCATGTTTAGCACCATTAGTTTTAAGATTCTAAGGCATTCCCCGGCCTTCAGCCGGGGCAATTTTTCTACCGAAAAATGCACAAATTGATTTCGATGGAGGGTCTTGGGAGTACTTATTTATTTGTGTATTTATTTATTTATATATTTATGTATTTGTTCAGGTTCATGGATGTCTAGGGAGTAAACTAAGAAAATTTAAATTAATAAATATATAAAATTTATATAAACACATCAACAAATAAATCAAAATCTCTCCTGAACGGCACATGCAGCTTTTCAGCCTAATTGAGTCTGATATATGGAATTTCATTGCAGGAATATATTCCCAGCCATAAATTTTAACTTAACAAAAATCACACACATTTGTATTCGTTATTAGGTAATACTACTAGTAAAAATAATTATGATAATGCAAATAATAATGATAATACTAATATTAATAATAATACTTATTATTATTATTATTATTATTATTATTATTATTGTTATTATTGTAATACTAATAATATTTATAATAATAATGATAATAATAATTATATATATATATATATATATATATATATATATATATATTATCACCTAGAATGAATGTAAACACTTACAAAAAGGAATGGTACGAGTTTGGAAACGTGAAATGATATATCTTGCTAAGTCGTGCTAAGGCCCAGAAGTTGGGTGTGCTCAACCGCCTCAAGGGGTTCTTTACCCGTGCGCAGCTTCTTGCTCTATGCAGGGGCACAGTGCGTCCTTGTATTGAGTATTGTTCACATGTGTGGGGAGGATCCTCTCACACCGCACTCCTAGACAAAGTAGTAAGGAAAGCCTTTCGTACCATTAACTCCCATTCCCTCACCAACTCTCTGCAATCTCTCTCTCTCTTCGCCGCAATGTTGCATCTCTCTCGCTATTCTATCGCTACTACAATAATCAGTGTTCCTCAGAGCTTTCCCAGTGTATACCACATCCTCTACGTAGGGTACGTAGTACCCATCTTGCAACACAATCCCACATCTACTCTGTGCAACTCTCCAACCCAAGAGTGAAACGCTATTCTCAGACTTTCTTCTATTCAACTGCTGAGCTCTGGAATTCTCTCCCAGAATCAGCCTTTCCCTTTTCCTATGATTTAAATTGCTTCAAACTCCGTGTGTCCAGGCATTTTAGCTCGAACGTCCCTTGATTTTGGCCCTGTCACTCTTTCAACTCTGTGTGAGGCACTCGCTGCAGGCAGTTCTGCTTTTTGTCTCCCTCATCCGGAAAAAAAATATATCAAAAATTACATAATAAGTAAACCCTTTCAAGATCCGGCTACGCATTTCTTGAATGTTTGCTGACTATTATTAGGCTATTTTGTTCAGATTAGGAAGGGTATTTAGAAATCAGAGGTTTAATTGAGATAGTCGTCACATTTTTAACGCCCACACATCCGTCCTGAGCCACATACAATCGTCTAATGATAGCCAGAATAAAAATGTCAAAAGGTGTCTTAATCTTTAATGGGTTGAGGGATGTAGCTTGTTCCTATAGCCTCTATATTTGTATATTTGTTCTTTCTCTTTGCCTCACCTTTGTTATCGAATCACTTTTGTTTTCTTCCCAACCTTCCAACCTACACTCATCCTCTCTCACATCACTTTTGCGTTCTTTCCAACTCCATCCCCTCTCGTAACACCTTTGATTTCTTTTAAATCTCTCAACTCCTGTTTTTTTTTTTTTTTTTTTTTCTATATTCCAACTTACTTCCTCTCGGGCATAGGCTGAGAGCCTTAACATTCACCGCTTTACAATGAACAGTGAAGCCCGTGAGGTCTTGTTCCAGTCTAGGGAGTGAGACATGTGAAGCACGTAGAGTACAACGAGCACCTGCCATCTTGCCTTCACATGAGGCACGGTGCTCACTCATGGCCCGAAACGACCCCATCTCTGAAACCATCTCGTTCCCGTGCTTCACTGTCTCAACCCCTACACTCGGACTCTCACACTTACACACACACAACGCCACCTGTTGAGCAGATAACTCACCAGGCATTGCACCCCTATAGCATATTTTGAATATGGGAATATTCATACACTGCTATTTAATCAGGGAACAATGAGGGTATTTTATTGAAGTTTCGGTGGGCTTGTGGTAATGCACTGATACTAGGTACAGCACAAATTCCATCCCAATAATATCTTCCCATTGATACATCGGGATTTGAACCCGGGACCTTTGGATTACCAGGCCAGTGGCAAGACCACTCCACCACACCTCCCCTATTATCTCAACTCCTGTTACATCACGTATCTTTCCATTATACCCCCTTAACCCCATCCCATCACCTATGTTTTCTTCCCAATCTTCCAACCCCCACCCATCTCCTCTCGCATCACTTTTGTTTTCTTTGTAACTTCTCAACCTCCACTCTTCTTCCTTCGCATCACTGGGTTTTTTTTTCTCCCAACCTTCCATTCCCCACCCATCCCCTCTCGCATCACGTGTGTTTTCTTCGTAACCGCCCAACCTCCGCTTTTCTTCCTTCGCATCACCTTCTGTTTTTAGACCTCCCAACACCCATCTCCTCCCACATCACTTTTGTTTCCTTTATACAACCCTCTCCCCCATCCCCTTTCCCTTTGCACCACCTTTGTATTCTTTCCAACCTCCCAATCCCCATCCCCTCTCGCATCACTTTTGTTTTCTCTCCCCCCCCCCCTCCCCCCTCCCCCCTCACGCTCGGCCTCCTCATTATAATTAGTGGGGAGGGGGAAGGGGGGAATCATTCTTCACTCGTATTCTTCCTCCGACCCCAAGTCCTTTGATACTAATGACTCTAATTACTGGTCATCCTCCTCTTCTTCTTCATTTGTCTTCTTCTTTCCTCCTCCTCCATTCACTTCTCCTCTTCCTTTTTCTTCTCCTCCTCCATTCGTCACTTCCTCTTCCTCCACCATTCTCTTCCTCTTCTGGATTTGTTTTTTTTTCCTTCTCCATTCTCCTCCTTTTAATCTGTTTTTAATTTGTCTTTCTCCTCTGCTCCTGATATCTCCTCCTCCTCCTCCTGGCCCTGATGTCACTTCCTTCTATTCCTCCTCCTCCTGGCACTGATATCACCACCTTCTCTTCCTCCTCCTCCTGGCCCTGATATCACCACCTTCTATTCCTCCTCCTCCTAGCACTGATATCACCACCTTCTCTTCCTCCTCCTGGCCCTGATATCACCACCTTCTATTCCTCCTCCTCCTAGCACTGATATCACCACCTTCTCTTCCTCCTCCTGGCCCTGATATCACCACCTTCTATTCCTGCTCCTCCTGGCCCTGATATCACCTCTTTCTATTCCTCCTCCTCCTGGCCCTGATATCACCTCTTTCTATTCCTCCTCCTCCTGGCACTGATATCACCACTTTCTCTTCCTCCTCCTCCTGGCCCTGATATCACCACCTTCTCTTCCTCCTCCTCCTCCTGGCCCTGATATCACCACCTTCTCTTCCTCCTCCTCCTTCTCCTCCTGGCCCTGATATCACCACCTTCTCTTCCTCCTCCTCCTCCTGGCCCTGATATCACCACCTTCTATTCCTCCTCCTCCTTCTCTTCATCCTACCGTTCCTCTTCTTCCATTACCTCCTCCCCTTCCTCCTCCTCCTTGTCGTCTCCCTCCTCTGTTATTCTTTTTATTCTATTGTCACGTTCCTCCCCTCCTCTTCTCCCACGTTCTTCCTTCGGTCACTCCTTCCCCTCCCAACGCCCTCCTCGATCGCATATTTTTGTTGTTTCCTGTCACGATTTTGTCTTACCTTTTTTTCTTCCCGTTCTCCATGCAGGCACGTTCGGGTGTATCCTTGCATTGATTTATTGTCTTTGCTTGCCTTCTTTTCATTGTACACGTTATCTGTCATCATCATTAGTATTCGAGGACGTATTTGTTTTTCTCTTTTGGCTACATTTAGACGATATTAGAATGCTTTGGCTGGAATTTTGGAAATGAAGGAGTTTATCATGATCATATACCACTTTGAATCCTAGCAAACCTTCCAAAACTGAGTAAAATCGTCGAATGGTAACTTGAAAATTAAATATGCGTCCTACTACCAAAATTGTTAACCCTTTCAGTAACGGTGACGTCTTTTGTATTATATTTCAGCTATACTTAGACGATTTTATGAAGCTTAGGAAGGATATATGGTTGCTAAAAGGATGAATTGAGATAGTCTGTAGCCTTTCAGTAGGTAGACGTCCTTCCTAAACTATGTAAAATCCGCCTAATAGTTGCCAGATTATTATGAAAGGGACGTCGCCGGTACTAAATGGGTTAACTACGGCAGAGGCATAGGCAGACATCGAAAATACAAATACAGTTTATATTTCCATATTTGACCCTTTACGTTCTGCAAATCCTGTTGATATATATATTTCTCTCATCCTTTCTCAAAAATTTCGGCTACCTCGTCCTTTTCAAATAAGCGTCCTAAATCACATCTTGTCTGAATGGTGAAGAGAAGCACACCATCATTTGTCTCCAGTCACATAAAACTCTGTCAGCTCTCTCTCTCTCTCTCTCTCTCTCTCTTGGCCTTCTTACACCTATGATTTACCTTATTTTCATTTGATTTAATGTATCCCTTTTTTCTAAGATAATGAACATTTTTGGTTTAAATCTAAATATCCTTTTGTTTATTGAGTGCAATGTACAGTATATTACTTGGTGGAAGATCTCTCACCCTGACTCTCACTTTCACACACACACTCACTCACACACACACTCATTTTCACACACACACTCATTTACACACACAAACTCTCTCACTTTTATACACACACACACACACACTCATTTACACACACACACACATTCTCTCACACACTCACTCACTCTCTCCCTCACTCTTCCCACCACGACCAAAGAGGCCAGAATGTCATGAGGGCGGGCAAAAACAACATATCTAAAGCCCTCTCGCTCAGCAGGGTACGAAATCGTCCTCCTTGTCAGCGGAATCGGCGAGGGGAGGGATATCACAAGGCGGACGACGAGGCTAGCGTCAGCATATGTCAGGGAGAGAGAGTGTGTGAGAGAGTGTCAGGGGGGGTGAGTGTGAAAGAGATAGAGAGAGTGAGTGAGTGTGAATATGTGTGTGTGTGTGTGTGTGTAGCATCTGTAGTATCAACTACAAAAGTTCGTTCCCCAAAACAGCCACTGTGAATCCGAAACACCTGGGGGTCGAATACGAATTGTAACTTGCACCCAATAAATTCTTTGTTTTTTCAATCCCCATATGTTTCGGATTCATACAGTGGCTGGTTAGGGGAACAAACTGATGGTGTTAATAGTACACAGACGACACAGACCTTGCTATTCCTACTCTGCAATCCAGACATTAAAAACATATCATAGTATTTGCAAATTGCTCTCTTATTAGGTTAATACTATGCTTCCTCTCTTTGCATCATCAACAAACTTTGAGATTGTCTTACATCAATGTCATTTATATATATATGTGAAGCAAATCTAACCCGTGGGCTGATCGTGAGGCACTCCACTAGCAACGGGCTAGCCCTCAAATGTTACTCAATTTTATACAACTTATGTATATAAGCCAATTTTGTTTTCATGTATGATTTTTTTTTTTTTGTAATACCTGGCGTCTCCAATTTAATAAAAACAATAGATGATGCCATATCGAATACTATTTAGTTTAGATAAATATATGCCGTGATTAAATCAAGTCATTCAATGAGATGTGCTTTGCATAATATTATATTAGGTCCAAAACAACGTTGGCTATATATAGCCTATCTGTTTATTTTATTTTTCCTTTTTGTATCTCAGGATTGTTTCAGATTTGTTCCTATTATTATGTTCAAACCAATTGTGTTCCCTACCCATTTGTGTATACTGAAGAGAGATTATTTAGAAATTTCCATAGATACACCGGCCACACAGATCTAACGATCCCTGCGAGGTGGCATAGACTTAATCCTATTAGAAATAGCAACCCTGAGAGTAAGGGAGAGTGGAAAGAAAAGATAGCAAAGAGGAAAGTTCTCTTCCCACCCTCCGCTCCCTCTGGCAATTTTCTGTAAATGAAAACAGTTAGAAGTGAATAATGTTGCAGGGCTGAGAAATCGCCTGACAAAATGAACAGAATAGTTGGAAATCCAAAGACAAAATGTCATGCATACCTTCACTTGTTTTTTTTTGTGTGTTTCTTTTTCTGTTTGTCTTTCCTTCTGCTCTCTTCAATTGGAAACAGTGTTCTTTTATGCAAGGTTCTCTTGTCAGTAATCATTATTCATTCCAGACCAACTTCTCTATGAGATGAGTAACCTTTATTTTTTAATTATTGAGCCACTGTTTATAGCTTCATTAGGGATCTTATTCCAATCACAAATTGTACTGTGGGTGAAGAAATCTTTAGTTGTGCCTAGGTTCACTATCCTGCCTATTAGCTATCATTTGCTTCCTCTCGTGAAACTCTCTTTGGCTATTTTAAATAAATTATTTGCATGTGTTACTAAATCCTTTTAGAATTTTAAAACACTATCAGCTGCTTCCTTGTTCTCCGCGTCTTAAACGAAAACAGATCGAGGTCTCTTAATCTCTAATTGTATTGTTTACTTATGTATGTGTTGTTCTACGTTGAACGGATTATAGTTTTTTTTAGTAAGCAGACCGGGAATGAACAGCATACTTTATATGCGGCCTCAAAATACTTTTGTATAATGGTATACAGTAACTGTGTTTTCTATGACAAGGAAAACAAAATATAATGATTCCTAGGGGGTTAACTACCTCCCGATATTCATGAATTTTGGTGGGCCTATAGGATTTGCGCTAAGCATGAAGTTAATACATTTTGAAGGCGATCAGTAGAGCGCAGGCCTCCGCCAGCGTAGGTGGAGGTACGCTCTCTCCCGAGTTCCTCTCTAGTTGAGATAATAAGTACCGTTTTGATGCCCACAGACCCTTCCTAATTTGAAAAAAATCGTTTAAAGATAGCCAGAATAAACTGCCAATATACGTCATAATCCTTCAAGGATTAGATGATTTATGAAGATTGGTTAGAAAGGGTCTGGGAAAGTCGAAATGATATTGAAAATAGATGGATTACCTATACTCTGTTTCTTTCAGCTGGCGATAAGTTGAATCCCTTAACAACTAATTTCCCGATATTTAATGGACAAATACGAAACTACTAAGTCTCTGCATCCTATAAATGCCAAGTTCATAAAATTAGCGCCCTATTTCACTACAAAATTGTCTAATTAACCGAGAAATTTTGATGGGCACTTTACAATTTACCGTCAGTTGTAAAGAAACAGACTATAGTAGTGTCATTGAGTGTAGTACTGGTGAAACTTTCAAAATCCGACTAGATAAGTATATCGCTCTTAACCACCTCTAACAGCGCTTACAAATGAATAGCACAACTATTACTTTGCTACCGTTACCTTTGTACACATAGATTAGGTAGTTTAAGTTCCAAACAGCGTCGTAAGGGTTAATAAATATGTTGCTTTCCTTTGTACTCCTTTTTACTAATTTCATTGTAAAGAAGCACTTATTTATCTGTAAAAAATCGTCTCGGGGGCAGGGGGCTAGGAATCCTCCTCACCTTGTAAAATTCACCTAGATGAGACAGAGTAAGGGAGAGGGAACACGAAAGTGGTCGCAGATCCTAAGAATTGGAACTATAAATGTTGTTTCTGTTCAGGCTCTGTCTCGAGTCGGCCACCTCCAGCTATGGGGTATGTGCCTGAGTATATGTATATATACATACATAAAATCGTCTAGTGGCAGCCAGAATACAATATGATTTAAGGGGCTCCACGTAACTGAGAAAGATATAAACTGCCTACTTTCCCTCTTGAGATGAAATATAAACGTCCGTAAATTGTCTCCTTTCAGTGCGTCCCTCCTCCTCCTCTCCTAACCCACTCCTGGCCCCTCCTTATACCTCCTTCCTCCACAGTCAGCAGCAGGGAGAGAGAAAGAGAGAGAGAGAGAGAGACTGAGAAATGGAGATATACAGAAAGAAGAAGAGTGAGAAAGAGGGAGGGAACGGGAGAGGGAGTAGAGAGATTGAGACATAGAAACACAGAGGCAGAGAAGCAGAACGAGAGTGAGAGAGAGAGTGAGTGGGGGGGTGAGTGTGTACTGTGAGAGCAAGACAACTACTCACACTCGTACTTGAGGAGGAAAAACCTGGAGCAATTACAGGTTTTATGATGTAGACCCTCGCTGTCTTATTTCATTCGTGTTCACCTAATTGTTTTCATATATCTATTTACTGTATATGTAATTATGTATACATAATCACGCATATCATAGAATATAGACAACGCGTAACCATTGCAATTTTTCTGAGGCAAGACCTTTCTAAACTTAGGGAATGGGGACAAAACATTATAGTTTCCTGTAATGCACTGGAAACCAAATGCATAAAATTTTCGCATAACATTTTCAACTGACAGAATGTTTCTGACTCCCACATAATTGTTAACGATGTAAATATTCTCACCTCCTCTAGTATTGATATCCTTGGTGTAAAATTGAATGCCAGCCTGAGCTAGACAACTTATATTAGATCAATCGATGAAAATGCCTCTAAGAAAATGGGACTTCTATACAGAATTTGAGAGTTCTTTACAGGCGAGCAGTTAGCCATTATATATATATAAAAGTCATATTCGTTCTCAGATGGCATATTGTTCACCCTTGTGAGTGGAAGTGGAGTGGTTGCATTGAGGCCATTGGACATAATTTAATATAAAGCAATTAGAGTAATCAGTAACCTTTAATCACGTAGGATCTTCCTCCATTGTTCATACGTAGAGATGTTGCATTCTTTGCATAACTCTACAGATATTGTCGCGCTAAATGTTCTGAGGAACTTACTTCAATTGTGCCACCTCAACCAATATTACTCCCCAACCTCAACAAATATTACTCTCCAGTTTCAACAAATATTCCTCTCAAACCTCAAATAATTATTATTCGCCAACTTCTACAAAATGCGGCTTGAGGCAAATGTTAGCAATGTTTAAAGAGGCGACTTTATAGGTCACAACGTGCATATTTCAGGTGAGAGATCAAACATTTGTTCCATATCGCCCCTTTGGGTGTTGAAGTCCTTTGAATAGTTTGCTTTGATTGGAGAGTGAATTATTGATAAGACAAATTCCCCCACCCTCTATTTTAACCCTTTGAGGATCATGACGCGTTTTAACTGTTTATTTTGGCTATCATTAGATGATTTTATGCAGCTTCGGAAGGTTGTTTCTGTTTGGGCTGTCTCGTGTCGGCCACCTCCAGAAATGGAGTATGTGCCTGGGTATTTACGTAGATACACATACACGAAGGAACTGTGGGAATTAAAAGTGTAAAGACTGTCTCAAATAATCCTCTGACTTCCATATACCCTTCCGAATCTAAATATAATCGTATAATGATAACCATAATAAACAGTTAATAGGCGTCGTAACCTCAAGAGGTTAACGATAAGGAAAAAAAACCCACCCCCAACTTTAATGCATGGATACTGGGGTGAAAGCAGGGTATGTTTCTGGAAGGGAGAATTTGCCAGCGTGGGGTGTCTCCTACGAGCTGTACACTGGTACAGCCTCTCTATCACTGATGAACTGTAGGGTTGCGACCTGGGATGACCATATGGTTATCAATCCTTGCTCTTAGGTCTGACAAGCATATATTCATATTTTTTCACCAACCAACTTTATTTCTAACTCAATGAAATCAACAACTGTCAGGTTACGACCACTGTTCCTTCATTTACTTTCTGTGTCAATCCTTCCTTACCCAATCCTTATCCCCCAACAGCCTTGTGACAATAAGTACATATGTTGTTGCTTGTTTTCCTTTGTGTTATTCTGTAATGCTTATGCTATAATTAAGCAACTAACATGTGATTTCCTTTGTTATAATATTTTCGACGCTCCAACAATTTGTATATATATATTTCCGATCTTTTGTTCCATGAAGTCATTATTCGTCGTGCCGGTGAAACAATGGGTCCCTCTTTTATCACTCCTATATGTAAATGCAATAAGCGTACCTCTTTCCTTTCTTCCAGGTATCGCCCCTCCAATCTGAGCCAAAGACAAACACCTGATTCCCTCTCGCCCTTCCCTCTCGTCGGGTCCCCATTGTTCGGCGCCATTCAGGTGTGCACAGCTTTCCCTCCGTTATTATTATACTCCCATACCTCTCCCTAATTAAGTATTTTTGAAACATATATGATACATGTAACGTATTTCATTAACCCTTTCAAGACCCAATTACGCATTTCTTCTCTGTTTTCTGGCTATCATTAGAGGATATTCTTGAATGACCAAGAATTGAGGGCAGATATTTTGCGAAGAATGATTATTCTACTAGTCCTTTTTTGTGTGTTTTTTTTTTTTTTTTTTATTTAGTTGGTCAACTAAGTACCGTATCAGCGAATTTCCCGATAACTAAATCTAAAAATATGAAACTACTGTCTGTAAATCATATTAAGGCCAAGTTTTCACAAATTACAACATATTTCGCTAACAAATAATATTTATAATACCCACATAATCAAGATAGGGACATGGCAATTTATAAACAGACTATATTAACCCCTTCAGCACCATGACGTCATTTTCATCTTAGTCTGATTACCATTAGACGATTCTCATTTGTTTGTAATCTACCTATACGACTCAAATGAGTAAATACGATCTCCATAAACCTTTAATAACATAAAGTCGGTCCTTCTTAAACTGCATGAAATCGTCTAACCTTAGCCAGAATCAAAGGTACAATATATAGGCGTCATGGTGCTGAAAGGGTTAAAGTTACTGTATATATATGCCAGGCTAATTGACTTGTGTATTCAGAGAGAAGTTAATCTTGTTTACCTGTAGTGTTTCTCATTCTCCGAGGACGCAACTTTTACCATCGAGATAATGTGCATTCATGAGACAGTTGAACAGTTCATAGTCTAATTTTGGCTGGTGTTAGTGTGCATTGCGAATAGGATTACAGGAAAATATTCCTAGAGAAGGGAAAAGGAAAAGAGAATACTAAGGCTGTAAGATTATTCAAAAGTAGGAGAAGAGGCAGAGGAAGAGGAACAAATAAAAAAATGTGGAATGAGCTGACAACAATGAAAAAATACATGAATAATGAAAGGAATTAAAAAGTAACGAATGAAGAAGTCATTATTTAAGGAAAACTAAGAAATGGAGTGGAATAAATGTAATGGAATATTGGGAAGATTGGCGAAGTGGAGTGACGCTATCTAAGAGTAGCAGGGCTTGATAGGCAGAGTACGTCTGGACGAGGCCTCAGTACTTTATCACTCACTCTCACTCTCTCTCTTTCTGTCTTTCTTTCTCTCTCTCTCTCTCTCTCTCTCTCTCTCTCTCTCTCTCTCTCTCTCTCTCTCTCTCTCTCTCAAAATGGCATTCAGAAAGGAATTACTTCCACTGTCTACATAGAGCAGAATCCATCTAATATAACACAATTTACTCAGTGCTTAGGCCATCTCCCAGAATTAGATAGTTGAGCACATGAGCAAATATAGCCAAGCCTCCTACCCCTACCCTTAGATACACTGAGAATAATTACACTACAATAATAATAATAATAATTGTAGTATATATTTTAAACATTCTTATACTAATAGAGTACAAATAATCCGAAGGTTGATTAGAAACTTTTATTTTATTGAACTATTCAAAAAGGCAATTTATATTCCGTATAGTTAATGGTTCTCGGTCCGTTAGCAGCTCCTGCTAGATATTAACAGAACATGGCTCATATATTGCTGATGGCTGAGAGCCGTCTCTTTTACTGGCACGTCATTTTTTTACTGACGGCCATGAGCCGTCGCTGGTATAGTATGGGTTAAGAGGCTACAAACTCTCTCAATTTACACTTCCAACTACCACATATGTTTCCAAAGCTGCATAAATTAATAGTTTATAGCTAGAGTAACCAAGAAAGACATCACCCACTTTGAAAAGGTTATACCCAGCTAGGATCGGAAAATCTGTGTAATCTATTTGTGTAAGTCTATGTAAATCTATTTGTGTAAGTCTATGTAAATCTATTTGTGTAAGTCTATGTAAATCTATTTCCCTCGCATGATTGGGGGAGTTATTTGAGACGCTAATTCCTATCCCTTGTAATTCTTTGCAACACACAATCACACATACTCACACACATTCTCTCTTTAGCTCTCTCTTATCAAACAACCATGCTGGCACACTTCCTTCTCAAGAACACACGTTGGCGTTGAAGATATAAATATTTTTCCCCTCTGTCGCTCTCTTTCATATAAATACACACTCTTGTACTGTATATCTCTCTCTCGCGCGCCGTTGGTTTATCGGACGGGTGGTGGGAGGGAAAGAGGCCTGTCATTATATCTTGTCCTCGCCGCTCCTCCTTGAATAACTCGGAATAATAAAAAAGAGGAATGTACGATAGCGCTCTGGAAACGAGTGGGGCGGCTTCTCTCTCCTTTTTTTCAGACGGGTTCTTGTCGGAGTGGGCTCTGAGCGGTTATGTGCACAGTATGTGAGTGTGCGTTATACAGATAGACAGACTGTATGTATGTGTATGTGGAAGAGATATAGAGTATATTATGTATTGTGCATGTATGTATTTACTCAGGCCCATTCCACATTTGTTTTCTCCTGGGGGTGACCGACTCAAGACAGAGCCTGAATAAGGACAACACAACACAAGCGAAATAATATAAGTTTCATTCGTTAACCCCTTCATTACCGGTGACGTCCTTTTCATTATTTTCTGGCAACTATTAGACGATTTTATTCAGTTTAGGAAGGACATCTACATATTAAAAGGATGCAGACTATCTCAATTACTCCTCTTGGCTATCATATATTCTTCCTGAGCTTAATAACATCGTCTAAATATGGCTAAAATCAATTAAAAATGTATCACCGGTACTGAAAGCGTTAATCTCGTTTACTCTATCAAAATGTAGGATACTGAGAAACTTACAGTCCCTAAGTTGAGACAGAGAAAAGAAATACACCTAATGGTTTGAGATTAATACATTTCAATGTACTGAAAATTCAAATGCATAATTAAATTCAGTAATTATACTGCATATTCAGTTTGTTATGTGAATGAAGGAAACAAAAGGCATGTCTGCCTCTGCCTGTAACAAGTGTCTGCCCCAAAGTTGAAAGCTAGAGTGACAGAGAGGCAAAATCAAGGTACGTTAAGATTCAAAATGTCTGAACACACGGAACTTGAAGCAGTTTAAGTCATAGGATGAGAGAAAAACAGATTGAGGGAGAGAGTTCCAAAGCTTGCTTGTTGAGTAGAAGTAAAACTGGGAACATTTATTCAATCTTGGGTTTGAGAGTTAGACTGAATAGGGGTGTGAGTGTGTTGAAAGGCGGGTGCTCCCACTCTCCGTGTTAGTACATATGGCAGAAATTTTCATGAAAACGTCAGCGTGAGATGTACACTCTAAGATTATATCCTAGCCCATTATGAACCCTCAAACACCAAAAATATCTTCCAAAATGTAACTAACATGTAAATAATAAATGAGAAGATTCAATTTAGTTCAGGATAGCTTCAGAAACTTCAGAAAAAAGCACGATTAACGTTCAAAAGTGTACTATGAAATATGAGCTGTTCAGGAGCAGAAGATATAATACTGAGATGACCATAGACAAATCATATAATAATTGGGGAAAATTATAAACAATAGCAAGGGAGACAGTCCTCCACCTTTTACTATAAATTATAAACAATAGCAAGGGAGACAGTCTTCCACCTTTTACTATAAATTATAAACAATAGCAAGGGAGACAGTCCTCCACCTTTTACTATAAATTATAAACAATAGCAAGGGAGACAGTCCTCCACCTTTTACTATAAATTATAAACAATAGCAAGGGAGACAGTCCTCCACCTTTTACTATAAATTATAAACAATAGCAAGGGAGACAGTCCTCCACCTTTTACTATAAATTATAAACAATAGCAAGGGAGACAGTCCTCCACCTTTTACTATAAATTATAAATAATAGCAAGGGAGACAGTCCTCCACCTTTTACTATAAATTATAAACAATAGCAAGGGAGACAGTCCTCCACCTTTTACTATAAATTAAACAATAGCAAGGGAGACAGTCCTCCACCTTTTACTATAAATTATAAACAATAGCAAGGGAGACAGTCCTCCACCTTTTACTATAAATTATAAACAATAGCAAGGGAGACAGTCTTCCACCTTTTACTATAAATTATAAATAATAGCAAGGGAGACAGTCCTCCACCTTTTACTATAAATTATAAACAATAGCAAGGGAGACAGTCCTCCACCTTTTACTATAAATTATAAACAATAGCAAGGGAGACAGTCCTCCACCTTTTACTCTTCTACTTTGCTCTTTCTTTCCTCCTATACTCCTCTCTCATTCTTAGAGACCAGTCACCTCCCCAACCTGTCTATCCCCCTCTACTTTAACTTTAACTTTAATCCATACAGTACCAGGGACGCCCTTTTTATCATATTCTGGCATCTGTTAGACGAGTTTATTCAGTTTAGGAAGGACCTCTAGCAGTAGTAATGCTTCAAACGATCTCAACCAACCCATTTAACTACCACAGATCCTTCCTTAGCTGCCTCATATCGTCTATATATAGCTACAATATAATATAACACACGTCGCTGGTACTCAAAGGGTTAACAAAACACAAATAAATAAATAAATATATAAATAAAGCCTACACCCTAAGAAACCTATATATTCCAAACAGTTTCTGAGCCAACTTTCACCATCTGTCGTCCACTTCCGCTGAGGAGGGTGACAGCTGCTTGACAAACTATTTGGAATATATATTTCTTCTGCCAGGGTGGGACTTTTTGTTCACCTCAAGATAATTCATATAAGGTGTATGATTTTATATATAAGACATTAATTTTACTACCCTGAATTTGGCTTGGTATAACTCTTTCAACTTTGAGGGAATCATACACATAGAAACAAAAATATGATATAAATTATCACAATCATAAACTAAAAACAAGAGTTCCACATTTTCACAGCGGAATATTTATTGTTTAACATTATTAAGCATATATCCGGTACAATATTCCAGTTTACATATGTTACACACACACACACATCCACATATAGACAGACGCATACATACACACACACTTATATAAATCAACACACATACACACTCACACATACACACACGCACGCACGCACATAGATGAGATGGATTCGAGATGCTCAACTTTTTATACACTTGCTCTGTGAATTCCCTCCTTAGTTCGTCCCTTTGAAACACAGAACTCATTTGAGAAAGTTTCAGAAGAGAAGGAAGAACGCTCGAAGCTCTTAATCTCTCTCTCTCTCTCTCTCTCTCTCTCTCTCTCTCTCTCTCTCTCTCTCTCTCTCTCTCTCTCTCTCTCTCTCTCTCTCTCTCTCTCTCTACCTCGACTACCACCGTATGTATGTGGATAGTAACTACATATACAACTCTAAAAACAAAATATAATAAGTTTGTGAAAGACTATAGGAGTTGGAAGAGTGTCATACATTAGGGACCCATATGCTCTACCAGCTCTACGTATTGTTGCAGTATTGTTGCAGTAGTCACCGCTAGCCCCTATCTGAATTGTGATGCTTGACCAAACCTTGTGCAACCTGTTTGATGCAACTTGATCACTTTTTGGGTAACACCGGTTCCATGTTGGTTGACAAGACGTTTATGCTCTGTATGTGATCCATTGCTATCACAACAAGCTTCAAGCAACATATACTGCTATGGTGACACGTTTTTTGTGATGCCTTGCTAGGGATGCACTTCATAGGATATCATGTTACTGCTCCTGCTGGTGTTTTGCGTTTCTTGAATTTCACTGGCACTGCTGCTGGAAATGATTCAACAGAATGTTTGCCTAATCGATGGATAACCCTACAAGTCTATATTTTGTGTTTAGAGTTCTATTTTGGTAGAGTACCTTTAGTAGTGGAATGCACTGACCTACTGATTGATGTTTGGCTTAAAGTACTCCTAAGTTTTGGGTCGTCATCAGTTGTGAAGGTATTGAGTGGAAGAGGGCAACCTGACATTGTGTGAGTGGATAATTTAGACACCCTTCTAGCTCTAGGCAGCACATTGAGGATCATTTAGCTGTGATTGTTGCTGACAGTCTGTACCACAGGTGTGAATGACAAGTGTTGCTCTCTGTAATCCCATTTTCTCTAGGTGAACTAATCCCGAGGTTTTCTTCAACAATGGGTTGGTGTACGCCCGAGTTGTTTGAGAGCATAACAAATTCCCTAGTTGGTTTTTGTTGAAATCCAATTGATAATATTCTTGTTTGTCGTGGAAGAGTGGCTGGATCCCCTACTCTGTTATATATATATATATATATACAGTATATACTGTTTATATATATATATATATATATATAATCTCTCTCTCTCTCTCTCTCTCTCTCTCTCCAAACATGGCTAGGACGCAGTGTTGATCCTTGGCGCTAATGAAAACGGATATCCCAAGTTTGTTCATTACTCGGCCTGGTGAAAGTGATAGGGTGGGTGGCTGCTATGACCTTGTTCGGCCACACACACACACACAAGCACCCTTAATTGGTCACCTTACCCTCATAAAGTGATAGGGTGGGTGGCTGCTATGATCTTGTTCGGCCACACACACACACACACAAGCACCCTTAATTGGTCACCTTACCCTCATAAAGTGATAGGGTGGGTGGCTGCTATGATCTTGTTCGGCCACACACACACACACAAGCACCCTTAATTGGTCACCTTACCCTCATAAAGTGATAGGGTGGGTGGCTGCTATGATCTTGTTCGGCCACACACACACACACAAGCACCCTTAATTGGTCACCTTACCCTCATAAAGTGATAGGGTGGGTGGCTGCTATGATCTTGTTCGGCCACACACACACACACAAGCACCCTTAATTGGTCACCTTACCCTCATAAAGTGATAGGGTGGGTGGCTGCTATGATCTTGTTCGGCCACACACACACACACACAAGCACCCTTAATTGGTCACCTTACCCTCATAAAGTGATAGGGTGGGTGCTATGATCTTGTTCGGCCACACACACACACAAGCACCCTTAATTGGTCACCTTACCCTCATAAAGTGATAGGGTGGGTGGCTGCTATGATCTTGTTCGGCCACACACACACACACAAGCACCCTTAATTGGTCACCTTACCCTCATAAAGTGATAGGGTGGGTGGCTGCTATGATCTTGTTCGGCCACACACACACACACACACAAGCACCCTTAATTGGTCACCTTACCCTCATAAAGTGATAGGGTGGGTGGCTGCTATGATCTTGTTCGGCCACACACACACACACAAGCACCCTTAATTGGTCACCTTACCCTCATAAAGTGATAGGGTGGGTGGCTGCTATGATCTTGTTCGGCCACACACACACACACACAAGCACCCTTAATTGGTCACCTTACCCTCATAAAGTGATAGGGTGGGTGGCTGCTATGATCTTGTTCGGCCACACACACACACACACAAGCACCCTTAATTGGTCACCTTACCCTCATAAAGTGATAGGGTGGGTGGCTGCTATGATCTTGTTCGGCCACACACACACACACACAAGCACCCTTAATTGGTCACCTTACCCTCATAAAGTGATAGGGTGGGTGGCTGCTATGATCTTGTTCGGCCACACACACACACACAAGCACCCTTAAGGGGGTCCACCTCGCTTTTTTCTCTCTCTCCCTCTCTCTTTGAATTGTATCCATTCGTCCCCATCCGTCCTGCTGTGTTAAGACGTTTACCCCCATCCAGGTGTCAATATTTTCCTGGCGAGCGGTAGCAAGCCAGCATATATATATATATGTTTTGACAGCAAGCTAAATTTGTACATTTTTCGATAGAAAACTGTCTCCGGCGAAGCCGGATTTCTCCATACAATAATAGCTCGCTATCGCTCACCAGGATGAAATCGGCACCTGGATGGGGATCAACGTCTTAAAACAGTTGGCTGAATTGGACCGAATGGATACAAGCCAAAGAAAGAGAAAAATAGAGAGAAAGAGAAATAAAACAAGTGACCCCCTTGATTGATGACCTTACCCTCAAAAAGTGATAGGGTGGGGGGCTGCTATGACCTTGTTCGGACCCACACACACAAGCACCCTAAATAGGTCACCATACCCTCAAAATGCTCTGCCTTGACCTGACCTAAATTTTAAACACCCTCATATTACACTCTTAAACCTACCCTATCAATCACCTTAATTCGTCGCACTACCTTTATCCTCTACCTTAAGGGAAGGTTTGAGTTTGTCTGGACTTTCTTTTTCCCTCATATTTAGCTCCACTAGTTTGGCGATTATATAACTTTGTGTCATTTAGGTATCGTTTTTTTTTTTCCTGGCGAAAGCGAACCTGTAATGTAGGAGGATCCGGCCTTTGCCCATGGCATTATTCTACCGAAAAATGGACAAATTTATCTCGAAGGGGGGTTGAGGGGTATTTTTTGGAGCTTGATGGAGGTCTTGGGAGGAAACTATAAATATTAAATTGATAAATAAAAAAATGAACAAATAAATACACATACCTGTATATATATGAAAATCCGCCGTAACTGACCAATCTTGTATGTCCAGGGTTTGAATCCCCAATGGATCATATGTTTGTATTTTTTTCATTGGGAGTTATTGGTGTTTTAAGAAGGATATTAGTTAATACTCTGATATTACGCACCTCTAACAAAGTCACCTTTATTTGTTACACTACCCTATTAGTATAAGTAAGTGGAGGAATGTCATTTTTTAGACCCCCTTATCCCTCATGTTTAACTCCATTAGCTTTGAGATTTAAGGATGTTCGCACCATTAATTTGTCAATTTTAAGAATATTGGCCCCAATTTAATTGCTATTATTATGACCTTTCGTGCCATTCAAGAGTCGATTTTTTTTTCCTGGTTAGCGATAGTGAGCCTGTAGTTTTGGAGGTACATTTTTCTCCCGAAAAATTTACAAATTAAATTCAGAGAGGGATCTTGATGTTTCAATTTATGCTTGATGGAGGCCTAGGGAGGAAACACAAACAATAATACAGAAATAAATATATATACACAAACAATAACACCCACCCCCAATGTCCCCCATAACTGACCAATCTTATAAATCCTTACATCCCACTCATACACCTACTATCTATCACAAGCACCTTAATTTGCCACTCTACCCTGATACTTAACCCTAACTGGCCGAACTTCTACGCCCTTATACTACACTTATAATCTCCATCACAATCACCTTAAACTGTCACACTACCCTAATACTTTCCTTTAACTCACCTAACTTACACATCCTCATATTAATAGTATATATACTCCTACTCTCTTAAACACCTTGATTTGTCACATAACCCTAATTCTCCACCTTAATTGACTTATCTCTCTCTCTCTCTCTCTCTCTCTCTCTCTCTCTCTCTCTCTCTCTCTCTCTCTCTCTCTCTCTCTCTCTCTCTCTCTCTCTCTCTCTCACCTTAAGGGGGAGGTAGTTGCTTTTTCTGGACTCCCTTTTCTCATGTTTAGCCCCATTAAGTTTGATATGTTAAGATGTTCGCCACATTAGTTTGACGATTTTAAGACCTTTCGCCTCATTTCTTTGTCACTATAATGACCTTTCCTGCCATTTAGATGTCGATTTTTTCCTGGCGAGCGATAACGAGCCTGGTCATAAAGCTTTGGTCATAACAAATAATGATACTAAACAAATACCCTTCCTGACCACGCTAACTAAATTAAAGACAGTTTCACCGGCGTATTTAATTAACACTCAATTATATTCCGTTACCCCAAAACGGAAAAAGTCAAAGCTATTAGATATTCCCATTGACCAAATCCAGGTTTATGATAATAATTTGCATAGCCAATAAACAAGCAATGTAACTACAGATACCACAGTTGTCTTTATATATAACACTTCTATAACCAATAAGCAAACAGCATATTAAAAAACAAAAAACAAAAAAACATCTCTCAGACATTAGTACTTATAAGCTCTGGCCATGACAACAATTTTAATGACCTGTTCATTAATTACTCACTCCAGGGCAGGTGAGCTCATTATTTATGTACCTGACAGGCAGCGGACAACTTAGTGGTCTGGCTAACAGTAGTTTTTTTTTTATTAACAATACCGGTGATATCCTTTTCATTACATTCTGCAGACGATTAGGCGATATTATTCAGTGTAGGAAGGACCTCCAGCAATAATAAGGCGTCAAAGTATCTCAACCAACCCTTTCAACTACCACAGATCGTTCCTAAGCTGCATAATATCGTATAAATATAGCTAGAATGAATTATAACACCCGTCGCTGGTACTCAAAGGGTTTAGCTTGAGATGTACTGTACAGTTGTGGTCAGCAATTAGTGGACAATTTTAAGGGGAGATGGGCCGGTTTTCTGGACTACTTTCTCCCTTGTGTTTAGCCCCATTAGTTTTTGAGATTTTAAGACGTTCGGCCCATTAGTTTGACGATTTTAACACCTTTTGCCCCATTTCGTTGTCAATTTTAAGACTTTTCGTGCCATTTAGGTGTCAATTATTTCCTGGCGAGCTATAGCGAGCCTGTAATTTTAAGAGAAACTGGCCTTCGGCCGGGACATTTTTGTACCGAAAAATTTACAAATTTATCTTGAAGGGGTGTCTAGAGAGTGTTTTTTTTTTTTTTTTAAGCTTGATGGACGTCTAGTGAGAAAACTGATAATTATATTAATAACTGAATAAATAGACCAAAAAAATATCCACTATCCCTCTCAGAAGCACAATTGTAGTACGCTGGTGATCCATTTTGCTAAACTAATTGAGCCACAGAGATGAAATGACTGGAATTCATTAAAGTCTGTTTTTCCAGGTAATGGTAAATTGCTAATTATCTCCTTGATTATTCAGAGTTTACAAAGATTGTGTAGCGAAATGAAAAATTGACTTTAATATCATGCAGAAGCACATTTGTTTCATATATTTCCAATAAGTATTGAACAATCAGTTGCTAACGGTTTTAGTTTAACATTAGCTAAAACAAAATGGACTATAGTACTGTTAGCCCCTTCTTCAAGTCCCTGACTGTACAGGTAGGGTTTAGAGGAGTAAGAATATGTTTATCGGTCGATCTATTTATTTATATATTATTATTATTTGTTTTCTTATTTTAGTTTCCTCCATAGAGTTCTATCAAGCTTAAAAAATACATCTACATGATCCCTAACCGGCCGAAGGCCGGTTCTTCTTTACTTAAAGGCTCGCTTTCGCTCGCCAGGATAAAATGGACACCAATTAACCCTCTGACTTTCATATACTCTTCCTAATCTGAATACAATCGTCTAATGCTACTCAGAAAACGGGAAAGAAATGAGTCACCGGGTCTTTTCTAAGAGTCAATACATCCGGATCAGAGTGGAACAGATTGGAGAATGTTTGTGTCCTGCAATGTACTGTAACTATAGTCCGTTTGTTTGCAGCTGACAGTAAATTCAATCCTTTAGCAGCTGATTTATCGATACTTGACGGCAAAGTATGAAACTATAATATCTCTGCGCCATAATAATGCCGAGTTTTCTTAAATGTCAACATATTTCACATCAAAATCTTCGAAATTAACAGAGTAATCAAAATAGGGACAAACCAATTTACTCTCAGCAGGACATAACCAGACTAATAGGTTCAAGAATAAGATGGTGTTGGTGATGAATAATAGTGTACGGCAAGACTGTGTTAGAAGGAATGACTTACTTTCATGCACAATGGAATAGAATGATAACCAAAAGAAGTAATAGCATGGCTTGGTATATTTTCTTCTTTCGTAAATTAATTGATCAGCGTATAATGTACTAATAAAAACTTTAAACATGTATATGTAATTCTAATAATATGAAGAAGTATACAGTATATATAATAATAATAATAACAATAATAAAATAAATAATAATAATAATCATAATAATAATAATAATAATAATAAAAAATAATAATATTGTATTCAACATTAGAGCTGCCATAATATTAAGGAAATAATGACTCCCCCGCCCTCCCCACGCCACATTATGATCCCTTCATCAATACCGTGAGTTAATTAGACGGTATAGGCCTAATAAAATATGCCTCATAATAATAACAGGTCACTACCCTCGGTCTAGCGGTCTGGCTACACCCTTCCTGCCAGGGACACTCCGCGGGGGCCATATTATATAATTAGCCTTTCAGTATTTGGGGACACATTTTCACTTTATTATAGTATTTTATATACAATTCAATACCATGTATAGAATTGAATATCAAATAAATAAATTATGAATCACTATCGAAACATTTACTTGATTAATTAATATACCATTGATATACCATTCTTATGCACTTTAGCAATCGAGGGTGTGAAAAAGGTATATAAGAATAATAATAGTTCTTAAAGCTAGCGCATGCTAAGCCAGCTAAGGATAGCCCAATAAGGCCGATTAGGCGTATTTCCATTGGGATCCTGTACTACTACCCCACCCCCTTGCTCATGAGGGACGGTAACGACTCGGTGTTTGTGAACAATCTTTAATGCGCCGAGCGTCGGCGCGATCCTGGGACCTTCTGGGTGGAAGTCCAAGACGCTAGTCACTACACCAGCGAGACGCTGGTGTACCTTTCTATCCTGATATTAAATGGGTTTATTGCATCTAATATACCTAAATAAGTGTGTATAATTATGGACACTCTCATTACCCTTTTCATGGCCATAATTATTGACAGAGCACCCTTGAGTAGCTGCCGTTCACAACATGTCCTGGACCTGTTTACCGCAGTGACACTAATTAGGAAGGGACATCTGAACACCCCGGCCATCCCCCCCCCCCCCCAACCTCCCATCCCCTACCCACAACCCCCGCCCCCCCCCACCTCCCATCCCCCAGGGCACCATTCTTACCCCCAGGGCCTTTGATGACTGGTTCGCTGTACACCCCAGTCTCACTCATCCTCTCGCTGATTGTGTACACTCCAAAATAATGAAGGTAAACAAACAAAAATAGATAGATAGATAGATGGATAGCTAGATAGATAAATAGATAGATAGATGGATAGATAGATAGATAGATAGATAGATAGATAGATGGATATATAGATAGATAGATAGATGGATATATAGATTAATAGATATATAAATAGATAGATCGATAAGAAGGATATGAAAGGGGCATATAAGGTCAATTGGGTATATTGATAGGGATTTACCTTTGTAGGCTTGTATGTGATAAGTTTATTGCCTTCAATATACCTTTAAATTGGGACATTATTCTGGACACTATAACTATTTGTCTGCCAACCAAGCATATACGTCGAGCCGGTTGAACGCTATCAGTGCCAAAGCTGTACATATACGCCCGACACGAAAAAGTTCGTAAACAATATAAAACAAAACAAAAATCGCAAAAGTGCTCATGTAATTATTATTTTAGAATTCAGCAAACCAGCAAAATGGAAATTTAATTACTCGCATAGCTGACCACGCTACAATAATTATTTTACTCCGATACATTCGATGCTACAGTGCTAATAGTGTTGCCAAATTAGCTATTTTCCCGATAGATCTAGAGGTAGTTACTTCGATCTAGAGGCAAATTTTACATCTAGCGACATGAATGATAACGATATTTTGTAGATTTGAGCCATTCTAGAGAGATATTGTAGATAATTGTGCCATTGTTCTAGCTATTTTCGGCATGTATTTACGATCCAGCGGACTTGATTTGGTAACCCTGCAGTCAGTATACTATAGTCTATTCGCTGTAAGTAAGCGATAAATCATAACCTCTATCCTTTGTAACTCATAAAGGGCTAGAGCAAATTGGCTGTATATTTCCACATCTATTCCTTGACGGACTCTTCCCAAATGGTAGAAATATTAGCTTGATTACTTTAGTCGTTTTTGAGTTACAGAGGATAGAGGGCATGATTTATCGCCTACTTGCAGCGAATAGACTATAGGATGCAGGCGTTGATATTAGTCTGGCTCATATCAGACGATTGTATTATCCCCTGCAGGATTATGTCACATTTTCATGGTTTATTCTGGCTACCTTTAGATGGTTTTATACAGATTAGGATGGGTATATGGAAGCCAGAGGGTTGATTGGGCCAGATTAAACCCTTTTAACTCTCGCAGATCCTTTCTAAACTGTACAAAATCGTCCAATAATAGCCAGATTAAAATGATAAACTGGGTCATAATCCTCAAGGCATTAAGCTTAGGAAATCAGATGGGTAATTGGGATAGACTTTACTGTTTTAAATCGCACAGGCCCTTCCTAAGCTGCATAGAATCGTCCAATGATAACCAGAATCAACTTATATAACGCGTCATCCTTCTCAAGGGGTTAAAATTGCTCATGTGTCGTAAGTCAGAGGCGTGTGATTAAGTTTTAGAGGCCCTTACTAAGCTGCATATACTCGTATGATAATAGCCAGAATATAATATTGAAGAAGTGCATCCTGGTTTACTGCAGAGGTTAACGTTGATCTCTTTAGTATTTACCCTTTGAGGATAATGCCGCATTTTGACAGTTTACTCTGGCTATCATTAGGCTACTTTATGCAACTTAGAAAGGTATGTGACAATAAAAAGGGTAAAAACCATCTCAATTAACCCTCTGACTTCCATATAGCCTTCCTAATCTGAACAATATCGTCTAGTAATAGCCAGAAATTGATAAGAAATGCGTCATGGTATCTTGAAAGGGGTTAGTCGTAATTTAACCCAACTTAGGAAGGACTTCTAAAATGCAATGGTGTAAAAAACCCTACAATAACTCTTTACCTTCCCACATGTCAGTCCGAAGCCGAATAAAATCCCCTAATGTTAGCCAGAATACAATGAGAATAACACCACAGTTGGGGAGGCACTCGCTACAGGCAGTTCTGCCTTTTGTCCCTCTCATTCACATAGACAAACAAAGTTAACCTTTTCACCATTCGAGGCTGAGTTTCTTCCTTTTGTTCTAGCAAATAGTAGGTGATATTATTCAGTTTGGAAGGCCTTTTTTGAAGTCGGAGGGTAAATTAGGGTATTGTTTTCCCCTTTGATTCCTAGAGGTAAGCCTGAGCACAATCGTCTAAGGTCAGTCATAATAAAGTAAAAAGGCGTCCCTAAATACTGAAAGAACTATAATAATGCCCTCGCGGAGTGTCCCTGGCCGGAGGGGTGTAACCAGACCGCTAGACAGAGAGCATTGACCTATTACTGTCGTGAGGTATATATTAGGCCTATGCCGTCTAATTAACTCACGGTATTGATGAAGGGATCGTAATTGGGGGGACGGGTGGCTTGATTAATAATATGGCAGTTATGAGGTTTGAAACATTATTATTGACTGAATTATTATTATTATTATTATTATTATTATTATTAGTAGTAGTAGTAGTAGTAGAAGTAGAAGTAGTAGTATCAATATCCTAAATTGAAGGCTCGCTATCGCTCGCCAGGAAGAAGTCAACACCTAAATGGCACAAAAGGTCTTAAGATAAGAAGTTACTGGAGTCCACTCAGAAGAAACACCATTAATTACAACTCGTTGCCGTCTACCTGTTCGTCAATTTTGTATCCAATTTGTTACCTCAGTATTGATACCTAGTGCTCACACTTTTAACACAAGCCTACAATGAGGCACTTTGTCAAAAAAAAAATGAAAATCTAAGTAAAGGATGGTTATGGCTCCACTTTTGTCATACTCACTCAGCATTTCATGGAACAAATCCAGCAAATTGGTAAGACATGCTCGGTGTAGCCTGAATCCATGTTGGGAATCTGTAATTAAATTGTGGATATCCAGGTAGTCAACTATCTTGTCTACTAGTATCCCTTCTAAAAGTTTTACTATGATGGATGTCAAGCTAATTGGTTGATAATGTTTGGGACCCTCATGATCCCCATTCTTAAAGATTGGGATCACATTGGTCAGTTTCCAGTCTTCAGGGACCTCTCCAGTTTCTAGTGATTTATTGAAGATATCTGCCAATAAAGGTGCGATTTCATCACACACTATTCGTACAACTCGAGGAAGAAAGCCATCTGGGCCAGAAGTCTTGAACCTATTTAACTTATCTAGTCTTTTGGCTACCTCCTCTGGGGTACATCTAATTATTCTAATAAATTCACCCTCATGCACTAATCCTGGACTCGGTATGTCAATGGTGTTTCCCTTGGAAATACTGAGGCAAAATAGTTGTTTATGGATTTAGCTATATCAGTGTCAAATGTTTGTAGTTGGCCTGTTGGATCCTTTAGAAGTCCAATGCTACTTTGGAAAAACTCTTTAAGACCCTATTTGTAGAGGGCTGCTACCTTGAGTTCTTCATTCCACTTTGGTTCCTTGATAAGAGATTTCACTCTCCTACACATATTTTTGAAGGAATCTAGATCTCTTTGGTTCTGACTTCTTTTGGTGTTTCTATATCCACCTTTCTCTTTCTAATTGCTGAAGCTATGTCACTTATGAACCCTTTTGATTAAGGTGAGGCTGATTTGGTAAGATTAGTGGGAATGAATGAAACTTGTCAATAAATTTACTGCACTTTGAATGATCACCATGTGGCATTAACATCCCCACCCTCAAGTCTGATCTGGGATAAGCTTCCTCAAAGACCTTCATAGTTTGCTCGACGAAAATCTAGCTTCGTACTGTGAGGACTGACGGGTCTACTGCAAAAGGTGCAAAGAGAGAACCTAACTAGATTGTGGTCACTACCTTCGAGGGATTCCCCAACAGATAAGCTGGTCACACTTCTTTCTTCATTGGAGAACACAAGATCTAGTATATTGTTGCCTCTAGTTGGCTCGTTCACCCCCTGGGTCAGCATGGTATCACTAGCAAAGCCAACAAGATGCCTACTTTCAGCATCGGCAGTTCTTGCTTCCCAGTTTACCAGGCTATTAAAATCACCTAAGATCACACTGGTTTTGCTGTCGATAAGAGAGAGAGAGAGAGAGGGAGGAAGATATATATAGAGAAGGAGAGGAGAGAGAGAGGCTGGGTTACTGCAGCCAAGTGCCATTCCTTCACCTCCGAGGGACCAAGACCTATGATTGATGACGCTGGATTGGCCCTCCTCCGTGGTGTTCCTTAACCCCTTGAGGATTGTGATGCACTTTGACATGTTATTCTGGCTATTATTAGGTGATTTGTTCATTTTAGGAAGAACTTGGTGGGAGCTAAAGTTGATTGGCTGTTTTTACCCCTTTGGATTCTAGAGATCTGTTATATATTACCTAAAATAGTCTAATGGTAAACAAAATAAAGTGTAAACACATATTGCCAAGTACTGAAAGCGTTATCCCTTTTCAAGATCGGAATACACATTTATTTTCTGTGTTATGGGTACTATTGGGTGAAAAAGGAATAAAAAGGGTATAAGAAAGTCGGAGGGTTAATTGAGTTAGTCTTTGACCATATAATTCCCACAGATCTTCCTAAGCAGTATTAAATCGTCTAATGATAACCAGAACAAACTGTCAAAATGCGTCATAACCTGTAAAGGGTTTAGGTCAGTATAGGGCTATAGTCAAGTGTATGGGTCGGATAATACTCCCACCAAGGTACTCCATTAGCAGAGTATCAAATGTCCGTATGCCACCGAGTGAGTCTCTTATTTTGTTCTCCAGCGTTCTCATGGCCTTAGTACATGCTCAACTCGTCCCTATCTCTGACTCTCACTAAATGTTTAACCCTATCCTTATAGATTCCAACACCAAACGGCTCCTTGTCATTCCGGCTGCGAACCATTGCACCAACATTCGCCATTCTAATACGGCATATTCCCAATGTGTTGACGAATTCACACACTCACGACAACTTACCCTAACGTATCCTAGCCTAACCTAATCCAACTTTACCTAACCTATCCAAACTTAGTGGTTCCGATAGGTTACGTTGGGTTGGTTTTGGTTTAGGATGAGATACCGTGATCGCCGTGGTAAAAGAAAAAATAGTGCGGGGGGGATGAAATTTAAAACACACACAAACACACACACACACACACACACACACTAACCATGGTATCGTTGGAGCGTGACCGTTATGATTGGCGGCCTGAATGACTGTACACCCAACAAAGCCCACACCGTCATCCGTACTATGCATCGTGACCTGTTATTCTTATTTGTCTATGTGTATGAAGGAGACAAATACAAAGCTGTCTGCTAACAAGTGTCGCCCCCCCCCCCTTCCCCTTTAAGTTGAAAGAGTGAATGAGAGCCAAATTCAGAGTACGTTAGAGTCAAAATGTCTGGACACGCGGTACTTGAAGCAGCTTAAGTCAAAGAATCAGGGAAAGACATATTGAGGGAGAGTGTTCCAGAGCTTACCTGTTGATTAGAAGAGAGAATGAGCAAATAATCGGTTGACTCTTGGGTTAGAGACTTGTTTACCCCTTGAGGATCTAAAATGCTGTTTTGCAGTTTGTTCCGGTTATCCTCAGAATATTTTATGTATTTTAAGAAGTATTTCGATATAAATAAGATATCCCAATTAAGTATCTAACTTACAAAATATATTCCCAAGCTTAATACAATCGTCTAGACTCTAATGATTACCAAAACTTCCCGAGGGAATTAGTCCCCGAATGCTGAAAGGGTTAAAAACATTAATTAGCATGATAGTGCTCTTGTTTACTATTGTTCATAAAACCCTTGTTAATTATTGTGTATAGTTGCCTTAATAATATACCTCTGCCTAGTTGTCATCTATTTGTACATACTGTACAAACAATGCTTACATGGAGATACAGTGTGTGCGTATACAGTATATATATATATATTATACTTTAGGCTGTATGAAATTGCATCAAAGTGTAGGAACAGCAGGTGTTACCGTATTACTTCATTACCAACGGCCTCTGACCTGTCTTGTCCTGTATATCACACGAGGGGGGCGCTGCTCCCGACACCGGCCTCCTACCTCACTATTATTGGCTGGGGGGCATGGTTTACTGCCCCCCCCCCCCCCTCCCCACCACCAGCTCCACTATACTGTATACTACCACCATGTCCACTATATACTACCACCATGTCCACTATATACTACCACCATGTCCACTATATACTACCACCATGTCCACTATATACTACCACCATGTCCACTATATCCTACCACCATGTCCACTATATACTACCACCATGTCCACTATATACTACCACCATGTCCACTATATACTACCACCATGTCCACTATATACTACCACCATGTCCACTATATACTACCACCATGTCCACTGTATACTACCACCATGTCCACTATATACTAGTACAAAGGAGCACAAAGGAGTACAAAGGAAATCAAGCAACAACAGATCTAGTGACCCTTCTAGGCTGCTTGTCCTCCAAAACACTGAGGATCAAGTGTCCAAACAGTGGTTTAGAGTGGGTAAGGGAACATTGGAAAGGGAACTACTGCCCTGCCACTAACGTGGCAGGACTAGGAAGTTAGTAGGGGACATATGGGTTAGTAACTGAGGGAGGATAAAGTTATTAATTTACAAACGCAGTCAGTCGCGGGTTTGATGCAAGATATTTGTCTAGGCGGAATTTAAATGAATCAACGGTGCTGCAGTCTATAACGTCTCGGGGAAGCCCATTCCACAAGTTGACAACTCGATTGAAGAAGAAATTCTTAGATTCGTGCGAGTTAAAAGATTTACCAATAATTTTGCAACCGTTTCCCCGCGTGTAATTAGATTGGTCGATAGTGAAGTACTTACTACAGTTCATATTGTCGATGCCTTTGATGATTTTGAACACTTGAATTAAGTCGCCTCTTAATCTGCGCTGGGTTAAAGGAAATAGATTTAATTCTCTAAGACGCTCTTCGTATGGTTTGTTCTTTAGGCTAGGTATCATTTTGGTAACTCTACGTTGAACTCGTTCTAGCTTGTTTATATCTTTTTGGTAATAAGGGCACCAGGATTGAACGCAGTATTCCAGAAGAGGGCGGACTAAGGAATTGTAAATGGTTAGGATAACTTCTTTGGATTTATGCTCAAATGACCTGTCTATAAAGCCAATTATTTTGTTTGTCTTCTTAACAACTTCTGAACATTGTTGACTCGGTTTTAGGTTACTCGATATTGTTACTCCCAGATCAGTTTCTCTGTTTACATTCTTAAGCTGAGTGCCATTCATCAAATAGTTTGCTTTCTCATTTAGGTATCCGACATGTAGTACTTTACATTTATCCGCATTGAAACTCATTTGCCAAATTTGGGCCCAACATGACAATTTATCTAGATTGTGTTGCATATCGTCAACTTGTTCTTTTGAGAGTACGCTATTTGCAATTTTTGTATCGTCAGCAAATTTTGAGATTGTGCAGGTGAGACCCTCATCTATGTCGTTGATGTAAATTAGAAAGAGAATTGGTCCTAGTACCGATCCCTGGGGTACCCCGCTACTTACATTGGTCCATTTAGATGCCTTACCGTTTATGACTACCCTTTGCTTTCTGTTGCTGAGCCAATTTTCTATCCATTTCAACACACCGTCTTGTATTCCATGCGCTTTTAGTTTTAGCAGTAAACGTTTGTGGGGAACTTTGTCAAAGGCCTTTTGAAAATCAAGGTATATAATATCTACAGCTTTACTCTCATCGTAGAGGTTGAGGATATCGTGGAAGAAGTCTAAGAGGTTTGTTAAACAGGAACGTTTTTTACGAAAGCCGTGTTGAGTATCTTTAAGTATGTTATTTTCCTCTAAGTGATTTACGAGTCTGTCTCGTATGACCGTTTCTAGCATTTTACATACAACTGAGGTTAAGCTAATTGGACGATAGTTACTGGGTAGGGATTTGCTGCCTTTTTTGAATATCGGTGTTACGTTGGCTAGCTTCCACTGATCAGGCATAGTTCCAGACTGTAAGGATTTATTGAATAGTAATGTCAGTGGTTTGGAGAGCTCATTCTTAGCTTCCTTTAGAACTCTAGGCGAGATTGTATCAGGTCCTGGCGTTTTATTTACCTTGAGTTTATCTAAACAATTCAATACTTCTCTCTCTGTAACGGTGATATTGCTTAGAACATCTGAATTATCAATCTGAATCGGCGATGGTGTAGGGATATCACTGAGGTCTTCTGTTGTAAAAACTGATGCAAAGAAGGTATTGAGGGCATTACTCATTTGTACTTCGTCTTTGGTGTATTCTCCTTTTTCATCGACTAACGGTCCAACAGTTGAAGTAACTACTTTTTTCTTTCTGATATAACTATAGAATTCTTTCGGGTTTGTTTTACTTTGATTCGCAATATGTAACTCTAAGGTCTTTTTACTTTGCTTAATTAACTTTTTTGGCTTTGCGTCGTAGCTCTACAAATTTCACCCGTTCTTCATCATTTTGTGAGGATTTTAATCTATCATTAGCACAATTTTTAGCAAGCAGGCAGTTTGAAATATCTTTATTCTACCATTTGGGCTTATTATTATGGCCTGGACGCCTTATTTTCGATGGTATGCAGTCTTGCACTGCTTTTAGGTAAGTGGTTTCGAATAACTTCCAAGATGTATTTATGTCGTTATTGTTAATTAAAAAGCTCCAGTCAGTTTCTTTAAACATAGCTCTAAGTTTATGGAAGTTTGCTTTCTTGAAATTAGGGACTTTTTCGATGCTACTATTTGGTTCGTTACTAGTAAACTTTAAAGTGAAAGTTATCGTACGATGGTCGCTGTTACTGAATTCATCACCAACATTCAAATTCTCTATCAATTCTTCTTTTGTTGCAAGTACAATGTCAAGAACGTTATTACCACGGGTCGGCATTCGAACAAATTGATAAAGCGAACTCTCTTGCAAGTTCGTATACAAGTCATGTCCGGAGTGTGAAGTAAGAGTATCGCCCCACTTGGTCACAGGTAAATTAAAGTCGCCAAAAATTACGGTATCTTGTGAGTTACTTACATCTGCAATTTGTTCGTAAATTTCTCGGTCAGTTTGCACTGATTGAGCTGGAGGTCTGTATATTAACGCAAGTATTATTTTTGTACCTTTATTATTCTTTATTAGCACAAAAGATGTGTTGACGTTCACAATTTGAGGTTTTGACACGAGGGTCGGGTTAAGACTTTCTTTGATATAAAATAAAACGCCACCTCCATTTTTATTTATTCGGCTGTTCTCAAACATTACATAACCGGGAAGTGAATACTCTGCTAAAAAGTCTCTATCTTGTGTATTGAGCCAAGATTCTGTTATGCCAATCACATCATAATTTTCTGTAAACACTAGTTCCTCTAAATCTGAAAATTTATTGCGTATGCTACGAGCGTTTGCATAGAAAACCTTTAAAGTTGCGGTTTTAGAACTCGCAGATCGTTCTTTCATCGAATTTTTGGTTCTGGTCGGATCTACATTTACATTCATGGCTGTCCTCGGTCCTCGGTCGTTATCCCTGACGGTTTTGAATTTGGGTCGTGTTGGTGGAGCTTTATCCAAATTCGCGGTTCTTGACGGATTAGTATTTAATTCCTTTGTAGATTGCCGTTCTCGCTGTCTTCGGTCCTCCTTCCTGGTTGTCCTGTGCTGAGTCGATTTCTTCTCCGAAAATCCTTCACCGCATCGTTGAGAAGACGCCCAAAACGTGCTGCTCCCACCTGGTTCAGATGAACTCCATCGTCCGAAAACAAATAGTCATCGTAGTAGAAATTGTCCCAGGTGTCGACGAATCCCACGTTCTCCTTCCTGCAGAGGTTTGCTAGACAACGATTTGTGCTGGTGGCTATGTTGTAAAATCGGCTCTCTACACCGAGCCGGGGGACGATTCCTGAGACGATGATCATTGATGACTTCTCCTTAAACGACTTGATCAGCTGCTTGTACTTTAAAAGCAAATCTTCCGACCGGGTTCGCTGTACATCGTTGGATCCAACGTGGATGACGTACATTGTATTAGCAGGGGCCAGCTTTGACACTTCGTCAACTGCTGCAACTACGTCATCCACACCACCACCAGGGATACAAAAACGCTTCCTGGTCTTAGGTGCCCTGGCGCAAAACTCTGTGAGCTGACCACGTATCATCGAGTCTCCCCCACTTGCCGGACTTCTTCTATTTCCTCTTCGTCATCTGAGTCTGCGAGTATCTGGAAACGGTTTTGACACTCGGTAATCGGTATGTGTTTCCTGGTCTTGGGGCAAACGTTGTTCCTCACGACACGGAAGTTGTCTTGAGGGGGAAGAGAGTCACCATTTGTATCTTGAGTATCGGAAACATCAGCTGAAATGGCTACTGTAGGCGTTGAATTGTTGGCAGTTGACGTTGGGGCGTTGGTGGCTGCTGGAGTTGCGGTGACAATTGAAGTTTGTGGCACTCCAAGGTTGAGTGTTACAAACTCTTGGAGTGATTCCAGCTTCATGGTGAGGACGTTGATCTTGTTGTAGGCTTCATCTAATTTCACTGTAAAATTCTCTCGTTGCTGGCAGAGCCGGAAGACTTGAAGATCGATAGTAGCAAACATGGACTCACCAAACCTACCGGCGCAGTTCGCACAAGCGCGAGGCATGGTGACAGTCACTTTCTTCAGATCACTTCACTCACTTAAAAAACAATTCACTCACTTTAAAACACTTCACTCACTTTAAAAACACTTCAATCACTTCAACCGAAAACAAATATGCTGAAATACGCAGAAATAGGTTATCAGGGGTGATAGCCTAACCGAAAACAAAAATGTTGAGATATGCAGAATTAGGCTTCCAGGGGCGATAGCCTAACCCAAAGTTTTTTTTTTAAATTGAAATACGCAATAATAGGCTACCAGCGTTGAATAGCCTAACCGAATATAATAAAATTTAAATTCGCAGAAATAGGCTACCAGGTGTGATAACCTAACCTTAAACAAATATATGTATAACAGAATATGTAACTAAATATACAATTCACCAAATAGAGATTATATAAAAATAAAGTGTGACTGCACACAAGGGGTTAATATACTGTGTCAACAGATGACCCTGGTGTCACTGTAGCCTAGTAAAGCAGTAGCCTACTCTTTTTAGATAAAAAAGTGTATCAGTCAAAGGTTATTACAAGATCGTGCAAGCAACAACTAAAATTACAGATATATATAGCTACAGTAGGATACTAAATACAATATCTACAAGAGTTAATAATAAAACAGATTGGCTGGCTATAGGCTAGGCTAGGTTTGGGTTAGGTTAAAAGCTTGGCAGGTTGGGTTAGGCTAGGTTAGTTTGTACAAATACCACCCTTAGCTTAAAGTAAAATCAGTCTGAGGAGAAAAAGTCAAGAATATATCTAGGGGGAAAAGATAAATGAATGCACTTAAATTTGGTACAAAATTTGCTGGAATTTAATATGTATAATCCCCCAAAAAGGTTTGTTTACAAAATGGTGTCGGCGTTAGTCCCTGTAGGCAGTTAGTTAGTAAACAATATTGTTTATTAGCAAATTAATATGCAAAGCTTTACTTACATACAAGGCAGTTAAATAGATACTTACTACAGTAGGTAATGGGTAAAATTAGGGGCTACGATTTTATATAAAATAGTAATAAGAGAGCGTTTGTTTACAAAGCAAAACAAAACAATAGATGGCGCTAGTGGCGCCCTGCCCGAGCAGGAGTCTTGTGATAAACACAAAGTTTATCAGTCAATACACAGCGAAATATCGTGCAGTGTTACTTACTAAGCTACAGGATGGTTAAACGTGCTCTTAACCACCTTTCATGCACAAGAATGAAGAGGATGAGTAGTTAATACTCAAATTATGATCGATATCGTGAGAGCGTTGACAGAGCTACTACCACCATGTCCACTATATACTACCACCATGTCCACAAAATCTTCCTTAGTATCCTCCTAAGACCTCCATCAAGCTTAAGAAAATATACCCAAGATCCCCCTTCTAGATATAAATATAATTTTTTCGGTAGAAAAATGTCCCAGCTGAAGACCGGTTTCTCCTCACATACAGGATTGCTATCGCTCGCCATGAAAAAAAATCGGCACCTAAATGGCATGAAATGGTTGAAATAGTCCCAATAATAGGGTGAACAAATCTTAAAATCGCCAAAATAATGGGACGAGCATGTAAATATTTCAAAACTACTAAGGCTAAACATGAGGGAATAGGGAGGTCAGAAAAAACAACCATCGCCCCTTAACGTTATTTGCAATAGCCAAGCCTGCCCTCACCGGCGGCGGCGGCGGCGGTGATGATGATGGTGATGAGGGTGGCGGCGGTGGTGGTGATGGTGGTGGTGATGGTGGTGGTGATGAGGGTGGCGGCGGTGGTGGTGGTGGTGGTTGTGGTGGGAGTACCAAATTCCCAAGTGGGTCGTGGCCAGCTCCTCCCGAGTACTGTACAGTATATCTTCTGCAACCTTAGTCTCACCTATCTCATCTCATTAATTGTCTACGTACGGTCGAGAACAACAGTATATATATATATAAGATTATATCAATGTTGTATATCCTTTGCAACCTTATTCCCACCTACACCCGTTTTATTTCATTCACTGTCTACGTACGTTCGTGAACTACAATATAATATCAATTCTGAGTAGAGCTGGTCCTGTCCAGAATGAGTTTTGGCATACTCTACCCAACACAACCTTAGCCGTTTCTGTCTTTCTCTTTTCCTGTAATATATTTCCTATTTCGGGAGCTGGAGGCTAGGAATCCTCCTTACTTTTGTAAAATACGCCTACTAGACGAGACAGAGAAAGTGACTATGGAACGCGAAAGTGGTCTTGGACCCTGAGAATTGGAAATTTAAATGCTGTTCGAGCTCTGTCTCGAGTTGGCCACCCCCAGCTATGGGTGATGTGCCTGAGTATATACTGTACATACATACTTACATACTGTATATCTTCTGCAACTTTATTATCACCTATCTCATCTCATTCGCTATCTACGTGGAAGGCTTCAGCCTTCATTGTGATGAACATTGTAGTAGGCTATACATATTTTGTAATCACTGTATTTATCCTCTTGATTTTATGCAGCTCAGGAAGGATGTGTGGGAATTATAAGGGCGAAGACGGTCTCAATTAACCCTTCGACTTCCATATGTCCTTCCGATTCTAAATAAAATTGTATAATGATAGCCAGAATAAACTGTGAAAACGCAACATAATCTTCAAAAGGTTATTTGTATATGTGTTTATGCCAATAAATGCTTTGAACTTAAATTAAACATACAATAGTGAACATATACGCATAAGGTTACACCAGTTCTATTTTGTTTGTTCATCTTTAAACCGAAGCTCTGAAGCATCTGGGCTATAATAATATATTGCTTCGTTCGTGTTTAATACTAATTCAAATGGATAAACATATAGTTTATAATCATGGTCTACTGGTTGGGTTCTACAGGTTGGAATAGTCTACAGGTTGAGTTACAATAGTCGACAGGTTAAGATCTACTGGTTGGAATAGTCTACTTGTTGAAGTATAATGTAGTTTATATTTGGTATACTGGTGGGGATCTACTGGTTAATATGGTCTACTGGTTGAGATCTATTGGTTGGAATGATCTACAGGTTACGATACACTGGTTGGAATGATCTACAGGTTACGATACACTGGTTGGAATGATCTACAGGTTACGAGACACTGGTTGGAATGATCTACAGGTTACGATACACTGGTTGGAATGATCTACAGGTTACGATACACTGGTTGGAATGATCTACAGGTTACGATATACTGGTTGGAATGATCTACAGGTTGAGATATACTGCTTAGAATGATCTACTGGTGGGGATCTATAACTGGTATATATGCACTAATGGTTTATAAGGTCTACTGGTTGAGATCTAGTCAATGCTGTACAGGTTGAGTTCCCCATCAGTCCTGGGTTGCAATAAACATACCCACGGACCAGCCACCTTTCCCTCCAGGGCCCCGTAGGTCTTCATCAGGGGGGGTTACCCACTGACGCCCAGGACCCCCACACTCGGATTTATTGTCGGGTTCATGTGGCTGTGTCTTCATGTCTGTCTCATTTTGTCTCTCTTTTTTTTTTTTTTTTTTTTTTTGGTATCTATATCTATCTATATCTATCTATCTACATTTATTTGTCTGTGGTTGTGTCTTCATGTCTGTCTTGATCTATCTATTTGTCTATATATACTGTATATATCTGTCTCTATCTATCTATCTATCTATCTATCTATATATATCTATAGCCATCTATCTATTTATCTATATCTATCTATCTATATATATTATTATATCTGTTTATCTGTTTGTCTGTCTGCCTGTCTCAAATTTGTAAATCGTGTTTTTAGTATAAAAACTTAAAACATGAGTAGATGGTATCGTGCACACTTAGCAATGAGAGTACTGTAACATACATTCTTCTTACACCAGAAGTATCTCCCCGGAAAGGGCTGCAAAGTCTTTGGGAAACTAATCATGCCTTGCAAATCCATATAACTCTTTCCCTCCCTCCTGAACACACACTTTATCGCACACACACACACTTTATCGCACACACACACACACACACACACACACTCACTCTATCTCTCTTTCTCACATACACATGCGCGCGCATACACACACACACAATAAGTGCTGCTGATCGCCCTACACACACTTGCCCTACTGTCGGCGTGGCTATGCATATAATGAATATAACAACACATATCTAAGAAGCTTGGAGTGGTCAGTCCAAATACAATACGCATTTCTGTGTGTGTGTGTTTTTTTTTTTTTTTTTTTTTTTTTTTTTTTTTAGATGATATTATTCAGATTAGATATAGGGTGTATGGAAGACAGAGGGTTAATTGAGCCAGTCTTTACCCGTATAATTGCGAGAGATTCTTCCTAAACTGTATAAAATCACATAATAAGTGCCAGAATACTGTATACTTTAGAAAAGCGTCACGATCTTCCAAGCGTTAATTCGGAGGGTGGATAAACTTGAACCCTTTCCGTATGCCAAGACTCATTCTGTCAGTATATTCCGAACGAATGTATCATGTTTAGAAAGGATAGGTGTTAGTCTAATTTGACTTTTTGTATTCCTAGAGGTGTTTCGCCTAAGCTGGTACAAATTCTCCGAGCGTTAGAAAGGAAAAATAAATAAAATTACGCCATATCATTGACTAGGAAATTTGAAAATGGTATAAGATATGTTAAAAATCTTATTGGAAGTGGTCTAAGTGATATAATGTTATAATACTGATTAATAAGAGTTGTAAACTTGACTATAATATACAGTGCATATAAATAACACCCATCCGAGAAGAATGTATGTAGTAGAAAGAAGTAGCATTTTTAATAATTCTTCAGTTTGGCCTCGCATTCTACATGTTCCTAGCGAAATGATTATATTGTTCAAGAAGTCCCCATAGCTCACACTACTAAAGGGTTTGCTCTCATATACTAAGTTAAAGGGGGTGGGCTTATTTATTTGTTCATTTATGTATCTTTTTAATATGTTTTTTTAGTTTCCTCCCTAGACCTCCATCAAGCTCAAGAATACACCCTCCCAAGACCCTCCTTCAAGACAAATTTTTACAATTTTCGATAAAAAAAAGGTCCCGGCCGAAGGCCAGTTCCCTTAAATTATAGGCTCGCTATCGCTTGCCAGAAAAATATCGACAGGTAAATGACACAAAAAGTCATAATATTGACAACAAATGGTGCAGAAGATCTTAAAATCGCCGAACGTCATAAAATCTAAAAACTAATGACTGAGCAAACACATGTTGGTGTCATTATCATACATAGTAAACCACAGAGGGCCAAAGACAGATCTCTGAATGTTAATGTTATATGTGCATGAAGGAGACAAAAGCCAAACTGCCTATAACACGTGTCTCCTCCAATGGTGTAAGAGTTATAAAAATGTGTTTGGTGAATTGGAATGACATATTGTGTGCTTGTTTAGTGTAGTGAAAAATATAGGAGGCGGAGGTGTTTGTGAGAGTTAGCTGAATTACTCCCGAAATAGCAGTAGTCCAATCAGTAGTCTTTTGTATATTTTGTTTTACCTCTGTACTGATACTTAGTGCATTCAGTTGTGACATTATACCTTTAACCCCATCAGCACGATGACGCCTTTTTATCTCCTATTGTGGCGGAAGTTAGACCATTTCATGCAGCTTAGGAAGAACCTATGTTACTTAGAGGGTTCATTGAGATCGTATTTACCCCTTCGAGTTCTAGAGATAGATTATAAGATATAGAAAATCGTCTAATGTTAACCAGAATAAGATGAAAACATCATTATCGCGCTGAAGGGGTAACTTAGGTGTTTTGTAGATGTTATAACTCTTGTGAACCCTTTGGTAATAGAGATGAACGTGATTTGGTAGACTTAGAGAGAGCGAATGAACCTTGTATATCCATAAAGTGCTACTTAAATTAACACCAAATGCCCTGTTAGAGGCAAACAAATACACAGACAGAAAGAAAGGTAGACTGATAAACAAGCAAGGAGAGATACAAACAGACATACAAACTGGCGAAATATCAGACGCAGAGACAAACAATAAACCGATTATTATTATTAATATTATTATTATTATTATTATTATTATTATTATTTTAGTATTATTGTGATTAAAAATGTTATTATTATTATTATTATTATTATTATTATTATTACACAGTCAAAGAGACAGGAAACAAACAATAAAGAGTCCGAGCTTATAACCCCTCCACGCGAAGAAGAACAAGGAGAACCCAACCAATCCCGTGTATCAGTTGGGGAGAAAGTTTAGAGGTGATTATCGGGAAAAGTTAAGGAGGCCCACCTCGCTTGTTTTATCTTTCTCTCCTTCTCTCTTTGGCTTGTATCCATTCGGCCCAATTCAGCCTACTGTTTTAAGACGTTTATCCCCATCCAGGTGTTGATTTCTTCCTGGCGAGCCAGCATTGTATGGAGAAATCCGGCTTCGGAGACATTTTTCTATCGAAAAATGTAAAAATTTAGCTTGCTGTCAAAACAAAAATATATATATGCTGGCTCGCTACCACTCGCCAGGAAAATATTGACACCTGGATAGGGGTAAACGTCTTAAAACAGTAGGCTGTATGGGGACGAATGGATAGAAGCCAAAAAGAGAGGGAGAGAAAGAGTAAAAATGCTAGGTGGGCTCCCTTAAGGCGAGGCGAGTGTCCGAAAGGTGAGGAATTATTGACAGGGGGGGCGGCGAATAACAGGCCAAGGAAAGACGGTTATTGACGGAGAGAGTGGATAGCGCGCGGGGATAGACTGGGAACAGGTAATAGATGTGATGAGGTGTTAGTAAAGATAGATTATAGTGGATAGCGATGGAGGATTAACTTTGAACAGGTAATAGACGTGATGAGCTGTAAGTAAAGAAATATTATAGTGGATAGCGCTGTGGGTTAGACTTGGAACAGGTAATAAATGTGATAAGCTGGCTGTTAGTAAAGAAAGGTTGTTGTGGATAGCGATGGAGGATAAACTGGGAACAGGTAATAGATGTGATAAACCTTTAGTAAAGAAATCTGATAGTGGATAACTTTGGAGGATACATTTGGAATAGTTAATAGATTTGTTAGAAGAGGAGGACGATTATTAACGAAGAAGGTAGATAGCACCGCTTGATATTTTGAGAACAGGGATACGGTTTTAGTCACTTCAGAATGCCATGACTCACCTTTTCAATTGATTCTAGCTATTATTTGTTAATCCAGTAAGTCTAAAATAATCATATTAAAGTTAACCTGAGGGCTGCAACACTCCCCTAGGACTCACCATTGCCGTGCTAGACCTAGGCCGATTTGGGGAAACGAAAACCACATCATCGCATAGGAAATTCAATTCCACATTCAACCATATACAGTATCTATGAATACCCAAAAGATGCAAGGTTGAGGTGTTACGTGGTCCATAGTTGAAAATGTGGCGCCAAATTGGCAACGAGCAGCCTTACGTATGTGTGTATTGGTCTGGTGGAGGGAGGAAATGGTAGGAGCAGGGATGAGGCAAGATGGGGGGGGGGGGGCAGTAAATGTCATTGGAAACTCATCTCATAAGCCCTGACAGTCACACTTCTTGTTTCTGTCATTTGGAGTGTTTTGGTAGGTGTTTGACATCCGAGAGGAGCGTTGCAGCCCACCAGTAAAACATCTCGAGAGGTTTGTCGCAGTCGCTAGGTTGAAGGGGTAATAACCCTTTCACTGTGGACGATAGACTGTTATGTCCTATGTAAAAAATATGTCAACTACGGGCAACGTAGGAATACATTTTGGTATTACCTTAAAAATTGGCAGTACCGAGCCGCTCTGCTTCTTACCAGACACTTCCATAAATGTCTAACCTTTCCTCACATAATAATACCAGTCTGCTACATGAAGTGATGTGAAAGGGCCTGTGTCAAAGCAAGAGGGGTTTAGAAGCTGAAATTAAATTAAATGGGTTCACTTCTACATATATTTGTGATAGTTATTTATCATGTGCAGTTCATTCAATGTTACAAGCCATAATTCGTACTGTCTTTTAAAGACAAAACTTTATACCATAATGCTTTATTTCATCGAGTTATCGCGAATGGAAAATTAAGAAAGAAGGAGAGAGAAGTGACAAGACGCTCGCTACCGGACCCTCCTCGCTGTGAACAGGAAAGTGTTGGGGATATTTTCAAGGCCAAACTAGAGGGAAAATGAATGGAGTAGGCTTGTATAGGAAGAATTCGATCTGAATTTTCTATTGGGACTATTTTCAAGTCGCTCAGGGTTACGGATAAGGCAATAGGGCAACGTAAATTAAGCAAAACTAGGGGGAATGTCCCCGCCTAAGCAGTAAAGCCATCTATAAGATAACCCCAGTAATTGTACTTGTTAATGTTAATCCTGAAATGTAGTGACGAGAGTGATGTTTGTGTTTAGTGATGTATGAGTAATGAGCAGGGTTGCCAACAGGAATAATTATATCTACATTTTTTTTTTTTTTTTTTTTTTTTTTTTTTTTATTAACTGTCTTGCGTGTTTTTTTTTTTTTTTTTTTTTTTACCCGAGGTGGGTCTAAGAGAGGAAAGAAGAGGTTTGGGGAGGAAGGGGGAAAAAGGGAGGAAATGATGAAGGAAAGTAGGAGGCTAAAAGTTGGCGGGCAGACCACCTTGCTGTGTAGTTTGTAAGGTGTTTTTGTGTAATGTTGCAAGTGGTGATATTTAATTTGTATATTTGTTTTAGCTAGCTAAGGATCTAATGTGTTTGGATAAGTCTGAAGGAAGGTAATTTTTGATCTTGTGGATTTACTTTCTTACTGTTTGACATTTATATATTTTATTATTTATATTTATTCTAGGTATTTTTGTTTTGTTTTTGTTTTTTTAGTAGATTGGATCTGGGTTTTCGTTTTCGTTAGCTATTTTTAGGCTGCTCTTAAACCATGAGTGGAATCTGAGATCCGGTTGGAGCTCATAGTTATTTTTTAATAATTGTTAAGGTTGGATCTTGTAGGCGTTCTAGCCTATCCCATATGTTGTTTGCTTGTTTGTGGAGTCGGATGTTGAGGGGTAGAGTGTTTGTGTGATCATGTATTTGTATTGTTTTCATAGTATATGGATAGCGTTGGTTTGTGGCGAATCTTAGAGCTTTATTTTGTACTTTTTGTAGTCTCCTTAGTTGTGTTTTGTTCATTGTGTGTGTCGGTATAGGGGGGTACTCAAGGATTGGCAGTATTAGGGCTTTTACTAGGTGTGTTTTAATTTGGCTATTTAGGGCATAAAAGCGATATAGTTTACTGAGGGCTGCTAATGCTAGTTTTTTCCTCTCTGTTATATGTTTTATATATCCATTTGTGCTTAGATGGAGGCCTAGTAGTTTTCCTGTTACTTTATCTTCAATTCGGTTATTGTTGATGTGTATTGGTGTTTTGTTTTTTACCCCTAGTTGTATGACTGTGAATTTGTTTAAATTTGTTTTGATTTTCCAGTTTTCTTCGTAATTATTTACTATTTCTGCTTCCCTTTGGGTACGCCTAGACATGATTGCCCTTGATGGTCCTCCATAGCCTACTATTTGGGTAATGTCATCAGCATAGGCTATGTTTGTTCCTGTCTGAGAAGGTGGGGTGTCCCAAGTGAAAATAGTAAAGAGTGTTGGGGATAGTAGTGATCCTTGAGGGACTCCACAGCTCATCACAAGTTTTTCACTCAGGGTTGTTTTTATCATAATTTGGGCCGATCGATTGTCCAGGAAGTTTGTGAGTAATTTTTCTGTTATTAGAGGTAAGTTGAGATTTAATATTTTGAATGTTAGACCTGAGTGCCAAACCTTATCAAATGCTTTTGATGTCCCTCAAGATTACGTGACATTGTCCTTTATTGCTTTTGTTAGTTGCTATTAGTTCTGTGGCTAGGGCTAGTAGTGGGTGTATATATATATATATATATATATATATATATATATATATATATATATATATATATATATATACATATATACAGTATATATATATACGCTCAAATCCTAGTCAGGATACTTTATTCCTGGCTCTTTTATCCCACCCATTTGCTCCTTTCAAACTCCTTCCCTCCTCCCCCTCTCCTCATCCTTCCCTCCCAGTATCCCCTCTTGCTATCCAGCTCCCCATCGTCTCATCCTCCATTCCTTCACGCTTCCCCCCCCCCTCATTTTCTCCCCCTCCTCATCCATCTCCACCCCTCCACCCTCTTTCCTCATCCTTCTCCACCCCTCCACCCTCTTTCCTCATCCTTCTCCACCCCTGAACCTCTCCTCATCCACCCCTCGACCCCCTCTCCTCATCGTTCTCCCTCCTCCAACCCTTCTCCCCCCCCCCTCTCCTTATCCTTCTCCACCTCCTCTCCTCATCCTTCTCCACCCCCTCTCCTCATCCTTCTCTACCACTCCACCCCCTCTCCTCATCCTTATCCACCCCTCCACCCCCTCTCCTCATCCTTCTCCACCCCTCCACCCCCTCTCCTTATCCTTCTTCACCACTCCACCCCCTCTCCTTATCCTTATGCACCCCTCCACCCCCTCCTCCTCATCCTTCTCCACCCCTCCACCCCCTCTCCTCTTCCTTCTCCACCGCTCCACCCCCTCTCCTCATCCTTCTCCACCCCTCTACCCCCTCTCCTCATCCTTCTCCACCTCTCCACCCCCTCTCCTCATCCTTCTCCACCCCTCTACCCCCTCTCCCCATCCTTCTCCCACCCCTCTCCTTATCCTTCTCTACCCCTCCACCCCCTCTCCTCATCCTTCTCCACCCCTCCTCCCCCTCTCCTTCTCCTTCTCCACCCCTCCACCCCCTCTCCTTATCCTTCTCCACCCCTCTACTCCCTCTCCTTATCCTTCTCCACCCCTCCATCCCCTTTCCTCATCCTTCTCCACCCCTCTACCCCCTCTCCTCATCTGGGAGTAACAATATCGAGTAACCTAAAACCGAGTCAACAATGTTCAGAAGTTGTTAAGAAGGCAAAAACAAAATAATTGGCTTTATAGGCAGGTCATTTGAGCATAAATCCAAAAAAGTTATCCTAACCCTTTACAATTCCTTAGTCCGCCCTCTTCTGGAATACTGCGTTCAATCCTGGTGCCCTTATTACCAAAAAGATATAAACAAGCTAGAACGAGTTCAACGTAGAGTTACCAAAATGATACCTAGCCTAAAGAACAAACCATACGAAGAGCGTCTTAGAGAATTAAATCTATTTCCTTTAACCCAGCGCAGAATAAGAGGTGACTTAATTCAAGTGTTCAAAATCATCAAAGGCATCGACAATATGAACTGTAGTAAGTACTTCACTATCGACCAATCTAATTACACGCGGGGAAACGGTTGCAAAATTATTGGAAATCTTTTAACTCGCACGAATCTAAGAATTTCTTCTTCAATCGAGTTGTCAACTTGTGGAATGGGCCTTCCCGAAACGTTATAGACTGCATCACCGTTGATTTATTTAAACTCCGCCTAGACAAATATCTCTCATCAAACCCGTGACTGACTGCGTTTGTAAATGAATAACTTTATTTTATCCCCCCCTCAGTTACTAACCCATCTGTCCTCTACTAACTTCCTAATCCTGCCACGGACATTAGTTCCAGGCAGTAATTCCCTTTCCAATGTTCCCTTACCCACTCTAAACCACTGTTTGGACACTTGATCCTCAGTGTTTTGGAGGACAAGCAACCTAGAAGGGTCACTAGATCTGTTGTTGCTTGATTTCCTTTGTACTCCTTTGTACTTCTCCACCCTCCCTCCTCATCCTTCTATCACTCTACCCCAATACCTCTTTCTTCTCCACCACTTCATTCCTACTTCCCATACTCTCCCCCTCCCACCCAGCCCCAATCCTCACCCCTCCACACCCTCTCTTTATCGCACTCCACTCTCCTAATCCCCCACCACCCACTCCACTATTTCCACCCCTTCTCCTCGCCCCCTTCCGCCCACTCAACCTCCTCCACCTCCTTTCCTCATTCTCCACTCCCTCATCCTTGTCCCCACCCACCCTTTCTCTGCATCTTTCTTATTTGCTATCCTTTCCTTCTAGTTTCCCTTACTATCGGGTTTGCTATCTCTATCTATCTATCTATATACTCTGGCACAAACTCAATTTTTTTATTGGGAGTGGCCGACTCGAGACAGAGCAATCTCTACTAGAATTAATTCCTGATCTGCTCGTTGTAGGAGCGTAAGGTCTGTGTGGCAAGTGTACGGTATCTATGTAAATCTTTGTAAAACCAACCCCTCTCCTCATCCTACACCCTCTCATTCTCCTCGTCCCATACACCCCTCAACCTCCTCCACCCACCTTGGCCATCCTCCTTAAGGGGAGTGACCTGCTTTGTTTCTCTCTTTCTCTGGCTTGTATCCATTCGCCCCCTTGCAGTCTACTGTTTTAAGATGTTTATACCCATCCAGGTGTAGATTTCTTCCTGGTGGGCGAAAGAGAGCCAGCATTTTATGGAGAAATTCAGCTTCGCCGGAGACATTTTTCTAAAGAAAAATTTACAAATTAAGCTTGCTGTCAAAAACATTATAAGAAATATGCCGACTCGCTATCGCTCTCCAGGACAAAAATTGACCTGTGCATGGTGATAAACGTTTTAAAACAGTAGACTGAATTGGGCCGAATGGATACAACCCAGAGAGAACCGAGGGAGAGAGAGAAAAAGAACCCGAGGTTGGCCCCCTTAACTCCTCCATCCCCATTCACTATCACCACCCCCTCACCTCATCCCCCTCCAACTCTCCTTTTCATCCTTTGCAACCCTACTCATCCTCTTCCTTCCACAGACCCCAATCCTCCTCCTCATCCTAATCCTTCTCTATCCACTCAGCCAAAAATCCAGCATTAGACCTCGAAAAATTATTCAAATCTCCCCCTACTAATAGCCGAGTCCCCAAGTCTTCTAATTGGTGCTCTCAAGTTTATAATGAGAAGACAACTTTTTTCCCGGGAATTATTACGGCAGCAGACAAATAGCTTTCTTCCGTATATTCTCATACACGATTTTAAAAAGGGTTAGGAAGTTGTGTATAGAAATAATGATGGGAAGTATTTCGTGCTCTCCATTTATTATAATACGATGCTCTAATGCTACGTCAGTTCGTGTGAGCTATATATAAAACATCTCTATATTGACGATGGCAGATCATTGAGATCATATATTATTGGGATGGAATTTGTGCTGTACCTAGTTTCAGTGCATTACCATAGCACACCGAAATGCCAAAAAATTTACCCTCATTGTTCCCTGATTAAATAGCACTGTATGAATATTCCCATATTCAAAATATGCTACAGGGGGGCAATGCCTAGTGAGTTAATTGCTCAATAGGTGGCGTTCTGAGAGTGAGGGTCCGAGTCTGGGGAGTGAGACTGTGAAGCACAGAGGCGGAGCAGCTTCAGAGATGGGATTGCTTCGAGCCGGGGTGCTTCGCATGTCTCACTCCCTAGACTGGAACAAGGCCTCACCGTGTTCAGCGGTTGAGTGTGCAGGCTCTCAGCCTATGCCCGAGAGGGAGTAGTTGGAATATAGAAAAAACAAAAATATACTGTAAATATATAAATAGATAGGGACATGGTGTAAGTGGAGTGTAAATATATAAATAGGGACATGGTGTAAGTGTAGTGTAAATATATAAATAGGGCCATGGTGTAAGTGGAGTGTTTTGAAATCCCTTCTAGGTTGTAAATGTAATTTGAATTATATAACTAAAACTAAAAATGTAACATGCTTACATTATGCATATGGTTGTGGACATACCAGTAATGCAAGTCATGGTAGCTCTTCTGTAAATCTAAACTTGCTCACTTAAGAATGGAAAGCGGTGGGACCTTTATTTTGTTTGACTAATTGTATTTCCTGTATGAATGTATAAATGTATGTGACCCACTCTCACCCTATCCCGCTCACGGTATAACTTGTGTCTGCCACAACACCTGATCAACTACTTATTTTACTGTACAATTACAATTACATGTAAACATCATGACGCAAACACAGCCGCACAACTCCTCCAACCGTACCTCAACACACTACACGACTGGTTCACCACAAATAGACTCAAACTACCCCCAACCAAATCTACAGTGACCCTTCTCACAAACATATCCCTCACCTTACCTTAAGCAATATCCCCTATAACAAACACACACACACACATACATAAACAATATTCTTGTTGTAACATTCGATACATCAATGTCATTTAAACAACATAGTACAAGCATCAAATACAAACTGACACCAAGACTAAACGCCCTCAAGTCACTTGTCCCCACAATATTTGGACATAACAAAGAAACTACCATCACAGTATACAAACAATATACATGTTCAGTGATGGAATATTCTAGCTCTACTTGGGCCTCTTACCTCTCTGAAACGCATCACAACACCCTAAAGACCATACAGAATAAAGCCCTCAAAATAATCACTGGCTGCACAGCTACCACACCTACTGACCAACTACATCAGGAAACCAAAGTCCTCAAAATCAAGGATCACCTCGATATGAGAGGCATACAAAACCTCGCCACAGCCTCCACACACTAACACAACCCACTACACTACATGGCAGAACATCCACACACACCAAGTACATCAAAACAACACCTAGCAATCGTTATCATACACAAATACGGTCTTCACTCCCCTCTTGCTCACCCCAAGCCAGCCTCCAGAAGCATATCCATACTCAAATCACCTACCGATCCATCCAGTCACTCAAATACAACACTTAGCAACATGCATGGCCCCCTAAAGTCCATCCCTCAGAAACCATCCTTTCCCGTGAGGACAGAGTCCACCTGGATAGGCTGCAATGTGGGCACCATCCAGCCCTTCTGAGTTATCAGAAGAGGATGGATAAATCCGTCCAGGACACCTCTGGGTTGTAGCACAACACCGCACACTATCAAATTCATTATGGAAGACTGCATACACATGCAACCACTTACGCCAACAACACAACACACACTCCTTGAGAATTTTACTGGAAAACCTGGTCTCAGCCGTGGCCATCCTTAGGAGCTCCGGGCTGTTCGGCCAGGCAGCCTAGGGAACAACTACTACTATTATTGCAAAAGCTAACCAAATCGATTATGGACGACAACATTCACTCCACCAACACCAATCAAATGAATCTGTCCATGTAAGCCACGGATGAAATCAGCCACCGCAGACGTTGACCAGAACAACCTTTGACCAAAATGGCTGCAAATATATATAGCCATGGACCAAAATAACCAGAGACCAAACCAGCTCGTCAAAATAGACCGTTCTGCTCATATCAGCCCCAGACCAAAACAGCCAAGAACAAAACAGATGTAGACCAAATCGATCACTTGGCAAATACTGATTGGATTAATTCAACCAGTTGGGTCTGCCCATATCAACCACAGACTCATTTGAATATGTATCGAACCTAAGCGATG
>CM064497.1:17305447-17361284 GCA_032716605.1 Paralithodes platypus | reverse complement strand
ATCGAGTAACCTAAAACCGAGTCACCAATGTTCAGAAGTTGTTAAGAAGGCAAAAACAAAATAATTGGCTTTATAGGCAGGTCATTTGAGCATAAATCCAAATAAGTTATCCTAATTCTTTACAATTCCTTAGTCCGCCCTCTTCTGGAATACTGCGTTCAATCCTGGTGCCCTTATTACCAAAAAGATATAAACAAGCTAGAACGAGTTCAACGTAGAGTTACCAAAATGATACCTAGCCTAAAGAACAAACCATACGAAGAGCGTCTTAGAGAATTAAATCTATTTCCTTTAACCCAGCGCAGAATAAGAGGTGACTTAATTCAAGTGTTCAAAATCATCAAAGGCATCGACAATATGAACTGTAGTAAGTACTTCACTATCGACCAATCTAATTACACGCGGGGAAACGGTTGCAAAATTATTGGAAAATCTTTTAACTCGCACGAATCTAAGAATTTCTTCTTCAATCGAGTTGTCAACTTGTGGAATGGGCTTCCCCGAACGTTATAGACTGCATCACCGTTGATTTATTTAAACTCCGCCTAGACAAATATCTCTCATCAAACCCGTGACTGACTGCGTTTGTAAATGAATAACTTTATTTTATCCCCCCCTCAGTTACTAACCCATCTGTCCTCTACTAACTTCCTAATCCTGCCACGGACATTAGTTCCAGGGCAGTAATTCCCTTTCCAATGTTCCCTTACCCACTCTAAACCACTGTTTGGACACTTGATCCTCAGTGTTTTGGAGGACAAGCAACCTAGAAGGGTCACTAGATCGGTTGTTGCTTGATTTCCTTTGTACTCCTTTGTACTTCTCCACCCTCCCTCCTCATCCTTCTATCACTCTACCCCAATACCTCTTTCTTCTCCACCACTTCATTCCTACTTCCCATACTCTTCCCCTCCCACCCAGCCCCAATCCTCACCCCTCCACACCCTCTCTGTATCGCACTCCACTCTCCTAATCCCCCACCACCCACTCCACTCTTTCCACCCCTTCTCCTCGCCCCCTTCCGCCCACTCAACCTCCTCCACCTCCTTTCCTCATTCTCCAGTCCCTCATCCTTGTCCCCACCCACCCTTTCTCTGCATCTTTCTTATTTTCTATCCTTTCCTTCTAGTTTCCCTTACTATCGGGTTTGCTATCTCTATCTATCTATCTATCTATATACTCTGGCACAAACTATTTTTTTTTTATTGGGAGTGGCCGACTCGAGACAGAGCAATCTCTACTAGAATTAATTCCTGATCTGCTCGTTGTAGGAGCGTAAGGTCTGTGTGGCAAGTGTACGGTATCTATGTAAATCTTTGTAAAACCAACCCCTCTCCTCATCCTACACCCTACTCATTCTCCTCGTCCCATACACCCCTCAACCTCCTCCACCCACCTTGGCCATCCTCCTTAAGGGGAGTGACCTGCTTTTTTTTTCTCTTGCTCTGGCTTGTATCCATTCGCCCCCTTGCAGTCTACTGTTTTAAGATGTTTATACCCATCCAGGTGTAGATTTCTTCCTGGTGAGCGAAAGAGAGCCAGCATTTTATGGAGAAATTCAGCTTCGCCGGAGACATTTTTCTATCGAAAAATGTACAAATTAAGTTTGCTGTCAAAAACATTATAAGAAATATGCCGACTCGCTATCGCTCTCCAGGACAAAAATTTACCTGTGCATGGTGATAAACGTTTTAAAACAGTAGACTGAATTGGACCGAATGGATACAACCCAGAGAGAACCGAGGGAGAGAGAGAAAAAGAACCCGAGGTTGGCCCCCTTAACTCCTCCATCCCCATTCACTATCACCACCCCCTCACCTCATCCCCCTCCAACTCTCCTTTTCATCCTTTGCAACCCTACTCATCCTCTTCCTTCCACAGACCCCAATCCTCCTCCTCATCCTCATCCTTCTCTCTCCACTCAGCCAAAAATCCAGCATTAGACCTCGAAAAATTATTCAAATCTCCCCCTACTAATAGCCGAGTCCCCAAGTCTTCTAATTGGTGCTCTCAAGTTTATAATGAGAAGACAACTTTTTTCCCGGGAATTATTACGGCAGCAGACAAATAGCTTTCTTCCGTATATTCTCATACACGATTTTAAAAAGGGTTAGGAAGTTGTGTATAGAAATAATGATGGGAAGTATTTCGTGCTCTCCATTTATTATAATACGATGCTCTAATGCTACATCAGTTCGTGTGAGCTATATATAAAACATCTCTATATTGACGATGGCAGATCATTGAGATCATATATTATTGGGATGGAATTTGTGCTGTACCTAGTTTCAGTGCATTACCACAGCACACCGAAATGCCAAAAAATGTACCCTCATTGTTCCCTGATTAAATAGCACTGTATGAATATTCCCATATTCAAAATATGCTACAGGGGGGCAATGCCTAGTGAGTTAATTGCTCAATAGGTGGCGTTCTGAGAGTGAGGGTCCGAGTCTGGGAGTGAGACTGTGAAGCGCAGAGGCGGAGCAGCTTCAGAGATGGGATTGCTTCGAGCCGGGGTGCTTCGCATGTCTCACTCCCTAGACTGGAACAAGGCCTCACGGTGTTCAGCGGTTGAGTGTGCAGGCTCTCAGCCTATGCCCGAGAGGTAGTAGTTGGAATATAGAAAAAACAAAAATATACTGTAAATATATAAATAGATAGGGACATGGTGTAAGTGGAGTGTAAATATATAAATAGGGACATGGTGTAAGTGGAGTGTAAATATATAAATAGGGACATGGTGTAAGTGGAGTGTTTTGAAATCCCTTCTAGGTTGTAAATGTAATTTGAATTATATAACTTAAAACTAAAAATGTAACATGCTTACATTATGCATATGGTTGTAGACATACCAGTAATGCAAGTTATGGTAGCTCTTCTGTAATTCTAAACTTGCTCACTTAAGAATGGAAAGCGGTGGGACCTTTATTTTGTTTGACTAATTGTATTTCCTGTATGAATGTATAAATGTATGTGACCCACTCTCACCCTATCCCGCTCACGGTAGTAACTTGTGTCTGCCACAACACCTGATCAACTACTTATTTTACTGTACAATTACAATTACATGTAAACATCATGACGCAAACACAGCCGCACAACTCCTCCAACCGTACCTCAACACACTACACGACTGGTTCACCACAAACAGACTCAAACTAGCCCCAACCAAATCTACAGCGACCCTTCTCACAAACATATCCCTCACCTTACCTTAAGCAATATCCCTATAACAAACACACACACACATACATAAACAATATTCTTGGTGTAACATTCGATACATCAATGTCATTTAAACAACATAGTACAAGCATAAAAACAAACTGACACCAAGACGAAACGCCCTCAAGTCACTTGTCCCCACAATATTTGGACATAACAAAGAAACTACCATCACAGTATACAAACAATATACATGTTCAGTGATGGAATATTCTAGCTCTACTTGGGCCTCTTACCTCTCTGAAACGCATCACAACACCCTAAAGACCATACAGAATAAAGCCCTCAAAATAATCACTGGCTGCACAGCTACCACACCTACTGACCAACTACATCAGGAAACCAAAGTCCTCAAAATCAAGGATCACCTCGATATGAGAGGCATACAAAACCTCGCCACAGCCTCCACACACTAACACAACCCACTACACTACATGGCAGAACATCCACACACACCAAGTAACATCAAAACAACACCTAGCACTCGTTATCATACACAAATACTGTCTTCACTCCCCCTTGCCCACCCCAAGCCAGGCTCCAGAAGCATATCCATACTCAAATCACCCACCGATCCATCCAGTCACTCAAATACAACACTCAGCTGCATTCATGGCCCCCTGAAGTCCATGCCTTAGAAATCATCCTTTCCAGTGAGGACAGAGTCCACCTGGCTAGGCTGCAATGTGGGCACCATCCAGCCCTTCTGAGTTATCAGAAGAGGATGGATAAATCCGTCCAGGACACCTCTGGGTTGTAGCACAACACCGCACACTATCAAATTCATTATGGAAGACTGCATACACATGCAACCACTTTCGCCAACAACACAACACACACTCCTTGAGAATTTTACTGGAAAACCTGGTCTCAGCCGTGGCCATCCTTAGGAGCTCCGGGCTGTTCGGCCAGGCAGCCTAGGGAACAACTACTACTATTATTGCAAAAGCTAACCAAATCGATTATGGACGACAACATTCACTCCACCAACACCAATCAAATGAATCTGTCCATGTAAGCCACGGATGAAATCAGCCACCGCAGACGTTGACCAGAACAACCTTTGACCAAAATGGCTGCAAATATATATAGCCATGGACCAAAATAACCAGAGACCAAACCAGCTCGTCAAAATAGACCGTTCTGCTCATATCAGCCCCAGACCAAAACAGCCAAGAACAAAACAGATGTAGACCAAATCGATCACTTGGCAAATACTGATTGGATTAATTCAACCAGTTGGGTCTGCCCATATCAACCACAGACTCATTTGAATATGTATCGAACCTAAGCGATGTTTCAAAAATTGGCTGAAGTGGGTGTATATCTATAATGCTTAAAAAGGCCAATGAGTAGCAAATCATTAATTCATCTGGTGTTCCTTCTTTAAAACCCTTGTCTAGCGGGGTGTTTTGGGCTCATTTGGGCATATTCAGGCCCTCCTGAATGATCAATCAAGTATCTGCATGAAAAGAAATGTATTCAGCAAAAAACTAGGCGCTAAAAGCTTCAAAATGAGACCAGAACGAGCTACGTAGCACTATTGGTTCTCTTGCAGTGGTGCCACGAACATGGGAGTTTAGCGTATAGCGGTATATTTTTCCCAGCTATGCTCACTACTGGCTACACTGCCGGCCTCTCGAGAACACAGGGAACATGAGTTAATGGGCGGCGGTAAGCCCTGGGAGTCGGCTGTCTGGCCCGCTGCGCTCCCGGCCATTTGCACTCAATTTTAACCCTTTAAAAGCCTTAATAATGCTCCTAACTTGCTGCAAATTGATGCACGACTTAAGTCGAGCGCCGCCAATAAGGGGATTGAACCCTGATCCCAGCATGTGAGCAGCAGGGCACCCATGAGCTAGGTTTACAGCTAGCACTACCACATATACAACTGGTAATGTCACATTTACTAATGACACCCCTCTCACTACATTTACAACTAGTGATTAGCTGGCAACTTTACAAATGAGATGCCCACTACATTTACAATTAGCACTGTCATGATTATATATAATGCCTATCTTACACACTTTACAATCTGATAATCTGCAGGCTACATTTACAACAAGCACTCTACCATGGAGCCAGCATGGCTTAGGGGTACCGCACTTGACTCGTGTGTAGAAGGGCGCGGGTTTGCCCCTCAGTTGGAATACCGTAGGTTTACTGACCACTGGGCATGGCCTTCCCTAGCTGAAATAGTGGACATTAGAGGTGTGGTAAACCAATGTTGTGTGTTCACAAGTAAAATTCTAGTTTTTAGTAAGCATGGACGAGCTGATTCCAGGCTTAGACTACATTCACATCCACATGCACAGCCATTCCAATGCTATAACATTACAGAAGCACCTCACACACTATACATAAGAGTGGGTAATTGGGCTAGCAACCCCTTCCTGAAAGAAGCTAGAGAATCAAATGGATTGCCTCGTGGAGACGATTCATTCATCACCACCTCTCCTCGGGGATCAAGGCATCTGACATCGGATATGTACAGAAGATAAACCTTACCAACCTCTTCAACTTTAAGCAGTATCGAGAGTCCCTTTACACAACCACCAATACAGAGAGAATATCATCAGCTAGATTCCTGCCAGTTATGCCTTTTGTGAACTAGACTCTCCAGTAATTTGGGCACCATCTCCTGAAACCTCTGGTGGTCGTTAGCATCAGAGACCGAGTTGTCTAGCCATACTATATTATAATTTGTCCTATTAAACATTATAATTATCCCAGAGTGATTATATCCGAACCCAGTGAAAACTATTATATTTTCAAAAACCATGTGGGTAGCGAGTTTTTTGTTTCTTCTGTTTTCATAAACATGCATTTTACTATTTCAAATTATTGTCAGGTGTCTCGTTTTTTTCGGTCAATTTGTCACAAAGAAAGGTGTTGGAAATGGAGCTTATTGTTTCGATAATATTATGAAAGGGAAAGTCAGGTCCGTTATTTGGTAGTTTGTGTTTCTGCGTCTCTCTCTCTCTCTCTTTGTTTCTGTCTCTGTCTCTCTCTGTCTCTGTATCTCTCTCTTTCTCTCTTTGTTTCTGTCTCTGTCTCTCTCTCTCTCTCTCTCTCTCTCTCTCTCTCTCTCTCTCTCTCTCTCTCTCTCTCTCTCTCTCTCTCTCTCTCTCTCATACACACACGAACACATACATGCACGTACCTGCAGCCCTCCACCACACACACACACACACATACAGTCTCTCTCTCTCTCTCTCTTCTCCAATTCAAGTGAGCAAATTGAAGGTAGGGCGAGAGGCGACAGGGAGACAGAAGCCCATGAATGTTGATTGATAGAGGGATGCCTCTAACCACACTTTTTACAGATTTACAATACATGTATTTTTTTTACTAGAATGTTGTTCAGTTTTTGTATTTATTTATTTTTTATGAAGGGAGTACATATTTTAGTTATTCAATATACTGTATATCTGTTTAATTTTTTTTTTTTTTTTTTTTTTTTAATTGATGAAGGGAGCACACCTTTCACACATTTTAAATAGTATTTTGTGTTTTTACTATTATTTATTTGGTTCTATTTTATTTTATTTATTTATTGATTTATTATTATATATAATACTAATTATTTATTTTTTTATGGAGGCATGGAGAGAGCATACTGTTCACTGATTCATATATTATGCTATTTCATTTACATTGGTTTTGTGTTGTGTTTTATTTTATTGAAGAATGGAGGACACTTATCACAAATATATAATGTACAGAATATGTATTACAATTTTGTTTTGATATTTATTTAATCTATTTATGGAGGGAGCACACTTTTCGCATATTTTTTCTACTTTGATTTTGCTTTGGCTTTTACAGTATTCTATTGATACAGGGATCAAGAGAGAATATATTTGTCAGATATATAATATATTTTATTTGGTTGCTATTCTTTCGTTTTTGTTCTGCTATACGGGGAAGCAAATACAATTTATTGATATATGAGAATGGGGAGACTTGGTAAATTTCCAATGTATTTGCTTTGACTTTACTGGGGTTTTTTTTTCAAGCTAAGGAATATTTGAGTTATCATCTCTATTTGCAGATTTCAAGTGTATTTTGTTTTCACATTGTTTTTGGTATTCTTGTTAAAAGCGAAGGAAAAATGTATTAAGGTTTTTGTATACAATTTGTAACATGTTTGTGCAATGTCAACAGTGTTTATTGTGTTAATTTGCTAAGTTCTGCATGTGTATGTGTACCTTGTTTATAAATTTTGTTTATGTTTATTAACTTTACTATTAACTTTACTATTAACGCACTTGTTTCACTTACACATTGAATACATGCCTCTGGCAGTTTCACAGAACAATGTCACTATTTTCAGAGCTGGCGACAAAATAACTTAGCCCCATCTTAATATTTCAAACAAAGATAATTACATGTAGTTTATTTACAAGCCTATGGGTTAATGTATGAAATATGTTCAGCAAATGATCATGCTTATTATATGATTTCCGTTTAGCATATGTGGTACATGTAAAACTTGTCAATGTGTATATTATATATATATATATATATAAGTTTACTATGTGAATGAGGGAGAAAAAAGGCAGAACTGTTTGTAGCGAGAGCCTCCTCCAGAGTTGAAAGAGTGACAGGACCAAAATCAAATGACATTCGAGCCAAAATGCCTGGACACACGGAGTTTGAAGCAATTTAAGTCAAAGGAAGAGGGAAAGACTGATTCTGGGAGAGAGTTCCAGAGCTCAGATGTTGAATAGAAGAAAGATTGCAAATAGCGTTTCACTCTTAGGTTGGAGAATTGCACAGAGTAGGGGTGGGATTGTGTTGTAAGACGGGTGCTACGTGCTCTACGAAGAGGGGTTGGCATACACTGGGAGAGCTCTGAGGAACACTGATTATTGTAATAGCGGTAGAATAGTGAGAGAGATGCAACATTGCGGCGAAGAGAGAGAGACTGCAGAACATTGGTAAGTGGATGGCAGTTAATGAGACGGAAGGCTTTCTTTTCTACTTTGTCTAGAAGTGCTGTGTGAGAGGATCCTCCCCACACGTGTGAACAATACTCAATACGTGGACGCACCGTGCCCCTGTACAGAGCAAGGAAAGAACCCCCGGAGGTGGTTGAGCACACCCAGCTTCTGGGAAACTGTTTTAGAAAGAGTGGTAATATGATCTTTCCAAGAGAGATAAGAGGAAAAAGAGACACCGAGAATATTAAGAGAAGATGAAAGGTAAATTTGTGTGTCATAGTTTTCTGAAAGGGGGCTATGAGTAGACAGATGGAGAAATTGAGTTTTGGAAGCATTGGAAGTAACAAGGTTTTCTCTGCCCCAATTAGAGGTAGTAGAGAGATCAGAAAATAGGTGATTTATGGCATCCTTACGTGAGTTTTGGAGTTCATGTTGTGAGTGATTTCGAGGAAGGCTAGTTAAATAGTGTAATGTAGAGTCATCAGCATATGAGTGAATGGGGATGGAGGTGCAATTGAGAAGGTCGTTAATGAATAATAGGAAGATAATTGTATTTGTTCCTATTTTGTTCTTCCAGCAATCTCTCTCTCTCTCTCTCTCTCTCTCTCTCTCTCTCTCTCTCTCTCTCTCTCTCTCTCTCTCTCTCTCTCTCTCTCTCTCTCTCTCTCCATAATGTGAATTAATCAGGTGAGTGGATAATCCCTTTCAGTCTAATTTATCTCTATACTCTATAAAAACTTTCCTTGTGGGCATTTCCAGACCCATAATGTTACACTTCATGCTATTATCCGGTACGGATTTTTAGCCAAAGGGGGCGGAGGGTGTGGAGAGAGCGTTCTACTTTGCAGTCCTATTCTTCTATTGTAAACTGTAGACCACCTAGTAGGGACTGCAAGGTCTGTGTGGTCTGAGTATATGTGTAACTCTGTGTAATTCCACCACATACACACGCCCTTGTTACCACGCCACTCCCCACCCTTACTAGCCAACGTCGCATGGGCCAAAATAGAAGTACACCCCACGCCCCCTCGGATCCTAATGCCGATGGTAAAATATTATTGGACGAATTTAGCAGGGGCGTCCAATTAAAATCGAGTGATGGATTGATCGGGCAAAAATGTAGAAGAATAGCCAGATAGAGAAATTAAGGATTTTTTAGTTACAATTATTTGTATTTGTTATTATTCGTTTTAGGCATTGTGGTATTATATATATATATATATATATATATATTATATTATACAGTATATATATATATATATATATACCGGTATATATATTTATAGAGAGAGAAAGAGAGAGAGAGCGATAGAGAGAGATCATATATATTATTTATTTAGTTTTATTAATTTATTTTTTTGCTTGATTATTCAGCTTTGTCTAACTACATTTGTGTATGACGGTCAATTTATTTGCCAACTTTCCCAGGTGCAATTAATAACGGGAAACTTGTGATTTGATTTTGTATTATATCGTGAACAGTTAGACAATTATGTTTCCTTTGATATCTAAGAATGCGAAGCTTTTAGTTGATAGCTACAGTGTCTGCTACTATATACCCTGTTATAATTACTTAGAAATCATTAACCCAAGAGGGGCTGGAGCAAATTGGCTGTAAAGTCCCACACCTGTTGCCTGGCTGATTCTTCCAAAATGGTAAAAAGTATTGGCTCGATTACTCTAGTCGTTTGTGAGTTATAAAGGTTTATGGTCAAGTGTTTTGGCCTACTTATTTGGAACAGAGTGTAGATCCCAACTTTACAATGCTGGTTGCCCTGCTGCCTTCGTATATTCAGAATCTGACTATAAGCTCTTTATATTCAGCTGAGGGTAAACTGATATGTCCTCATCATGATTACTCGGCTTTTGTACCGAAACATGTGATTATTTAGCCTTAGAGAATACGATGACACATTTATTGTCTGTGTTCTGGCTATTATTAGCCGATTCCGTTCAGATTAAGAAGGGTATATGGAACTCAGAGGGGTAATTTAAAGAATTTGTAATGTTATAGCTTCTACAGATCCTTCCTAAATTGTATACAATTGTATAATGGTAGCAGGATGTACTGTCTTCAAACGGTTAACAACTGTTTGGTATTTATATGACGCAGAGACATAATAGTTTCATATATTTCGAATAAGTCTGAAAATATCAGTTGCTAAGGGGTTCAGTTTACCATCATCTGGGAAATAGATAGACATCAGACCTCTTCTCTACTGTGTGTTGATATGGATGTATGAGAGATGTTCTGGATTTATCGCAGGAGTTAACCAACAACTATAGTCCGTTCATTAGAAGTAGGCCAGAAATATGAATTACTATCCTTTGTAACTAAAAAATCCGTAGAGTAATCAGGCTAAAATTCCTCCCATTTGGGAAGAGTCAACCAAGGAATACAGTAGGTGCGGAAATGTACAGCCCATTTGCTCTAGCCCTGTTTGTGTTACACAGGTTAACGGTCACGATGTCTGGCCTACCTCTAAACATGAAATGCTATAAGTTGTGTATCCCAATAATCAGTGACAGGAGCATCTCTCTTTTTACTGCAATATGTATTAATGAAAAACAAAAGTGTTTCCTCATGATATGGTTTTACAAATCACAGATAATAAACGCATTATAAGTACAATATTATCTTGCATGTTTAACAAATTCGAGTTTATTTAAATATATTATTAAACAGTGCTTGCCTCAGGCAAATTAATTTCAACATCGATACAAATATATTATGCAACATAGCCTCTATGGATGATAATTAGAAGTGTTAAGTGAAAGGTAAGTTAGTTCGAAAGAACAGAGTGACAATGTCAGGATGTTTAAAATCCTGCCAATAAGGTACCAAAATATTTAAACTGTTAAATTAACCTACTGATTGTATTAGATTATCATAGGATTATATAATTATCGAAATATATAATTTATCGTTCTCCCTTATCTGAAAAACTGCGTTATAATTCGGTGTAAAATAAATTTAGAGAATACGGTGGAGAGCAATGCAAAATATTCCTACACCAAATATTAATCATGTAAAAAATTAATATACAACTTAAGTATATTTAGTTTGACAGAACGCAGATTAACTGGACATCACATTCATGCGTTGGAAATTAATTAAGGTCTTGACAATATTGGTGTTAAGGAATGTTTCAAATTACTCTGATCAGGGATTCTGAGCATTATTTACCTCTCGTACAGTCACGGTCATTAAATCTGATCAACTTTGAAGCCTCAAACTGATTACATGAACCTCCGAAATGGAACTATCTAGTAACGAATTAATAAACAGATTTAGTTCAGGTCGAGACAGCTTCAAATATATATATATGGGGATAGTTTGGGGGTAAAAGGTCGGGTAGACTTGGACAAGACTCACCCCTTCCACCTGCCCAGGGTGGAGGAGGGGAAGGAAGGCCCCACCCCTGAACAGCTTGTAGTACGCGTGAGTGTACCTGTGTATAAATATATAATTATATATATAATTACATACATATATACAATACTAATTACTGTTATGTTGTTAGCAAGCCCTATATCCATTGAAGTAACAGACCCCTGTATAGTTTTATAAGTTTATATAAGTCCTAGACATTGTTAAGATATTTTTATCTACAATCTTTATGAGAATGGAGATAACAAATATGAATAACTTTATTGTATCATGCATATTAATAATACTTTGAAAAAGTCTTCGGTGAGGACAAACTCTGATTGTGGAACCACTTCAGAACAATATATGCATATTGTCATTTCCTTCTTGTTTGGTCACCCCTCACTTCCATATCCTTTTCTCTTTCAGCCTTTACAATGTATAGCTCCACCCCATCCTCTGACACACACACACACACACATACACCGCACGCAAGCACACACACACACACACGCACGCATACACACCCACCCACTCACACACAGACACACAGAAAGGACTCTCCGTGAAGCCAAGTCCGCCCCAAAGAACCTCATTAATTGACCCAGGACTCAGGTGGAGAGAAACTTTTTTAATTATGCCCCCAAATGGCGTGATCCAACTCCTACCTCTGTTCCTATTCACCGTGGAAAACCTTTTAGGAGGGGGTTGCAGTTTCTTTCTCTCCGGGAATATTCTTCTTAAAATAGTTTCCTTTTTTATCAATTCTCTATTATTAGTTGCTTCGCCTTTCTGCTCAATTTCGTTCCTTGGGTTGCAGTGTCAATCTTTCTGGATATATTTTTCATGATATAGTTTCCTTTTCTATCATTTATCTATTAGTTGCTTCCTCTTTCTTCTTAATGTTGTCTCTCTCTCTCTCTCTGTCCCATCACGGTTATTATTTCGTGTGGAAGATCTTTTAGAAGGGGATTGCAATTTCTTTCTCCGTAGGCTTTTCTTTTATAATGTAGTTTTTCTTTGTTGTCTACAGTATATTATATTTTCATTACATGCTACTCATTTAGTTTCACTTTCGTTCCTACTTATTCTATCTTTGTTCTTGTTCATTATGGAAATTCTTTTAGGAGGTGATTTCATTTTTTTTCTCTTTGTGTGTGTTCTTTCAAATAGTTTATTATTTTATCTGTGCCTGTATACTCTTCTCATTAGCTGCCTCTCCTTTATATTCATTGTTGTACCAAACAATCTTATCTCTGGCGGCCTCCAAGAACTAGACAAAATAATCCAAGAAACAGTGACCAGTATCACTAACGTGGGCACAAGCCAGTCTCCCTGTCAGCCTCGGGGGCCTGGGGAAACGGAGAGCCATGGATAATGCCTCCCCTGACTTTGTCTCTTCCCTTATCGTAGCCAACGACCTCGTAGTGTCCATTCTTTCTTCTCAACCCGGAATGACACTGGACGAGTACTTGGCAGAAGCGATTAACACCTGGAAGGAAAGTACAGGAGTAGAGGAGGAACCTCAGGGTACCTCCAGAACCAAGCAGAAAGCGTGGGATACATTCTCAGCAAAGAAAACACAATAAAATCTCCCAACCAATGCGGACCAGTTTGCTAAGGCACGCCTCCAGGCAGCCGCTCGTTTGGAAAGTGGCTTGTGGTTAGTTGCCATCCCCATCCCACCTCTTGAAACCCACTTGGATGCTGAAGCGCTCCGGGTTGCCATTGCGCTCAGAGTGGGTGCATCAGTTTGTCACCCACACACTTGCAAGTGTGGTGCATTAATGGATGCTCAAAGTCACCATGCCCTCTCGTGTAGTCAAAGCGAAGGCTGCCTGCCAAGACACTCATCACTAAATGATGTAATAAAACAGGCCCTGCAGAGTGCTAACCGTGCATGAATCCTTGAACCTCCTGGGCTTGTCAAAGATGACGGCAAACGGCCAGATGGGATGACCACCTTTCCTTAGAAGAACGGCCGGTGCCTTGTGTAGGATGCCACATGTGTTGACACTTTCTCAATAACCAACATCACTAGAAGTGCCAACGAAGCAGGTGAAGCCGCCCGGATAGCAGAAAGTAGAAAGCAAGAAAAATATAAAGTCCTAGCCAGATGTCATCAGTTCGAGCCTCTGGCGTTCGAAACATCAGGAGTCTTCGGCCCTACCACCCTCAATATGGTAGATGAAATTGGCCGCAAAATAAGAGAAGTTACAGGAGAAGTGGCGTCACCAGGGGTAAACATTTTGGGGGGGGCTGTAGCCCTGGCATAGATAGGTGGGTGGGTGGCGAGCGAAGCGAGCCTGAGCAGCTGAGGGGTCCGGGGAGGCGCTGTAAGCCCCCCCGGAAATTTTCTAAATTTGAGCAGTTTCTGGGGCCTTTTTGAGGCCTAAAATTGTGTATAAGTAAGAAACATAATTATGACACATAAATATTGATGAGCCTGATACCAGGCATCAGTCAGTAAGTTACAAGGCCAATGGTAATTGTAGGGTATAAAGCCTATGTGCAGAGAAAAGTTTTTTCTTCATATACTATCATACTATAGTCCATTCATTATAGGTAGGCCAGAAATTGTGACCCCTAACCTTTGTAATTCGCTAAATGGCTAGAGCAAATGGGTTGTAAAAGTCCATACTTATTGCCTGGCTGACCCTCCCCAAAGGTAGAAATATTAGCTTGATTACTCCAGTCTTTCCTTAGGTATAGAGGTAAGTGGTCTAGATGTTTCGCCGACTTATAATGAATATACTATAGTTTGTAACGATTTCTTAGCATATTAAATTGGATAATTTGAAGAACTTTTATTATTGTACCATTATATAGATTTAATTGGCAAGATTTTTCTTCCATTACTGTGATAGAAAAACAAAACAATTCACTTAAAACAAAAAAGTATAATTTATTAACTCCAAATCATAAAGCAATTACTTTAGATAAGCCTATTGATAAAATACAAGATTACAAACAATTGTTATTCTATAAAACTGATATCCTTTCAAAGTGTCATATAGTGACATGGCCTAATGGTATGTGGATATGTGTCTTTTATTTCACAATTTAATATAAATAATATATTATATTGTAAACATATAATAAGTCTCATAAAATCAATACATATTGCATTTATATTTCCAATAATTTCAATAAATATAACGGCTCAAGCTTCAAAGAAAACCAAGCTTGGTGAAAATATAGGGGAAACTTACTAATATTACTATTATGATTTGAGTCATAGCCATAGGTTTATGTAAATTGTGAATAAATATTCACATTACATAAACAATTCGTATTTAACCTATATGGATCAATTAATAAAAAGTAGATGGGGGGGGGGGGGGTTGGATGCAGGGCTGGTGAATGTGGTGAACTGGTTATGCATTATTTATTATTTAATTTTTATTTATTTATTTTTATTACTTTTGGCAGTTTTGGGGTTTGCATTTTTTGGGGGCTGAGTCCTTGATTTGGGGGGGCTAAGCCCCCCCCAAGCCCCCCCCCCCAGGTGACGCCACTGTATAATCACTAGAACCCTGGGAAACCCTCTGGCTCAAGCAAAGACTAGGGATGGCCATCCTCCGGTGCAATGCCACCAGAGTCATGAGCTCAGTACGACTGGGCCATGCCACTGTTTAAGGCCCAGGGAGGCGTGGTGTATCCCTAATCTTTCCACGCTATGGTGTTAACATTTTCTCTTTGTATTTTATATATTGTTTGATGTACATAAATATAAGGAGAAACAAAACACTTATACTCAACATAGATAAAACTAAGTACATTATTTTTTAATAGAAAAACTAATAAACTAGGAAACTAGGAATCTATTAAACTTGGAAACTCAGTATTGAAAGAAGATGATATTATAAGGTTCTTTGGGGTTGTAGTAGACCGACATCTGTCATGGACACCTCACTTGCAGATCTTGAATATTAAATTAATAAACAGTGTGCTATTTTATATCTTACACGTAATTATCTCAATACTAGTGCACTGAATCAAATATACTATTCTTAAATATAGCCTTTCCTCTCATACTGCCATACAATATGAGGGGCAGCTGGAATGACGAAATAAAAATAAATGAAAATAACTCGGAAATAATCCTTAGAACAATTACGTATAGATCTAGGTATGCTCACACCAATGACATTTGTAAATCTCTTAGGCTATTAAAATTAGAGGATGTAAATAATTACTGCAGTTCAGTATTTGTATACAAATAATTGATTAATCATGCTAATCCAGGAATGTTTACCTGTCGCACAAATGACAGATACAATTTACGGACAATTAATTTACATATTCCACGAATGACTACTAAATAATCACAAACGTCAATAAAGTACCAGGGCGTAAAGGTATGGAATAGATTACCCAACGAAATTCAAGCTAAACCCTCAATATCTAATATTAAAATGTACCTTAAGCCATACTTATTATCAATGTATTGATATATTAGTCAGTGTAAAATCCCATGATAATATATTAGTTGATCTGTTTTATCTTTCTTTTCAGTTCAACAGTATTGTGTAACTGTAATAATGAAGTGGGAGATGTGGTTTGGGGTAATTAATTAACTGTGTCTAATTTGCCGATCCTGATCTTTATAAAATCTAGTCAGCCATATTGCATTTAAAATATTTGTAAACCAGTACGCATTGTCAATATTTCTAGCTGAAATAAAAAATACATTATATATTTATAATTTCTATCTCTCTCTCTCTCCCTCTCTCCCTCTCTCTCTCTCTCTCTCTCTCTCTCTCTCTCTCTCTCTCTCTCTCTCTCTCTCTCTCTCTCTCTCTCTCTCTCTCTCTCTCCACCTTTTAACCACTGCTCCCTCCACCTCATTAATCTCCACCTTCCTCCCACTTCATTTTGTTCACCTCTCCACCACTTATGATTCTCTCCAATTGCCTCCCTTTCCTCTCTCCAATTGGCTCCCTCTTCCTTCATTCCACCTCTCCACCCCTTTCTCCCTCTCTCTCTTCCTTCCCTCCACATCTTTCTCTCCACCTCTCCCTCCACTTCATCAGCCTCATCCCCCAGGCCAGGAAGAGACGAGGTACCAGATATGAACTTGGAGGTAAAAGAGTCAACGCCTTCAAAAGGATTCGACCAAACTTTTTCTCTGACAAATCTGCATTGGCGAGAGGGTGGAACAAGGAAAGGAGAGAGAGAGAGAGAGAGAGAGAGAGAGAGAGAGAGAGAGAGAGAGAGAGAGAGAGAGAGAGAGAGAGAGAGAAGTGAGAGAGAGAGAGGAGTGAGGTGGCGAGACAAGAGGAATGAGAAGGTGGATGAGATGCAGGGTTGGGTGATGATGAAGTACTAACTCCTTGAGGATTATGATGTGTTTTGACAGTTTATTCTGGCTATTATTAGACGATTTTATTGAGATTAGGAATGCTAAATGGAAGTCAGAGGGCTAATTGAGATAGTGTTTACTCTTGCAATGCTCACAGATCCTTCCTAAGTTATATAAAATCGTCTAATGATAGCCAGAATAAACTGTCAAAATGCGTCGTAATCCTCCAGGGGTAAAGAGGATCGGATAAGTCGAGGTTAAGCTGAGCAGGTAATATGTGAGGACAGGTTGATTACAAAAGCTTGCAAAGTAAATTAATCAGTATAATGCCTTGATCCTTAGTGGACTGCTTGCTAAAGGTCGAGGATTGGGAAATAAAGGTAAAGGATTGTGAAAGTAGGATTGCCACGGATATCCAGAGATCTGTAGGGGAAAATGCGTTATTCGTATTAAGACCCAGTCAGTGAGGACTCCAGGCCAGATATTTATCAACGACGTGACATTTAAATCTTTGGACTGTACTTTATTCTGTAACATTATTACCTCTACCAACGAAGTTGGACGGAGATTATGTTTTGCCTCTGTTTCTCTGTTTGTCTTATTATCTGTGAACAAGATATCTAAAAAAAAATATGAATCGATGTTCACGAATTTTGGTGGGCAAATTGGATATGCGCCAAGTACTCTGCATTGATGGTGGTGCACCATCAATGTTGTTAATGTAAATTAAGTATGAAAATGAATCAACTAAGGAAACATTTGTTTCCCTGAATATTCTAATATTCCATAATATATGCACATATATTGTATCTTTACTACTACTTAAATATCTAAGGAACCTACAGGTAATTGATAATATTTTTATAGATTTATGACCCATCCAATAAATACCCGACTAAAAGCATAAACTTAATTACCCCCAAAGCACGCACTACGCTGTACCAAAATAGTGTTATTGTTTCAGATCTTAAGATTTGGAGCTTACTCCCTAGTAATTTAAGAGGAATAGAATGCTCAATAATATTTAATCAATAATTAATGAAGTACCTTTAAGATAAACAAAACAATGAAATATGAATTGATAAGTAGCAACCAAATCATATATGTATGAACTGACAAGTTTACAAGAAATACTTTCAAAAGGTTTGTATAATTTTGATTTATGTTATATGTTTAAATTGTCATTTTGTTATGTGTATGTGTTTGAAAAAACATCACAAACGCATATAAAAAGTCAATTGTCTGCTTTGGAGCAGCTGCTCAGCAGACTAGGCTAGTACAGTATATTGTTTTTTTAAATCTGGTGATAACAGTCCCCCCTGGTATCTGAAAGGGGTGTATCCGGGTGGATGGGACTCGATAGCCTTGGCGGGCAACCCATCTAGGGGAATAAACCCTAAACAAATTACCGATGGGCGACACGCTAATCGGTGCCACTTACAGGTGGCGATCTCTATAACAGATAACATATACAGTATATACAATGTATCGTGTACTTTATGACAATACAGTTTTGTTTTATTTAAATTTGAATTTGGTCTGAGAACTATTCCTTAAGGCACATCACTTTGTACATGAATTCCATCTGATAATATTTCTGTTGATTACTACTCGTTGCATTTGCTCTAACAGTCCATTTGCAATGTATTTGAATACATGCCCTTCTCTGACATGTGCTTTTAGTTTATATATTTGTGTTTTGAAAGGGACTTTATCATAAGCTTTATACAAAAATATTTCAACTGTTCTATTTCGTTGTATATGTTAATAGATGTCATGGAAAAAGCTGGTGTGATTTGTCAGACAAGAGCTTTTGTTTTGGAAAATGTGTTGTGAGTCTTTATTGACGTTGTTTCTTTCCAAATGGCTTATACCAGTGCATTGTGTGCTAGTGTTTCAGTCACTGTACATGATAATTATTCACATGAAAGGCTGCATATACTGTACACTTTTCCTTATATTTCAACACATCACAGCTTGATTATGAACGTTGATATGGTTTTGAATATGTCCAGGAGAAACATTTGCATTAACTATGTACAAATTAATTCAGGAAGAAAATATTTAGCAGTTATTTTCTCTCTCTCTCTCTCTCTATTGTTACGTCCTGGGATATATAAACACTGGGCTCTTTCTATTGGACTAGGTATGCGGCAACAAGCAACAACGGAAAAACGCTAGATCCAACCCTTATCTATAAACCCAGGCAACAAACCACCCTAAACCGTCAAGAGTCCTGCCTGGACAACAAGGTATCCTATGACTCGGTTACAGGGTGCACGCACTATAGACTGCTGATAGTCAAGCAGGCTATATAAAAGATCACACAATTAAGTTGACTTAAAGCTTCAAGGAAAAGATAGATAACGGAATTAAATTGCAGAAACAATTTAATAACAAACTAGAAGAAAGTACATTCAACGTTACGTTAATTAATACAACTAATCACCCCTGCGTGAAAGAAGGTGAAAGCAAACAGTCCTCAAAACATCGTACCGGTAGACAAGATGCGGGGTTCTAAACTGCATGCGGCTACTGTAGGATCTGATGCTTAGCAAAGAAAGTACGTTACGGATTTAGAGAACTCAACTCATAAGCAGGAATAAATACTAGTGATAGGACCTACAGTGTATAATGGCATAGGTATAATTAAATAAAGGCAGCAACTCGCAACATAACCACATACAGGTGTGCTTCTCACTCTTAGTCAGGCAAGCCTACTCGGACAGAGTCTCTAAGCCACACCCTGACTCACAATGCTCACAAAAACGGTAAACTGTGGCACAATAACAAGCATACAGAAATAATAAACCCCTAGCTGTTAATCTGCCAGGCGGCAGAGGTCTAGCCGGAAGGATATAGGCTTCGGATACCCGGGCTGAGCCACCTGCTCTAGCCTAGGGACGTTCCCAGGTCTGTGCGCCAAATTACTCTAATTGAAAGGGTGCTCTCTTGAGAGACTCAGATCCCAAGTATCTGACTCTCTCCTGGCGCCCCTAAAACAAAAGCAAGACGTGCTAGCGCAGTGCTGAGTGGACTAGGCAAGGGCCCTCACACAACACAACACTAGACACACAGGGACACAGACAAGAAAATGCCCCCAGACTCCCACGGGTATCCTAGTAAAGTCGTGCGGGTCCACAGGACTCGCACCAGCAGACTTTACTTAAAGGATCGCAAAAAGCCCCCCTCCGGTCTAGCCCCTGCTAACCTGACACAAGAACACACTAGCAAGCATGAAACCACCAAATATGAGACAACAAAAAAGCTTCCTAGGTCTCATTAACAATTACATCTCTGCATAAGGCCCAAAATCCTATCTAGTTATCTGAGAGCTCGTCGTTAATACAATAATAGATATAAGGTCTATCAAGGGGATGGGATAATTAAATAGATTGGTGAAGTAGTGGAAGGAAGGTATACAAAGTAAGAGAGAAAGTTTCTAAGTGGGGTTGAGAGGGATAGATATCAAGGTGGTCCGAAGGGTACGACAGTGAGGTGAGCTCTGAGTCTTGAATCTGTCTGGACCCCGCCCTAGGCATGCAGAATACATCCCAGGCTTGGCAACACTCAACACAGTTGCCGGGTCAAAATCATCTACCCCGTGCGTGAGTCGAAACTAAGCCTAACGTTGCGAACAAATGCACGTGGCACATCAGGCTCGTCCCAAGCTAGACTCTCCGCGCGAAGCAACGTCCCCCAGCCGGTCTCTCTCTCCCGCTCGTCTCCTCCCACTCTCACCAAACTTACATCTTATATATTATAATGAAACAATCAACTATCGAGAATAAAATATACTAAGATGCGTTGGTTAAGAATAAGGGCAGCTACAAGCTGTGAAACAACATAAGAATATCCCAGACATTAGTTACATTGTCGTAGGATATATACTAAGGAAAAGCCGGCCGGCCGGCTGCCGCCAGCCGGTTTCTAAACGGCTGGGCAGCCGACGCGCGCGCATGCCCGCACGTGGCTACTATGCAGAAGCGTCACACTATATATATATATATATATATATATATATATATATATATATAATTATATAAAATTATATATCCAAACAGAGGAGAGAATGAACACACAGCCACGAGGAGTAAAAAGACCAGACAAAGAAGAAGGGGGCAGAGAGCGGGGATCCGAAAATAAGAACACGGTCAATCTTCTTTCGGTCAACACACCCGCCGGATAAAAGTAAATACGCTCAGCCGGGTTCAATCGTCTATACCAGGGGCGTCTGTAGAGGGAATCCTGACATTATTGTTCTGGTTTAATCGTCTATACCCCGGGTGTCTATAGAGGGAATCCTGACATTTTGGTTGGGGTTCAATCGTCTATACCAGGGGCGTCTATAGAGGGAATCCTGACAATATGGTTATGATTCAATCGTCTATGCCAGGGGCGTCTATCCTGACATTATGGTTGGGGTTTAATCGTCTATGGTTGTGGTTCAATCGTCTATGTCAGGTGTGTATATAGAGGGAATCCTAATATTATGGTTGTGGTTGAATCGTATAATTTATAGCCATGGCCTCCATAGGGGATTTCCTGTCATTTTATGTTTGCAATAATAAAAAGGCATCAATTAAACTAATCAGACAAAACCTGTATCTTACGTGAGCATCCCTCTTGGTATGCAATATGACAGATGCTATTACACTTGGATTCTCCCTATCGTCGGCTTTGGTCTATGCCTCGTTTCAGTCCACTCGGTTGCGGGAAAGGACGAAAGAATATAAAACGCTGCTCCATTCCGTGAGATGAGTTACGTTTGTTTACATTGCCTGCCACAAAGTAACGATCAGGGTCGGTATAGACTCAGGGGCCGGGCTTTCTTTATAATCTGAAGAGAGGAAGAGAGAGGGACTTTTAAAAAGATGGTTTACTCAGTGGAATTGAAATGAAAATGTGATATTAATATAAGGAAGGAAGCCTAAGGTATGTGATATGATGAGGAGCTAGTTCCAAGAAAGAAACATAAAAAGCGTTATTAAATTGGAATATAGACTTTATTTTATTTTGATGTCAACATCACATAAATATTTGAAATGGAGCAATTAGTTTTGGATCGCAAAACATTACTCCGATGGTGTAGCCTATACATTTAATTACGAATAAGGGTATACAATTAATGGTCTATAAATAACAACGAACATTGCTGCATAATTATGCTTCGGCGATATAATGTTTGCGTTATATTGTTTCCACAAACTTACATTATTTCTATGTATGAAATGAAGGATAATACAAAAATATAGTGTTATACTGTATAATTCCTTTTACATACCTCTCTCACAGCTTAGCGTTTTACAGTGTATGCACATGATAAAGTCTTTCAACACCCCAGACTCCTTTATACTTTGAGCCACAACACATTCAGCTTACTGTCAAATAGTAATATATATATATATATATATATATATATATATTATATACAGTATATATATATATATTTTTTTTTTCTTTCTATGTGAGTGAGGGAGATAAAAGGCAGAACTGCCTGTAGCGAGTGCCTTCCCCATAGTTGAAAGAGTGACAGGGCCAAAATCAAGGGACAATCGAGCCAAAATGCCTGGACACACGAAGTTTGAAGCAATTTAAGTCATAGGAGGAGGGACAGACTGATATACAGTATATATATATATATATATATATATATATATATATATATATATGTATATAGTATATCTCACAAATACACGTGAGCCACTAAATGTTTTATACTCTCAGTGGGGTTCGAACCGCCGACCGTCAGGACGAGAGCCGACGCTTTAACCAACTCCACCACTGAGAGTATAAAATATGTATATATGATTTATATATTGAGAGACAGAGAGAGAGAGAGAGAGGTTTTTTATAGGTGGGGGTATGATCTTCTATGGGTGAGATCATACCAACTAGAAATGTACAGTTGAATACTATAATAAGTGAATAACTGTTATAGTGGTGTAAAATATATGTTAATAATACGGTTACCCTACAGTGTACAGTCGCTCAAAATGCGTTGTTACAGGCCGTTTGTGCTGTGAAAATTGTGTTAGAGGCAGAACATTATTTAAGTTTATTCCACGAGTACCGTCAAGGTTAATAAGCGGAAAATAGCTCTGAAAGGAGGTTAAATATTTTTAGGACTAAAAAACATAAAAAGTTGCGAAATATTCATATATATGATTAATACTTAGTATCTTTAATTCCTGAAACACCTCTTTAGTCGATTCATATCTTTTCATACATTTCATTGTTTTGATAATTCGTGTTTGCATTACACTGAGTTGCCTTGTATGAGCTGCACAGGTGTTACCCGAAACTACAACACCACATATCATATGTGCATACACTAGGGAAGTATATACACTCCGTAAAGCATAGTTAGTTAACACACTTTGGGTCCTATAAATAATTCCACAAATCTTAGATATTATAAGTGTAACATTGGTTATGTGTTGTTTCCATGTTAACCAATCATCAATGGTCATCCCAAGAAACTTTGAAGTCGAAGTGCGCTCTATATGTCTTTCGCCAATAGACAGTTTAGTTACGGCTGGATCACATGTCTTACTGTGAAAATGAATATGAATGTAGTAGTCGTAGTAGTAGTAGCAGAAGTAGAAGTAGTAAGAGTAGTATTAGTAGAAGTAGTAGCAGTAGAAGTAGTAGTAGTAGTAGTAGTAGTAGTAGTAGTAGTAGTAGTAGTAGTGATGGTGGTGGTATGTGTGAGGGCAACCCGAGTGCCATAACCCGTGATGAAGTTTACCCACTCCCTCATTAATCCGACCCACCGCACTTTATGGCATCTCCTCCTGGCTCTTTATGGGGTGCCAGGGAGGGGGAGGCAAGGGGGGGGGGGGTGCTGGAGTGGAAGGTGGGGGTACTTGGAGGGGTATGGCATTGGGGGCTCGTTGGAGGGGGGCATTGAGTGGTCGTTGGAGAGGGAGGGTATTGAGTGGTCGTTGGAGGGGAAGGGCATTGGGGGGTCGTTGGAGGGGAAGGGCATTGGGGGGTCGTGGGAGGGGGGGGGTATGGAGGGGGCGTTGGCGGGGAAGGGCATTGGGGGGTCGTTCGAGGGGAAGGGCATTGGGGGGTCGTTGGAGAGGGAGGGCATTGAGTGGTCGTTGGAGAGCGAGGGCATTGAGGGGTCGTTGGAGGGGGAGGGCAATTGGGGTCGTTGGAAGGGGAGGTCATTGGGAGGTCGTTGGAGGGGAAGGGCATTGGGGGTCGTTGGAGGGGAAGGGCATTGAGTGGTGGTTGGAGAGGGAGGGCATTGAGGGGTTGTTGGAGGGGGAGGGCATTGAGGGGTCATTGGAGGGGGAAGGCATTGAGGGGTCGTTGGAGAGGGAGGGCATTGAGGGGTCATTGGAGGGGGAGGGCATTGAGGGGTCGTTGGGGAGGGAAGGCATTGAGGGGTCGTTGGAGAGGGAAGGCATTGAGGGGGAGGGTATTGAGGGGTCGTTGGAGAGGGAAGGCATTGAGGGGTCGTTGGAGGGGGAGGGTATTGAGGAGTCGTTGGAGATGGAAGGCGTTGGAAGGGGAGGGCATTGAGGGGTCGTTGGAGAGGAAGCACATTGGGGGGTCGTTGGAGGGGGAGGGTATTGAGGGGTCGTTGGAGAGGGAGGGCATTGAGGGGGAGGGCACTGAGGGGTCGTTGGAGAGGAAGGACATTGGGGGGTCGTTGGAGAGGGAGGGTATTGAGGGGTCGTTGGAGGGGGAGGGCATTGAGGGGTCGTTGGAGAGGGAGGGCACTGAGGGGTCGTTGGAGAGGGAGGGCATTGGGGGGGTGGTGGGAGGGGGAGGGCATTGGGGGGTGGTGGGGGGGGAGGGCATTGGGGGTCGTTGGAGGGTGAGGGCATCGGAGGGTCGTTGGAGGGGGAGGGCATTGGGGAGTCGTTGGAGGCGAAGGGCATTGGGGGTCGTTGGAGGGGGAAGGCATTGGGGGGTCGTTGAATGGAGAGGTAACTAGGGGGTTCGTTGGAGGGGGGGGCACTGGAATGCATTTACAAGGGGAGGGCACTGGTGGGGTCGTTGGAGATGGAGGGAATTTGAGGGTCATTGAAGGGGGACGGTCCTGGGGGGTCGTTCGGGGAAGAGGGAACCAGGGAGGGCACTGGAGGGGGATATCACTGAGGGGAGGGGGGGGGGGGAGTAAGAGAGCGGAGGTAATGATTCTGTACATTCTTACCTTTTCACTGTTGGTAGATTTATAGTATACAGTATGTGATGCATTATTGCCACTGTTATGCAGATTTGTATGTATATAATGTAGGATATCTATTCGTGACTCTCCACCAGGGAAGAGTATTTTCATTAAATAAAAGACAGTTAAGGAACAAAAGATTTATATTCGTTCACTCACCAATTTAATTTCACCATATTTCGGACCGTGCCATCCATCAGGTGTCGGTAGTCGAAATCCTATAAGGAAAACAAAATTTAACGGATCTTTTTTTATCCTTAAATTATAACAAAACTCTACGATACCTTATTCTACAGTACATTGACATAATACACAGAATGTTCCAAAATAAATAAGTTTAACTTCAGGATTAGGCTATAAATATACTTCTAAGTATAAAATGTTCTGTAAGTATAATTCCAAATCTCAACATATAGCCTACTGAGATATTGGCTGTTGAAAATTATGTTTTCTCATGTATTTCTCCGTAAGGCTTGTCATACGGTCAAAGGTCCAATCACATACTCACCTAAATTAGATTATTTTCCCATATCACAATGAAGTTATATACAATTTTATATGTCACAGAATAATTAAAGGCATATTAGCTCTCATTGGATCTGTTGGAAACCACTTGACATGGACTAGTTAATTATAGTGGTGCAGGGGAGGACAATATAATGAACCAATTAATATGTTTGACTCTGTCCAATTACTCTTCTTTCCTATTTTACTCCAGCCATCTGGTCTGGTCTGGTTTAACGGTTGAGATTTCACTATACTTGATATATAGCATGGTATGCTTAACACAAACAAATGAGAGCGAGAGTGAGTAAGTGAGTGAGAGAGAGATTTATATATTAATGGCAAAAGATTGATTTGACTATTCCATCTCTTTCCTATATAATAACCTGCCCACATAAACTAAATAAAGGAGCAGGGACGTGAGGTGGAGTGAGTGAGAAATGGTGTGTGAGTGGAGGGTGACAGCGGGGCGCCTAAGATGACCAGGGCTGGGTAATGGTTGGTGCTGGTGGTGGTGGGTGTGGGCGTGGGTGTTTGAACCTTGGTGTTTTAGAGTGGTGTTAGAGTAGCATTATCGCAGTGTTAAAGTAGTGTTTGTGCAGTGTTGGGGTTTTTCTTCATCCTACGACTTAAACTGCTTATACCTTTTTGATCCCAACGTTCCTTGAATTTGGCTCTCTGTCACTCTTTTGGCTTTGGGAGAGACACTCGTACAGGAAACCTGACTTTTGTCTCCTTCATATACATAGAAAAACAATGGTTAGAGCTGTGTTAGAGCACATTTTTATATATATATATATATATATATATATATATATATATATATATATATACTGTATACATTATATATATATATATATATCTATATATATATATATATATATATATATATATATATATATATATATATATATATATATATACAGTATATCAGTGTAGGGGTAAAAGTTTGTGGTTGGTGGGAAAACAGAGGAAACAAGACAAAAATAGAGAATGCCAGACAGAGAGAAAAGAGTGAGTAATGGTTGGGTCGGCATAAAAGTAAGAGTGTGTGGGCGGGGATATAGAGTGGCCACAACAGGAGGCACTAATGGGCGTGGATGGACCCCCCGCAGCGCCCACCCCTGACCACCCACAGCTAAGCCCATCAACAACAATTACTCCCTCACGAGGAAATGGTCGCGCCTGGAAGGGGGGGGGGGGGAAAGAGGTAGTGTCTAGGGATGAGGCTAGGGGGAAGTGGTACAGTTGCCCACATAAGTTCTGTTCCTCGTTTTGATTTTACGTACGAATGTAAATTAGTATGAATGAATAGTGAGCGTGATTTACTTTAATTATAAGTCGACTAATCAAATGAGTTACCCACTGCATACGAAACTACACTCGTAATTTAATCATGCGTATTATATTCCCATGTATTATATCACGGAGAAAAACAAAACGTATGTGGCCAACTGTACATGTGTTGGGGACAGCGCCTGGGGGCGTAGCTGCAGGGAGGGGACACATGGGTTAGGGATGGCACCTGGGGGGTGGGGTTACTCCTTAGGGGGCAGGATAGTGGGTGGGGGATGGTGACTGGGGGGAGGTGGCACATGGGTGGGGGCTGGTGCCTGGGAGGGGGGGGGGGGGGATGTCGCCCTGGGGGGTAAGGTAACGCCTTGGGGGGTGGCGACAGAGAGGTGAGGCCTAAATTGTACAGCGAGACATCGTCGCCATCACCACGCTAGAATGTATACAGTATATATATATATATATATATATATATATATATATATATATATATACATATATGTAAAACAATGGTGAATTTGCAAGGGTTTATTCGTCGCTGTATGTCAATGGCAAGTGTCCATGTCTTGCAGCCAATTAACCGAAAAGGAACATTAATGTCTTCAAGTTCCACAGCCTTGTCCGTATACATTTATGTAAATATATCTCTATAGATTTATTGACATGAAACCTAGTTCCAAGATAAGTAAATGGAATCATTATGTTAATGTAATAGACTTATGTACGAACATAATGCACTGTTTTATTTAATGGGTCACCAAGTCCTTAGAAATCAGATAATTTATGTATTTTTAGGGTAAAACCATTACACTCAGTTCTTATTTTTGCTAGCAATTGACCTTGAATTCGCATCAGTGGAATAGCACGGTAAATGTTGTAGTCTTGCAGAGCTCCAATTACTTTCTAGATAAGGATGGCACAGTCAATTTTCCAGTCATGAACATTGGTTACAGTTCGCCATACAGCTATTAGAGTTATTGATATAATAAAGTTAGTGGATTTTATTTTATCATTGTAAAATGGGCATAGATTTTTGTTTATGGAAATTTCAACACAACTGAGGTAATAATCCCAAATCAAAATTAAGCAAAACTATTTTACTCGAGCAAAACTGCCTTACAAGTTTTTAATAGGCTGGTTTGATTTAAACAGGCGTGGACTCTTACTCTGGTCAATCATTCAATCAGTCAATTAACTGTATTGCCTAGTACATACATTTACAATACCAAATGTAGTATACAGTAGTTGAGGTACTTATATTAATAATAAAATACACGATGCAGCTTATGGGTTTTATTGATTAAGGAACACAGAGCAGAATATGTATTGCAACAGTATAATAGCAACTAAATAATGACCTTATGTAACAAGTTTTGTTACCTAGGAGATACCATCTCTGCCGGTGGTGGGGCTGAGGCTGCCACTGTTGCTAGAATTAGGTGTGGCTGGGGGAAGTTCAGAGAATTGATGCCAATCCTGACCATGAAAAGAATGCCTCTCCCCCTGAAGGGAAAGGTGTATGCCTCATGTGTTAGAAGTGCAATGACGTATGCCTCAGAAACATGGGCCGTTAAAGTAGAGGATGTCAACAGAATGGAGCGTAATGAGATGAGAATGGTGAGATGGATGTGTGGGGCCAGGCTACAGGATAGAATAACAAATGTTGAGCTGAGGAGACGTTTAGGTATAAAGAGTATTAGCGAGGTGATGCGTACAAGTAGACTGGGATGGTATGGACATGTGGAGAGAATGGATGAACAAAATTGGGTGAAAAATGCAGGTCTGTGATTGTGGAGGGAGCTGCACCAAGGGGTGGACCGAGGAAGACCTGGGATCGGACTATACGCGCCGATCTCAAATCCAAGAACTTGACAAGTGAAGCAGCCCTTAACAGGGTTGCATGGAATGCCGCCATTAGGACAAGAGACTGAAACTGCACTTATGTGTGGAACACTCAGTCTTAAAATGTTATGTATGTATGTGTATAGGAGTTACAGACACACTTACACACACACACACAAACACACACACACATATATATATACTGTATATAATATAAATTGGTGAGGAGAATTGGTAAACAAGTGTGTATACAAGATATCTATAGGGTGGCGTGGAATATTTAGTTATACGCAAGTGTTTATTGAATCAAAGGTATCTATAAGGTAATGTGGAATATCAAGTTACAAGCAAGTGTATATTCAATCAACAATATTTGGAAGGTGACATGGAATATTAATTAGTGTCGAGCGGGTATTTTATTATTTGGTTACTCTACAAAAATAGTTATAAAGTCTGTAGCAAAGTCTGGCTGAGTCATCTTGGAAAGGGAAGATATAATATTTGTATGGGGAGATTGTAGACACCAATCGAGCACACATACTCATTTGATAAGGACTTGGTGGAACTCTTGTTTCATTGGTCTGGCTTCCCTCACTATTTCTGTTTGTCTCACCTACACATAAAGTAATCCAGCTAGCTTTTGCAAACACCTCTTCCTCATATTCATTTCATTAAACTAAACAAGCACATCACACTTCTTTCCAATACAACATAATTATACAGTATATATATATATATACCGGTATATATATATATATATATATATATATATATATATATATATATATATATATATATATATATATATATATATATATATATATATATTATATATATATATATATATATATATATATATATATATATATATATATATATATATATATAAATACAAAATAAAATAAATTACCAACTGTCACTCTTTTAAACTTTGGGGAGACACTTGTTACAAGCAACTTGCCTTTCGTCTCCTTCATACACATTCAAAATGTACTGTTGGCAAAGCACATAGGGGAAAGAGTGTATGTGTTTATATGTTATGGCTTAGGCTTGGACTAAGTTAGGTTGAGAGGGGATAGGCAGGTTGAGGATATAAGAGGTCTCTGAGATTTAGAGAGAAATGCAGTAAAGGAGGAAAGAAAGAGCAAAGTATAAGAGTAAAATGTTGAGGGAAGGCCTCCTTGCTATTGTTTCAAATCTCTCCCCTATTTAAGAAAGGCCGTCAATCCAAGATACATATTCAATCGTTAACTAGAGGGAGGCAAGTCTGTGTTTCCTTGCGGTGGCAGGGAGTTGTTCTTCTATCTCGGCTGGTTTTGGTGTGTGAGGTCTGGGGAAGGCAATCGTCCGGGTCTCTGGCGGCAGGCTAGTAGTGTTGTGGCTAGGCTGCTTGTGACTGTAATGTCATCTTCTTCTGCTGTTACTCCTCTCTCTTCTCTGGCCTTGGGAAGCACCTGAGAGTGGGTCTTGGGAAGCAACCAAACTAGTAAAGGGAATGTCTTAATATATCAAACCTAATGGGGCTAAACATGAAGGAGAAGGGGGTTCATATAACTCCCCCTTTCAAACTGGTGTGTTGTACTTAGTTTCAATACTTGACCAACATGCCTTCAACACACCCTTCTCTCTTCTAATACATCAGCCCCTTGAGGATCATGACACGTTCTGACAGTTTATTCTGGCTATCATTAGACGAGTTTATACAGTTTAGGAAGGATATATGGAAGCCAGAGGGTTGATTGAGGCCGTATTTACCCTTAAAACTTCCACATATCCTTCCTAAGATGTGGATAGCCGTCTAATGATAGCCAAAATATACTTCTGAAACACGTCATAATCCTCAAGGGTTTACAACGGCATGACTATCCTCAAACCCAAAAATATGCTACTATAATAGGGAGTAAATGAAAGACTTCAGACATAAATGAGTAGACAACATGGGAACATTATTTATCAAAAGCCAATGACTGAAACAAGCTATACCTCTTCCAAATAGGGGGGGGGGGGTAATTAATCGTGAACCTTAACCTCTGTAGCTAAAAAAAAGGGCTGGAACAAATGGGCTGCATATTTTCACACCTATTCCCTGGCTGACCCTTCCCAAACGGTAGACATATTAGTTCGATTACTCTAGTCATTTGTGTGTTACATGGCTTAAAGTTCAAGAGTTTTGGACTACTTATTTGGAACAGGGTATAGTCAAATGAATGCAGACAGAGATGAGTAGACAGCATGGGGATACTATATATTAGACCTAGTGACTGAACCAAGCATGCTGCTCCATCAAGCGAGAACTTTTTGGCCTTCGCCCAGTACTCATTTTAGAATCCAAAGGCTAATAGAAAGCTACTGGCTTCACTATATCTGGTGCGGGACGGGTTCTTTTGGATCCTCTCTGTTTAACTCCATTACTTACGAAGAGCTTACTCCTGCAAAGCAGAAAAAAACATAGATCAAAAGAAATCAAACAGTCTGAGTAAAGCATCAGATAATATAACACACACACACACACACACACACACTTACACTTACACACACACTTACACACACACACACACACACACAAACACTTCATGAAAGTTGTGAAGAACGCGTGTCATTAAATCACGAATTATGTGAACCGAAATTAACTAAAAGAAAATTAAGAATAGGCCTATACACAAAGCAACACATCCGAATCAGCATTGACGAACAAAAATACGTCACAAAACAAGAACTACATGGGAGTCATAGATTACGAATATAGTGAACAGAAACGAACTGACAAATAAAACAAAACGACATAATACAGCATATCCGAAAAAAACATCGAAGAACAAACTAAATTTATGTCCCAGAACAAACATTACCCTAGAGTTATGAAGGGCGCGTATGTTATTAACCCCTTCTATACCGACGACGCCCCTTTAACTGTATTGTGGCTACTATTAGACGATTTTATTCAGTTTAAAAAGGGCCTCCAGCAATTAACAGGCTTCGAACTATCTCACTTAACCCTATTTACTACCACAGATCCTTCTTAAATTGCACAAAAGCGTATCGATATAGCAAGAATATAATAAGAAGGGGTTAAACCAAGAATAATATGAACATAAATTAAGTTAATACAACGACATACAGCAACAAATCCGATGACGAACAAGCAAAACAAGAACGACACAGATAAAATACTACATGAGAGTTATGAATCAGAATAATGTGAATAGAAATGAACTGAAAAAAAGACGACATAAAGTAACCAGTTATAGTTAGTTAAAATTGGACTTCAGAGGCTATCAACCCTTCTGGATAATTAAGCCAGCACACTGTAAGTCAAGAATAACGTCAGGACTGGAGCCCCTTTTCGAGAACTCCAGGCCTTTCTTAAAGCAACCAATCCAAATAAGCATCGTCGAACAAATATAATCAATAATAATGTGAACATACTTTAATTGACAGATGAAAAAGCATCATGAAACAACGTATCCAAATCAGCATTAAGTTGGTTGTTTCTTCTGGCCCCTTTCTCCCTCATGTTTAGCCCCATTAGTGTTCAGATTTTAAGACGTTCGGCCCATTAGTTTGGACATTTTAAGACCTTTCACCCCGTTTGTTGTCAATATTAAGACCTCTCGTGCCATTTAGGTGTCGATTTTTGTATTGGCAAACAATAGCGAGCCTGTAATATAGTAGGAACCGGCCTTCGGTCGGGATATTTGTCTACCGAAAAATGTACACATTTATCTAGAAGAGGGATCTTGGGGATGTTTGTTTTTTTAGTTTGATGGAGGTCTAGGGAACAAACTGAAAAACATAATAAATAAATACATAACTCGACCAATAAATAAACCCTTCCCCCCTTCACAAAAAAAAATATATAAAATCAAATACACAAAGTAAACATTACCCTAGAGTTATGAAGAGCGCGTATGTTATTAAACCACTTGGGCTGAAAATCCAATTACCGTACGGTGAATGGGCGGGGGACAGCGGAGGGGAAACTCATTAGATAGTTTCAACATTAATTATTCATCGTGTACAAATAATGAAGCTGAATAACAATGTGCTTTGGCTAACTCATTAAAATTTCTTCCCTGGCCCTCACCCCTACGTGAACAGATGGACATAACAAAAAACTGTGCGGATTTACAAATATACAAACATTTTACTCATACATTTGATGTATTTAGTATTTCTATGCATTTATCTATCTATAAATATTTATGTAATCATATATTTTGCTTAATAAGAAGGCAAGTACTATATAATAGGCTATTGTTACCTACTGTATAATTATTAAATCTGCCACTACCTCAATGCTTCAGGAAACTCTTGTGTGTATAGATATAGTAGTAAGTATAATGTAGGAGACTGACATTCTTCATTTTGAATAATACTTAGTTTTACTAAGGAGACTTAATAGTAGTTCTACAAGTCACAATAATAAATACAATAGTTAGATATATGAGGCAATGGAGGAGGTAGACGTATGGGGAGCCGATGATTAATTTAAAAGATTACCCCTGGTCACACACCTATCTCGTTCATATTTATCATGTTTATTTATATCCTCGGAGGAACGCCAAGATATTATGTACAATTATTCAGTACATAGCTTACAAAACATCTATCCAAGCCCTGCAATGGTTTGATAAGAGAGATGTGTCTTAATATTGACAGGTCATCTATTATTCTCCCAGTAACAGACTCCACCCGGATCATGTGACATGGGAAGGATGAACTCACGTTAAAATGATTCAGGAACCACGGGAAAGGTTTGCTAGGTATTCATGAGGCATCTTATGCCATCCCAAATATCATTAGGTTGTCCTCCTTATACAGTGGTGAATGTATTGAAATGTATTGAAATGTTTTCTGGACCACTTTCTCCCTCATGTTTAGCCCCATTAGTGTTCAGACGTTAAGATATTTGCCCTATTAGTTAGACGATTTTAAGACCTTTCGCCCCATATCTTCGTCAATATTTAGACCTTTCGTGCTATTTAGGTGTCGATTTTTTCCGTGGAGAACGATAGTGAGCCTGTAATGTTGGAAGAACCGGCCTTCGGCCGGTAAATTTTTCTACCAAATTGTTTACAAATTAATCTAGAAGGGGGATCTAATGGATGTTTTTTTTAATTTGATGGAGGTCTAGGGAGGAAACTAGAAAAATAACGAATACATGCACAAATCGCCCAAAAAGTGAACCCTCTCCCCTTAAATCCCATTTATTCTAGCCCTTTTGGAGTTACAGAGGGTTGGGGTCAAGAGTTCTGTCCTGTTTATAATGAATGGACTATAGCACATATTCAGGTACACATTCATAATTATATAACAATTGAAAAAAACACTCATTCAAATTTCGAATAAAGTACATACTGGTACTTATACACATATACTTACACATAGTCCCGCGTGTATACACAGGAACGCACATATTCTCTCATAAACGTTCATGTACATATACAAACATACACAAACACATACACAGACACAAATATCAGCACAAATAAACATCTGTGACTCACACACAAACAGACACTCACTCTCTCTCGCTCTCTTTCTCTCTCTCTCTCTATCTCTTTCTCTCTCTCTCACACACACACACACACACACACACACAAACACACACGCGTAAATCCATTCCGTGAGCTTACCATCTTCATAAAAAAATACCCACAAAAGTATATGATAAAAACCTTTAATTAATCTGGTGTTTTCTGGAAAGTTTGTGTTTGGAGGTGAGGAGGCAGTGGGGTGGAAAGGACTTGTTTTTGGGCGCTGTTGATCGACCTGGAGTATTATAAACCCTTTCAGTACCGGGGACGTATTGTATATTGGATTTCACCTGCATTATACGATTTGATAAAGCTCAGGAAGGATAGATGGTAGCTAGAAGGATAGATTGAGATAGCCTGTAGCCTTTTCATAGGTAGACGTCCTTCCTAAGCTGAAAACAATAATTTAATAGTTGCCAGAATATAATGGAAAGGGTGTCACCGGTATTGAATGGGATAAAACAATGGTGGTGATTATTTTCTTATATAAATATTTATTCTATTATAACACGAGTTATAATATAAGTTTTATATTAGCTCTGTTCCAGATGTATGACGTTGTTATCAATAATTAAATAGTATTCGTAAATTTGTGTCGCTAGAGATATGTTTGTGATTTCTCTTTGTTAATTTTGTTTCTTCTTCTTGTCATGGCAACTTTATCCATAATTAAATAGTGTTTGTAAATTTGTGTCCTTAGGTATATGTATTTTTAAAAGCTTTGTTCCTGTTGTCATGCCATTTGTATCCATAATTAAATAACCTTCGTAAATGTTCGTTGCAAGAGATATATAAGAGATAACTAATGTAACGTTTTCTATGCATGGAAATTGTGCGTCGTGTGGCATGGGTATCTAAAGTATATCATAAAAAGGACAATGGTAAACTAGGACAATGGTAAACTAGGACAATGGTAAACTAGGACAATGGTAAACTAGGACAATGGTAAACTAGGACAATGGTAAACTAGGACAATAGTGAAGTAAGACAAGGTAAACTAAGACAATGGTAAACTAGGACAATGGTAAACTAGGACAATGGTAAACTTAGAAAATCGTAAACTAGGACAATGGTAAACTAGGACAATGCTAAACTTGGATAATGGAAAACTAGGACAATGGTAAACAAGGACAATGGTAAACTTGGACAATGGTAAACTATGACAATGATAAACTAGGACAATGGTGAACTAGGACAATGGTAAACTCGGACAATGGTAAACTAGGACAATGGTAAACTAGGACAATAGTGAAGTAAGACAAGGTAAACTGAGACAATGGTAAACTTGGACAATGGTAAACTTGGACAATGGTAAACTAGGACAATGGTAAACTAGGACAATGGTAAACTAGGACAATGGTTAACTTGGACAATGGTAAACTAGGACAATGGTAAACTATGACAATGGTAAACTAGGACAATGGTAAAGTAAAATTGTTGGGTAACTAAGGTTTTTCCAAGACTTTATAATAAGCCGTACGTTGCATGATTAAGGGGAGGCGGGGGGTTTTCTGGACCCCCTTCTCCCTCATGCTTAGCCCCAAAGTATGTACAACGTAATTAAAACAATAAATAAGATGTACATACTTTGGGGCTAAGCATGAGGGAGAAGGGGGTCCAGAAAACCCCCCGCCTCCCCTTAATCATGCAACGTACGGCTTATTATAAAGTCTTGGAAAAACCTTAGTTACCCAACAATTTTACTTTACCATTGTCCTAGTTTACCATTGTCATAGTTTACCATTGTCCTAGTTTACCATTGTCCAAGTTAACCATTGTCCTAGTTTACCATTGTCCTAGTTTACCATTGTCCTAGTTTACCATTGTCCAAGTTTACCATTGTCCAAGTTTACCATTGTCTCAGTTTACCTTGTCTTACTTCACTATTGTCCTAGTTTACCATTGTCCTAGTTTACCATTGTCCGAGTTTACCATTGTCCTAGTTCACCATTGTCCTAGTTTATCATTGTCATAGTTTACCATTGTCCAAGTTTACCATTGTCCTTGTTTACCATTGTCCTAGTTTTCCATTATCCAAGTTTAGCATTGTCCTAGTTTACCATTGTCCTAGTTTACGATTTTCTAAGTTTACCATTGTCCTAGTTTACCATTGTCCTAGTTTACCATTGTCTTAGTTTACCTTGTCTTACTTCACTATTGTCCTAGTTTACCATTGTCCTAGTTTACCATTGTCCTAGTTTACCATTGTCCTAGTTTACCATTGTCCTAGTTTACCATTGTCCTAGTTTACCATTGTCCTTTTTATGATATACTTTAGATACCCATGCCACACGACGCACAATTTCCATGCATAGAAAACGTTACATTAGTTATCTCTTATATATCTCTTGCAACGAACATTTACGAAGGTTATTTAATTATGGATACAAATGGCATGACAACAGGAACAAAGCTTTTAAAAATACATATACCTAAGGACACAAATTTACAAACACTATTTAATTATGGATAAAGTTGCCATGACAAGAAGAAGAAACAATATTCCTGGTTTAACCTTTTGAGAGTGAACTCTCTTAAAAAGTCACCTAATGTAGTTATTAATAATATATTGCATACATACAGGTGAAGCCGTGTCATGAGCTAAAACTTGAGATAAATACAAGTTGGCTAAATTATAAAATAACAGTTTTTATTTACTTTCTGGGCATCCGTCTAAAGATATACTTATTTTTGCATAATCACACCCACACACCCGTCGCCCACACATACTGACACGTAATATCGAAAATGCGTTTTGCAACAAATTTCGGTCATCACCATTTCTGTACCGTAGTGTTCATGTAACTCAATACTGATATTGTAACAATAATTTTTTTGTTCAAAGCCATCTTGATTGCTGTGGTTGTTTGTTGGGTCTTGTACTATTCATTAAATTCTGGCAACTTTTAGACGATTTTGTTCGGCTTAGGAAGGATGCCTACCCATTAAAAGGCTACAGACTCTCTCCAATAATCCTTTTAACTATCTTATATTATTCCTAAGCTTAATAGAATCGTCTAAATGTAGCTGAAGTCAAATACAAAAGACGTTGCCGGTACAGAAGGGGTTAATATGAAGTGGAAATTTATTCCACACTTTTACACCTTGGTATTTAATTGAGGACTGACTTTTAATTGTTCTCAAAAACGGTCATTCCAGGTTATTGTTGTGCCGTAAATTATAGTTAGTATTATTCCTATAAGTAAAATAAGGCAATATTATGTTGATGAGCTGGTGTAGAGATTTAATGACAAATGTACCTATTACATAAATACAGGCTCGCTATCGCTCGCCAGGAGAAAATTGACACCAAAATAGCACGATAGTCCGAATATTGACAAAGAAATGAGGTGAACGTCTTAAAATCTCGAAACTTATGGGGTTTAACTTGAGGGGGAAGGGAGATCTGACAAAAACAACCATCCCCCCTTAAACCAGAGCAATTCTTTTTCAGCATGATGGTTAATCTTCTCGAACAATTACCTATACTTGATTATATATAACTGTTAAAATGTTACTCCCTTATCAGCTCATTTCTCAGTAAATAATGACAAAATAAGAAACTATTATGTCTGCATCATATTATTATATTCCTTCCAACAACCAACCATACTCCTAAAATCGATTAATGAAATTTACAAACACATGTGGCAGTCCGTGGACTCGAACCCAGGATGCTCACACCGAAAATCAACACCTTATACATCGCACCACGAAGACAGTTAAAGGTTGGTGGACACTGCCTACGATTTATTATGCAACTTCGAATCCTGCATATCAATCTAAGCATGTACACACATCCCAACTGCAACTCACGTAGGCTATGCATATGTGAATGGAAAGAGCAATTAATGGGGCCTTAACCACTTAGGGAAGTCCTCTCGATAAATTACTCCTGAACCAATATCAATTATTATGTTCCTTCCAACAACCAACCATACTCCTAAAATCGATTAATGAAATTTACAAACACATGTGGCAGTCCGTGGACTCGAACCCAGGATGCTCACACCGAAAATCAACACCTTATACATCGCACCAATTGCCAATTGCCAATTTTTCGTAAATACATTTTTTGGCTGAAAATAAAAGTTGAAATAACCGAGTAATATACAGTAGATGGAGATAATATGATTTATCGACAGCTTTGACAAAGTAGACTATAGTAGCCTACACTTTGATGCTCTCGTCTCTAACCCATCGTCTCTTTGCAGTATGCAATTATAGCTACCTAGATAGATTTTTTGGCTAGTACTTACTTTTCAATAAATACTGTAGTATATATAGTTTTGGAGTTTATGTAAAGAGATATGGTGAAGAACCAGCATAAGTTGCAACAGTAATGAATAAACACACCGCAGCAAAGTAAGGACCCAAGTATATTTAACGTTTCTCCGTGAAGGTTACTTCACGAAGAAGCCTTCACGGCGAAATGTTTAATTAACTTGTGTCTCGTTACCTTGGCAAATCTATCAATCATGTAAAGAGCTATTCGGTAGAGGAAGGATGTCGGGTTGGAGCTTTGCCTAGAAAGTGGAGTCGGAGGGTGATTTGCAGCTAGGATCCATGGTGGTGTAAGCTTTATTTGATTGATTGATTAATTGATAGCACATATGACACTACATGGACTCGACGGAAGTTTTTGACAACTTCTCTTTGGCCTATGCAACAGAAAGACAGCTAGAAGCCAGCAAGAAAATCATCTGAGCAAGGACCGGCCTCCGTATCCCACAATATCTGAGCGAGTCCGCCCCCCAATCGCACAATGTCTGACCAGTTTCCGTCCCCTTACAACCCCCCAACGATATCCAACGATATCTAAGCAGAGTCCGCCCTCCAATCTCACAATGTCTGAGCAGAGTCCGGCCCCCCAATCCCACAATGTATGAGTATTGAGTAGAGTCCGGCCTCCCTATCCCACAATGTCTGAGTAGAGTCCGGCCTCCCTATCCCACAATGTCTGAGTAGAGTCCGGCCCCCCTCTCCCACAATGTCTGAGCAGAGTCCGGCCCCCCAAACCCTACAATGTCTGAGCAGAGTCTGGCCCCCATCCCACATATCTGAGCAGAGTCTGGCCTCACCATCCCACAATGTCTGAGTAGAGCCCGGCCCCCCATGACCCCTTCCTCTTGACCCACCCGCCCAGAGATAACGATACCCACCCAATCTGTTTTATGAGCAGGGAGAGAGAGAGAGAGAGAGAGAGAGAGAGAGAGAGAGAGAGAGAGAGAGAGAGAGGAGTAGGAGGAGGAACAGTGGGGGGGGGTTAGGGAAGTAGAAGAAAGTGAGATCGAGGGTGGCAGAAGTAGACACAAAAAAAGATGGGATAAAGTAGGATAGAAGACTAAGAATAGGAGGAAGGAGGATGGAAAGGAGTTGCAAAGAATAGTTAGTATCTCAAATAACTTGCTGTCCATTCCAGGGAGATACTCGAAGTAGAAAGAAGGAAATTGTGTACTGTATTACACTAATTGCAAAGTGTGCAAAATACTATATACTCTCTTCTTGAACTGCTCTACTAAAAAACTATTTACATGTTCCAGATGGAATCTATCCTATACGTGAAATTTTTTCCACAAATACTAATGCTGAACTTTTTAAATTATAGCTTCCAGCCATGGTTGCGTGTTGTATTCATATTGAAGCTAAGCATTTTGCTACAATCCACATTGTCAAACCCATTAAGTATCTTAAAAATGTCAGTGAGTTGTTCTCGCAGTCTGCGTGTTTCCAACGGAAAGATATCAAGATCTCTCAACCGGTCCTAATAGTTCAGTCTTCTAATTGATGGAATAAGCTTTGTAGCCCCTAGTATAACTTTTACTCCTTCCAGTCGTTCTATAAAGGAGAGACATAGATATGAGAAACAGGGATGGCGGAAGATAAATTTGAAGGAGACGAATAGAACGACGAAAGATAGGAGAGAGAGGAAGGAAAAGAGCATGAGAAGTTTGGAAGTATATTGTACAAGATGAGCATAGATACATATATATACATATATATATATATATATATATATATATATATATATATATATATTTATATATATATATATATATATATGAGAGAGAGAGAGAGAGAGAAGCAGAGAGAGAGGGGAAAGGAGAGACAAAAGTGGATTAAGAAAGGAGAGGGGAGAAAGAGATAGATGACAAAAATTGAGAAAGAGAGAGAAAGAGAGAGAGAGAGAGAGCGAGATTAAAAGGGATATAATTGAGATGAATAAGACAAATATAGGAAATACAGTAGATTGAAAATAAAATTTTGAATACGGTTTGAAACAATTAATGGGGCACTGAAATAATGATGAGAATGAAAGGGTAATGGAGATGCCAATAATAACCTACCTATTTATATTATTTAAAGAAAGTTATATAATATATATGAGTAGATTATTATTGACCCATTTATAGGTATATGGATGGCATTACACCCATCTACTACAAGGATAAAAATATGCATTACTATGAACCCTTTCAGCACCCGTGACGTCTTTGTTATTGAATTTCAGCTACATTTAGACGATATTATGAAGCTTAGCAAAAACTATATGGTAGCTAAAAGAATGTTTGGCCAGCTTTGTAACCTTTTAATGGGTAGACGCCCTCATAACCTGTACATGATCGTCATATATTTGCCAGAATATATGAAAAAGGGTGCCACCGGTACTGAATGGGTTAACATACCAATTATCACATATACGTTTGTTCATGCACTGTGTGTACATTTGCTTAGTTGTCAATGTAGAGGGTAATCAAATGCAGAGAAGGAGAGAGAAGATTTGCAGAAAAAATAAATGCGAAGAAAATAATGGTGTAACAGAAAGGAGTCTCAAATGGGTATACTCTAATTAATAAAGGCTATAAAAGGGTGAATAAATAATCTTAATTCATTTTAATTCTTAATCACCCCAAAATTAAATTAATGAAAGTATGTGATAATCATGGGATTCGATGCTGGAATATCACATGCAAAACTTAAACACTTTAACCATTACACCACCAAAATATAAAAGTTGCAGTACATGCCCACGATTGCTATCTATTTATCGAATACTGGATATCAATTTAATTATGTACTGGGCCCAATTGCACTATAAATTGTTTAATGCTTATGCGAGAGGAAAGAACAAGATCTGATGCAAAGATCTCAAAGAACCCGAAGTTGCAGTGAACTTTTCCTGAACCTATAGTAATAATCTTATTACATTTTCATTCTCAACAATAATTTTTATGTTACAAGTGTTTATTACTACCAATATATCATTAAATGGGAATGTTATTATGGACACTAAATAATTTACCCTTTTCACACCTATATTTTTTGACAGAGTGCTTAATAAACTAGTTTATACAGTTAGGAATGGACCTTTGGCAATATGTGGGCTACAATAAATCTCCATTAACCTTCTGACTCACACAGACCCTATCATTTTTCATTGAAGAGATTATAGAGTGGAAAAGAGAGCGTGAAGTTCTTTATATGGACTAGGATAGATACAATGGCGCATTATTTTCTTCAATCCGTGCTATTATTAGACTATTTTAACTAGTTTAGGCAAGGTACGGTGGGATTCGGAGACTTGAGACACCCTTAACCCCTTCAGTTCCTAGTGGTCTTTCCCAAGCTAAGTAAAATTATCTAACGTTAGCCAAAACATAATAAAAAAATGCGTCACGGTATATTGTCGAGAACGTTAAGGGGACACTGACTGATTTTTTGGCCTATAAATTCATTCATTCATAAATTCTTAGTTTCCTCGCTAGACATCCCTCAAACTTAGAAAAACATCCCCTAGACACCTCCCCCCCCCCCTCTCAGGATAAATTTGTACATTCTTCGGTTTAAAAAAAAATCCGGCCGAAGGCCGGTTCCTCTTACAATTACAGGCTCGCTATCGCTTGCCAGGAACAAATTGACACCTAAATGGCACGATATAGGTCTTAAAATGTATAACGAAATGGGACGAAAGGTCTTAAAATCACCAAACAAAGGGGTCGAACGTCTAAAGATCTCAAACCTAATGGGACTAAACACGAGGGAGAAAGGGGACCAGAAAAATGACCGTCTCCCCTTAACTATGACGTACGCGGTAAGGAGAAGACAACACAAGGAGGATAACGGGAGAGGGAAGGACGTCGTTTGCGTGAAAAATGAAGAAGCGAGAAGGAAGAACGTCATTATGTTGAGACAGCCAAACAGATTATAGTCGGCTATATTTCAGCTGAGGGTAAATTGACTCCCTTGGCAACTGACTTCTCGATACTTAACTCTTTCACGCTTTTATGACGCAGAGGTTGCCAGATTAGCAATAAGAAATAGAGTTCTCTCACTCTTATAATTACCTCTCCAAAATTAGTTTTCTGCCCACAGCTAACTCAAAGACAACTGCAGAGGTTGAAGTAACTAAACTAAAGGTTTCTAAATACCCCTGATGGTAACAAAGGCTTTAAAGTATCCCTAATAGGCTCAACATTGCGTCATAAGCGTGAAAGGGTTAATGGGAAAATATGAATCCACCATGTATCTGCGTCGTATGATTGCCAATGTTTTCATATTTAACAACATATTTCGCTACAACATCAACGTGATAGCGATATACCTTTTTATCCTTGTATAATATGGGTTTATCATCACCAATGTATCAGTAATTAATCCCTTCTGTACTGGCGACGCCCTTTTCATTTTATTCTAGCTATATTTAGGCGATTTTCTGCAGTTTTGGGAGTATATGTGGTAGTAAAAAGTGTTCAGTGAGATGGTTCGAAGCCTTTTAATTGCTGGAGGCCCTTTGTAAAGTGGATGATATCGCCTATAGTAGCCAGACTAACGTTGAAAGGACGGCACCGGTACCCACACACACACACACACACACACACACACACACACCACCCAGGGACCTGCATATTCGGCTTGCCCCCCTATATACTGTATGTCGATGTACAGTCACTCATAATAATTCGAAGACCACACCTATTTCTAATTATGAAAGTATATATCTGGACACGAATTGATGAATATCATTTTGTATGCATCAATTACAAAACTACATATACTATTTATCCAAAAGCAAGTACCATCCAAAAGTCAATCCAGAGAGTTATAATTGCATAAAGGAAAACATAAGGGGGTCCACGAATTTTTGTAAGTGACTGTACATTAACTAGTAATATGTCATTGTTTGCTGCTGATGGAAAAATCGAAAATGCCCCATGTCAGTAAGCGATTATCCTCATCACAGCACTTTAACGGTAATGCTGTTTATTACACACCATCATACGGTAACTCTGTTAACCCTATCAATACCGTTGCCGTAGTCATTTTTACGTTATTGTGGCTACTATTAGATGATTTTATTCAGCTTAAATAGGGCCTCCAGCAACTAACAGGGTTCAAACTATCTCATTTAACCATTTTAACTACCACAGAACCTTCCTAAACTGCACAAAATCGTCTAAATATAGCTAGAATAAAATAATAAAGACGTCGCCGGAACACAAGGGGTTAACTCTATCAGTGTACGAGGGCGCATTTATAAAGCTCATTTTGGCTGTCATTAGACGATTCTATTTCGTTTTGGAATAAATTCGGGGAATCAAAGAGGTAATTGAGATAGACTGCACCCTTTTCATTCCTAGAGATCGTATCTTAAGCTACATAATATTGTCTAGAGATTGTCATAATAGTAACATAACTTTAAAGGTATAAATGTGAAGATAACATATCACAGCATGGTAAAACAATACATCACATAGATAAAGTGTTCAGTTTAGCTAAGCCCTTTCAACATTCGACGACGCATTATCACCCATTCTGGCAAATGATAGGCAATGTTATGCAGTTTTAGAATGCTCTCAGGGAATCAAAGGGTACATTTGATCTCAATTGAACCTCTACCTTTCAAAATGTCTTGCTAACCTGAATAAAACCACCTTATGACAATCTATATAGAAAGGAAGAAATGCGCCCTTGTATCTTGGAAGGATTAATCACTAATCGTTGTGTTGTAATTACCGAAAATAGTCTTATGGTGATATTAAAGCATGATACCAATTATTAATACTAGGATGATTGATAGGCAGGCCAAATATTATGCTGGATGTATATGAGAACATTTACTTATGAATCAGGGTCTTTGTGAAACAGGGTGTGCGTGAGATTAAGTGTGTATGATACGAAGTGGGTGTAAGTGTGCGTATGTATATGTGAGTAATATGTGTGCTTTTAATACTAAAGTTCCAGTTGATTACGTTCGTGAGAAACTATTTGCGTTTATGTATGAATGCATTTTACTATATGTGTATGTATGCTTATGCATGTGTCTGTGGGTGTATGTGTGTGTATCCAAATAGTGTTTGTGTATGTGTGTAAGTACAGGTATGTGCAAGTTTGTCTTGAGTGTATTCAGTAAATATATGTGTCCCTATTTGTTGTACAGTATGAGAGTGTGTATGGATGTATGTATGCGTGCGTGTGTGTGTGTGTGTGTGTATGTATGTGTGTGTGTGATAAACAAACAGCAGCAGCAGCAGGGTTCTATGTGCCTAATTAACGACATGATTGATGGTAGAGCTTCACCCTACTGACACCCAACCTTCAGTGGCTCTTATTATATTATTATTGTACTCTCTCTCTCTCTCTCTCATATCTGCAACACTTTCATTAGATTATTAAAAACATTAACACATTTCATGTCAAGCACGTAACGTGGATATTATGTTCATGTTGCTAATCTCTTGCTCACCCTTTCACATTAATTTATAAAATATTATATTTTAATCTTCAAGCCAAAGATATATCATACTTGCACGATATTGTTCTCATAATAGAGCTTGACTCTCATTGCTATTAAGATTAGCATAAATAATTTGCTGCAGTACAGTTGGCCACACTAATTTGTACACTCTCCAAGTTTTTATGTAAGGAAGAAAAATTAGTATGAATGAATTCAAAGCGCATTTTATTATGCAATATTTATCTAATATGATCAATTAACGATTTGAATGCACATTATTTTTGTAAGTCAAAATGTTGGAAACGAAACCTCTCCCCCAGCCGAGGGTGAAATTGCTGTCCCGATCAGCAATGACTCATCACTGCAAAATACTGATGGAGCCCCTGTCCCAACTAGCAATGCCCAAGTGGATACGGACTTCCAGCCAGTCCGAAATGGTGCAAGACAAACCATGATTGAATCCTTCATAACAATCACAACAACCAATAGATACCAGATTCTTGCTGATGACACGACCGATGAGATTGAGGAAGGACACAAGGCTGGTTGGTGACTCATTAATACGTGGCCAGCTGATACAGTTCTGCGGTAGGGCTCCAAATAACAGAAAACGTGTTTGCTTCCCAGATGGCAGAATCAATGACATGACAGTGGCCAAAGATGATATCGTTCACTGGTGCCTCAGACAATACCCTGTTTGTGATCTATGCAGATGCTAATGGTTTGTTGTGAAACTTGTGAAAGACAAGATCGGAGGAGCTACTGGCAAAATACCGCAAGGTGATCCAGCGGTATAAAACAAGAAGTAATAATATTTTTCTTTCAGGTGTTCTCCCTAAAATTGAAGCTGAAGATGACTTTTACAACAGGGCCTTCAACCTCAACAGTTGTCTATGGTCACTTTGCCTTCGCGAAGGGATATTTTTCATGAATTTATGGGATCACTATTACAGGCAACCTCATCTGTTTGCTAGAGACGGCCTTCATCTATATCTGTGGGAGCCACTCGTCTCGACAGGCTACTTAACGATGCAGTCCATAATTTTCGCCAAAGAAAAATCAATCGAGAAGGACACCCAAGTGAAAGCAAAGCCCTCTCATCATCAAAGCAGCCCTACATAAAACAGAATCCAATCAAATGATTCTTTACCAATGCCCGTAGTATCCGAACAAAATTATCAGACTTGGAAGAAAATGCATACTATATACTTAAAATCACGATATTACAGGAATAACAGAATCCTGGCTCTACATGGAAAATAGAGATTGCTTAGCATAATATTCACTGACAAGCTATACTGTATATGTTCGAAGGTAATACAAAAAGACAGAAATGGAGATTTATGTTTTATTATATATCAAAGAAAGTCTTAATCCTGTACTTGCCTTCATTCGACAGCATATCATATTGATTTTGTTAAATAAATCACACGAAAAAGTAACCATGGTACTAATTTACCATCCCCCAGCCCAACCATCAACTATCGATTCTGAATTATACAACCAAATAGTAAAGATATGTAAAAATCAAAATGCAGTAATTCTTGGTGATTTAAATTTGCCTAAATATGGCAAACTCCTAACCTCACACACAGGACAAGATCTCTATACAAATTTACTGGAAAGTTCACTATATCAGTTAGTCAACTCCCCCCACGCGTGGCAACAATATCCTTGATCTTATCCTCTCACAACGAAAGATTATTAAGTAAACCAAGTCGTGGTAGGCGATGAATTTAGTTCAAGCAATCACCGCTCAATAACCTTCAACATTAACATCGATAACGTCAAACCAAACGAAAGCCAGGAGAAATACATACTAAATGAAATAAAGGCTGACTTTCACAAGCTGAAAAACATTCTCAATTCTACCAATTGGAATTTCATAAACCAACAAACAGATGTACAGAGTATTTATGAAACATTCTCAAACATATATAATATTGCTGTAGAATCTTGCATACCTGTCTAAACCCGACAGTTTTATAGCTATATCAGATGTAAAAAAGTAGTTACCTCGACAATTGGCCCACTAGTTGACAACAAAGGGGAACACATTAATGATGTAACTCACAAGAGCAACACTCTCAATACCTTTTGTGCATAGGTGTTTACTGAGGAAGACATGAGCTCTGTTCCTCATAGTCCGCCAGTTCAAATTAACAACTACAATGCCCTATACAAAATTGAAATTACAAACGCAGGCATCTCCGATGCAATATCAAAACTAAAATCCAATAAATCCCCTGGACCCGATAAATTTTCGCCAAGTCATTAAAGAAGTATTAGACATTTCAAAATCACTAACCCTTCTATTTAACAGATCAAAACAAAACAATATAGTCCCCAAAGAATGGAAATTAGCAAATGTAGCACCCATTTCAAAAGAAAGGAAATAATACTCTGCCTGGCAACTATTGCCCAATAAGCCTCACCTCGATTACATGCTAGTTGCTCGAAACAATTGTCCGAAATATAATTGTATGCCATTTAGAAATTAACAACCTTATAAAAGGCTCGCAACATGGTTTCTGAAGTAAGCGCTCATGTCTGACAAAGCTCCTTGACTTTTTCCACGATATCTTAAAGCATAGCCTACGTGAGTTGCAGTTGGGATGTGTGTACATGCTTAGATTGATATGCAGGATTCGAAGTTGCATAATAAATCGTAGGCACTGTCCACCATTCTTTAACTGCCTTCGTGGTGTAATGTATAAGGTGTTGATATTCGGTGTGAGCATCCTGGGTTCGAGTCCACGGACTGCCACATGTGTTTGTAATATTTCATTAATCGATTTTAGGAGTAGAGTTGGTTGTTGGATAGAACATAATAATTGATATTGGTTCAGGAGTAATTTATCGAGAGGCCTTCCCTAGTGGTTAACCACTAAGGCCCCATTAATTGCTCTTTCCATTCACATATGCATAGCCTACGTGAGTTGCAGTTGGGATGTGTGTACATGCTTAGATTGATATGCAGGATTCGAAGTTGCATAATAAATCGTAGGCACTGTCCACCATTCTTTAACTGCCTTCGTGGTGTAATGTATAAGGTGTTGATATTCGGTGTGAGCATCCTGGGTTCGAGTCCACGGACTGCCACATGTGTTTGTAATATTTCATTAATCGATTTTAGGAGTAGAGTTGGTTGTTGGATAGAACATAATACAATGTATATGACAGTTGAACTCGTAACAGATTTCCTGTATATATAAATTATCACTTGCAGGGCAAGTGAGTGGGGGAGGATGAGAAGGGGTAGGTGGTGTGGGGATTGGTATTGGTTATGGTGAGGGCCTAGCTATGGTGTGTGAGGGAGTCCTGGGGGACTCAGAGGAGTCGGGTTGCTTGAACTCCTCGTCCTCCATGGCCCTCTTGCGCAGCACTGCGGTTCCCTTCATAGTGTGGGGCTTCAAGGTCCTTTTCCTGCACTGACCAGTCTCCAGCCCTGAATGGCACATCCTACACCCTCATCCCCCTGATGTTTGAGTCAGGGTCCCTGGGCTCCCCAGAAGAGTTCGGGTACATCTCCTCCTCCACTCTTCCCCTATAGGTTAGGGTTGTCTATGGTGTTAGGCGGTCCCCCTGTAATAGGGGTGTCTGGTATCTAAAAGGGGTGTGGTCCCCTTGTAATAGGGGTGTCTCTGGTGATAGCTGTCCCCCTGGTATCTAAAAGGGGTGTGTCCCCCTGTAATAGGGGTGTCTCTGGTGATAGCTGTACCCCTGGTATCTGAAAGGGGTGTGGTCCCCCTGTAATAGGGGTGTCTCTGGTGATAGCTGTCCCCCTGGTATCTAAAAGGGGTGTGTCCCCCTGTAATATGGGTGTCTCTGGTATCTGAAAGGGGTGTGTCCCCCTGTAATAGGGGTGTCTCTGGTGATAGCTGTCCCCCTGGTATCTGAAAGGGGTGTTTCCGGGTAGATGGGACTCGATAGCCTTGGCTGGCAACCTATCTAGGGGAAAAATCTCTACACAAATTACCGATGGGCGACACGCTAATCGGTGCCACTTATAGGTGGCGATTTTTATAACAGATAACCTTGATTTTCAAAAAAGCATACAATAAAGTGCCTCACAACAGACTGACAGTAAAAGGTAAAACTCACGGTTTTCACAGGTTTGTTCTTCATTGGATTCAGGATTGGCTAAGTGAACAAAAGCAACGAGTAATAATTAACAGCAAAAACCTCTAATTGGATAAATGTTACAAGCGGTGTATTACAAGGGTGAGTTCTCGGTCTAATTCTATTTCTTATTTATATTAATGATATTGATGATAGGCTATCATGCAAAATCTCCAAATTTGCTAATTCCACAAACATTGCAAACAAAGTAAACTCCCCATCACACATACAAGAGATTCAAACTGGGCTCAGACATGGCAGATGAATTTCAATATAGATAAATGCAAAGTGCTCCAGATCGGCAGTAATAATGCAAGCGCAAACTATTCGATTAACGGAATTCAACTAAGGAACGTAAATGAAGACATATCTTGGAGAGAGCGATTTAAAACCTGCCCAACGAGTCGCTGACGTTGTTAAAAAAACAAATATAATTATTGGCTTAATTGTGAGATATATTTAATATAAATCCGAGAACGTAATATGCACTTTATATAATTCATTGGTTCGTCCGCATTTGGAATATTGTGTCCAGTTTGGGTTGCCATACTATAAAAAGGAAATTGAAAAACTAGAGAAAGTACAACGGAGAGTTACTAAAATGATTCCCCGACTAAGAAATAACCCGTATGAAGAATGCCTAAAAGAGTCGAACCTATTTACCTTGACAAACTGCAGAATAAGAGGGGACCTAATCCAAGTACTTTTAAATTATCTAAGGTCATGACAATATGGATGCAAGTAAGTACTTCACACTAGGTAACTCAAATTACACAAGAAATAATGGTTACAAAATTGTCGGAAAGCCGTTTCATTCACATGAAGCGAAGCACTTCTTTTTCAAAAGAGTGGTCAACTTATGGAATAAATTGCATAGAAGTGTTGTAGAGTGCCATACAGATCATACATTCAAATATCGCATTGATGAATATCTTGCCATGAACCCTCGAATGACTGCATTTGTGCCGGAGTTATGTGACCGTTTGAGTATCGTACATAGTACTATAACTTTGTTTTCTGACCACAGTCTTTCTGGAGCTGAAGCCCTTCAGTTGATGGTTGTGGCATTCTCTTTATTTGTTTATATGTTGTGCTTACAAGCAGCCAAGTAAGGATCATTACGTCCTTCCTTCTACTCCTTTGTATAAGTCAATCACACTATGTTTCCTTCCATACAAAATCAAGGCGTGCATCCAAACTAATGTGGTCAACTGTACATATGATAGAGAAAATATTATTAAGAGATACAAAATATCACACTATATTATGACTGATATACAATTTCGTAAAGTCGCCAAAAGAAGTAATTGCTCAAATGCTCAAAGGTAATTTAAATATTGCCATTACTTTTAAGAAGAAATTCCTTTTACATACTGGAGCAAAGCATGAATATATAAAACATGCAAACAAAGGCATTGTTCTGAATGCTAAATAACCTGTATGTTTATTATAACCAGAGAGAGACTGAAATTAAAGTCTGAACTTGTTGAATACTATAATAATAATAATAATAATAATAAATATAATGATTTCAAATATAGTAATAATATGATTAATTATAATGAAAATGATATAATATAAAATGATATAATATGCATAATCAAATAAGAATATTTACAGCATACGAGGAGCAGTTTCACATATAGAGAGACTGAAATTGAAGTCAGAATTTGTTGAATATATAAATAATAATAATAATATATGATAATACTAATATAAATAATAATAATAATGATAACAACAGAAATACTATAATATAATATAGTATATAATAATATTATAAGAATATATACATCATAGAAAGAGGAGCAGTTTCACATATAGCTTAATCAGGACATTGATATATCTAATTTGGATGATGAATCTATATGATAAACGTTGTAAAAAAAGTTATCCTCATAATATGGTGTTTATATGTGTTCTGTTAACTTTTATGAGTTTATATTTCTCAACTATTTTTAAAAGGGAGGTAGTTGCTTTTTCCCTCATGTTTAGCCCCAATTGCTTTGAAATTTTAAGACGTTCACCACAATAGCTTGTCAATTTTGAGGTCCCATTTCTTAATCAATACCTTTCGTGACATTTAGGTGTCAATTGTTCCTGGCGAGCGATAGCAAGCCTGAAACTTTGATGGAAACGGCCTTCGGCCAGGACATTTTTCTACTGAAAAATGTACTACTATATTTATCGGAGGGGGATCTTAAGGATTTTTCTAATTAAGCCTGATGGAGGCTATAATATTAATACAGAAAAAAACATATTTATAAACAAACAAATAACACGTACCCCATTAACAACTATTCCTTTCAAACACTTACCATTTCATACGGTTTCTAACCACAATTACCACACACACACAAACACACACACACAGATACAGTATATATATTATATATATATCCTAGCAATTGGAAGATATTTGAGGAGGTATATCAAGTCTCCATTTCTATAATGTTAACCCCTTAAGGAAGGATCTTGAAGAATATAATCAGTAACATATATCTCAACTAACCCTCTGACTTCCAAAACTCCTTCCTAACCTAAGTATAATAATCTAACAATAGCCAGAGTGAATAATAAAAAGAATCGCTCCCTCGAATATTGAAAAGGGTTTATAGTAGCTCCCCCTTAAACGCCTGTCACCATCAACACGCACATTAAAAGTTGTCTGGTCATAATTGAAACTTGAGGCTTTTTTCCTGTTTACTTTTTGAGGAGATGAGGCTTCTGTAAATAAAGTGTATTGATTTAGCTGCATAATTGAGCGCCATATTCTCAAAATTGTATAATGTTGAACACGAAGCAGGCATGGTTAAATTTCTTCCTGATTATGCACTTATAGATGTAACCGCAATTATATATTTATCGCATTGCCCGAAAAAATATTGAAGCATAAAGTTGAAACACAAACACACACACATACTTACACACACACACACACGCGCGCACATATACACACACATACTTACACACACACACACACATACTTAAACACCCACACACATATTTACACACACACACACTTACACACACACACACACATACCATCAACAGTAATCAAACGCCTGTGATGTATATCAGTGTAGGTTCAGAGAATATAGAATTACCTCCCATCATCCCCGGATGAAATGTCTTACAGTTAGTGAACATGGTCAAACTATTAGTGTGTTGGCATACACAATAAATTGGAAGCCTCATATCAGTCGATGTAATCCAGAGCTCTGGTTTCAAACTCTACCTCCTCCGTCGTCTCAAGTCTCTTCATCTGACCTCACACATGTTTACCCTCTATTCATTCTGCCAAAACTCACATATGCGTCTTCAACGTTGGCATCCTCACTAACAAAACAAAATATATATATATATATATATATATATATATATATATATATATATATATATATATATATATATATATACTGTCACTGAATTGGTTAATACTCTATAATTGTATTGTCTTCATACTTCCTTGCAATTTCCAGCCTTCTTTCCTTCATCTCGTCATCTCCTGTGCATAAATATTTTAGATGGTGGCTTTAACCCCTTGAAAATTATGACTCGTTTTAGCAGTATAGTCTGGCTATCATTAGACAATTGTATTCAGTTTAGGAAGGAATTCTGGGAGACAGAGGGATGATTGTGGAAGTGCTTACCCCTTTGACTGCTAGAAGGCCTTCCAAAACTGAATAAAGTCTCATAATGATAGTCAGAATAAACTGCCAGAATGCGGTATAATCCTCAAGGGGTTAACTATGTCATTTTCTATTTACCGTATTACTACCTAATACTTCAGTTCCGTCTAAGTTCCCCCTTCCCTTGACTAGAGAAAACGGAGCATGTTATTGATCACCTGGTATTGTTATGACGTGTTCATGACGTCACAACTATGTAACCACTTCCCTCAATTCCCTACCATATGGAGGGCTTCGATTCCTTCTGGGGATCATGACAAGTTTTTGACTGTTTATTCTGGCTATAATTAGGTGGTTATATCTTGATTAGAAAGGGTATATGGAATTCAGAGGGTTAATTGAGACAGTCTGTACGCTCTTAATTCTCACAAATCCTTTCTATGCAGTATATAATCGCCTGACGATAGCCAAAATATACTGTCAAAACGCGTCATGATCCTCAGGGGGTTAAAGGTTTGGAAATGGCATTGTTTAGTCCGTTTCGTAGGGCTGACAAAGCTGAACGTTGATTTGTGAAAAAAATAACTTGATATTGCTCAGTTTCTTAAAAAAAGGCCATGTGTTTCTACCTATTTCGTTCGTCAATTAAATGGTCAATGTTATATGGTAAGTTTTAAAGCATACCTCTGTGTGTCATATTTTCAGAGAAGATACTTTTGAATTCCTTTTGACATGAATGCATTTTACTGCATACAAGTTAAACCCTTGAGAATTATGACGCATTTTGACAGTTTATTCTGGCTATCATTAGACGATTATATTTTGATTAGAAAAGGTATATGGAAGTCAGAGGGTTAATTGAGATAGTATTTATCATTATGATTTTCACAGACCCTTCCAAAGTTGCACAAAATCGTCTAATGATAGCCAGAATAAACTATCACTGTGTGTCACCTTTTCAGAGATCATTTTGATGTTCTAATATATAAGCTTAATAATACATAAATATTAAACACCCCTTAAATAATTAAAATAATTTTGAATGAATGAAGTAGCATTTCAAGATCCGATTACCTATTTATGTTTCTGTTTTCTGACCATTAGTAAACTGTATTTTTCAGATTAAGAAGGGTACATGGACGTAAAAAGGGTTAATCAAGATAATCTTTACCCATAGAATTCCCACAAATCGTTCCTAATCTGTCTAAAATCGTCTAATTCTATCTATCTATCTATTGCCTGACGCCGTGATCCCCGAAGGGGTGGCCACGAACGAACCGCCCCCATGCACCTCTGTCCTCAGTCAGTCGACGCCCCTCCCCCCAACCAGCACCGCCTTCGTTCATGTAGTTCCTCACTCCATCCTTCCACCTCATATTCGGTCTACCTCTCCCCCTCCGTCCCTCCACCTCGCTCTCGTACACCCTCTTAGTCATTCTCTCGCTTTCCATACGTTCCATATGGCCGAACCATCTCAAGTTGTTCCTTTTCACACTTTCCAGCACATCTACCTCCACACCACACCTCCTTCTTACTTCCTCATTAGTCTGTCTATCCCTCCATGTAACTCCGCACACACTCCTTAAGTAATTCATTTCCACTGCTCTCACTCTTGGTCTGAGTCTCTCAACCAACGTCCATGCTTCGCTTCCGTAAGTCAGTGTCGGGATTACCACACTGTCATGCAAGGACTTCTTCACTTCCATACTGACCACCCTATTTCTTGTTACTGCTTTTAGCGTTCCTACAACCCTCTTCCCCTGTTGTACCCTCTCCCGCACCTCTTCATCCATAGTCCCATCTTTACTCAACACACTGCCCAGATACTTAAAAGAGTTGACGATCTCCATAGCCTGACCGTTCAGCTTCACCTCACACTCTGTGACTTCACCCCTTTCGAAGACCATAACCTTGCTCTTCCCCGTATTTACCTTCAAATTCCGTTTTTCGCACACTGTTCCAAACTCATTTACCAGACCCTGCAACTCCCATTCATTATCACTCATCAGAACTGTATCATCCGCAAACAGCAGTATAGGTAGCTTCCACTCAATTCCCTCCCTTTTCAGCGATACACCAACATCCACTGCTCTTGATAGTATTTCTTTCATAACTCCATCCATATATACAGTAAACAACCACGGGGACATCACACACCCCTGTTTCAAACCAACATTCAGGTCAAAGAACTCGCTCTGCTCACTCTCCACGCGTACTGCCGCCTTTGCACCCTCATACATGCTCTTCACTGCTTTCAGCAACTTGCCCTCTACTCCATATATTCTAAGTACTTTCCACAAACCTTCTCTATCCACTCTGTCATAGGCCTTCTCCAAGTCCATAAAGGCAACATACACCTTTTGTTTCTTCTCCAGATACTTCTCCACAACACAATTCAGGGTAACAATCTGATCTACACATCCTCTTCCCTTCCTAAAACCTCCCTGCTCGTCGCCTATCCATTTCTCCGATCTCACTCTCACTCTCTCAATCACTACCCTACTGTATACCTTCCCTACTACGCTTAGAAGACATATTCCTCGGTGGTTACCACACACTCCTCTTTCCCCTTTGCCCTTATATAGGGGGACTATTATGCCAGTCTTCCAGTCATCGGGTGCACTCCCCTTCTCCCATGCTAGTTTGCACATTTTCCATACCCATTCTATCACTATCTCACCACCATACCTCAACATTTCCCCACACACTCCATCTGTTCCTGGTGCTTTCCCCAACTTCACTCTTTTCATGGCTTCCCACACTTCTGACCTCCTGATCGTCTAATTATAGCCAGAATAAACTGTCAAAATGCGTCATAATTTTCAAAGGGTTGATATGCAACACATAATTGACCACTTGCGAGTTTCGGTCTATAAGGAAGTTGGAGCTACATAGACATCAATATTTAGCACAATTACCAGCTGATGTACGGTTATAGTGCAATTATACAGTATAAACACATAAAACAAAGTTCAACATACATTTTGTCAATCTTCTGTACCGGCGACATCTTATTAATTGTATTCTAGCAATATTTAAGCGATATTGTGCAGCTTCTAAAGGATCCATTTCAATAAAAAGAGATAATTAAGAAAGTTCGAAGCCTGTTAATTGCTGGAGGCACTTCTTAAA
>CM064497.1:17262947-17300447 GCA_032716605.1 Paralithodes platypus | reverse complement strand
TAGTTGAATTGTTAACCTTTTCAGTACGGGTGATAAATGTATTCCTTTATTATGACTGTCAACAGATGACTTTATTCAGGCTGGGAAAGATTCCTAGGATTTATAGGGGGGGTAAAGTATTACAATTAATCTCCCGAGTCCTATAGGCCCATCATAAGCTTAATAAAATCGTCTGATCATAGCCAGAATAAACAGGTAAGAGACGTCACCCGCTCTGAAAGGGTTAAGTGTGTGAATTTACTAGGATATATTTATACGTTGCCGAATTTCAACCCAGTATATCAAACTATGCTCCATGTATATAGAGATCCATGGCCAAATTAACTTGTGGATTCCCTCTGTTTACCTTATTTACCCCTTCAGCATGATCAAGTATTTTCCCCATGAATCTGGCTAACATTAAACGATGTATGCAGTTTAAGAAGAACCTATGCTATTCGGAGGGTTCATCGAGATCGTATTTACCCCTTTGAATTTTAGAGGTAGATAATAAACTAAAGAAAATCGTCTAGTGGTAACCTAATTAAGATGGATATTACGTTATCATGCTGAAGGGGTTAATAACAGTGACATTGATAACACTGTTGTTTTGTCTCCTAAGATGAAGTCCATCTTTGCTGTGCCATTTTAACTTCTCCAGGTCCACTTGCGACCTTTTATTGCCTTTGAAAGAGAGTGTTCATTATCCTAAAATCATGTTCTTATGTAAAATTGAATATGAATTCTACCCTGTCATTCCACTTGCTAACTCCAAAGTGTCCAATACATGATTCTCCTGCCATCTTTCTTCCAACTTCGGCACTGAAGTCTCTGAAAAATATTGCATACTATGCTTTATCTTGGACTTGGAATGCTGGCGATGCCCTCGTAAAAGGCTTAAATTCCTTCATCGGAGCATTGTAAAGTGAATGCGAATACCAGATTTACCTTACAACGTACTGTATGCAAAGTATATATATATATATACCTATATACTGTTTACATATATATATATATATATATATATATATAATTTAATTTCTGGCCATTCCATAGCTACTGCTGGTAGAACAACTATGTTGAAGCTGCGGTCAGGGAGAAGAAAATATGTTTCAAAGTAAGGAAAGAAGGTGGCAGCAAGGAAAAATACCTGATCGTCAAACGTAATGCTAGAAAAGAATTATGAGATTTAAATCAATTGTGAGATTGTAACAACCTTCAAAGTACGCTTAAATAAATTTGTGAAAACTAACCCTCACCTAGTTCATTCTTATAGTTCAATAAACCCAAGGTAAAGGATTTGTGGACATACTGGTGCATGTGCTTCTTTTCCTTTTATTTAAAATCGAGCAACCCCACTAGGAATAGTTTATCTGTTGTTGTTCGCATTCCATTGTATTCCTTTGTGTTATGTTTATGAAGGAGACAAAAGGCAAAGCTGCCTGTAACAAGTGTCAACCCCCCCCCCCCAAGATTGAAAGAGTGATAGAGAGCCAACATCAAGGTACATTAGAGGTAATTTAGGTGTGTGGGAAAGAAGCGTGGTGTGATTGTAAAGTATAGTGAAATTTATAGGAGGAGGAGGTGTTTGTGAGAGTTAGCTGGATTACCCTCTGTGTCGGCGATGCACAACAGAAACAGTGGGGGAAGCCAGGCACATGAAACAGGAGTTCCAGCAAGTCTTTAGCATATGCCTGTATCATCCCTTGGAGGTCCTGTGTGTATATAATAATATAATATAGTTTTAATTCTGTATCACTGTCTATGCGATATAAAATTGATGAAGATGGTGATGATACCGACTACTTCTACCAATATTATTATGCTACTAATACTAATACTACAAATAAAAATAGTATCAATTATAATAATAGTAATAACAAAGCAAAAAAACAGAAAATATGAGCAGAGAGCCCGCAGCAGAACCGAAAACACCAACTGTGTATTTTGGCTGAAAGGAAAGGAAGAGAGGACCCCCAAAAGAAGAGGGTGGGTCGCAATAGAAAAGAGGGATGGGTGTGAGCAGTACAATGGAGCTTGGGATGAGGGCCTTCTGAGAGCAGTATGGAGGAGGAGGAGGATACGAGCAAGATAATGATGCTGCCAACTGTGAGGAAGAGGAGGAGGAGGAGGAGTGAAAAGGGAGCAAGGTAATGATGCTGCCAACTGTGAGGAGGAGGAGTAGGAGGAGTGAACAGGGAGCAAGATAATGATGCTGCCAACCGTGAGGAGGAGGAAGATGAGTGAACAGGGAGCAAGGTAATGATGCTGCCAACTGTGAGGAGGAGGAGGAGGAGAGTGAGCAAGGTAATGATGCTGCCAACTGTGAGGAGGAGGAGGAGAGAGGGCAAGGTAATGATGCTGCCAACTGTGAGAAGTACAAAGGAGTACAAAGGAAATCAAGCAACAACAGATCTAGTGACCCTTCTAGGTTGCTTGTCCTCCAAAACACTGAGGATCAAGTGTCCAAACAGTGGTTTAGAGTGGGTAAGGGAACATTGGAAAGGGAATTACTGCCCTGGAACTAATGTCCGTGGCAGGATTAGGAAGTTAGTAGAGGACAGATGGGTTAGTAACTGAGGGGGGATAAAATAAAGTTATTCATTTACAAACGCAGTCAGTCGCGGGTTTGATGAGAGATATTTGTCTAGGCGGAGTTTAAATGAATCAACGGTGATGCAGTCTATAACGTTTCGGGGAAGCCCATTCCACAAGTTGACAACTCGATTGAAGAAGAAATTCTTAGATTCGTGCGAGTTAAAAGATTTACCAATAATTTTGCAACCGTTTCCCCGCGTGTAATTAGATTGGTCGATAGTGAAGTACTTACTACAGTTCATATTGTCGATGCCTTTGATGATTTTGAACACTTGAATTAAGTCACCTCTTAATCTGCGCTGGGTTAAAGGAAATAGATTTAAATCTCTAAGACGCTCTTCGTATGGTTTGTTCTTTATGCTAGGTATAATTTTGGTAACTCTACGTTGAACTCGTTCTAGCTTGTTTATATCTTTTTGGTAATAAGGGCACCAGGATTGAACGCAGTATTCCAGAAGAGGGCGGACTAAGGAATTGTAAAGGGTTAGGATAACTTCTTTGGATTTATGCTCAAATGACCTGCCTATAAAGCCAATTATTTTGTTTGCCTTCTTAACAACTTCTGAACATTGTTGACTCGGTTTTAGGTTACTCGATATTGTTACTCCCAGATCGGTTTCTCTGTTTACATTCTTAAGCTGAGTGCCATTCATCGAATAGTTTGCTTTCTCATTTAGGTATCCGACATGTAGTACTTTACATTTATCCGCATTGAAACTCATTTGCCAAATTTGGGCCCAACATGACAATTTATCTAGATTGTGTTGCATATTGTCAACTTGTTCTTTTGAGAGTACGCTATTTGCAATTTTTGTATCGTCAGCAAATTTTGAGATTGTACAGGTGAGACCCTCATCTATGTCGTTGATGTAAATTAGAAAGAGAATTGGTCCTAGTACCGATCCCTGGGGTACCCCGCTACTTACATTGGTCCATTTAGATGCCTTACCGTTTATGACTACTCCTTGCTTTCTGTTGCTGAGCCAATTTTCTATCCATTTCAACACACCGTCTTGTATTCCATGCGCTTTTAGTTTTAGCAGTAAACGTTTGTGGGGAACTTTGTCAAAGGCCTTTTGAAAATCAAGGTATATAATATCTACAGCTTTACTCTCATCGTAGAGGTTGAGGATATCGTGGAAGAAGTCTAAGAGGTTTGTTAAACAGGAACGTTTTTTACGAAAGCCGTGTTGAGTATCTTTAAGTATGTTATTTTCCTCTAAGTGATTTACGAGTCTGTCTCGTATGACCGTTTCTAGCATTTTACATACAACTGAGGTTAAGCTAATTGGACGATAGTTACTGGGTAGGGATTTGCTGCCTTTTTTGAATATCGGTGTTACGTTGGCTAGCTTCCACTGATCAGGCATAGTTCCAGACTGCAAGGATTTATTGAATAGTAATGTCAGTGGTTTGGAGAGCTCATCCTTAGCTTCCTTTAGAACTCTAGGCGATATTGTATCAGGTCCTGGCGTTTTATTTACCTTGAGTTTATCTAAACAATTCAATACTTCTTTCTCTGTAACGGTGATATTGCTTAGAACATCTGAATTATCAATCTGAATCGGCGATGGTGTAGGGATATCACTGAGGTCTTCTGTTGTAAAAACTGATGCAAAGAAGGTATTGAGGGCATTACTCATTTGTACTTCGTCTTTGGTGTATTCTCCATTTTCATCGACTAATGGTCCAACAGTTGAAGTAACTACTTTTTTCTTTCTGATATAACTATAGAATTCTTTCGGGTTTGTTTTACTTTGATTCGCAATATGTAACTCTAAGGTCTTTTTACTTTGCTTAATTAACTTTTTGGCTTTGCGTCGTAGCTCTACAAATTTCACCCGTTCTTCGTCATTTTGTGAGGATTTTAATCTATCATTAGCAAATTTTTTAGCAAGCAGGCAGTTTGAAATATCTTTATTCCACCATTTGGGCTTATTATTATGGCCTGGACGCCGTATTTTCGATGGTATGAAGTCTTGCACTGCTTTTAGGTAAGTGGTTTCGAATAACTTCCAAGATGTATTTATGTCGTTATTGTTAATTAAAAAGCTCCAGTCAGTTTCTTTAAACATAGCTCTAAGTTTATGGAAGTTTGCTTTCTTGAAATTAGGGACTTTTTCGATGCTACTATTTGGTTCGTTACTAGTAAACTTTAAAGTGAAAGTTATCGTACGATGGTCGCTGTTACTGAATTCATCACCAACATTCAAATTCTCTATCAATTCTTCTTTTGTTGCAAGTACAATGTCAAGAACGTTATTACCACGGGTCGGCGTTCGAACAAATTGATAAAGCGAACTCTCTTGCAAGTTCGTATACAAGTCATGTCCGGATTGTGAAGTAAGAGTATCGCCCCACTTGGTCACAGGTAAATTAAAGTCGCCAAAAATTACGGTATCTTGTGAGGTACTTACATCTGCAATTTGTTCGTAAATTTCTCGGTCAGTTTGCACTGATTGAGCTGGAGGTCTGTATATTAACGCAAGTATTATTTTTGTACCTTTATTATTCTTTATTAGCACAGAAGATGTGTCGATGTTCACAATTTGAGGTTTTGACACGAGGGTCGGGTTAAGACTTTCTTTGATATAAAATAAAACGCCACCTCCATTTTTATTTATTCGGCTTTTCTCAAACATTACATAACCGGGAAGTGAATACTCTGCTAAAAAGTCTCTATCTTCTGTATTGAGCCAAGATTCTGTTATGCCAATCACATCATAATTTTCTGTAAACACTAGTTCCTCTAAATCTGAAAATTTATTGCGTATGCTACGAGCGTTTGCATAGAAAACCTTTAAAGTTGCGGTTTTAGAACTCACAGAACGTTCTTTCATCGAATTTTTGGTTCTGGTCGGATCTACATTTACATTCATGGCTGTCCTCGGTCCTCGGTCGTTATCCCTGGCGGTTTTGAATTTGGGTCGTGTTGGTGGAGCTTTATCCAAATTCGCGGTTCTTGACGGATTAGTATTAAATTCCTTTGTAGGTTGCCGTCCTCGCTATCTTCGGTCCTCCTTCCTGGTTGTCCTGTGCTGAGTCGATTTCTTCTCCGAAAATCCTTCACCGCATCGTTGAGAAGACGCCCAAAACGTGCTGCTCCCACCTGGTTCAGATGAACTCCATCGTCCGAAAACAAATAGTCATCGTAGTAGAAAGTGTCCCAGGTGTCGACGAATCCCACGTTCTCCTTCCTGCAGAGGTTTGCTAGACAACGATTTGTGTTGGTGGCTATGTTGTAAAATCGGCTCTCTACACCGAGCCGGGGGACGATTCCTGAGACGATGATCCTTGATGACTTCTCCTTAAACGACTTGATCAGCTGCTTGTACTTTAAAAGCAAATCTTCCGACCGGGTTCGCTGTACATCGTTGGATCCAACGTGGATGACGTACATTGCATTAGCAGGGGCCAGCTTTGATACTTCGTCAACTGCTGCAACTACGTCGGAGGAGGAGGAGAGGGAGCAAGGTAATGATGCTGCCAACTGTGAGAAGTAGGAGGAGGAGAGGGAGCAAGGTAATGATGCTGCCAACTGACAGGAGGAGGAGGAGGAGAGGGAGCAAGGTTATGATGCTGCCAAATGTGAGGAGGAGGAGGAGGAGAGTGAGCAAGGTAATGATGCTGCCAACTGACAGGAGGAGGAGGAGGAGAGGGAGCAAGGTTATGATGCTGCCAAATGTGAGGAGGAGGAGGAGGAGAGTGAGCAAGGTAATGATGCTGCCAACTGTGAGGAGGAGGAGGAGAGGGAGCAAGGTAATGATGCTGCCAACTGTGAGAAGGAGGAGGAGGAGAGGGAGCAAGGTAATGATGCTGCCAACTGTGAGAAGTAGGAGGAGAGGGAGCAAGGTAATGATGCTGCCAACTGACAGTAGGAGGAGGAGGAGAGGGAGCAAGGTTATGATGCTGCCAACTTTTTTATATTTTTTTATTTTTTTCTATATTCCAACTACTCCCTCTCGGGCATAGGTTGATAGCCTTTACACTCTACCGCTGAACACGGTGAGGCCCGTGAGGTCTTGCTCCAGTCTAGGGAGTGAGACATGTGAAGCTTCACGGCTCGAAGCAACTCCATCTCTGAAGCTGCTCCGCCTCTCTGCTTCACAGTCTCATCCCCCAGGCTCTGACCCTCACTCTCAGAACACCACCTATTGAACAATTAACTCACTAGGCATTGCCCCCCTGTAGCACATTTTTGAATATGGGAATATTCATACAATGCTATTTAATCAGGGAACAATGAGGGTATTTATTTGGCATTTCGGTGTGCTGTGGTAATGCACTGATACTAGGTACAGAACAAATTCCATCCCAATAATATCTTCCCATTGACATATTGGGATTCGAACCCGGGTCAATTGGATTACCAGTCCAGTGGCAAGACCACTCCGCCACACCTCCCCTGAGAGGAGGAGGAGGAGGAGTGAACAGGGAGCAAGGTAATGATGCTGACAACTGTGAGGAGGAGGAGTGAATAGGGAGCAAGGTAATGATGCTGCCAACAGTGAGGAGGAGTGAACAGGGAGCAAGGTAATGATGCTGCCAACTGTGAGGAGGAGTGAATAGGGAGCAAGGTAAAATGATGCTGCCAACTGTGAGCAGGAGGAGTGAACAGGGAGCAAGGTAATGATGCTGCCAACTGTGAGCAGGAGGAGTGAACAGGGAGCAAGGTAATGATGCTGCCAACTGTGAGGAGGAGTAGTGAACAAGGAGCAAGGTAATGATGCTGCCAACTGTGAGGAGGAGGAGTGAATAGGGAGCAAGGTAATGATGCTGCCAACTGTGAGGAGGAGTGAATAGGGAGCAAGGTAATGATGCTGCCAACTGTGAGGGAGAGGAGGTGGTGGAGACGGGGAAGGAGAAGCAGGCAGAGAAGAACGAGAAACAGAAGAGGGAGGAGGGAGAGTGAAAGGAGAATAAAGAGGAAAAGGAGGAGGAGGAGGATGATAACGAGCAAGGGAATAATACTGTCAACTGATAGGAGGAGGAGGACGAGGAAGAATAGGGGTAGGAAGAAAAGGAGGAGGCGAAGGAGGAAGAGGCAAACAGATACTGAAGTGAATGAAGAAGCAGAAAGAAGAGTAGTAGAGAGGGAAGAAGGCAGGGATGAGAAAGAAATGGAGGAGCAGAAGACTGTAAACAACGTGGAAAGGCTAAGGAGAGAGAGAGAGATGTAGAAAGAAGAAAGGGAAGAGAAAGGAGCAGGAACGAGGAGGAGGAGGAGACTTAAGGAAAGGAAGAGAGATAGAAGATGAAGGGGAATAAAAAGGAACAGGAACGAGGAGGAAGAAGAGAAGACTCAGACAAAGGAAGAAGTGGAGGAGGAGGGAAGAGGGAAGAGCAGGAGGAGGAGAAGGAGGAAATAGGATATGCAGGAGAAGGAAGAGGGAGAGGAGGAGCAAAAGGGAAATACAGAGGAAACAGGGTGGATAAAATGTGTGTGTAGTTTATTTTTTTCCCCCTCCCTAAACCTCCATCAAGTTTGAAAAGACACCACCACCAAGACCTCCCTTCGAGATATATTTGTAAATTTTTCGGTAGAACAATGTTCAGGTCGAAGGACGGTTCCTCCTAAATTACAGGCTTGCTATTACTCGCCAGGAAAAAACCGACACCTAAATTATATGAATGGTCTTAATATGGACAAAGTAATTGGGTGAATTGGTTTTAAAATCGCCAAACTTATGAGCCGAACGTCTTAAAATCTCAAAACTAATAGGGCTAAATAATTATAAGAGAATAGAGTTCCAGAGAAAACAAAACCTTCCCCTTTACGAGACTTGGCCACATTCTGAAGCGCTACACTGTAATCATTGTGTCTGCAAAACGTGTACACATGTTAACCCTTTTAGTGCTGTGATTGATTTTCACTCTATTCTGGCTAACCTTAGACAATTTTACTTTGAAATGCACTCTAGGAATCGAAAGGCTAATATCTCTGAATAATTCTTGGCATAAGTATGATAATAATTTGAGTTTAATATTATATTTATATACATCAACATTACTACCCCATCTATTTCACTCATCAACCCCCCCCCCCTCCCCCGCACACACACACTCCCTCGCCAACACTTCTCACACACACACTCTCTCTCCCTCTCTCTCTCTGGCTGTCTATCTATCTATCTATCTATCTCTATCTATCTATTTATCTATCTATCTATCTATCCATCCATCCATCCATCCCTCCCTCCCCCTCTCTCTCTCTTTATCAATCTATCTATCTATCTATCTATCTATCTATCTGTCTATCACCTTTCCCATTCGCTTTACGTATCTATCAAGCTCTCCGTGTATTTATATATCTCCAAAAATAATAATACACGAAAAGCTACCCCCTGCAGAATCCCCAGACCTGCCAAAAACAAGCAAAATTCAAGATTGAAATTTGGACCCTGCGTACCCCGGATGGAAACGAAATCATGCCTAAATTAATAGAGAAATAAGGCTGAAATTACCTCGGCACCCGGGGGAGCCGCCCAGAAATTGAGCAAGAAAGCCAGAGGGTGTTTTGGAGAGAGAGAGAGTGAGAGTGAGAGAGAGAGTGAGTGAGAGTGAGTGAGAGACAGAAATGGATATAGTATCTTTAGTCACACAGACCTTAAGAACCATTCGAGGTTGTCATGCTTTTAATCTAATGTAGACACCAAATTTGAACATATTCCACAATCCTTCTACCACATTCATGTCTTGGAAACTGTACAATGAAGAGCATAAATGTCGACGCATCCATTTGAATCAGTATCGAATGCAAATGAGACAATTCAATGTTTTATTATGGCCTAGAATATCAGGGGTTCCCAACCTTTTTGTTCCTCTTTACCACCTGGGCATTCTGATAGGTACCCATGTACCCCTAACAATTTGGGATAAAAATGGATAAAATTATGTTAATTTTATATTATTTTATTATGAAATATGCATGTGTAGACTGCATAGGGATCTTAGTATTGATATTATCAATAAACTGAACTCAATGACTTTATAAAATATTTTGATTTGTCACATACTCAGACATTATCGGGCGGTACTGCCGTTGCCTCGAGTTGGTATACATACCTGATTGTTTCACGTCCAGTACAGATTGTGGGCCAAAGGAAGTCACAAAATAATAAAAAAAAATGGAATAGTCACCTCACTGATATAATTTTAAGGGAAGGATGTAGTATCCGGGTGGGTGTACGGACCAACGGTCGTCATGTTTACATAAGTAGATCGTTCGCGATTAAGTTCCCTTATATTTGTTTATGTTATTTGACCCCTGCTGGCAATATATATGATGATGACAATAAGTCATGTGGGATGAGGGGGGCCCTATTATTGTATCCCACGGCAGTCAAAATAGACGGAACATGATTGCGAGCGTCCGCGTAGTGTAAGGCGGGCGGTCCACCCGGTAACTACATTCTTGCCAATTTTAATCTAAGTTTTACTTACTGACATGAGGAAATTGATAAAAACACAACTTTGTGCAATCTGCCTGTATATTAGAACACCATGTTTTGTACACTATGGTTATTTTCTCAGACCCCTATGTACCCCCTGAGAAGTGCAAATGTACCCCTGGGGGTACATGTACCCCAGGTTGGGAACCCTTGGCCTAGATGATTCGGGGCTGGGCATTAAAGATTCAAAGATTCGAATTGGTTTAACCTTATATATGCTGACTATTGTGGATGATGTGAATGAGGTCTCTAAAGTCATGTGTATTGTATCTCTCTCTCTCTCTCTCTCCTTTCCTATCCTTTCCTTTTTTATCGGATATGCCATCTCTACTAATATTAAGTCCTGACCTCGTTCGGATCGTAAGGTCTGTGTGGCCAGTGTATCTATGTAAATCTCTCGCTCTCGCTCTCTCTCTCTCTCTCTCTCTCTCTCTCTCTCTCTCTCTCTCTCTCTCTCTCTCGTCCATCATTATCATCTTCCCTGTAATAATCGTCCTTCAACCCTTTATAATTACGCTCTATTTTCTGCCACTACTTCTTTATAAATATACTGTACGGTCAAGTCGTTTAATCCGTAATCTCAGAATATTATTTAGGCTTAATAGAAGGTTGAAAGTTAATGTATACAGTCAATTTGCAATATATACTGTAACATGGAAGAGGGATGAATCAGGATATATATATAAGCGATTGTGTTTCCTACAGCAATCTAAGGAAGGATATATGGTAGCTAAAGGGGTTTAATTGAGATAGTCTGTAGCCTTTTAATTGGTAGACGTCCTTCCTAAGCTGAATACAATCGTGAAGTAGCTGCCAGTTAGAAGGACGCCACCGGTACTGAAAGGGTTAATGATATTCGTCGTACCAGCACAAGCACCTCCCTATTATGAAATATCAGATTATATGAACATGCCTATTATAATTTGTGTTATATTTGTTTTGGAATATATCGACGAAAACCCAAAGCCATACAAGTTAACCCCATGAAGATTATGATGCATATTGACCGTTTATCTTGGCTACCATTAGACAATTTTATACAACTTAGCAAGGATCTGTGGGAATTAAAAGGGTAAATACTATCTTAATTAGCCTTCTGACTTCCATATACCGTTCCTAATCTGGATAAAATCATCTAATAATAGCCAGAATAAACTGTCAAGGGGTTAATATAGCTATCCGACCTGAAGGAGAGAACAATTTTGAGTAACCCTTTCACAGCCCTGAAATTATCAGAAAATATTAGCATGTATATAATTATGTCATGATGTTTGGAATATATATATCAAAAGACTAAGTAATGCTAGTTACTAAAGCCTTACTTAATGAAGGGATAAGAACAATTTTGAGTACTCCTTCCACAGCTCTGAAATTAAAGGATCTCATTCCGGACTTCTCGTGAACAGCGGGTTAACTTTCTTACGGCTCTCTCTCCCTCGTACACCCGACCATTCCCACTTTTATTTGCATTTTTAGTTCACTTTTATTGCTCGCCCATCTTGCATTTCTTCAGGCTTTTCCTTGGCTATTTTTCCCCCTTGGCTATCTTTTCAGCTTAACCCCTTCAGGATGGGATGATGCGTGCTTTCATTTGTAGGCAATGTTGTGTAGGGGGTTTCTATTTGTCTTCAGTTCTCTTCCATTAACCCCTTCTGTACCGGTGACGTCATTTTAACATTATTTTGGCTACTATTGGACAATTTTATTCAGTTTTAAAAGGGCCTCCGACAATTAACAGGCTTCGAACTATCTCACTTAACCCTTTTTACTACCACAGATTATGCTCAAACTGCACAAGATCGTCTAAATATAGCTAGAATAAAATTTAAAAGACGTCGCCGGTAGAGAAGGGGTTAATAATTTCCTCAACTGTTCCTCTAGTTCCATCCACTCATATGCTGATGACTCTACCTTATATCATTCAACTAGTTTTTCACAACAACCCAGCATGCAATCACTTCAAGTATCACCTGACGAGGACAATGTGCATCTATCGTCTCATCTATCAATTATTTCAGATTGGGGCAAAGATAATCTTGTTACTTTCAGTGCATAAAAGACCCAATTTATCCCTCTATCTGCCTTGGTTTTCTGTCGCTCTTTCAACCTTAGGGGGGGGGGGGAGGGAAGGTGACACTTGTTACAGGCAGCTTTGTCGTTTGTTTCCTTCATGGACATTGAAAAATAATCCAACTCGTACCTCAGACCGCCTTGAATACAGGATCAACGTTCTACCTTTATCATAACCTCCAATAAGGTTGTTCTTGTTATTTGTTATGTTATCCATACCCAACTTGTGGAACTTGTAGCAAAAAGCCGTCGTTGACTTTGATTTAGTATGACTTTGATTTGGCATGACATGACTTATGCCCACATAACTTTGAGCTTATCATGTGCTCTGACCGCATTTCCAAGATTACCCTTCGTGACTTGGAAGATTTCTTTTCGTTTTTCTTCCTCTCAACTCAATGCTGATAAATCTTGCTTCATCCGAACTTTTGCTACTGCTGTCCACTGTGAGGAGGAAACATTTTGATGGTAAGGCCGTCTTCAAACTTCAAACACATGAATCACGAGTTATAGTCTGTCTTGCCCGAAAACATGACAAATCTATATTAGCCAAACCAAACGAGAATATTTATGTCGCCCTTTATAAAATGCATTGTTTCTTATATCTCTGTACGCTTTCTTAATGTTGGTATATACTGTATAGTCTATGCATCCTTACAAATCTTGACCACTATATTTCGACCATGTGGGAAGAGTCAGCCAGGGAATAGGTGTCGCAAGTTACAGCCCGTTTAATCTAGCCCATATTGAGTTAAGGGAGTTATTTCTGGCTAGCTACATATAATTGAATAAACTGTAGCATATTATCCATCCACCAATCCTACTGTTTTTCTGTTTGTCCCATTTCTATTCTGCCTGCACCACTGTCAATTAATACTTTATGCGGCGACAAGACATCCACCCTTCCCTGACCCTTCATGTGGCGAGATATCACCCCTTCCCCCCTCACCCTCTATGTGGCGACGAGACTCCCCCCCCCCCCCTTTACCCTATATGTGGAGAGACATTACTCCTCTCCCCCTGACCCTGTATTTGATGACGAGACATGTATAATTATGTATATGCTATACTCGGTTTTATTTCAGCGTCACCCTTTATGTGACGAGATGTTACCCCTCCCCCCCCCCCCCCTTCCTCACCCTTTATGTGGCGACGAGACATACCCCCTCCCCCTCCCCACCCGCCCTTCACCCTTTATGTGACGACGAGACATACCCCCTCCCCCCTCCCCACCCGCCCTTCACCCTTTATGTGGCAAGGCATGCCATGATAATTTCTCACCTTCTCTGTAAAATATCAAGGGTAAAATGTGGGCGAGAAAGGTATGTACAATTATTGGGTAGTCTACTTTATATTTCTAGTCGTTAACCTCTTCATATTGGATGCATATTGTACTACCAATATACCTTTAGAAGGGAAGATTAATACGGTCACTTTAATTACCCTTTCCATACCAATAATTATTTACTACATGAGTATTCATAGCCCTTTGAAGATAGTGATAAATTATGACAGTTTAGGAAGGAGCTGTGGGAATTATATTGGTGAAGACTATCTCAATTAATCCTCTTGACTTCCATATACCCTTCCTAACCTGAATAAAACCGTCTAATAATAGCCAGATAATATAACAAAATGCGTAATCGGATCTTGAAAGGGTTAATATGAATAAAGTAAAGTACGATACCATAATATTGATTGATATCCCCTTGTAAGCTTACTCCTATACCCTGTTCCAAATAGGTAGGCCAGAAATCGTGAACCCTAATCTCTATAACTCGAAAAGGGCAAGAGCAAATTGGCTGTCAGTTGCCATACCTGTTCCCTGGCTGACCCTTCCCAAATGATAGAAACATTAGCTTGATTACTCTAGTCGTTTGTGAGTCGTAGAGGTTAAACTTCAAGACTTTTGACCTACTTATTTGGAACAGGGTATAGTATTGAATGATAGCCTTTTCAATTTTGACTTTCAAATCAACCCACCTTCCGGAGAACTGGGAGGGAGGGGGGGGGGGGGTGGGGGGGAGAGAGAGAGAGGAGGAGTGAGGGGGGGGGGGGCGGTAATGGGCCAGGTCTAGAACAAAATATATATATATATATACCGGTATATATATTATACATTTACAGGTATATAAATTTTGCCTTTTGGTCGATACCTTCCAAACAAAATCATGTAAATAGTAACAGACCTGCTTCTATAATCCTCTAATTTCCGAAATATTAGCCAATGGTGTTTTATTTCTGGAGGTCAGTGAGGCTACAGGCGTGATGGGATTGGTCCAGGATAGTTACGTGGGAGATAATACGATTACTGCTGGGGAGAGTGGGGAGAACAGAGAGAGAGGGGGGGGGGGGGGAGTATGAGAGAGAGAGAGTGTGTGTGTGTGAGTGAGTGAGAGAGAGAGAGAGTGTGTGTGTGTAAGAGAAAGACAGTGTGTCTGTGTGTGTGAGAGAGAGAGAGAGTGTGTGTATTGTTTTTGTTTTTATGGGAGCGAGAGAAACGATAGAATACGGAATTACAAGGAATGAAGAGTATCACAAATACTTTGCGGTTCCTCCAGAGTTGATGAAATAAGGACATATATGACTAGAACGAATTAATAGAAACGGAAGAAATAATAATCCAACACTAAAAGGATAGATCGAAGCTTGAAGATATCCATAGAGTGTTAGAAAGACGAATAATACTAATAAAAAGCCCAATACATACAGAGGAAGGGTTTAGGTACAACAGAGGAGCCAAAATATCCGTGAAGAAACTCGGACGTAAAGTGAATGGGAGATTATAACTGTGATGGAAGACCAGCAATCCGGACGAAGAATTTGATAGAAGACCCAGAAATATGGCAGGGCTAGTTGCAAAAGAAAACAAAATTGGTGATCTAATAAGGAGAGAGAGAGAGAGTGAGAGTGAGAGTGAGGTCTCTCGTTATACTGCATAAATAGTGTGTGTAATATTATAACGCATTGACATGATACAACCCTAGTCCAGTCATTATATATAGGTAGGCCAGCAATCTCTATTAACCCTCTGACTTCCATATACCCTTCCTAATCTTTTTTTTTTTTTTTTTTTTTTTAAGAGACAATGAACGGAGGAAGGAAAAACACAGATAAACCAAAAAGGTCCATGTGCCTAAAGGCATCCTCCATTCATAAAATGTTTGTAACAACTGGATTTAAACTTTTGTAGATTGTAAGTTTGTGGAAAGCAACTCGAGGGAAGTGAATTCCAAAGAGTAGTAGTTCTAGGGATAAATGAATTTTGATAAGCAGAAGTTCTGCATTGTGGAGGAGAAAGTGTAAATTTATGGGCGCTCTCAGCTGCCCTAGTTCTACGGGGAAAAGATGCATCTGGAATCTGCATCAAATCGTCTAATAATAGCCGAAAAACCGAAACGGAACGCGTAATTAGATCGTGAAAGGGTTAATATCCCAGCCTCTCTGCTAGTCAAATTCACCCACCAGCTCATACGCCGGTTACAACGGAAAAGAAGCCTATTAAGGGGAGATGGGCCGGTTTTCTGGTCCCCCTTTTTCCTCATGCTTATCCCCATTAGTTTTCAGATTATAAGATGTTTGGCCCATTACTTTAGCGATTTTAAGACCTTTCGCCACATTTCTTTGTCAATATTAAGACTTCTCTTGTCATTTAGGTGTCGATTTTGTCCTGACATGCGACAGCGAGCCTGTTATATGAGAGAAACCGGCCTTCAGTCGGAACATTTTTCTATCAAAATTTTTACAAATATATCTTGTAGGAAGGTCTTGAGCGGGTGTTTTTTAAGTTTGATGGAGGTCTAGGGAGAAAACTAACAAAACGAACAATAAATACGCCCATCCCCCCCTTAATAATATAATGGCCGGACGATCCAGCGAGCACGAGCCATGTAGGAGCGGCAATTCATTCCGGCGAGATACAAGCCCCAACACTCGCTAATATCGGACGTAACCAACGGAAGCCGCGGATTAATTGGCCATTTTTAGCGGTATGTGCGGCGGGTGATTGCTGTCGGTCGGGCGAATCACGTAAGAGGCGTGTTATAGTACGGTTTGGGAGAGATGGTATTATTAAGGATTATGATGATACGGTGGTGTGTGTGTGTGCGTTGTTGTACTGCTTGGGAGAGATGGTATTAAGGATTATGATGATACGGTGGTGTGTGTGTGTGTGCGTTGTTGTACTGTTTGGGAGAGATGGTATTAAGGATTATGATGATACGGTGGTGTGTGTGTGTGTGCGTTGTTGTACTGCTTGGGAGAGATGGTATTAAGGATTATGATGATACGGTGGTGTGTGTGTGTGTGCGTTGTTGTACTGTTTGGGAGAGATGGTATTAAGGATTATGATGATACGGTGGTGTGTGTGTGCGTTGTTGTACTGTTTGGGAGAGATGGTATTAAGGATTATGATGATACTGTGGTGTGTGTGTGTGTGTGTGGTGTTGTACTGTTTGGAAAAAATACTATTAAGGGCTATATATGATGATAGTGGTGTGTGTGAGTGTGTGTGTGATGCATGTTGTACTGTAATACTGTTTCGGAGAAATGGTATTATGGTATATATAATATAATGATACGCTCGTTATCTCTCTCTCTTTCTCGCTCTCTCTCTCTCTCTCTCTCTCTCTCTCTCTCTCTCTCTCTCTCTATATATATATATATATATATATATATATATATATATATATATATATGTATGTGTGCGTGTGTGTGTGTTTATGTGTGCACAGAGAGAGAGAGAGAGGGGGGGGGGGTACAATATAATAGGAAAAGCCAGGAGATAGTATTAATTAACAGATAAGATTGGAGAAGTGAGCCGCTAAAAACCCGAATGTATATGTTTATTTTATGCAACCCAGTGCTGAACATTCGTACAGTAGAAGAGAGAGAGAGAGAGAGAGTGAGAGTGATAGAGTGAGAGAGAGAGAGAGAGAGACAGGGGGTAACTTTAAACGTTTACTCATTATGTGTTGTTTATTTAGAATAGGGTCAGGAGGTTAATTGGCACATTAACCCCTTCAGCACCATGATACCTATTTACCTTTGATTCTGGCTAAAATTAGATGATTGCATGCAGTTTAAGAAGGACTTATGTTACGAAGAGGGCATATTAAGATCGTATTTACCCATTTGAGTAGTATAGGTAGATGATAAGCCAAAGAAAATCGTGTATTGGTAACCAGAATATGAACACAAATATTTAATGGTGGTGAAGGGGTTAAAGAGAAGGGGGGGGGGGGGGGGGAGTATATTTCTCCCTAGAATTTCTAGACTTAAGGTGGGATAGTTTAATTTATGGGCGATTTTTGCATGTATTCATTATTTTTCTAGTTTCCTCCCTAGACCTCCATCAAATTAAAACAAAAAAATACATTAGATCCCCCTTCTAAATCAATTTGTACATTTTGCAGTAGAAAAAATTTCCCGGCCGAAGGCCGGTTTTCCAACATTACAGGCTCACTATCGTTCACCAGGGAAAAAATCGACACCTAAATAGCACGAAAGGTCTAAATATTGACGAAGAAATGGGGCGAAAGTTCTTAAAATCGACTAACTAATGGGGCAAACATCTTAACATCTGAAAACTAATGGGGCCCATCCCCCCTTAAGGAAAGGTGTTATTTATTAGTTTATTTATGTATTCATGTATTTATTATTATTAAAAAAATATATAATAATAGTAATAATAACAAATAATATAAAATAGAAAATACAATTTTGTTATGGGAAAAGTGGGGATTGGGCCTGAGCATATAGATAGATTCCTCCCTAGGCTTCCATTGAGCTTAAAATATCCTCATGATCACCCTTCGAGATTTTATGTCCCGGCCGAAAATAAATTAGAGGCTTGCTATCCCTTGTCAGAAAATTACTCGACACTTAAAATGGCACGAAAGGTCTTACTTAATATTGACAAAGCAATGGGGTGAAGGTCTTAAAATCGACAATCTAATTAAGCGAACGTCTTAAAATTTGAAAACTAATGGGGCTAAACATGAGGGAGAAAGTGGTCCAGAAAAAGCAACTACCTCCCCCTTAACCCTATCTTGTGTGAGGCGGCTCTTGTTGTTTAACCCTTTCTGTTTCATGCCATTAGTTTGGATATTTTTTGGACACTTCATCCCATTAGTTTGGCGATTTTAAGATGCTTCACCACATTTAGGTGTTGACTTTTTCTGGGCGAGCGATAGTGAGCCTTCACAATAGGAAAAAAACAAAAAACAGATATTTATCTATCAATTGCCGGACGCCTTACTCCCCTTTATGAGGGTGACCATACACAAAATGCCCCCAAGCGGACCCATACCCTGTGAGGACAACCCATGTCAGTTTACAGAACAGACAATCGGCCGTAAAAAATTAATATATACAAAATATCGAAAAAAAAAACACATATTCAGCTTGGGGAGGGGAGAGGGGGGGGGGGGGGAGGGGGGGGGGAGAGGGGGGGAGTTGGGGGCAACGCTTTTCTTATTCTAAAATATCATAATAAGCCCCATGATGTCGCCCCAGATATTGTTAAACTAGAACAGGAAGCACATAATTATACTGTATACACTTTCAGGGCCCAGATAAAACAAAGAAGACCATTGACACATACATAGAAGGCAACAATAGGGAAGCATATTATTACTGTACACTAAAAATATATAAATAAATAAATAACTAAATAAATGAATAATAAAAAAAAAAAAATAATAATAATAATAATAATACAAATAATAATAATAATTATAATAACAATAATACTAATAATAATAATGATAATAATACTAATAATAATAATAATAATAATGATGATGATGATAATAATGATAATTAATATATAAATCAATATATACATAAAACAGCTCAAACACATAAATAATAACGTGTTCATGATTAGAGCACAGAACATCAGATCCCCAAACAGCACCTAGAGCCCTACAAATGTACATTATCAGCACTCAGAACAGCACAAATATACACTACCATCGCCCAAAAACAGCACAAGTAGTCAAAATAGCACACATGTTCACTATCAGAGCCTAGAACAGCACAACTGTACAGTAAACACAGGACAAATGTACACTATCAGAACCTAGAACAGCATATACACTATCAGCATCTAGAACAGCACAAATGTACACACTCAGCAACCAGAACAACAATAATATACACTATGAGCACCCAGAACAACACAAATATACAAAATCAGCACCTAGAACAGCACACATGTACACTATCAGCACCCAGAACAACACAAATGTACACTACCAGTACCCAGAACAACCTAAATGTACACTATGAGAGCCCAGAACAGCCAATATTAACACTACCGCATCTAAACAACCTAAAAGTAAACCATGATCGCCCAGAACACCACAACTGTACACTATGAGACCCTAGAACAGCCAATATTAACACTACCAGCATCTAGAATAACCTAAATGTACACTATGAGAACCCAGAACACCACAAGGAAGCACAACGAACGCCTATAAGTCCTCCCTTGGTAAAAATAATCCACGTATCTCTGGCCTATGATGGGGCAAGATATTGTTAGCCCGCACAATATCAGGGGCCCTGGGGAACCTCAGGCCACTCTCGCCCTTAAGACTCAGGACCACAGGGACTAGAATCGCCCACCCCACACCGGCCTTCCAGTAATCCCGACAGGAATGGGGAGATGATTACTTGCTCTAACTTAATATCCCTGGTAGCATTGTAACCTAATATACAATTTTAGCCCCGGGGTATTTTGGAGAGCTGGGGGAGAGGAAGTGGTGGGTGTGTGAGCTGCCCAGATAAAACGGAATGCTCGAAAAATAGTATATATACTGTATATATATACATATATATACTGTATATATATAGTATATATATATATATATATATATATATATATATATATATATATATATATATATATATATATATATATATATATATATATATCATACGGTGTCTTATTTATTAAGCAATAATTTATCCTTAAGTAATCATCACCAAATAGGTTTATTTGATGCTGCGATTAGAAGGCAGGAAACAACACAGTTTTATTATTGTATTTCAAGTTGGTATTGAATATATTTGAATTAGGTATTTTTAGTATACGTGTTTAATATTGGAAACTTATATATTTTTGTCAAGTCAATGCTCACGGTAACAACAGCAGACTACACGTGTCAAGTTATATAATCAACATTTATTATTATTTGGGACTCGACTCTTTTCTTTGTAGCCTATGATTGTTGCGAGATCTAGAGGTTCTTTACAGGCCAACAGGTGGCCTTATTCCTACTAGAAATCCTGCAGTAACAAAAATTGAACATATGTGTCCTTGAAGGCCATCTGGGGGATATAATTAACAAACTAATGGATGACATAATTTGTTACTATTATTATTATTAGTATTAGTATTAGTATTAGTAGTATTTTTTATTATATTATTATAATAATTATTATCATTATTATTATTAGTATTATTAGTATTAATATTATTGTTATTATTATTATTATTATTATTATTACTATTATGTAGACCATAAATCAGTTACGTAATCCGTAACAGTATTGCTAGGTATATATTATGGGTATGGATATATTTGAGCGTATAGAGAGGCTAATGACACCAGTAGCAATATTGTGGCAGAGGTTGAACGACCTCTGTTTATTATAGGGTCTCCAGTTCACATTATATACTAACAGCAGGATCAAATGGATGACCGAATCCTATTGTAAATCATTAGTTCATAGAAAAGACAACAAGGATATAGTTATGGCATGTCGGTATGCTTTTTGTAAAGTACTGGAAGAAGTTTATCACAAACTAAGTCTCAATATTACTCCCTCACCACAGCACCAACTCCTAAGTCTACCCTGAATCTCAAAGAGCATGTACTGAGGGAGTGCATCAAGGAACACTAACAACCAGGCCTATCCTCCTGGGAGTAATTGAGCATGGGCCAGATCCTTGCGTGCCAAGATCCGGGCTCAAGCAAATAATCAGATACTTATGCTCCTGTTGCTCCAGGACTGACACACCAAGAAGATGCAAGACAATCATCGCACCAGACCTCGAAGCAGCTCCTTATTGACTTATTTAACTACTTTGTTTATTGTTTATTTGTCATTGACTGGCAAAAATGTTGCTTAGTCTATGATTGGTAGTCAGTATAAGACTTATTTACAACTGGTCATTGCGCTTTGCTTATAACTGGCAAACCTATTGCTTTATCAATGACTGGCAAACATCAAACGACAATGTTTACAACTACTCGCAGTACTTTGTTTACAAATGGCACACCAGCCTTCGAGACACCGGTACTGAACATTGATGAGACCGAGCTTACAACACCCAAGCTCTATATACACCTGGGTATCATAAATCCACCTACTATACTTATGTTGCCACAAAGATGCTGGTTCCAAGTCAGGGCTATCTCTGCTACCCTCATCGAGGCCATGGGTTTATTAGTGGACTCTTTCTCTACCACTGTAGTAACCCCTGAGATGATACTGCTACGATGAGGAATATTAGGACCAGGATTTTTTAGTGTACCCCCTCAAGCATTTTCTAAATTTTCTCTCGTACTTCCTCATTCGTCTGTCTATCCCTACATGTAACTCCGCACGCACTTCTCAAGTAACTAATTCCCACCCCTTTCACTCTTGGTTTGAGTCTCTTCACCAACATCCATGCTTCACTCCCGTACGTCAATCTCGGGATTACCACACTATCATGCAAGGACTTCTTTACTTCCATACTGACCACCCTATTTCTTGTTACTGCTTTCAGCATTCCTACAACCCTCTTCCTATGTTGCACCCTCTCCTGCACTTCTTCATCCATAATCCCATTTTTACTCAACACACTCCCCAAGTAAACTTAAATTAGCTGACATTCTCCATAACCTGACCATTCAACCTCACCTCACACTCTGTGGCTGCACCCCTTTCAAAAACCATAACCTTACTCTTCCCCGCATCTATCTTCAGATTTCGTTTTTCACACACTGTTCCAAGCATACTGTGGTAGTAAAAAGGGTTAATTAAGATAGTTTGAAGCTTGTTAATTGCCAGAGGCCCTCTTTAAACTGAATGCAATCGTCTATTATCAGCCAGTATGAAATGAAAAGGACAGAACTGGTACTGAACGGGTTAATGTATTGTCACCAAATTGTGCAGGCCAATTCGGTTGGTCAATGCAACGATTGTACAAGTATTTTGTTTTTGTTAAGGTGAAAGGTGAAGGTCACAGATTATGATCACTATTTTTCCTTTTTTATATTCCTATTGCTAAGGTCAAAGGTGAATATAATTCTTATTCAATAGACATATATATATATATATATATATATATATATATATATATATATATATATATACATAAGGGAAACTTGCTAGTCTGTTAGAAGAATTCCAGAGATACCCATAATAGCTTAAGGGAAAACGGAGCACCTACTATCCAGTTACCTTAGAGATAGGTTGGCTTTCCTGTGAAATCAGATGAGCTCCTAAACAATTTTCACATTTATTATGAACTACAATATTCTTCTACGATTATAATTTCTAAGAGTATGTTCTGCAACATTACGCGCTGACAGTGGGACAATTGTTTTTATTAATTATCACCTTATAAAACATGAATTGTGTACACAAGATAGTTACTCGCTTGTCCTGAGCTGCGTTCAGCCACACTGCGGATTACAATACGCTGGGCAGTGAATTGAAGTGTACCAACACTGTCGTGTGTAAACAAACAGAATACAATACAGTATTAATTAGAGCAATAAAGAAAGAAAAGTATGCAGTATGCTTTTGTACGTAACTGAATATTTGGTTGCATTTACTTCAGGATGCAGCCAAATTTGTATTGCTTCCTTACGTCTCTAAATGTATAGTATTGCCTGGTATGTTGGTACACAGCAATTCACTGTCCAGCGTATTGCAATGCGATGTGTGGCTGAATTCAACCCTGCTGGAGACAGGAGAGTAAACACTATAAACAGTGACCGGGTTGACCGAGTGGTCTTGTTTGTTATGTGAAGTGTTTATTATGCGAGTGACCCCGTTAATATCGCGTACTCCTACAAGTGCTACAACTACCCTGCCTAGTAAAGAGGAACTATACGAGAGGGGAAGAAGCACGAAGCTGATATCAAGGTGAGATTGTCGATGCATCCATACTTTAGTTTTTACCACCATTATATGTCGTTGCTACTTGTGTTTTATGTACACTGAGGATAATCAGGGTGAAGTTCGGTACATACAATATCCATAACTACTCTATGGGCTGTCGCATCAGCAGTTTTTAGCTTTAGCTTGGGGACCCGCAGAGGGCTGCACACGGGCAGCATAAATTGCGGGGGTTGTGCGGGGAGTTAAGGGGCTAATGGGAAGGATGAGGATAAGGAGAAATTTGTTTGGTGATCCTAGCTTTAAAACTATCAAGAGTGGGACTGTTAACTATATGAGATGGAAGGTGATTCCACTCTTGGATGCTGCGGGGAAAAAGTTAGTACCCAAATATGTCGGTGCTTGCCTGGTATGTGTGGTATTTTCAGTGTGTGGCTTCCGTGGACCCCTACTTTCTACTTAACCTCTGGGGTCCGGAAAGCCCACCAGGTAAGCATACCAGGTAAGAGACATATATGGGCATATGTGTGATATTGAGTATGTGTGTGTTCATCAACTACCGGTAAGTAATAGGCTACCGTATTGGTATCTTTGGCACATTTACCCTCTCGATATTTTTGCTAAAAATTATTTTCTGCTCGCATTTGTATGTAAGACAGGTGAGGAGAGGGAGGCCTTTGCCCCCCTCCAGTATAACTTTATAATTATATGCTGATAACTGTACTGTACAAAGACATGCGGTGAAAGACAATGCAATTGTATTGAACAATTCCGACTCGCTGATAAACTAGTTTGATCTTATTAATGATATATTCCCTATAAACACGTGATCGATTCATTGTTGATCTTCATTCAGTGTTGACTGTCTCAAATATATCATAAAATAATGTACTGTACAGTACCAGTTGCTAGTGCTGGCGATTGGACTACATTATATAATTATAAGCAAATATAATAATGCACTTTAATATATCTTAAACGAGACAGGACGATGCATATAATATCCCAGATACTTCTAAATTTGTGTTTAATTCTTGGTATAAGCCCTTAAGCACGATGATGTAATTATCATATTCTGGTTACCATTAGACGATTTGCTTTATCAACCTCTAGGACTCGGAGGGGGTAACTGCATAACATTCAACATATTATTTTAGCCAGAATGAAAGGTAAAAGGACGCCATTGTGGAAAAGGGGTTAAACATTCAAATGGGTGTAACCTTATTAGCGCTCATGACTGCACACTTCTCAGCATATAAAAGGTTACATTAATTCGAATCTTTGAACCTTTAAAGTCAAGTTCTGAAGCATCTGGCCTATAATAAAGCAGTGCATTATTTTGTTTGCGTTCGATACTGATTCAAGTGGACCCGTCGCGATTTATGCTTTTAAGGGGGGGGGGGTCGTTTTTCTAGACCCCCTTCTCCCACATGTTTAGCTCTATTAGTTTTGAGATTTTAAGACAGTCGCTCCATTAGGTTGTCGATTTTAAGACCTTTCACCCCATTTGTTTGTGAATAGTAAGACCTTTCGTGCCATTTAGGTGTCGATTTTGTTCCTAGTGAGCGATAGAAAGTCTAATTTTGAAGAATGGTGCCTTCGTCCTGAACATTCTTCTATCGAAAAATATACACATTTATCTTGAAAGGCGATCTTGGAGCTGTTTATTTAAGCTTGACGGAAGTCTAGGGAGAAAACTGAAAAAAAAATAATAAATATATAAATGTATCGCCCAATAAATATACCCTTCCACCCTTAACTGTATCACACACTATTTTACTATTATCTGAGACCGTGAACATTGTATAGTGTACTGTACTGTATAGTGTACTGTACTGTATAGTGTACTGTACTGTACTGTATACTGTACTGTACTGTATACTGTACTGTACTGTATACTGTACTGTACTGTATAGTGTACTGTACTGTATAGCCAGAAGGGGAAACACGGATTCGGTCTTAGTTAACCCTTTCAGTCCGGGGGCCATTTTGTTTTTTTTATTCTGGCTATCATTAGACGATTTTACTGTGATTAGGAAGGATTTATGAAAGTCAACGAATTAATGGAGATGCAATGCACCTCTCTGATTACTAGACATTCCTCCTAAGCTGCATACAATCGTGTAATAATTATAATAGCCAGCATATAAGGAATAAGACACCCCCTGCTCTGAAATGGTTAAACATGTCCATATCTTACATAGTTAGTATCATGTACAGCTGTGGACAGAAATGGCGGGCAAATTTTGGAGCGATCATTAATTAGCACTTGCGAATCATTTTGGAAAATTGACTGAGCCATGAAGAAAATATTACAGGAATCCGTTAGTTATTACACACCGTCATGTAATTTATAATTAGGAGATTTTCCAAGTGTTCATGACATTGATTAATTAGTTAGTTAAAATAGGAATTCAGAGGAAAACTTTCTCCAAGTAGGATTTTTCCTAGCTATTATTTATCACGCTGTGGTATAGTTGTTTAAAGCATGGACACTCGTCCTGACTATCGGTGGTTCGCGCCCGACTGAGAGTATACACACATTTAGTTACGTGTATTTTTGAGATATAATTATACAATATATATATATATATATATATATATATATATATATATATACTGTATATATATATATATATATATATATATATATATACAGTATAAAGAAAGAGTCCCAAACGTGAAGGAATAATATGATGCGCCCCGCCCTGCTTTTCTCTCGACTCTCGTATCTCACACTGCGGAGGTTTTAACTTTAGCTCTGCCAGGGAATCCTAACTTTATGGCTGCACTGGAAAATATGCGAGGTTTCACCACTTTATACCTACTATTCTTGTACAGTTAATCACATAAATTCGTACCCACATGTATCGAGTATTGTTCGCATGTGTGGGGAGGTTCCCCCTATACTGCTCTTCTCAACAGGGTAGAGTCAAAAGCATTTTGTCTCATTAATTCACCTCCTCTTACTGATTCCCTACAATCTCTCTCTCTACACGCTGCAATGGTGCATCTCTTTCTCTCTCTTCTACTGCTATTACAATTATCAATGTTCTTCAGAGCTTTCTCAGTGCATACCTCCTCCCTTACAGAGAGTAGGGAGCACTCGCCTTTCAACACATTTCCATCCCTATTCTGTCCAATGCCTACCTGTTTGTCTGGTAGTGTCTATGTCTGTCTCTCTCTCGTACAGAGGCACATATTAAATTGGATTGAGAACTGACTGGACAAGCAACGAAGAGTATTAACTAATACAGCCTCTGTATGGACAAATGTCACAATCTACGTGTCCCAGGGATCAGTGTATAATGCTGTCCAGTATTTGTACATAAGAACATTGATGATGGTCTTATATTTCGTTCTATGTATCATGGACATGATAAAAAAATTGCAAACTCATTCGTTTCTCCATCGCATGCTCACCAAATCCGAAATGAGAAATATAGATCATGAACCTGGACTGGCATCCCACAAATGAGTATCAATGCATCAGTGAATCCTTGAAGGAGAAACGGGTCATACTAAGAATGTACACATGAGTTAAATACTTGTAATCTAACAAAGCAAATGCTACCAGGTGACCTACTTCAAATATTTAGATACAATGAGAGGGCTTCACAATTGGAATACCAACTGGTTAAACTAAATTAACCCTGTAATTCACTCCGATCCTTCCTAAGCCTAGAAAAATCACATATTGTTAGCTAGAATAAAATTAAAAGAGGCGTCCTAATATAGAAATAGTTAATCATTTCAGTAAACAATTAGACATTCTTACTGTTTATTTTTCTATTAATAGTCGATTTCATTAAATTCGAAATTGTATGTACGGGTTAAAGGGATGACTATATTGGACTTGACATATTGTATTGTTTTATGTCTTTCTTAAACTATATAAAATTACTCAATCGTAGCCAGAATCACATTAAAACAGGGCGTCCTATTGCTAAAAAGAGTTAAGCTTTCTGTCTCATATTTCCTCCACCTTCTGCCCATTCTTCTACTTCTGTCCGTGCACTGACAGAGGCCTATTGTTCCAAGACAGGCCATTCCCTTCCTCTCCCCGTCCAATACCCCATATATTTGACGGGTTCTCCATCTCCCATGCCATAGCCTTTCTCTTGGCAATAGCTACTGTTCAGAGTGGTATCCCCCCCCCTCCCCCCCCCCCCCCCATATACTGCGCACCACCAGTCGGCCTGTCCGTCGTCGTCCATCGTTGTCGTCGTCTTCCGTCCGGAAACTACTCATAAATCATTTGATAGATGTTCACCAAATTTCACCGGTATATTCATTCGTTCAATGCGAAGGCCAGTAGATTTTTTTTTTTTTTTACTTAAAGGTCAAGGTCGGAGGTCAAGGTTAAAATATGGTCAATACCTCATATTTTAAGCTTTTACTATTTGTTTTCATTTTCACTATACAAGTTATTGGTATCATAGGTCTTATATTGATCAAATTTAGATAACTATTCTAGAGGGTAAGGTCAAATGTCAAGGTCAAAGATCAAAATAAAGTATGTACTAGTATTTCTTATAATAACTGTTCGATTCTCACTAGGCATGTATAATCAGAATACCTAGGCCAATGTCATACAAAACAAAAATCCATTTGAAAGGGTAAGGTCACAGTTCAAGGTCAAATATAAGGTCAATATGCTAATTTCTTTACTATGTGAGCAAGCTTTACAAGATTCGCTGAGATAGTTGTATTCTAAATGAAAAATAAAATATTAAATTTTCAGAAACATGTCCTAAAGGTCAAAGTCAACTATTACTTATTATATCTGAAACTAACTGATGGGTTATAATCACATTAAGCACACACCTCCTCCTACACTGATTAATGGATTATCTCTCTCTCTCTCTCTCTCTCTCTCTCTCTCTCTCTCTCTCTCTCTCTCTCTCTCTCTCTCTCTCTCTCTCTCTCCCTAGGTAGAGCGTGACAATTCCACATTTTACAGTCCCAATTTTGTGTACCCCACCGTCCAGCTCGCAACATTTTATTTGGCCTGGACAATTATCCTGGAATTAAAAAGCAAACGCCCCCCCCCCCCCCCCCCCCCTTGCCGCCCTATTCACTCTCCCCATAGATCCTCCCATCTCCCTCCCCGACAACCCATACATCCCCCCTCTCCCTTCCCCCTCCCCGTCTCCCTCGCTACCTTTCTTTATATACCCCTCTCTACCCCTCTACCCCATCTCCTCCCTCTCTCCCTCGCTATCTGTTTTCGTTTCCGTTTCATCTCAGTTTGCCCCACCGGCTTACATCATTCAAACGCCCCCTCCTGCCCCCTATTCACTCTCCCCATAGATCCTCCCTCCCCCTTCCCCCTCTCCGTCTCCCTCGCTACCTTTGTTTATATACTCCTCTCTACCTCCACCCCTCCCTCTCTCCCTCGCTACCTTTCTTCATTTTCTCCTCTCATTTGCCCCTATTCACTCTTACCATAGCTCCCTCCTCTTCTCCCCCGCTTCCCTTCTTCATCTCTCCCCCCACCTTGCCTCTCTCACACTTTATTCCTTTACTACCTTATCCCTTTGAAGATTGTGACGCATTTTTTTATCCTTGGGTGTCTGGCTATCATTAGACGAGTTTAAACAGTCTAAGAAGGATTTGTGGGAATTATAAGGGTAAACACTATCTCAATTAACCCTCTGACTTCCATTAACCCTTCATTATCTGAGAAAACCGTCTAATAATAGCCGGGAAACAGAAAATAAATGCGTATTGGATCTTGAAAGAGTTTAAAGCTTCTCCACGCTATTCTTTCCCCCTTAACCCCTTACTATGTCCGGTTCATTATAGGTAGGCCAGAGATCTTGACTCTTAACCTCTGTAACTCAAAATGGACTCGGGCAATCGAGTTCATTTTGCTACTAATTGGGAAGAGTCAGCTATGGAATTGATGCGGAAATTATTGGCCCGTTTGCTCTAGCCCTTTTTGAGGATGGAGGCCCCGATATGTGGCCTACCTTTAATGAACAGAGTATACCAGCCCTTTATTTTGTTCTACCCTCTCTCTTACACCCACTACCCTGTTCCAAATAGGTAAACAAGAAATCGTGAACCTCTGTAACTTCTAAAGTGTTAGAGCAAATGAGATGATCCTTCCCAAATGGTAGAAATACTAGCTCGGTTAATCAAATCCCTTTTTTTTTTTTTAGTTATAAAGGTTAATGTTGAAGAGTTTTGGCCAACATATTTGGAACATGGTATAGCATTCTTCGCCTTCCCCCTTATCTCTAATACTCTGTTTCAAATAGGTAGGCCAAAAATCGTGAACCCAACCTCTGTAACTAAAAAAAAGACTAGAACAAATGGGTTTTACATTTCCACAGCTGCTCTCTGGCTGACTAATCACAAATGGTAGAAATATTTTCTCGATTACTCTAGTCGTTTATGACTTATAGAGGTTATTATTCAAGTTTCCCCTCCCTCTTTTCTTCTCCCCTCCCCTTCTACCTCTCTCCTCTCCCCCTCCTCTCCCCTCCCCTCCTTCTACCACACCCCTCCCCCACTCCGTCACTGTAGCGGGCCGGGTTTGTAATTTGCCTAATTCACTGCACCGGTGTCCTATCCTCTGACCAGCCCGATTTTATACACTGTCTCCCCTCACATAATTGCCCATCACCTGCCCCCCTCCTCACCCCTCAGCCCGCCCCCATCCGAGGCCCTTGCTCGCAGTATTCATCTTTCACTCCTCACTCACTCGTTTTTACTGACATACATTTAGTGATATAACTTTAAATATTTTCAATTGCAATGATTCTCACTTATACTGAGTTTACTTTTTTTTTTTTTTTTTTTTCTATGTGATTGAGGGAGGTAAAAGGCATTACTGCCTATAGCAGTGCCTCCCCCATAGTTGAAAGAGTGACAGGGCCAAAATCAAGGGACGTTCGAGCCAAAATGCCTGGACACACGGAGTTTGAAGCAATTTAAGTCATAGGAAGAGGGAAAGGCTGATTCTGGGAGAGAGTTTCAGAGCTCAGCTGTTGAGTAGAAGAAAGTTTGAGAGTAACGTTTCACTCTTGGGTTGGAGAGTTGCACAGAGTAGGGGTGGGATTGAGTTGCAAGACGGGTACCACGTGCCCTACGTAAAGGAGGTGGTATGCACTGGGATAGCTCTGAGGAACACTGATTATTATAGTAGCGATAGAATAGCGAGAGAGAGAAGTGCAACATTGCGGCGGAGAGAGAGAGGACTGCAGAGAGTTGGTGAGTGGACGGGAGTTAATGATACGAAAGGCCTTCCTTTCAACTTTGTCTAGGAGAGCGGTGTGAGAGGAACCTTCCCACACATGTGAACAATACTCAATACAAGGGCGCACTATGCCCCTGTACAGAGCAAGAAGCTGTGCAGGGGAAAAGACCCCCTAAGGCGGTTGAGCACACCGAGCTTCTGGGAGGCTGCCTTAGCAAGACTGGTAATATGGTCCTTCCAAATGAGAGCAGAAGAAAAAGAGACACCAAGAATATTGAGAGAAGATGAAGGGTTGATTTTTTGTATTGTTGAAGAATAAGGGATAGTCCGCTGGGAGATCCTGACGGGTAGATAGATGGAGAAATTGGGTTTTGGAAGCATTAAAGTTAACAAGGTTTTCTCTACCCCAATTGGAAATAGTATTTAGATCAGAATTTAAGAGTTCTATGGCTTCATTACGTTGTCGTTGATGAATTGCTGGCTGGGGGCGTTCTGAAAAACTAATGGAGTAGTGTAAGGTTGAGTCATCTGCGTATGAATGGATGGGAATTAAGGTTACAGTTGAGGAGATCATTATAAAAAATAGAAAGAGAATAGGAGATAGGACAGAGCCCTGAGGAACACCGGAGTTATAGGGTGAGGAAGTTAACAATGGCCGTCCACAACCGCGGCTAGGAACGGCCGGAAAGGAAATTGGAGACAAAGTCACTATGGAGGGATAGAAACCGAAGGAGGGTAGTTTAGAAATTAAAGATTTATGCAATAGAAAAAGTCTCACCGAAGTCCAAAGGAGTACAAAGTGAGTAAGCACAAAGGAGTACAAAGGAAAATCAAGCAACAACAGATCTAGTGACCCTTCTAGGGTTGCTTGTCCTCCAAAAACCACTGGGGATCAAGTGTCCAACCCCGTGGTTTAGAGTAGGGTAAGGGAACATTGGAAAGGGAAACACTACGGTGTCCCTGCCACTAACGTGGGCAGGACTAGGAAGTTAGTAGGGGACATATGTGTTAGTAACTGAGGGTGAGGATAAAGTTATCTCATTTACACAACGCAGTCACGTCGCGGGGTTTTGAATGCGAGATATTGTGTCTAGGCGGAATTTAAATGCAATCAACGGTGTGTTGCTCAGCAGTCTATAACGTCTCGGGGAAGCCCATTCACACAAGTTGACAACGTCATACGATTGAAGGTGAAGAAATTCTTAGATTCGTGCGAGTTATAAAGGATTTACCAAATAATTTTGCAACCGTTTTGTCCCCCCGCGTGTAATTAGATTTGGTCCGATAGTTGAAGATACTTACTACCGTTCATATTGTCGATGCCTTTGATGATTTTGAACACTTTGAACATTAACAGTTCGCCCTCTTAATCGTGCGCTGGGTTACAAGGTAAATACGCTTTAATTCTCTAAGACTGTCTATCTTCGTCAGGTTTTTGGTTCTTTAGGCGTAGGTATCATTTTGGTAACTCTGACGTTGAACTCGTCTAAGCCTTGTTATATATCCTTTTTGTTTTGGTAATAAAGGTGCACCAGGATTGAACGCGTATTTCCAGAAGAGGGCGGACTAAGGAATTGTAAAGGGTTAGGATAACTTCTTTGGATTTATGCTCAAATGACCTGCCCTATAAAGCCAATTTTATTTTGTTTGCGCTTCTTAACAACTTTCTGAACATTGTTACACACGGGGGACAAGATTCGGAGTTTTTTCAAAAGGTTACTCGATATTGTTACTACCCAGGGAATCTAGTTTTTCTCTGTCTTACCATTCTTAAGTCTGCAGTTGCCATTCATCGCAATAGTTTGCTTTCCCATTTAGGGTACATCCGAACATGTAGTACTTTGTACATTTATCCGCATTGCGAAACTCATTCCTGCCCAACATTTGGGCCCAACATGACAAATTTATAATCTTAGATGGTGTTGCATATTCGTCAACTTGTTTTTCTTTTGAGAGTACGCTAATTGCAATTTTTGTATCGTCAGCAAATTCTTGAGATTGTGCAGGTTGAGACCCCTCATCTATTGTCGTTGATGTAAATTAGAAAAGAGAAACTTGGTCCTAGTACCGATCCCTGGGTTACCCCCCGCTACTTACATTGGTCCATTTAGATGCCTTACCGTTTTATGGACTACACTTTTGCTTTCCTGGTTGCTGAGCCGAATTTTCTAATCCATTTCAACACACCGGTCTTGTATTCCATGCGCTTAGTTAGTTTTAGCAATGTAAACGTTTTGTGGTGGAACTTTGTCAAAGGCCTTTTTGAAAATCAAGGTATATAATATCTACAGCTTTACTCTCATCGTAGAGGTTGAGGATATTCGGGGAAGAAGTCTAAGAGGTTTGTTAAACAGGAACGTTTTTTTTTTACGAAAGCCGTGTTTGAGTATCTTTAAGTATGTTTATATTTTCCTCTCAAGTGCATTTACGAGTCTGTCTCGTATGACCGCATTTCTAGCATTTTAGCATACAACCTGAGGTTAAGCTAATTGGTACGAGAGTTAGTTACTGGGTCAGAGGATTTCGCTGCCTTTTTTTGAATATCGGTGTTACGTATGAGCTAGCTTCCACTGATCAGAGGCATAGTTTTCCAAGACTGCAAGGGATTTATTGAATAGTAATGTCAGTGGTTTGGAGAGCTCCGTCTTAGCTTCCTTTAGAACTCTAGGCGAGATTGTCATCAGAGTCCTGGCGTTTTATTTACCTTGAGTTTTATCTAAACAATTCAATACTTTCTCCTCTCTCTCTCAGTCTGTAAAACGGTGATATTGCCTTTAGAAACAATCTGAATTATCAATCTGAATCGGCGATGGTGAGGGATTAGGTGATATCACTGAGGTCTTCTGTTGTAAAAACTGATGCAAAAGAAGGCATTGAGGGCATTACTCATTTGTACTTCGTCTTTGGTGTATTCCCTCCTTTTTCATCGACTAACGGTCCAACAGTTGAAGGTAAAATACGTTTTCTTTCTTTCTGATATAACTATTAGAATTCTTTTCGGCCGTGTTGTTTTTTAACTTTGATTTCGCAATATGTAACTTCTAAGGTCTTTTTTACTTTGCTTAATTAACTTGTTTTGGCCCTTTTGCGTCGTAGCTCTACAAATTTCACAACCGTCTCTTTCGTCATTTTTGTGCAGGATTGTAATACTATCAGTTACGCACAATTTTTTAGCAAGCCAGGCAGTTTGAAATTTTTTTGATATCTTTATTCCACCATTTGGGCTTATTATTATGGCCTGGACGGGACGGGGCCGTATTTTTTTTCGATGGTAATGCCACGGTCTTGTCACTGCCTTTTAGGTAAGTGGTTCGAATAACTTCCAAGATGTATTTATGGTTCGTTATTGTTTATTAACAAAGCTCCAGTCCAGTTTCTTTAAACATTAGCTCTAAGTTTATGGAAGTTTGCTTTCCTTGAAATTTAGGGACGTTTTCTTTTTTTTTTCCGATGCTACTATTTGGTTCGTTTACTCAGTAACTTTAAAGTGAAAGTTTATCGTACACGATGGTCGCTGTGTTACTATGAATTCATCACCAACATATTCATTTCAATTTCTCTATCAATTCTCTTCCTTTTGGTTGCAAGTACAATTGTCAAGAACGAGTTATTACCACGCAGGGTCGGGGCATTCCGAACAAATTGATAAAGCGAACTCTCCTTGCAAGTTCGTATAACAAGTCATGTCCGGGCCGTTAAGTGTTGAAGTAAGAGTATCCGCCGCACCACTATATGGTCACAGGTAAATGTAAAGATCGCCCAAAACTTACGGTATCTTGGTGAAGGTGTACTTACAATCTGCAATTTTGGTATCGTAAATTTCTCGTCGTCAGAGTTTTGCACCTGATCGCTGGGAGACTGGGAGGCGGTGCTGTATATTAAACGCAAGTAATTATTTTTGTACCTCTTATACTTATTCCTTTATTAGCCCTTACAAAAAGAGTGTGGTCGTAACGTTCACAATTTGAGGTTTTGACACGAGGTGTCCGGGTTAAAGACTTTCTTTGATATAAAATAAAACGCCACCTCCATTTTTATTTAATTCGGCGTTGTTCTCAAACATTACATAACGTGGAAGTGAACTACTCTGCTAAAACGTCGCTATCTTGTGTATTGGAGCCAAGCTTCTGTTCTGCAACTAAAATCATAATTTTCTGTAAACACTAGTTCCCTCTCAATCTGAAAATTTATTGCGTATGCTACGAGCGTTTGACATAGAAAAACTTTAAAGTTGCGGTTTTTTTAGAACTCGCAGATCGTTCTTTCATAGAATTTTTGGTTTTTTATCTGCGTACGGCATCGTACATTTACATTAATGGCTGTCCTCGGTCCTCGGTCGGTATCCCTGCACGGTTTTGAATTTGGGTCGTGTTGGTGGAGCCTTTATCACAATTCGCGGTTCTTGACGGATTAGTATTTAATTCCTTTGTAGATTGCAGTCCTCGCTGTCTTCGGTCCTTCATTCATGGTTGTTCCTGTGCCTGCAGTCGATTTCTTCTCCGAAAATCCTTCAACCGCATCGTTGAGAAGACGCCCAAAACGCGCTGATACACTGGGTTCAGATGAACTCCATCATCCGAAAAAACAAATAGTCATCGTAGTAGAAATTGTCCCAGGTGTCGACGAAATACCACGTTCTCCTTCCTGCCAGAGGTTTGCTAGACAACGATTTGTGACTGGTGGCTATGGTTGTAAATACGGATCTCTACACCGAGCAGGGGGAGGGACGAATCCTGAGACGATGATCCTTGATGTCTTTCTCCTTAAACGCATTGATCAGCTGCTGGTACTTTAAAAGCAAATCTTCCCGACCGGGTCTAGTGTATACTGTTGGATCCAACGTGGATGCCGTACATGGTATTTGCAGGGGCCAAGCTGTGATACTTCGTCAACTGCTGTCAAATACGTCATCCACACCACCACAAGGGATACAAAAACGCTTCCTGGTCTTAGGATGCCATGGCGCAAAACTCTGTGAGTGGACCACGTATCATTCGAGTCTCCCACGAGCCGGACTTCTTCTATTTCCTGTCCGTCATCTGAGTTTGCGAGTATCTGGAGACGATTTTGACACACGGTAATCGGTATGTGTTTCCTGGTCTTGGGGCAAACGTTTGTTCCTCACGACACTGAAGTTGTCTTGAGGGGGAAGAGAGTCGCTATTGGTATCTTGAGTATCGGAAATAACATCAGCTGAAATGGCTACTGTAGGAGCTTTGAATTGTTGGCAGTTGACGTTGGGGCGTGGGGGTGGCTGCTGGAGTTGCGGTGGACAAGTGACGTTTGTGGCAATCCAACGATTGAGTGGTACAAACTCTTGGAGTGATTCCAGCTTCATGGTGAGGACGGTGATCTTGTTGTAGGCTTCATCTATTTTTCACTGTTAAAATCTTTAGTGCCTGGCAGAGCCGGCAGCCTTGAAGATCGATAGTAGGCAAACATTGGACTCACCAAACCTACCGGAGCAGTTGCCCACACGCGCGAGGCATGGTGACAGGCACTGTCTTCACGATCACTTCACCTCACTTAACAAACAATTCACTCAATTTACAACACTTCAGCACTTTAAAAACACTTTCAATCACTTCAACCGAAAACAAATATGTTGATATACGCAGACATAGGATATCAGGGGCGATAGCCCTACCGAAAACAAAAATTTCGAAATACGCAGATTTCCGGCTTCCAGGGGCGATAGCCGAACCAAAAGTTTTTTGTTTTGAAATTGAATATAAGCAATAATAGGCTTACCAGCGTTGAATAGCCTAACCGAATATCATAACCTTGAAATTCGCAGAAATTAGGCTACCAGGTGTGATAACCTTTGAACCTTAAACAAATCTATGTATAACAGAATATGTAACTAAAAATTTACAAAGTCACCAAATAGAGATTATAAAAAATATAAAGTGTGACTGCGCACAAGGGGTTATAATATACTGTGTCACCAGGGACCCTGGTGTCACTGCAGCCTAGTTCAAGCAGTAGCTTACTCTTTTTAGATCAAAAAAGTGTATCAGTCTAAAGGTTATTGACAAGATCGTGCAAGCAACAAGCTAAAATTAAAGATATATATAGCTACAGTCGGATACCATATACAATATATACAAGAGTTTATAATTAAAAACAGATTGGCGTGCTATAGGCTAGGCTAGGTTTGGGTTAGGTTAAAAGCTTGGCCGGTGGGTTTAGGCTAGGTTAGTTTGTTCAAATACCACCCTTAGCTTAAAGTAAAATCAGTCTGAGGCGAAAAAGTCAAGAATAGATCTAGGGGGAAAAGGTAAATGAATGCACTTCAATTTGGTACAAAATTTGCTGGAAAAAAAATTTAATATGTATAATCCCCAAAAAAGGTTTGTTTACAAAATGGTTGTCGGCGTGAGTCCCTGTAGGCGGGGTTAGTTAGTAAACAATATTGTTTATTAGCAAATTAATATGCAAAGCTTTACTTACATACAAGGCAGTTAAATTGATACTTACTACAGTAGGTAATGGGTAAAATTAGGTGCGCTACGATTTTATATAAAATAGTAATAAGAGCGCAGTTGTTTACAAAGCAAAAACAAACAATTAGATGGCCGCTAGTGGCGCCCTGTCCGAGCAGGAGTCTTGTGATACACACAAAGTTTATCAGTCAATACACAGCGAAATATCGTGCAGTGTTACTTACTAAGCTACAGGATGTTTAAACGTGCTCTTAACCACCTTTCATGCACAAGAATGAAGAGGATGAGTAGTTAATACTAAAATTATGGTCGATATCGTGAGAGCGTTGGCAGAGCGTCTGCAGGGTTTCTGGCGGTAGCACGGGGTATTATTGGAGGCATGACGAAGAGTGTTGTAAGATATGAAAGAGATCACCAGTAGAGCGACACTCAAAAAGGAAGCCATACTGGCCCGATGGAGAGCAGATTATGAGAAGAGAAATGCTTAAGAAATTTGGGAAGCCAAGAATAGTTTCAAAAAACTTTAGAAAGCCCAGAGAGCGAGCAATTGGACGATAGTTGGAGGGTTGAGAGCGGTCACCCTTTTTTGGGACCGGGTGAATGTGAGCAAACTTCCAGCATGAAG